>CM067544.1:54631675-55846050 GCA_034509755.1 Anisodus tanguticus
ACCACTGCTCTCAGGTCCTGCCACTTTTACAGGTTCTCGTGTTGGGCCAGCAGACCCACTGCCTAATGGCCCGTCTGTCACCCTTCCACCTTTGACCCAAAATCCACTCAATTCTCCCCCCAGTCACAAACCGGTCACTCGTAGTCAACAGGGTATGTTTAAATCCAAAAAACATTTTAATTTAAATTATAATGTTCTTAAATCACCTCTACCCCGTAACCCAGTGTCCGCATTAAGTGACCCAAATTGAAAATTGGCTATGACCGACGAATATGATGCTCTTATTGCAAATAAGACGTGAGAGTTGGTACCCCGTCCTTCTGATGTTAATATTATTCGGTCTATTTGGATTTTTACTCATAAGGATAATTCTGATTGTTCATTTACGAGGCATAAGGTTTGTCTTTTAGGTGATGGTATGACTCAGCAGGTTGGCGTGGATTGTGGTGAGACATTTAGTCCGGTGGTCAAATCGGCTACCATTCGCACTGGTCTCAGTTTGGCTCTTTCCAAAGTTTGGCCCATTCATTAGTTAGATGTTAAGAATGCTTTCTTACATGGTGATCTTAATGAGACAATTTATATGAATCAGCCCTTGGGTTTTCGAGACCCCAAATATCCACATCATGTCTGTTTATTGAAGAAGTCCTTGTATGGGCTTAAGCAAGCCCCACGGGCTTGGTATAAGAGATTTACAGACTATGTTTCGTCTATTGGATTTTCGCATAGCAGGTCTGATAATTCGTTGTTCATGTATCGTCGTGGTACTTTCCTGGCTTATATTTTATTAAATGTGAATGATATTATCTTGACTGCCTCCACTGATGCTTTGCGCAAGTCTATCATGACCATGCTCAGTTTTGAGTTTGATATGAAAGACTTGGGGCCCTTGAGTTATTTTTAGGGGATTGATTTGTCTCGTCATGCATGTGGGTTGTTCTTATCCCAATGAAAGTGTGCAGCTGAGATCATTGAGCGAGCTGGTATGTCCTCATGCAAGTCTACTTCCACTCCCGTTGATACTAAACCCAAGTTGGGTGCTGTGGCTGGCTAACCTTACTAGGATCCGACCTACTATGGCAGTCTTGTAGAGGCCCTTCAGTATCTTACTTTCACGAGGCCAGATATTACGTATGCCATACAACATGTGTGCTTGTTTATGCATGATCCTAGGGTTGAACACATGAATGCGCTCAAACGCATTATTCGATACATCCAGGGAACACTTGACTATGGCTTACATTTATATCCATCTTCGACATATACACTTGTTTCGTATACAGATGTTGATTGGGGTGGTTGTCCGGATACCAGACGTTCCACGTCAGGCTATTGCATGTTTCTTGGTAATAACTTGATCTCATGGTCTGCGAAGCGACAATCTACATTGTCACGCTCTAGTGCAGAGGCCGAGTATTGAGGGGTGGCCATTATGGTTTCTGAATCATGTTGGTTACGTAATCTTTTTTTAGAGATTCATTGTCCTATTCAGAAAGCTACCTTGGTTTATTGTGATAATATTAGTGCCATCTACCTTTCTGGTAATCCAGTTCAACACCAGTGCACTAAACACATCGAGATGGACATTCACTTTGTTCGCGAAAAGGTAGCTCATGTACAAGTACGTGTCTTCCATGTCCCTTCCGGGTATCAAATTGCAGACATCTTTACAAAATGTCTTCACTCGGTCCTTTTTGAAGATTTTCGGGATAGTCTCAGCTTACGAAGACCGTCCGCTATGACTGCGGGGGTATGTTAAATATACACGTGATATACACTTACCACAAGTAGTGTATATATCACAGGTTTGGGTAACATTGGACCCGTGATATACACTTCCCATAATTAGTGTATATCACGGTTTTATGGCTCAATTATAGTGTAAATAATTGTATTAATTAGCATTGTACACTTACCATAATTATAGGATTCTTGTACTACTAGAATAGGATTTTGGGAGTAGAATAGAAATATGATTTTCCTATTATGGAAAATTGTAAATTGTGTATATACTCTTTATTTTCCTATTATGAAAAATTGTAAATTCTATATATATTCTTTCATTAATGAATATAATAAAGGGATTATTTGCTTCCGCCGCCCTACTCTCCCCTCCCTTCAATTTTTTTTCTGAAACCTTACTTCTCCTCTTGTTCATTCCTCATGTCTACCACATAGAACACCTTTCATTCTGCCATTGCAGTCTCCAATATCAAGAACAACATCACTATTGTTTTTGAGATAGAAAACGTCCAATACGCGATGTGGGCAGAACTATTTAAAATTCACGCACGGTCTAATAAAGTCCTTCATCACATCGTCGAACCGTCAAAAGACAAGGAGAATGTGCCTACCACCGATGATGAAATAGTTTGTTTTTAATGGGTAATTTGTGTGGTTCCCCAAAAGTTGAACTTCCTTTTTAATTATGAACAATCCATATTCTCCCTCTCTCAATCTTGCACAATATATATTGTGCCCTTGCTACTTTTAGTTCCCCCTCTATAGAAACGTATAATTTACCCATAATTTAAGTTATATAATATTTTATCATAAATTACAATTTAAGTTGATTAAAACTATAAACTAAATCCTTTTATGAATTTTGCTTAGTCTAGAATTTGTTATTAGAAAACCAGTTGAATCTGTCAAAAGGGGGTCTATGGAAACAAATAATACTCCATCCGTCCCAATTTATGTTTCTTTGGTTGTAATTTATTCATAGATTATTTAAATATTTTGAACTGTTAATTATTGTGACTTGTGTTACTTCTTACATAGTTCCCAAATATATAAATTTTATTTAAAAAATTGAAGGATTCCATGTATGAATTCACAGTCAAAATTAAATTGTTTGACTCTCGAAATTCAAATTGTGCCATATAAATTGAGATAAAGGAAGTAATAACTAGACTAGGCAAAGCAATTAAGAATAATTGAAATAACT
This sequence comes from Anisodus tanguticus, assembly GCA_034509755.1. Lineage (NCBI taxonomy): Eukaryota > Viridiplantae > Streptophyta > Magnoliopsida > Solanales > Solanaceae > Anisodus > Anisodus tanguticus. The sequence goes on from CM067544.1 coordinate 54,634,623, forward strand.
TAATAATAAAAGGGAAATAAATTCTTATTCGATCTCCTGAAACAGTAAAAACACGTTGCTTGAATGATCGAATAAAAGGACAGCACGGTGCACTAAGCTCCCGCTATGCGCGAGGGGACCACAAGGGTTTATTATACGCATCCTTACCTTGCATTTCTGCAAGAGGTTGTTTCCACAGCTTGAACCTGTGACCTCTTGGTCACATGACATCAACTTTATCAGTTATTCTAAGGCTCCCCTTCGCTTGAATGATTGAATAAATGCTCGAAAATAGTCTTGTATTAGCAGTGAGTAATAGTAAGCAGTATTTCTTCGAGTGAGAGATTCGATGGGGTACAAAACAGGGATTATGGGATAGATATAGAAGACTATCTTCGAGCATTCATTTCATCAAATTGAGTTAATCTGATCGAACATTTTAAAATGTATTTTTCATCAACGTGAGTTGATCTGGTCCAATTTAATTTAAAAAATTAGTCAAACTGGCTCTCTTAGAAGTGTAAACATGACAACTAATATGGGAAAGGAATACTACTTTTGGAGGATCTAAATGCACCGGACAACATTTTAAAAGAGTTGAAGCAACGTAGGCGCCCCTAAGTGTATAATCTTCAGGCTAGACCAGCCTTGAGTTTCTGAATAGTCATGATATTAGTCTTGAAAGACTTGGCCAAAATATTATCAGGAATGCTTGTATTGAACACAGAGTTAGTAACAGAAACAGTGCCTGCATTTGCACTTCCAAAGGCAGATATAGCTCATGCACAATCCGTAGCATCACCATTGTACTGGTAGTGAACTAGCCCTTTCGGGAACACGAAAACGTCTCCCGTTTGCAACATTTGATTGAACATCTTGTTCGTGCTATCGATAAATCCCACTTCCAGCGTGCCTGACACGAGGAAAAGTAGCTCGGATGCACGTGGATGAGTGTGGACAGGGTTGACAGAGCATGCAGGATCGCGTAAGAAACGCTTTGTCCTTTCAGGGCTGGAAACTCGGCCATGCTTGCCTTTGTCGCCTTGAATTTATCCGGTGGTGGTGCTCTGACGAGGCCCCTCAGGCCTGAGAAGGTAAAGTAAGAAGCAGTCAACTGATGGAACCTCCAGTGGCATCACAAAGTCTGTTAGGATATCAGGGTCACCAGCTGATGCCATTTGGAAAATGCCTAATGATATTGCTAGAGCTAACAGAACTATGCAGCTTGAAGTTTTTGATTCCATGTTTTCTGTTTTTTGGTTTAAATGTGTTAAGGACTAAAGATTTTATATATAGCTATACAAGGGACATATCAAATAAGATTTGAGATTGAAGTCTCCGATGAATTGCAGAAACAAAAAAGGAATTGCTAATATAGTAAACAACTCCGGAAATTTGTTGTGTCAATTCAAGAAACAACACAATTGCTCAGCCTTTTCTGATTCAGGCTTTCAATATGGACAAGAGGAAAAAAACAACCTTTTTCCTTTAAAAGTGGCTATGTTTTAGACTTTGATCACCTTGTTTATATTACAAGATGAAAGTGTCCATAAAATAATATCCTGAGGCATATTAACTGATGAAACCTAAGGAACTTTGAGACGTTTTTCGAATTGTATAATCTTTGGATGTATTTTCCAGGCAGTTTCTGCAGTGAAAAACAAAAAATAAAAATATGTCAAGCTTAGTTAACATCAATTACCAACTGGCTTATCATTCAACTAATTTGGTTCCGGCTTTGGTCTTCTATAAATGTGTGGTCTAACAGAACTAATCGTCATTCTCTTACAACTTATCTTATAGCGTCCTAGAAAGAGCGAAAAATGGCCTTACTCCTGAAAAGTGTCCTTGTTGTAGCCGTCTTTTCCATTTTTTCGATTGCTCAAGCGAGTGATCCGGACATCTTGTCTGACTTCATTGTTCCTGCAGGAAGTGCCATAGACGGGAACTTATTTACCTTCAATGGTACGCGTGGAATTTTTGGCAGCATCATTGAAAAGTTTTCAGTGACAAAAGCTAGCAAGGCGGAGTTTCCGGTTCTGGACGGCCAGAGTGTTTCGCTGGCAGTACTTCAGTTCCCCGGAGGAGGTGTCAACCCACCCCACACACACCCTCGTGCAGCTGAACTTCTATTCGTCGTTCAAGGTAGTCTCGAGGTTGGATTTGTGGACACGACTAACAAGCTATATACTCAGACTCTCCAAGTTGGTGACTTGTTTGTGTTCCCTAAAGGACTAGTGCATTATCAGTACAATTCTGATTGGAATAAATCAGCTACAGCCGTTTCTGCTTTTGGTAGCGCGAATGCTGGAACTGTTTCGCTTCCTACAACATTGTTTGCTACGGGGATCGATGATCAGATTCTCTCTAAGTCCTTCAAATCTGATGTTGCAACTATTCAGAAGATCAAGGCTGGTCTTTCATCTTAGGCATTTTTTTGTATTTTCACTACTAAAGTTTTTCTTGACATGAACTTCATTTGATGAAATATTGGATGAGATGAACTCAATTTGATGAAATGAATTCTCGAAAATAATGTTTTATATTTATCCCATAATCCCTGATTTGTACCCCATCGAATTTCTCACTTGAATACAATATTGCTTACTATTACTCACTGCTAATACAAGACTATTTCCGAGCTTTCATTCAATCATTCCAGCAACGTGTTTTAAAACTTATATCAAATATTAACGAATAACTGGATTAATTTTGTTGCTATAGACCCTTTCAGATATTAGGAAAGTGTTAAAAATATATGATAGGAAAATGTAGTTTAATATTGACAGAGGGAGGGTGGCGATGAATTATCATCGTTTTATGTGAATATCGAAAAATCTGATCTTTAAAAAGTTATGTAGTACTTTCCTAATACGTGTGTATATTCTGTGTATATTCCGTGTAGCACTTCTTGTACATGTGCAATTATGGTAGTAGTCTTGTATTAGAAAAATGAAGTAGTCTTGTATTAGGAAAAGGTAGATTTAATTACCATAATTAAATATTGTATATCATGTATATATACCTTTGACATTAATGAAATTAATCAAGGGATTATTCTCTTTCATGGTATCAGCAGTCTAGGGCAAACTTTTCTTTTTCCACAAATTTTTGCTTCTGCCGCCCTACTCTCCCTTCAGTCGTCGGCCATACCTACCCCCTCCATTCAAAAAAAAATTCGAAACCCTAATTCTCCTCTTGTTCTTTCCTCATGTCTACCACAAAGAACACCTTTTATCCTGCCCTTGCAGTCTCCAATATAAAAAACATCCCTATTATTTTGAGATGGAAAATGTCCAATACATGACGTGGGCAGAACTATTTAAAATTCACTCACGGTCTAATAGAATCTTTCATCACATCGTCGAACCGGCAAAAGACAAGGAGAAGGTGTCTACCACCGATGATGAAATAGAGTTGTGGGCAACTCTTGATGCTACGGTGCTCCAATAGATTTATTCCACCATCTCTACGAACCTCGTGCAGACTATTATTGAACACGACGCCACGACAATGGAAGCTTGGAATAGGTTGCGTGATATATTCCAAAATAATAAAAATTCCCGTGTCGTGACCCTTGAGCATGAATTCTCCCACATAAACATGGAGGATTTTCCGAATGCCTCCACCTATTGTCAAAGGCTCAAGGAGTTGTCGGATTAACTCAAGAACGTTGGCTCGCCCGTCACTAATGATTGTCTGCTTCTTCAGATGGTTGCAGGCCTCTCCGAGGCGTATAAAAGCGTTGGAACTCTTCTATGTCAAAGCAATCCTCTCCCATCGTTCTACCGAGCACGTTCCATGCTCACCTTAGAAGAAGCCGGATTGGCTAAAAGACGGCAACCGAATCCAATTCTGCCATGATAGTGGCCACGTCACGCGACACCGATGACCCTCACTCTTTTTCAAAAAATTTAGGCCAAAACCATACGAATGGTGGCGGAAAAAAGGCCAAAATTATAAAATGGGCCAAAACCAGTGCACACTGGCCGTGAGGCTGGGCCAGTGGAAAGTGGCCCAATCCACCATATTCAGGTCTAGCAGGTGTTCCAACAGCAGCCTGGCCTGTTTGGGCCTCGGCCACAGCAGGCCTTCGCTACTGCGGGCCTAGCCTAGCAACAGCCTTGAGTCTCACAGATATTGAGGCAACGATGCACACACTGGGATTAAATCCTCCGGATGCAAATTGGTACATGGACACCGGTGCCACTTCTCATATGACGTCTGGGCCAGGTAATCTCTCGTCTTATTTCAATTTGAGCAAAAATCGTGGCATTATTATTGGTAATGGTAATTCAATTCCAATTCGTGTTTATGGTCACACAAATTTATCTCCCCCGAACCCACCTTTAGTCTTGAAAAATGTCCTTCATTATCCTCAAATAATTAAAAAATTGGTGTCTGTTCGGAAATTTACAACTAATAACTGAGTTTCTATTGACTTTGACCCTTTTGGATTTTCTGTGAAGGATATACTTTTAATGAGATGTAATAGTCGGGGTGAGCTATATCCCATCACCATCACCACTAATCCAGCCACACCGTCAACGTTTGTCGCTTTAGCACCTTCCTTGTGGCATGAACGTTTGGGTCATCCGGTAGTATCTGTTCTTTCCTCTCTTAAGAATAATGAGTTTATTGAGTATAATAGTACGTGTATTACTGATGTTTGTCCTTCTTGTCCGCTTGAAAACATGTTAAATTACCGTTTGTTGCCTCCAATTCTAGTACGTTGTTGCCATTTGATATTATTCATAGTGATTTGTGGACATCTCCCGTTTTGAGCTCTTTGGGCCACCGTTATTATGTGTTATTTTTGGATGATTATTCTAATTTTTTGAGGACTTTTCCGTTATCTAAAAAGTCTCAAGTTTATTCCACATTCCTATCGTTTAGAGCATTCATCCATACCCAATTTGAACGGAAAATTTAAAACATTCAATGTGATAATGGAAGGGAATATGATAATGGCCCTTTAGAAAATTTTGTAACATTAATGGTATATCTTTCGATTTTCTTGTCCACGTACATCCTCACAAAATGAGAAAGATGAGCGAAACATACACACCATTAATAATATTCTTCGAACATTACTAGCTCATGCTTCATTACCACCTTCATTTTGACATCATGCATTACAAATGGTCACTTACCTTCTTAACATACTCCCTAGCAAAGGATTAGCATACCAATCTCCACTCAAAATTCTTTATCACAAAGATCCGTCCTATTCTCATCTTAATGGTGATTCTTGTTTACGAATCAAAATTTGATTGTTCTTTTGATTCATGTGATTTTCTTCAATTTTGTTCTCTAGAGTAATTCTTATTGTTTTAGAATTCTATATTCCTACTTCGTTTTATTTTGTGGTTTCTTATTTTGATTCATGGGTTTTGTTGTGCTATAGTTTATGATCTAGGTATTGATCCATCTATTTTTCTAATGGTTTGATCCTCTTTTACTATAAATTGTCGTTTTGGTTTTTCGCTTTTGATTGTGATATGACGTTTGTGTATTTCTATGTTTAGATTGTTAAGATCATACTACTTTGAATAATGATATTTAGTTTGTATACATGGCTACTTTGTTGCAACCTTGATTCAGTGGTCTTCGGAACTGGACATCTTGCTTTTTTGCTATATACATTATATACAGATCTGTTTATTTGGTAGCATTCTGAACATTTATGTGAATACATCAGGTAGTGGAGTTGCTGGAATAGTTCTTCCAGAGAAAGAAGAGAAGGTGATAGCCATTAAGAAGGGAGATGCTATTGCCCTCCCTTTTGGCGTTGTAACATGGTGGTACAGCAAAGACGACACTGAACTTGTGGTTCTCTTCCTTGGCGATACCAAAACTGCACACAAGCCTGGTTCGTTCACAGACATGTACCTGACCGGCTCCAATGGAATTTTCACTGGTTTTTCGACTGAGTTTGTTAGCAGGACATGGAATGTAGAAGAGAGTGTGGCTAAGACTCTAGTTAGCTCCCAGACTGCTAAGGGCATCGTGAAGCTCGATGCTGCTTTCCAAATGCCTGAGCCTAAGCAAGGAGACAGGGATGGCATGGTTCTCAACTGTGAGGAAGCCCCCTTGGATGTCGATATCAAAGGTGGTGGAAAAGTGGTTGTTTTGAATACCAAGAACTTGCCTTTAGTCGGCCAAGTTGGACTTGGTGCTGATCTTGTCAGGTTGAATGGAAGTGCTATGTGCTCTCCCGACTTCTCATATGATTCAGCTCTTTTGGTCACTTACATTGTCAGAGGCAGTGGCAGAGTTCAGGTTGTTGGTGTTGATGGAAAGCGTGGTCTTGAAACGCACATCAAAGCTGGTTGCCTGTTCATCATTCCGATGTTCTTTGTTGTCTCCAAAATTGGCGATCCTGATGGCATGGAGTGGTTCTCTATTATCACTACCCCTAATCCAATGTTCACTCACATGGCTGGAAGGACTTCAACATGGAAGGCTCTATCCCCACAAGTGCTCCAGGCGGCTTTCAACGTTTCACCAGATGTAGAGAAGCAATTCAGCTCCAAGAGAACTGCTGAAGAGATTTTCTTCCCACCACCAAACTGATATATTCATCCACCAATCTTTTAAACATAGTAATAAGAGAGTAGTAGTAGTAGTACAGAGGTTAATTTTGGAATTTTGTTTTAGATTTCCTTATGCTGCATGTTCGGAACAAGTGTACTCTTCATTTGTTTTAACAATAATATCCTAGTTTAATTGCTCTTTCGTTTGGTTGCGCTGTTGTTATCCTCAAAATTTCATCAGCTAGCTATTACATTACTGGTACTGATTTCTCTTAAGCTTTCTCTGCTTGCGATGTTCTGCATCTTTTGTTTAATACTGTAGTAGTCATAATAGGATTCAATTAATAACCATCTACAGCATATCTATCATATCATATCATCACCATCATACTATACTTTAAAAAAGATAATATGGAATATCAAAAACTTTAAGCTGCATAGTTCTGTTAGCTCTAGCAATATCACTAGTCATTTTCCAAATGGTATCAGCTGGTGACCCTCATATCCTAACAGATTTTATGATGCCACTGGAGGTTCCATCCTTTGACGCTTCTTACTTCACCTTCTCGGGCCTGAGGGGCCTCGTCGGAGCTCCACCAGCAGAAAAATTCAAGGCGACAAAGGCAAGCAAGACCGAGTTTCCACGTGCAGCCGAGCTACTTTTCCTTGTGTCAGGGACACTGCAAGTGGGATTCATCGATAGCACGAACAAGATGTTTAATCAAACGTTGCAAACAGGAGACGTTTTTGTGTTCCCTAAAGGGCTGGTTCACTACCAGTACAATGCTGATGCTAACAATTGTGCTTGGGCTATATCTGCCTTTGGAAGTGCAAATGCAGGCACTGTTTCTGTTCCCAACTCTGTGTTCAATACCAGCATTCCTGATAACATTTTGGCTAAGTCTTTCAAGACTGATATCTTTACCATTCAGAAAATCAAGGCAGGTCTAGCCTGAAGATTATATACATAGAGCCGCTATCTTGCTTGGACTCTACAAAAATGCCATCGGGTGTGTTCAGATACTCCAAAAGTAGTATTCCTTTCCTCCCAAATTAGTTGTCATATTTCACTTCTCGAGAGCCATTTTGACTAATCTTTGAAACTAAATTGGATTACATCAACTCAATTCGATGAAAGATATTTTTAAAATGTTGGTTAAAATTCACATAGTTTGACTCTCGAAAAGTGAAATATTACAATCAATTTGGGACGGAGGAAATACATGTATGGAGGATCCGACACGGATACGGAAGTATTTTTGGAAAGTCCGAGCAACATAGCTTAGGGTTTTTTTTAACTTTATTCTAGTTTTTCAATTTTCAATGTAAAAATAATGAACCTTCAGAAAATCTGAATAAGAAGGTTTATGGCATGGCATGAAAATGCAAAGTGTAATGTATTATGCTTAATCACAGTTGAGCAACAAGAAAAATAAAAAAGAATGATGCCATATTTATCAGTTTAATGTATACACGAAATGTGAACAAAATATTTCCCAAGATCAGTGTCATAGTTTGTTAGATTTCCATTGTTTTTCATTAGGGGTGAGCGGGTCCGGGTACCCTAACTTTTTTGAACTACCCGGACCTTACCCAGTAAAAGATCGGTTCCTAAATTTACTATCTGGAACCTATCCGTAGCAATCATTATCCGGACCCTGCGGTTCCGGGTACCCGGAATCGGTGTTTCTTTGTGCAAAATAATGCCTTCGTATAACAGCTTTGGTTTAGGAATAAACTCGTCTGATTATCCTCTGAAAGCCGGTGCCATAAAACCCATAAAGAATCCTTTCGGAGCAAATATCTCAATAATGTTTCAAAGATTTGCTTTGGTTTTCGTTTCAACTTTCTTTTTCAATAACTTAAAGGAGTACATAGTTTAAAAAATTCTTTTTTTCAATTTTCTACCGCTTTTGGCTTTTTCTCTGCTTCTGATTGTCACTTTGTATTATTTAATTTATTTCTTGATGGTGAAAGTGACTGTTATTCATTCGGTTTTTCCCCCTTAAATGGTGTACTTTAGTATGACCTTTTTTTTTCATTTTTTTATTAACTAAAAATAATGAAATTAAAAAAGTAAAAATATTTAATATTTCATAGGTTTCGGGTATCGATTCCGGTTCCGAGTCCGAGTACCCTGTCTCTATTTGCCGGAACCGGACCTGACATTGATCGATTCCTAATTTTACTACCCGGAACCTACCCGTTAGTGTCGGTTCCGGTCGGTAGCTCACCCCTATTTTTCACGGTATCTTGAACTTTTCTATGGACTAACGTCCACAGAAAAATCTTTTTAAATATATGTAGTGTTCGACTTGCATTTATAGAAATACCACACATACACCAACACGTGGCGGATTTAGATAATAAATTAAGGTAAAAATTTGAGTGGATGTTAGTTTTAATATAAATAGTTGTAACATGAAAATAATACCTGCACACAAATAACTCTAGCTTAAATCTGGAACAACTCGGTTACATGATATGCTGAAATTCAAAACAATGACAAGTGAAACTGGTGTTAATGTTCAAACTCCACTATAAGTTTCCTGGAGTTTTTCCATACTTTAACTAGGGATAATATTGTTACATTTTTATTTTCGCATTAAAAATAACTAAAGACTTAAATAGTTTTGAAACGCTAGCTAAAATTCAAGTACAAAACAAAAATGATTATTTGTCAATTTCTCTCCAAATGTTTAATCGCATCAAATATTTTTAATATGGAGCTTAGATATACATATAAAACTATCAAAATTTGAATAAACATAATATTTTTGAAGTCATAATTGTAAAAGTGTAATAAATACAGTGACAAAATCATAAAGATTGAATTAATCAAATTAAAATCCCAGCCACCGTCATGTGAGCCACAACGAAATTAGTTATTTGTCCCCTTCAAACACATAAAGAGACCAACAAAAATCGTATAAAAGGGAAACAGTTCACGTTACTAAAGTAAGCATTTGATTTTCTTTACTGTGAAGTATACCTCCATTAAAGCTGAAAAAGAAAAAAAAATAACTTGAGAATAATATAGTATATATCTATATTTATTTATTTATTTTAGTATTAAGGTCGAAGAAAACTTTGAAACAATTAAAGGATGAAACTGCCATTACTGATAGTTATTCTCCTCATTCAGTACAGCCATTTTCTTCAAGCTTTCTCCTTATCCTCTCGATTTCTCCTTCATTCAAGTAAATATACTGTTAGTTTTTTTGCTACATTTTAATATGTTTTCTTCATTCGAGTAAATTGTATTTGTATTTGTATTTTCTCCATAAACATGTTATCTTGAGGTGAATTAGATGTGGTAAGCAGGATGACATCCATCCCCTTTCATTGAGAATCTCGAGTTTGAGCCTTGTAAATGAAAAAATTTATGCTGAGAGTCTCACCTTAAATGAGCTTACACTTAAACCTAAAAAGAAAAGAGTAGTAACTTAATTTGAATCTGTTTTATTAATTTTCTAGTTACAAGTTTTAAAGATTCTCAATTATGTGATGCCATTTCTGTTTTAGTCCATTCATGAAAAAATAATACTTTTTTGTATTTAGAAATAATATAATTTTAAAAAATTTCATTTCAATTAATGAGATGAAAGTCTTTCTTTTCTTGTCCAATCAAACAATTATATCCACTAAAATAGGAGGCAGGGAGTACTGGTTTTCATACTCTACCAGTTTCAATTAACAAGACACTTAATTGAGATGAAAAATACTTTAAGACATCAAGGTTTTAAATTTTCTTTTTAGTCAACGGTCTATCGGAAATAACAATTCTACCCGACAAAGATAGGGATAAGGTCTTCAAACATTTTTTACCCTTTCCATATCCCACTTATGGGATTACACATGTTGTTGTTGTAAGGTTTTAAATTTCTGAATTTTCTTATGTTTCGAGTTATATGGTAAAATTTGAATAGATATAGAGTTTAAAAAAGAAAATAAGATTTTTTTTAATTTGTAGTCATGAATATGCCATAATATTTATAGTATTTGTGTGACTATATGACTTTTGAAACTTGTGGTCTTAAACATTTCATAACATTTATCAGCCCATGTAGACGATGAAGTTGTAATGATCGATAAACGTGGAGGTGTCGTAGCCAATGGGCACGCTAGTGCCCACGGCGGCTCCTCAGGAGGACGAGCATCACATGGACGCGGTGGGGGTTCGAGAAAATCACCTACCACTGGTACTGCAGGTCGGAATATTCCAGTGTATGCAGGAGATATGAACCATCACAATTTCAACAAACATCGTAATGTTGGGACTACCCTCAATTCCCTTTGTTTTTCTTCCTTGTTTTTCATCATCTGCAGTATACTTATTATGATGGTGTAATTATGTAGTATTTTTTTTGGCAACAAAAAAAAGTTTATTCAGTTACCCGGAATCGAACCTGGGTCTCTTTGGGTGAGCCAAATATCATAACCGCTGGACGATAACGGAACTTGTGGGTATAGTTTTTGTTGGTGTTTGTAATTAGAAAAACATGTTAATATGGGAGTATAAAGCTGAAAAAGGAAATGTAATTAATGTTATTACTGTTTATTGGGTAGCATTAGTTGCAAAGACTAATCTAGAATTTCTGAAATATGGGTTCACCCCTTAAAAAAAAAAGGGAAAAATGTAATAAGTGGGATTTAATCCATGATCCTCTAGGTAAATAACTCAACCTCTAACCAAGTACACCATTTAGCATTTTTATAGCATGTGTTCCAGCAGATAGTATTATGCTAATTTTAAAAAATATATACATAAAATACCTAGTTTTACGAGAGAGACTATGTGTTCGCGTGCTCCAATTTTAGTGCCTAAAATCGCCCATGATTAGTTGGTTTGATAATGTTAAGCAAGGTATATACACGTGATATAGTGTATATCACGGGTCCTTTGAGTTGAAGCCCAGCACGATACAAGGCATACCAGCCCATCTCGGGTTGGCCCATCACGGATAAGGGGCCGTATATTACTTTATATATTGATGTAATATTTTAGTGTAAACGTTACCTTAATTAGTCTTGTACACTTACCATAGTTATAGGAGTCTTGTACTATTAGAATAGGATTTTGGGATTAGAATAAGAATATGTTTTCTATTATGGCAATTTGTATATTGTATAAATACTATTTCATTAATGAGAATAATCAAGAGATTATTTTTTTAATGGTATCAAGAGACTAGGTCTAAATTGCTTCCGCCTTTGTTCTCTAAATACAGCTCTCGGATTTTGTGCACTTTTTGGCCAGAACCTGCCTCGATTTTCGTACCTCTTCACCGGATTTTGTGTTAAATTTTACCTCCACTCTTCCCAAATTTTCCCTCCAATTCCTTTGTTCTTTCGTTATGTCTAAGAACACGTTTCATCATGCGCTCATTGTTTCTAACATCAAAAACAACATCCCTATTATTTTTGAGATGAAAAACATCCAATATGCGACGTGGGCAGAATTGTTTAAGATTCACGCTATCTCACATCAAGTCCTCCATCACATAATTCCTCCCGCTGCCCTTATTCCCGCGGAGAATCCTCGATTATGGATTACTCTTGATGCTACCGTTCTCTAGTGGATTTATTCCACTATTTCGATCGACCTCTTACAGACGATCATTGAGTCGGACACTACGGCTATGACTACCTGGAATAGATTGCGTGATATATTCCAAGATAACCAACATTCACGTGTTGTCACCCTCGAGCAAGAATTCTCCCAAGTCAGCATGGAAGAATTTCCGAACGTTTCTGCATATTGCAAGAGACTCGAGGAGTTAGCGGACCAACTCCGTAATGTTGGCGCACCTGTGACAAATAATCGTCTGGTTCTACAATTGGTTGCCGGCCTTTCTGAGGCCTATAATGGCGTTGGGACTCTCCTTCATCAAAGTAATCTGCTTCCCCCTTTTTATCAAGCCCGTTTCATGCTTACTTTGGAAGAAGGCGGCTACCGGTGCTAGCCCCGTAGTCATGATGACGTCCTCCAAAAATTCTTCGAGTTTTGTTGATAATTCAGGCCAAAATCGTGCTCACGGTGGCGGCAAAAATAATCGTAAAAATAATGAAAAAAATTATGGCAACAAACGCGGTGGTTCCGACGGCGTTAACGGCGACAGCGGGTCCAACTCCAACAGCAATGGGCCACGACCCAACTGGTCCCAAGATAACCAGTATGTTTGGTTCAGTTTTGTATAAAAAAAGTATGAACCGAATAAAAATCGATTTTTAAAAATAAAAATTGAATCAAACTTTTTAAAAAAAAAAAATGATATATCGATTTGTATCGCCGAACGTATCGATTTATATCGATTTTTTTCAATTCAAATATAAAGTCCAAATGGTTTCTGTTTTTTTAAACATCAATAGTAAATTTTAACAACAAATTTCAGCAGGAATTTCAACAGGATCAGCATCAGCAACTTTCACCGAAAACAGAAACAACAACGGCAACAGCGTTAGCGTTTCAGCAACAACAACAACAAATTTCAGCACGATCATCATCAGCAACTTTCATCGGAAATAGAAACAACAATAGCAACAGCAACGCAACAACGTTAGGATTGAAAGTCCTCAACTGCTTGTGTTTGTTCTACTTCTTGTGATTGCGGTACGATTGAAAATTTCTCAAAGTCTACATACAATTTTTCAAAGCGTCAATATAATAAACAAAATGTTAAAGTATAATCATTCTATTAAAAACAACATATAAAAAACAATATTGTTACCCAATTCAACTTCTTCATAAAACTCAATTTCTTCTCGGTTGGTTGCACACTTTGTTCTCTTATAAGAGTTGAGCGAAGCCAATTCTGTGTGCAAATTAATGTCTCAACTGTCTTATGAGTTAATGTACTCCTAAAAGGGTCACGAATGTGCCCCCGTGCTAAATGCCGATTCGAAAGCCACGGTAGACACAGGAATTGCCAAAATATCTTTGGCAATCTTTGATAAAGTCGGATACCTAAACGAATACATCTTCCACCAACTCAAAAGATCAAAATTCGGATCATTAGGACTTTCATTCCGCTTTGACAAATATTTCTCAACATCATTCTTCACCCCAAAATCATCATTTTCAATTGCTTTCATCTTTTTAAACAGTTGAAAATGATCAATTGATTCTTTTCTATTGCTGCCACTATCACAAACTTCACTTAACTGGACATATGAACTACTACCCACCATTGCATCTCGTAAGTAGTTTTCCAGTACGGAGGTCCGTGACGAAAATCCAAACGGATCAAAATTAATCGAGACAGAATTATCGGTGGTAATTTTCTAACAGAAATTAAATTTTTATAATGTTTGGGGCATAAAGGACATTTTTAAGAGAGAAGTGGGGATGCGGTGGTGGGGTAAGGGTGTGGCCAAGTTCGTGAATTGAAAAGCGATGACCACTACCGACCATAATAGATTGTGAAGTTGATAATTGGCGCAGTTGAGGAAGATTACCTGAGTTGTTGGTGAGATGAGACGTGGCGCCCGTATCCATATACCACTCATTATCGGGTTGTTAACGGGTCAAGGAAGCCATTGATTTGTTATCGGGTAAAGTACAAAATATTAATTATTTTCGGACAGTGGAGGACACGAGATCAAAAACAGAAAACAGAAAAAGCATGCTTTCTCTGAAAATTGAAACAGTGAAAAAAAGGAAGGAAGATCTATTGGGAGAGGACAATGTGTCAGGGAAAAGACTTTCTCTGAAAATTTGAAATAGTAAAAGAAATAAGATTCGTGGGAGAGACTTCTGACAAGACAATTGATGTCTTTTGCGGACCGAGCTCCGAGAAAAGAAAAGACGGGGGTTATTGTTCGAAATAGGGTTTGGCTCTCGATACCATGTACGATTATATTAATCTCTCTTTGAAGTCTTTCTCATTAATACAAAATATATATAGGTGTACAATGTAGAATTCCTATACAACATGGTTCCTAGTTCTACCATAATTACATACCCTAAATATGGTAAATACAATAGTGGTACACACGTGATAATATTATTTTTGTGGTTATAAGACTTTTGAAACTTGTAGTTTTAAACATTCTATTATATTTGTGTGACTATAAAAAATCATTAAGGATAAATATGTTAAGAGTCCTACATCAAATATGGAATGAGAACATGGACTCCTTATATGGACTTGGACAATCCTCACCTTACAAGATAGCTTTTGGGATTGAGTTAGGCTCAAGATCCATTCTTTACATGGTATCAGAGTCGGGCTCATTCCAATTCTTTGTTCCCCGATGTTGGGCCCCCAAATTATATTATCTACGCTCCAGTTAACGAGGTCTGGATGTGCGTAGTAGTGTTAAGAGTCCCACATCGGATATGAAATGGGAACATGGACTCCTTATATGGAATTGGAAAATCATCACCCTACAAGCTAACTTTTGGGGTTAAGTTAGGCCTAAGATTCATTCTTTACATGGTATCAGAGTCAGACTCATTCCAATTCTATGTTCACCGAGCCCCAAATTATATTATCATGCTCCGACTCGGTGGAGTATTTCCACATTCGAAATGGGTATATGGACTCCTTATATGAACTTGACAATTCACAAGCTAACTTTTGGGGTTGGGACCCAAGATCCATCATTTTCATGGTATTATATTGTCCACGCTCCAGATGTCCAGCCTTGGGCGTGAGGCAGGGTGTTGAGTTCTCCCACATTGGTGGGATAAGTGGTCTTTGGTCTCCTTATATGGCTTGGGCAATCCTCCTCCCTTTAAGCTAGTTTTTGGGGTTGAGTTAGGCCCAAGATCTATTCTTTACATGGTATCAGAGTCAGGCTCATTCCAATTCTTTGTTCGTCGATGTTAGGCCCCCAAATTATATTGTACACGCTCCAATTAACGAGGTATAGGCGTGCGGGGGAGTGTTAAGAGTTCCACATCGGATATGGAATGGGAACATGGACTCCTTATATGGACTTGGACAATCCTCACCCTACAAGCTAGTTTTTGGGTTGAGTTAGGCCCAACATCCATTTTTACAAAATATTACCAGCCCATGTAGACGATGAAGTTGTGACGATCGACAAACGTGGAGGTGGGGCATCTGGTGGGCACGCAAATGCCACGAAGGCTCCTCAGGAGGACGAACATCGCGCAGCGGGGTTTCGAGAAAGTCACCTAACACTGGTTAGTGTGTTTGGTAAAAAGGTGCTCATAAGTACTTTTACTGTTAGAATAACTGAAATATCATCCACAAAAAAATTATAAATGCAGAAGTATTTTTTACATAAAACAAAATGGATGACAAAATAGAATAGATAGATAGTTAAAAGTTAACTTTTAGGAAAAGTATATCGGAGATTACAAAAA
Organism: Anisodus tanguticus; assembly: GCA_034509755.1. Taxonomy (NCBI): domain Eukaryota; kingdom Viridiplantae; phylum Streptophyta; class Magnoliopsida; order Solanales; family Solanaceae; genus Anisodus; species Anisodus tanguticus. The sequence goes on from CM067544.1 coordinate 54,650,475, forward strand.
ATATGAGATATAAAATTATAAAAGATTTTGTCAAATCAAAAATACATATAAACTATAAAATTATATGTTGGGGTGGCAACTTACGACTTTTGGGTCATTTTGACATATAAACCTTTTTTTATATTTAGCTTACGCCAGACTATTCCAGGAGATGGTAGTTCGGTTCCTCAGCACTACTACCAGTAAATCGCGGGATGTGCCTAAATGAACATGGTTTGAGAACAGAGCAACTACAAAGTCCTACCCCAGAAGAGAGCAAATTGCTCCATCATGGTTCGAACTCACACTGCAAACCTCCAGCTAAATTTTAAGTTCCTCTCCTTTGTCATTCAGTTATGCCCGGGGACTATAAACCTTTTTAATATTACCAAATGTGTAGGTAAGTAAAAAAAGTGTTAACAAGCTACACCTTTTCTTTTCGTTGTTCTATTTTTTGGTTCAATAGTTGTACATGTTCAGCTTTTCTTTGAGTTTATTTTTGAAATATTTACTTGTCATAGCTATCTTTAAGAGATATTTATTAATAATAACTACTATTTAATTTATTTATATTTCGTAGCTACGGTGATTTTCTAATTTACATATAGTAGCTATACCAAATACATAGAGTTGTATTAGCGAATATTCGCTAATATATTCTCCCTCGCCTCTCTCTCTCCTCCATCGTCTCTCTCCGTTCCCTCAGATCCGCTCCCTCACCTCTCTTTCTCCTATATCGCCTCTCTTTCTATTCCCTCTCAAATTCGCTCCCTCACATCTCTCTCTTCCACCGCCGTTCTATCACCCCTCTCCGTTGCACCGCCAGATCTGAGCGTACCGTTGCCGCCACCGTCAAGATCAGAGACTATTATTTCATTTTTGAATTTTACTACAGAATATTTGCATGAAGATATGCAGACACATTCTCATATGGGTGGAGGAGCAAACATACTGGATTGCTTCCCGTTTTCTGATGTTGGGCATTTTTTTTAGTGTATTTTTTTTTATTTGATCGGAGATTGGACCGAAATTCATGGCTTCTCCTCTTTCTTGTATATCGGATTTGAGTGTATTCGTCATTTTTTACTTTTTTTTTTTTGTATTTGACCGAAGATTTAACCGAAATTCAAGGTTTCTTCTTCTTCTTGTATCTCAGATCTGAGCGTATTTGAGTATATTTCATCTTTTTTAGGGTAAATATAAGTTTAATGTATTTAGCTGATTGTATTTTAGGATAAACTAGATGTATTTGATTGTATGTGTTGTTTGACTAAGATTGTAGATATTCAAATACACTCAAATACACACGAAACTGAATTAATAACATAATCGTTGTGAATGATGAAAGAGAATCATGTGAGATTATGAAAGATGAAATCGAAAAGACGTGATTTATGGGATATGTGATTATGTTTGCATTTTTTAACAGATTAGGCCTTTTATTAGCGAATATTCTCAGAATATTCTCCGTATATTTTGTAATAATGGTAGATGTATAATTAAGGTAACTTAGGATTCTAACTGTATTAGGAATCAACCTTTGTAAGGTAAGTTAGGATTCGTACCATATTAGGAATCAACCTTGTACAGCTATATATATTGTGAATAATGAAAGGAATCCCTAAGGGAAATTATTCCATCTTTCATGGTATCAAGAACCTAAAACCTAAATCCCTCCTCTTCCTTATTCTTGGCCGAAATTAGCAAATTTTTTTTCTGATTTCGCAGAAAAAAAAAATCGCTTTCTTCCTCTCTTTCTCGGCCAAACCAGAAAATTCCCTTCCCTCGGCAGGCGGCAACCATGTCTTCCCCCCAAATTCCGGCTCATCCACCGGCACAATTGACAACCCCTCTCAACGTTCGGCACCTTCTTTTCATCAGGCATTCGCCGTTAACAACATCAAGAATTTTATCCCTATAATTCTTGACCAAGAAGATCGTCAATATTCCATGTGGATGGAACTATTCTACATTCATGCATGTGCATACAATGTGCTCGATCATATTGACGAATCGCTCCTCGTCCCACCGATGTTACGGACTCAATCGGCGTCGTCTTGAAGCCATCGTCAAACAATGGATCTACGGCACCATCTCCAAAGACCTTTGTTGTGCACTATCATGAAAACAGGTGCTACGACACGTGAACTTTGGGTCCGGCTAGAAGAAATCTTTCAGGACAATAAAAATACTTGGGCCGTATATTTGGAAGAGATATTCAATAATACCCGCCTCGAGAATTTTAACAACATGTCTGAATATTGTAAGCAACTGAAACTCATAACCAATCAACTATCCAACGTCGGGACTTCTGTTTCAGAAACTAAGATGGTGCTTCAACTTGTTGCGGGTTTACCAAAAGGTGAATATGACACACTCGCAACAATGATTCAACAAGCCGACTCTCTCCCAAGTTTCAACAAGGCACGTTCACAACTATTGTTGGAAGAAACTAGACGTGCTAAACAAGAGGAACATAATCAAAAGGCGTTAGCGGGTTGACGGGATGGCAACACTGCGACCAGCGGCAACCGGCCAGCCCAAAGAGCAAAAGCAAAGTGGCGGAGGTCGTGGCGGCGCAGAGGTCGCAACAACAAACGCAAGGGCCGCGGAAAGGGCCAACGCACCCGGTGGATCGGGCCGACGGCGAAGAAGACTGCGGCAGTGGCCCAACCGGCCAGGCCCGGGCCTCGCCCGCATGCCCGTACCCGACCGTAGGGGCCGGGGCAAAGCAGCCTTGGTCGATCGGCCTCTTGGGCCATGCCCCCCACAAGGCAAGCCCACCGGCCGAAGCAGAATAAAGCCCACTCGATGGCGGTCCCAAAGAAGAAGAGCTACGGCGGCCCACTGCATCGCAATCCAAAGAAGAAGAAGACTGCTGCAGCAGCCCGGCTGCACTCGGCCCCGACCGATTTGGGCCGTGCATACACCACCGTGAACCTTCAATGCCGACGAAAATTGGTACATGAACACGGAGCCACATCTCACCTCACCGGTCGTCGGGTAACATATCTCAACTACGTCGGCTAAAGTGTCCTCAATTTATTACCGTCGGCAATGGTCATCGCATTCCAATTGAAGGTTACGGTAACACACACACCAAACATCCACACCCACCTTTCTCCCTAAACCACGTCCTATACACATCTAACATCATTAAAAACTTAATCTCGTTAGAAAATTCACTAGCAATAATTACGTCGTGTTCTGTCGAATTTGACCCTTTTGGCTTTTCGTGAAGGAACGCAATACGGGGAAAATTCTTACACGCCGCAATAGTGTGGGAGATCTCTACCCATTCACTCAATCTTCCGCCGACGGACCGCAATCACCTCTATCCCTTGCGGCGATCTCTCCCTCAACTTGGCACAATGACTCGGATACCCGGAGACCCGCTTTTACTTTTCTTAGGACTTCTAAGCGTATTCAATGTAATAATGGGAAAATTGCCCAACACTTTTTTTTGTCCACTAGGCAAACATACTCGTCTTCCCTTTATGTCATCAAACGGTGTTACCTTTTCTCCATTTGATATTGTTCATGCCGATTTGTGGACATCTCCGATTGCTAGCTCTTTGGGTCATAAATTCTATCTAGTATTCTTGGATGATTTTTCACATTTTATCCGGATTTACCCACCGAAATTCAAATCAAGTTTTTGCAACATTCCTCGAGTTTCAAAAATTCATTAAGACACAATTTGAAAAACCTATTAAATCATTCCAATGTGATAATGGACGTGAATTTAATAACTCAAGCATTTCACAATTTCTCGTTCTAAACAAGGCATGGTTTTTCGTTTTTCTTGTCCCTATACTTCTTCCCAAAACGGAAAGGGTTTGAAAGAATTATACGTACCATCAATAACATGATCCGCACACTTCGTTTCATGCCTCGCCTACCACCGCCTTTTTGGGTCTATCTTTGTCAAAATGGTAGAATCCCTTCTAAATATTTTACCAACTAGCACACTCCAAAACAAAACTCCTACGTAAATCTTATACCATAGGCGTACCATCATATGATCACCTACGTATTTTTGGATGCTTATGCTACCCCAACATAGCCTCCATCGCACCCCACAAACTTGCCCCTCGCACTCTTCCATGTGTCTTCCTTGGTCTATCTCCTAATCATCGGGGCTACTTGTGCTATGACATTGCTACTCGCAAAATCATCGTCTCCCGTCACGTCACCTTTGACGAGACAACCTTTCCTTTTTCAAATCTCCGTAAATTTCGGACCACCGATTACATCTTTCTCGATGAACCAAGTCCGTCCCGGTCATCCAAAATCTATACCAACAAGCGGCCAGCTTCCGACGGTCAGCCCCACCGTCCGCACCACCCCACCGACTCCTCGCTCACCCCTACGGCCCCCCGGGCCGAGTCACTGCGCCACCAAGAACATCGCCGCCCACCGGTCCAGAACCGGTGGACCAAGAACCTCACGCCCGACCCACCACCACTTGCCCTCACATCGCATGGAGACTCGTGCACAACACGGGATCTTCAAACCCAAGGTTCAATTCAATCTCTCCACACAAACCTTATCACCCATTCCAAAAAATCCAAAACTAGCAAAACCGGACCCAAATTGGAATGCGGCCATGTGCGAGGAATTTAACGCTTTAACCAAGCGAGTAACACTTGGGATTTGGTACCTAGACCATTTGGTGTGAATGTTATCCCGGTGTATGTGGCTATTTCGTCACAAGTTCAAAGACGGTGGTGACTTAGAGAGGTATAAGGCAAGACTAGTTGCCAATGGCACTAATCGGCTAGGAGGGTATTGATTGTGGTGAGACATTCGGATCCGGTTGTTAAACCGCCACTATTCGGACTATTCTCGGTATTGCTATGGGCATGCATTGGCCGATTCATCACTTGATGTCAAGAATGCGTTTCTTCACGGGGATTTGAAAGAGCGTGTGTACATGCATCACCCTCCCGGCTTTGTTCATCCGTGACTCGCGATTTGTGTGTCGTCTCGGGAAATCATTGTATGGATTGAAACAGCACCCCACGCTTGGTATGATCGGTTCGCTGTGTATTTTTCGTGATTGATTTTGTATGTAGCAGTGTGATACATCTCTCTTCACGCTTCACCGAGTTAGCAAGACCGCATATTTGTTATTATATGTCGATGACATTGTTCTTCCGCCTCATCCGACGGGTTGAAGAATGAAATCATTGCTCTACTCAAAACCGAATTTGCTATGACCGACTTGGGCAAGCTAAGTTATTTTTGGGTATATCGGTGACAAGATCGCAAGACTATGTTCCCGTGTCGGCGTAAGTATGCGAAGAGATAGTGTACAGGGCCAAGATGGCAAATTGTAAAATTATGCCAACTCCGGTGGACTCAAAATCCATGCTTAGTGCTAATGACGGTGCGCCAGTTTCTGATCCCACTCTATATCGGAGTCTAGCGGGTGCTCTTCGCATCTTACATTCACTAGGCCCGATATTGCATATGCGTTCGGCCGGCAGTGTGTCTGTTCATGCACGACCCCCGAGAGTCCCATTTTGCCGCCCTCAAATGTATTATCAGATATGTTAAGGGCACACTAGACTTTGGTTTACATCTATACACCTCTACCCCAACCAAGTTGCTAGCCTACACGGATGCAGATTGGGCAGGATGCCCCGACACACGTCGCTCCACCTCAGGGTACTGTGTATTTCTAGGGGATAATCTTATCTCATAATCCGCCAAGCGGCGGCAGCCACGCTATCCCGTTCGAGTGCTGAAGCAGAATATCGCGGAGTTGCTAATGTTGTCGCCGAGATCCGTTGGCTCCGAAATCTTCTTTTGGAGCTCCGGTGTCCATTGCGCAAGGCGTCTATAGTCTATTGTGACAACATATCGCTATCTATATGTCTCATAATCCGGTCCAACATCGGCGGACTAAGCATATTGAGATGGATATCCACTTGTGCGAGAGAAGGTTGCCGTGGTCGGGTCAAAATTTTACACGTGCCTTCCTCTTATCGATGCGTACATTTTCACAAAGGGACTACCGCGACGCCTCTTCACCGACTTCCGATCCGGCCTTAGCATTCGGCCTCCTCCCGCTCCGTCCGAGGGGAGTATTAGCGAATATTCTCAGAATATTCTCCGTATATTTTGTAATAATGGTAGATGTATAATTAAGGTAACTTAGGATTCTAACTGTATTAGGAATCAACATTTGTAAGGTAAGTTAGGATTCGTACCATATTATGAATCAGCCTTGTACAGTTATATATATTGTGAATAATGAAAGGAATCCCTAAGGGAAATTATTCCATCTTTCACCTTTGACTAATCTAACAAGATACTTACTAATTCCCACCAACAGATAACGAATCATAATTCAATTACTTCTAGTGAAAATGAGAACAAGTTAAATTTTTCAAAAGGGCAAAGCTTTTTTTTCGTTGAATTTATCTACACCAATGAGAAGCAGAATTAATAATAAAGTAAATTGCAATGATAGACCTTAAATAATTTATTAACCACGTGAGATGAAAAACATTAGTCATTTTTATTAGTACAAATTAAGCATGTGCAATACACTGACCGATGAACCGCCGGGTCAACTGGACCGGACCGGACGTCAACTAGCAAAGACATCCAAAGCCGATTTATTTTCCTGGTCAATAACGTCAAGAAAAACCGGGTCAACAGTCACGTGACTATCCACGTGCACACGAAACTTATGGTCCCACCACATCACCTTAGCAAATCCTTCTATATCCACCGAAGCATCTAGAACCATCTCCCGCTTCGCCACGTCGGATACGAATTCCTTCACGTGATGAGCCAATTGTACTCCGTTCAGCCTCGCCGGAATACGGAGGACCTGGGAGGAACGCGGCGGCTGCGAACCGGCTTCGACCGGTGCGGTGCCGAGGAGGTCGCCGGAGTAGAAAATGGACATCTCCGTTGAGGAGTAGGTAATGGAAGTGATGTTAGGGTTTGTGATTTGGATAGTGAGGATGAGCTCGACGTCTAGTACTGGGAAATTGAGCTTGAAGGACGTGAGTTCCATGGAGATGAGGTGAAAATCTGGGTCCCGCGGCTTTGCAACCAGTACTACCGCTGCTGCGGCAGCGGTAGCGGCGGCGACGAAGGCGGAAGAAGTCCAGTTCATTGGTCTGAAAGATTCTAAGAATATGGAGGAGAAAAGCAGTGGAAATTGACCGGGGAATGTGAGATTACATTTATGTCCCTGGTTAGTGATTGTGTACGTCTGAATTTGATAAAGGAGGATAAATAGCTAAAATACCCAGCACTATTAGAAAAAGATTAAGTTTTACTTATATTTTTTGCACAAATATTTCTTAGATGCTAGTAAATTAGGGTAGTTCAAAAACAAATCATAATCGATAACTAGAATAGAAAAAAATATTATTGATTTATCGATAAAAAAAAGTTAGTATTAGTTTTGTTAAGAGTCTCACGTCGAAAATGAAATGAAAATTTGGACTCCTTATATGGAATTAGATAATTCTTCCCTCATGAGCTAGATTTTGTTGTTGAGTTAGGCTCAATATTCATTCTCTTCATGTATCAAAACCAGACTCATTCCAAATCTATGTTCACCGACGTTGGGTCCCAAATTATGTCATCCACGCTCCAGTTAACTGAGTTTGGGCGTGTGTGGGAGTGTTAAAAGTCTCACATCGGAAATGGAATGAGAATTTGAACTCCTTATATGACTTGGACAATTCTCTCATCGTAAGCTAGCTTTTGGAGTTGAGTTAGCCTAAGTTCATTCTCTTCAAGTTTAACAGTTTGATAACTCATAACAGTTTAGTTTTTTTAAACCAAGTTGCATTAACATAATAACCCATATTTTTATTGAAGTGTATCATGTTTTCGACATAAATTTGGCTCTTGTTTCCGACGTCAACTATGTTTATGTTGAGTAATTTTCAAACTTGAATTGCATGAATGCTGCTACTACCTTGGAGCTGTATCCTCCGTACCAGGGTTTAGCTTTTTGTTGTATGCTTTGACAACATTAGCATAACATAAAAAAAAATGGAGCTAATTATTGCTGTATATTTACGCAAACTTATACTATACTTTCAATAATGTAAATCTTCTTACATATCCTTACTGGAGTTCTCCTTTTAGTTTTGTTGAGTAGGTTCCAGTGATATATTAATAAAAAAAAATTACATAGTGCAGCTTATTTTAGTTTAGAATTTCACTCAATAATCGAACCGCTAACGATTAATAATCGATAAACTGATAATTAATATCTTAACGGTTTAGAATATCTACAAACTGAAAATCGATAACATTCAAAATCGCACCGAATTACCCGATGAGCACTCCTTTAGTAAACTAGCTTAAAATACTATTTTACTAATGGTGCTCAAAAATAAAGGGAAAATAACTAATTTTGCCCTTGTTATTTTCATTTTCAAAGGGGAGAGTTTGCATAAGATATACTCCATAATAATAACAAAAATAAGAAAATAAGTATTATAAAGACTTTCATTAAAAAACAATAACAAATAGTATTTTTCTCATATGATTCCTTACGCTTCAAGTATAAATCTATTATTTCTAAACATAAAATCATGTATCTTTTCATACGTAACAATTTAAAATTTTATTTTTTTATTAATAATAATAGATCTAAGTTTTTTATCTTCCACCTTATCTCCATAGCTTTGGGTGACACTTCCTCTTTTTATTTTTTTCATTTTAAGTATGAAATTTAACTTATTAAATTTGCTTAGTGAAGTAAAAATTATTAATTGTTTATAATCAGCAGTGGAGTGGGAATAATTTCTATTGCTCAAGTTACCTTCTCAAAACATATGTAGTTAAGTTCGAAAAAAAGAAATTTAATCTTTATACTCAAACTCCTCCTCGTTAAATTAAATGAACGAAATAACAATAAATTTATTCAAATAACAAAAATCAACTTAGTAACAAATAATCCAATTGCAACTCTAGGATACTAACATAAAAGAATGGAGTTTCGGTTCGAATTCTGAATATTATTTTTTTCATTGGTAAATATTCTTCATTTCACTTTATTTTCACTCCCTTACAGCTCACAGTGTGTTCTTCAAAGAGTAAAAAATGGCGGAGAAGAATCGATTGGTCACCGTTGCTGCTCTGCAGTTTGCTTGTACTGACGATATCTCCACCAACGTCACCACAACCGAGAGGTTTTTTTTCCTATTTTTTATTGCCCCTTTTGCGTTTCTGTGATTTAATTTATGGCTAATTTTGCTTTATCTTGTTTCATTTTTAGTAGAAATTCAATTAGGGTTTCTGAAATAGCTTAATAATTTTGTTGTGTCCTCATATTGCAATTGCCATAGAGTTGTTTTATGTAATCTAACAATGTATTTAACGTTACAACACGACAATAAAATTTAAGTAACACTCAAAACAAATATTATATTTAAACTAACAACATGATACAATACAATAGGTAACAACCATCCAAACAAGCTGTAAGAGGTCAATTTCCTGTTTCTGAGTTTTTGGGCTTATGTTTTTAATGCTTACTTTTGCTTTATACTTAGTTGATTTTCTATCGGAAACAACTTCTCTACCACCCAAGGTAGGGGTAATGTCTGCGTACAACCTACCCTCCTCAAACCCCACTTGTGGATTACACTGGGTATGTTGTTGTTTTTAATGCTTACTGAAAAAAGGGGGTTGAGATTTGGTATGATTGAGCATCTATGTAGCACCCAAGAGTATGACCTAGTGGTTAATGAGTTGGATTGAGAACTATGAGGTCTCAGGTTCGGTTCGAACGTCAACGGAGGCAAAGTCACTCTGTAATTTCTTCCCGTCTATAGAGACGGATCCAGGATTTAAATTCAATGGGTTTAACTTTTAAAGTTTTCAGTATTGAATTCATTGTAATGTTAAAAGTATGGGTTCAGATATAATATTTATTGATATTTTAGTAGATTTTTAAGTATATATCTATAGATTGTGTGGAAAGTTATGGGTTCAGATGAACCCGTAGCTAAAAGGCTACATTGGCCTTGTCTGTCCATGTTCAAGCCTTAGTGGACAGATTTATTTGGGACCTGTACTGGTGGAAGGTAGCAGGTATAGCGCGGAACTAGTGGAGGTGTGTGCAAGTTGACCCCGACACCATGGTTATCCAAAAAAATCATTGATCATCTATGTATTCTTTAGATTTGTAAAAGGAAATCAATTTCATTTTTTTGTGGCATTTACATTTTCTGGCTCTAAGATTATCCCCTTGATGCAGATTGGTTAGAGCTGCTCATCAGAAGGGTGCAAATATCATTCTCATACAGGTAACAAATCGCCCCATTTTTGGAATATCCAGCTACTACAAGAAAAACATGTGTGACATGCATTTTCTCTGTCTGGGAAGCTAACCTCTAATCAGTTCTGCCTTTCTCGAGCAATAATATTCACTGCTCTTGATGGAAACATTTTGTCAGCTTTCTTATCCTTTGATTAAGTGCGGAAATTTTATCTCGAGCTGTTTATTTTCCCTTGAATTGTCTTATTGCCTCCTTTATGTGGGAGTTTACACTGAGGCTCTTGAAAGTTATTTTCAAAAGCTTTGGTGGTCCTTAATGGATTCGAGAAGCGGGACATCTGGTCTGTTTTATGCATTGGTAGGGTGTAACCGAAATGGAATTATACATGTCAACTGCATGTTAACTGACACTAGGGGTTGCTTGGCTAGTCATCCATTTGAATTCCAATTCTTAATCCAAATGTCCCTTAAGTTTGAGAGTAGATCTATTTCCGTCAATTTAATTTAACTCTTAAGTAGGGGTGTCAAATGGGTGGGTCGGAAACGGGTGGGTCAAAATGGGCTTAGTTAATAAATAGACGAACCCGCTCAAAAGTTACTTGGTCTAAAATGGTTTTATGTCTTGTAATTCTGCAATTCAACTGCGGATAGACAATTTCATGTACAATTTTGTCAGCATCATTTCTGAGTTACAACTAGCCAAATAGTAAATTATCAACATTTTCAGCTCATAAAGGTTTTAACCAGTCCAATAAAGCAGCAGCTAAATAATCTTGGATAGTGGAGAACTGTCTTTATTCAGGGTATTAAAACAGTATAAAAAATACCTAAACCCAAAAATTTTGAGAGAGAGAGAGAGAGAACAGAATAAAGAACAACTATATATCAGACCGTTATACTAATAGAAGAAGCAAATATTCAAATTCTAGATACATATTTGTCGTTAATACTAAGCACGAAGTATGTGCTTGCTCCAAAACCAGATGAAGAATAACAACATAATATATATAGCTGAGGTAAAGGGGTGAGAATGGAAGAACCTGATAAGTGAGTTGATAGGAATTACTAGAAATCAAAAGGCATGATGTTCAGGATTGAAGTTTCATTGATCGGTTATAGTAGGACGATGATCCTCCTTATTAGTCCTATATCTTATTCTCTTTGGGCTGTCGTATCAACCATTCTTCTCTGTGTAAATATATCTCGGATGTGTTTGTGTAAAAATTGTATCTTTCTCCACTTGATTTCTGTTTAGTTGCTTAGTCTAATCACTTCCTTCTCCTTCTCCGGCACCCTCATTCTGTTAAGCATCTAAAGCTTTACCCAGATATGGTTTTGAAATTTTCCTGATAATTCCAAGCTCCTTCTTGACCTCTTTCATAGATATTGTGTGCTTCTTGGTCCATACAGTGCAAGTGTGGGAACTTAAATTGAATGCAGAGAAAGCAAGTATCATTTAATGGCCAGAAAGGACAGAGAACAATGGCAGGTCTTTAACAGAGTGCAGGATCATTTCACGGTCGCAACAAATTGTCCTGTTATATACTAGTTCTTTTTTGTGGACAGATGTGAGAATGAAGGATAATCGCTGAAGTGACAACCATGAGCAGAGCGTCAGCGACCATTCCATCACATTTAATGGAGCTTGTTAACTAGCAAAAGCACTCAGGCTTTTAACTTAAGTCTGCGACCGACAATTTCCATCAAATCAAGAATTATAGACTCTAGACTTGTAGGGCAGGTCTCGCAACTACTGTACTTGGGAGATTAAATATGCTCAAGATCATATTGTAAGGACAAAGATAAACTTACCCCAAGCTTAAAGGAGCATTTGAGTTAGAAACTCATTTTTATAATTTCCTCATCTACTTTCTTGCTCATGCTAATACGTAACAAAATAGTTGGAAATCTCTGCCACTTCTATTCCAGATTGGAGGCATCTTCAGAAGACGTGGCTGGTACTTGACTCGGTTTCAACTTGCTTCAAACAGCCTTGAAATAGGAATGTTCATTTGGTTTAGCTGTTAGATTGAAGAGAACATGATTGGAAGTTAGAAAAACTGAACGGAGAAGAATGTTAAAATTGGTTATATAACATATTTCAGTCGGGGACAGTTGCAAATATTCCGGTTCTCTGTTAAGTAATTAGATCTTACTAAAGGTTATCATCAGAGATCTTCCCCTTTTAAGTTGGCCCAGGACTGTTCACTTCCAAAGTTTCATCATCACACAATCAATGAGGGTCAGGAGTTGAACAAGAGTAGTGTACTGACTGATTGAATTTGAGACCAGTTGAAGCTATGGAAGTGAATTAAACGATTGCTGTGTTGATTATTATAAATGCAGCAGAGTGTAGACTTGTCTAACTCTTCAGTTATATAATATCATCTTCCTTTAGTATAGGTACCTGTGGGAATGAGGCTAACAAAAAGAACAGGATCTATAGCCAATGTGTTGACCATGTTATGTAGGTGTTGGTAACTAATAACTATAGAATGCGGTAAAAAGTTGTATGTGATTGTTTTTACCATCAGAAGGAGTTGTCAGATCAATTTGAACTGACCTATCATTTTACCAACTAATTCTTGTTTACCTCAGCATTTAGCAGTTGTGCTTATTCTTGATGCAAGTGAGTAAGCTAGACAGTGGAATTTATTTTGTCTCATGTTTTTTCTACATACCATGACTCAGATCTTTTATCTTAAAAAATTCCCAGTATCCTTAATACAACTACTTTTTTTAAAAAAAAAAATCTCTCTCATTAGCAAATTATAAATGATATTTTTATGGAGTCAGGGTGATGCTCTTGAAGTGTACTTTTTGAGGCTATTTGGTATTCATCTGCCCTGTCTGCTGTCCAGTTCCATTGATACTTTCTGGTTTACATCTCAGGAGTTGTTCGAGGGCTATTACTTTTGCCAAGCACAAAGGGAGGATTATTTCATCGAGCAAAACCATATCAGGGGCATCCAACCATTGTCACGTGAGAACTCTGATTGCTTCTGGTGTCTTATTGCAGGGTTCATTAGCATAAATGTCAAGATTCCAATAACGATTTGACTTTTTCTTTTTCTATGTGCATGTTTGTAGGATGCAGAATCTTGCAAAGGAGCTGGGAGTAGTTATACCAGTTAGTTTCTTTGAAGAAGCAAATAATGCGCATTACAATTCTGTGGCTGTTATTGATGCTGATGGCACAAATCTTGGACTTTATAGGAAGTCCCGTATTCCTGATGGACCTGGTTAGTAAACTTGGAAGAACATTCCGATTCATTGTTCTACTTCTCATTATTATGTTGGATTCCTTCAAGCACTTTCTTTAATTCTCCTTTTTCATCCTCTTAAGTTGTTTCTCTCTGCAGGTTATCAGGAAAAGTTTTACTTCAATCCTGGTGACACTGGTTTTAAGGTAAGGAATACAGAAGACTTAAGTCCAATTTAGATATTGTGACAGTTATCTTTTCCTGCTCTCCCCTTTCCACATGGATGTAATGGTGTTCATAAACAGGTGTTCCATACTAAATATCAAAAATTGGAGTTGGTAAAATATATGTTGTTATATTTGTTCTTTGGGTTTCATTATCTTCTCTATCTTTGATGAACTTTTGGATACATAGGAGAATAATAAAAGTTGTGTTGCTGTGGGCAAAAAACCTTAAATCTCCAAAAGTTATTTACACAGGCTTCAATTTGTAATTTTAAATTTTAGTAAAGAGGACAAAGATTCTCTTGTTGTAAAATACAGTGAAGACAGAAGATGCATTAGACATAATTGACTGTTATTAAATTCTGTCCAGCAATTTGTTGGGATAAGTGGTTTCCTGAGGCTGCTCAAGCTATGGCACTCCAAGGTGCAGAAGTATTGTTCTACCCTACTGCAATTGGTTCTGAACCTCAAGATGATGGACTTGATTCTCGGGATCACTAGAGGAAGGTGATGCAAGGACATGCTGGAGTTAATGTGGTAAGTTTTATTTTTCTTCTTTTCTTTCATTTTCTCGCAGAAGTAGGTTAGGTTGTCTACATCACACCGCTTGGGTGCGGCCCTTCCCCGGACCCTGCTAACGCGGGATGCTTTGTGCACCGGGCTGCCCTTATCTTTTTTCATTTTGACCTTTTTTGTTAAGAATGATAAGTCAAAAAGGAAGTTTATGCTGACATGAGAGGGATAGTCTAGTGGGTTTCTTCTCCGCTAGGTCAATGGCTGACATTTCTGTATCCCATTTGGATTCATATTTTATTTATTCTTACACATGTTCATATTTTCTGTATCCCGTTGTAATTAGCCAATTTTTAACAGCAAGTTTTGCATTTGCTGTCACCATTCTCGGTGTAGATGTCTGCTAAGAAGTAAGTGACTCATTTTTATTAGGGGTATGACAGTATGGGGGTTCCAGTTGTTGCCAAACTCAAAAGTGCTGGTTTTCATTTTGGTAGACCAAAACCAATAAAGTGATATTTAAATTCTTGGTTTGGTTTGATTCACTTTTGTTCAGTCGGATTTTAGATAACCTTATTTTTTATTGTGTTCAGGTACCTTTAGTGGCGTCGAACCGCATTGGAAAGGAGATAATTGAGACAGAACATGGGAATAGTGAGATAACATTCTACAGCTATTCTTTCATAGCAGGTAAGCTTGACAGAAAGTTATAGCTTATAAACGAAAAAAACATCTATTACCTTGTGTTTTAAGGGGTTGTGAACCTGATTTAAAATTGAACAGGGCCCACTGGAGAGTTGGTAGCATTTGCTGGTGATAAAGAGGAAGCTGTTCTTGTAACACAGTTTGATCTGGACAAAATCAAGTCTAAAAGGCATAGTTGGGGGTGTATTGTGATCGGCGTCCTGATTTATATAAAGTTCTTCCATTAGATGGCAGCAATCCAGTAAAGTGACTCAAGATGGTCTAAGTACTGCAGATTCTCCTGTCTTTTTTTCTCAATCATAACAATAAAAGAATGAGGACTAAAATGAGAATTTTGTATTTGAGTTACGTTGTGATGTAACTCGTTAATTGCTGTAATCTATCGCATTCTACACTTTATGCAATGAATGGCGGAATTTGCAGAGTTTGAATCCCGCAACGTTTCATCAGTAGCATCAATGTGCAACTTAATGGTTTTTGTCGCATTCAAGTAGTAATGAGCATATTGATCATTGGGACTCCGATTTGTATTTGTTTACACTGGTGTATGGCTGTTCTGGAAGATCCCTTTTTTTTAAAAAAAAACATTTCCAAACATAAAGCCTGGGATGTCAATTTCTCAATATATCTCTGAAAGCACTGGAGCGATATCTCGCAGTCCACAAATATCTTTCAATGATCTTATCACTTTCTTGATATTTAGATAGGACAGTTGCATTTTCGGGTCCCTCTATCCTGTTCCAGAGCCATTTGTTACAGAAGGTACGTTCCTATGTGCTTTACCACATTTTTTATGCTTCTACTATGACTGTCAATTTAGTTTTCTTTGCCTTATATTCAGTTGTTTTTTTCCCATTCTTACTAGTTTGGAATTATTTCTTGTGAAATGAATGATCCCAGCCACTTGGAAGCACCGTGGCCATACATATAATCTGCATAGTAACAAAGCATCTACATTAATTACTGTGTACGAGGAGATTGTTTTAACTTTCGGAGAATTTTAGATAATTTGTTGTGCCCATGTCATAGAAATGCATATTTTCTAGATCATAAGGTTCTCCATGAAGTGATTGAGAGCGTCTCATCTGTAATTTCAGTGTTAAGGATGCCTTCTCATTACTAGCCCTTTGTCTGTAAAAGAATCTGTTGTCAGCCAAACAAATATTTCTGGTAGCCATTGTAAGTTGTCACACTTCCTCTTTGTGGGTTGCCCTTGTAGTGATGATTCTGTCCTATCTGGTTCTGTGTTATGTTAGTGATAAGAAAATGGCCCCTGGCCTAAATCCATCCTAAAAGCTAGTTCAAGAGGTGAGGAATGTCCAAAGATACAAAAAGACAAATGATCACTGCACGCCCAACTGGGCAATCCCCCCCCCCCCCTGCACGTGGACATATGGAGCATTGATAATTTAAGATCTCCCCTCCCCCACACGCTCAAGGACTGGACCCCCCACCCATCCGCTCGCCCGCCTAATAGGACTTGACAGCGCGGCCTATATAAGAAGGGAGCTCAACATTTGATAAACGATGAAGATATCATGATAAGAAAATGGATCTTGGGCCTAACTAAATCCAAAAACTCGCTCAAGAGGTGAGGATTATCCTAAATCATATAACGAGAAATGATTCAAGCCCCAACTGATGTGGCATTGAACAATTAATTTTTCTCATCCACAATAGCGAATACCAGTTCTTTACTTGAAAAGGGCATCATTATTGTACAGGATCTTGTCACAGGGAAAGTGTTTTGTTTGCTATACTGATGTGATCTTGTGAATGTGCTTGAAACTGGAAATGTGATGATGCTTCTCCATTTTTACATTGTGATGGTGAAATAAACTGATATTTTTACAACAACATACCCAGTGTAGTCCCACAAAGTGAAACAACAACATACCCAGTGTAATCCCACAAAGTGAAACAAACTGATATTTTTGTTTGATATATTCACGTGAGGCAATTTTTGAATGTAGTGTCTCTTCTGTTTGTCCTGAGGACATAAGTATTAGATTTGAGGATGTCTTGTTATTGATTCAGACTGTTACATGTGTATTAGAAATTAGAATATAGGTGGCTTCTTCTTTAGGTCATATTTATATACTTTTGGCTGGGAAAAAGGTTGGGTGATAGATATTTTGCAATCTATCATGATCTAAACATAGGATAACCGTGTCTTGAGCTACCTCGTACTTTCTCTCTGAACACCCCTTCCCCCCACCCAAACCCCCCAAACACCTTTCCATTCACAATTTTTTTTAGAGTTCAAGTCGTAGAAGATATTTATAAGACCAGGTTACTTAAAAGATAGTTATTAGTTACATATAATTCTTAACCTAATTCTTTATAATGAGATTTAAGTAGTATATTGTGCAATTATGCCATAAGTTCATTTGACCCTATATAGTAAGGGGTTGTTTGGTAACTGGTTAGGAGCTAAGTTATTCAAATAAAATCGTGCACAAGTAATACCATGTTTAGTAGCATTCTTTTGCTATATATGAAATTCAACACACCTAATACGGTGTTTGATCTGCAACTTAGAAACCCACATAACTAATATATATTAAGTTATGAGGGAATCTATGTATTATTTATGCAGGATAAAAGATGGAATAACTAATAAATGAATAAGTAAATCCGGCATAAAATAATACATAGATTCCCTTATAACTAATCTATGTATTACTAGTACTTGTATAACTCTAACTAGCTATTTGACAACCCCTAAGTTGTTGCTCTGTTTTTTAAGGATACCATACCAAGCTTACTAAGAAGAGTTATCTGATGTAGTAGGTCAATCAAGTCTGATGGTATAAAAAAATTATAAGCTATCAAAAAGCGGAAAACCTAAAAATTATAAACTATCAAAGTGGAAAACATGCATTTAAAGACGGTGGAGTTCGGGTTAATTTGTATGCATCTTGATTATTTCATTGGATGGATATCTGCTACTTTTCGCAGTGAAGATACTGGATATTGATGGTTAGGCCTTTTGAAATTTGTCATCCAATCATTTGATGACTCTGCCCACTAAGTGGTTAGGCTTTTTGAAATTTGTCATCCAATCATTTGATGACTTTTCCCACTAAGGTCCGCTGAGATTTAAACTTGAGAACTTATGATTTTCCTCCTAATTTATTAACTACTAGGTCACATCATTGGGCGTCAAAACCTAAACTTCTTTACAATTATTACTCGTTGGTAATTTTAAACAATATAGTAAGTTAGTTGATAGTGTAGAAATATTTTCTCAAGGGTATATATCAACAAAAAAATTGTACTTTTGGTAAGGAATTGGAGTTTTCTAGGTCTGGACCAAAAAACTGTACTACGTTTATACCACGTGAAAAATTAACAATTTTTGGTTTCTTTCAGATAAATTGACTATTGTTATGAACTTTGCTCTCTCACTTTTTTCCAGGAAAAAATTTAACATTATCGGAGTATTAATTTTCGATAAGAATATGGTTAATTGCAAGCAAATGGACATAAAAAAAAAATCTAAAGTAAAATACATCCAGATATGGAATCAAGAATTCCGTTTGCAATTTCTCTTTAGTTGCAGATTTTGCAGAGAAAAAAAGGAAAAAGAAAACAGAGCTTTTAAACTCTATGTTGCAGGTTTCCTGCAACTTTGGAAGATAGAAAGACACAAGAAACCGGAAAAAAAAAACTATGAAACAAAATAGCATGTTTAATGACCTTCAACTCCTATACATGTTTTGTATCATCATTATCATGTCCTTGTTCAACATTCTGTGTATCATCATCATCATCATAAACTTCATCGTCATCATCTTCGTCTTCATGTTCATCTTCATCTTCTTCATGTTCTTCATCTTCATCTTCATCTTCGTCTATGATCTCATCATCTGATTGAATGACATGCATCATCAAACGTCCGTCTTCTCTGCATGCATGCAAGAATTCTTGAGTGGGAATTCGAATTTCTTTAAGTATAAACCTTCCATCTTCCCTAAATGATTTGAAGCAAACCCAAGGCTTCCCATTTCTCCCTATGCAAGAAATTGGAGGTGGAAATGACGACCCCTTTTTCGTTCTTGATCTCTTCGAATTATAATCTTGATTGAAAATCACTCGATTTTCTAGCCTGCAGGAAATGCGCGTCCTCCTCACTTCTCGTTCTTGTTGTTGTTGATGATGATGATGAAGATCCTCGTTTCTCAAATTGTTCATTAGGTCCTCAATGTCATCAGAGCTCTCGAATCCAAGTCCTTCCGTGCACATCGATAGGCTATCCGATGTTCTTGATGAAAAGCTATCACTATGCCTGTCCTGTTTCTTGTTGCTTGTAATTTGAGAGTAACTTGAAATGGGACTCTTGTTGTTTCTTTCATACTTTTCCTTATTATTGTCTAGCCCTTCAATTTCAGATTGGTGGATTGCATCAAGGAAAAATGAAGAAGAAGAAAACGACGATGATGCAGACGACAAAGGGAGGCAAGAAGAAAAAGAAGATGAAGATGAACCAGACGTGGACGAGGAGGAGGAGGACAAGGACGAGGATACTGAGTTGTTTTCTTTGAAATGTAAAATCTCAGTGAAGGAGCAGTCATCTATATTTTTGAAAGATTTAGGTTGATTCCATGAAGAGGAAATGGATTCAATGAGTGATGTATTTTCAGGCAATGGCTTCTCAAATATATGTTGTAAACTTCCACAAGCAGCAGCCATTGTATGTGTTTTTTTTTGTTTTTGTACCTTTTTTCTCTTTTGTTGTTTGGCACAAGACCAACAAATGAATTGAACAATACTAGTAAACTTTTAGAACTTGTTATTGTGTAGAAGGGAAATTAAAAAGATGCACAAGATGGGAATGAAAATTTTGGTGATAAAGTCTAAGAAGAGAGAAAATTTCTGTTTTGTTGGAACTTTAGAGGATGGGTGGTTATAAAGGTTCTATTTATTTGGTGGTCTCAATTTTTCGTGTCAAAGAAACTGTAAAAATCTCTCTTTTTCTCTCTCCTTATCTTTTATTAGTAGCCATTGATATAAATACATATAACAAATAATTCTACTACTTTTTACGCGTTTGGAATATACTGCAATATACTTGCAAGTCCAACAGGACTACAGACTGTGAATGATAAATTTACGATGTGTTTGGTATTACGGAAAATGTTTTGCAGAAAATATTTCTTTGTTACTTATTTTCCGGAGTTCGGTAAGTAAGCAAATAATATTATTCTAGAAGTATAAATATATAATCTAGGCAAACACTATGTAGATGGAGGTGAGGGTAGGGGTGGGGTGCTATGGGGTGGGGTATGTTGGACGGTGGAGAGGAGACAATCAGTGTGGAATGCTATTTATGAAACTTGTTTTTTTTACTATTACCATAAAAGTCATTTTTTTCATTTTTTTTTAAGGAACTGATTTTTCTAGTGGAAATGTTTCCAAAACTTTTGATCAACCAAACATGAAAAAATTTAAAAACATTTTCTAGACCTCCATAACAAATACACCCTTAACTTTCTAATATTTGGAAACTACAATGACACACTGAGGTAATGGTCTAGTCGTCAATAAAGCGAGTGCAAATCTTAGAGGGTTCAGATTCAAGAGGAGATAAAAAGAACACTAGATGATTTCTTCTCATCTATCTAAGCTTTAGTGGGATAGAGTTACACAGTATTTGCGGTAGTGAGAGGTAGCAAGTACCCGATAGAGTAGTTGAGGTGCGTGCAAACTGAATCCGACGCCATTGTTATCATTAGTGAAAAATCAATATGCATGTGTTGGTAGGAGGTAGCAAATAGCCGATATAAGTGTGCGCAAACTGGCTGAGAAGCTACTATTATCATTAAAAGCCTATTATGTACTATAATAACTACGCCTTAATCTCAAGTAAGTTTGAAATCGGCTCTATAAATCCTCAGTATCCATGTCGCTCCATTTAAGTATGTCTCAATCCCATATTATAATTAGTTTTCTATCCAAAAGTTCTTTACATTTTTTATTATCATATAAATCTCTGACAGACTTTTAGTAAACACACTAACTCATTTGCTTATAAAGAAGTACTACGAGAAAAGTCAAGTGGTCTCTACTATGTATCAAGTGGTCTCTACTATATATGCAAGACAGCACTAAAAAGTCTCCAGGACCTCAGCAACTTTTTTATAATTTTCCATCTAACCATGCAATTTGAAGTAGTGTTCCACAAGTATCTTTGATGTGATTGATGAAAGTTTATACACCCACAACTAGCACATCCTGTGTTTGATTTCTTACTTGATTGACAAATTAGCTGGATTTTTAGTCAATTTCCAGATACATCACATTCTAAAATAGCATACTAATGTCTGTAGTTTTCAACTAGCAGTGGATCCAATGATAGGCCACTACAGTAGTTTATTGCACAAAAATGACTTTTCCTTTGTTAGGGGTGTTTCGTCGATCAAGTCTTGCTAATACGAGAAAGTTATAGCATCCGAATTTCCTTGATTGTGGTCCTGAAGCATCAGTATTTCTAACATATGGACCAAATACGATTCATCACAAGAAAAGTAAAAGGATTGATACAAGGAAATTGATATCCACATTGTGCAGATCAAATCATATTCGTGTTCTAGTATTTAGAAAGCAGACAGTATATATACATCAAACCGTAACCAGTTGAACAACCACCCACAGTACACTAGATCACATACATGAATTGTTAGGATTCACATTTTCACAACCAAACAGAAACTGTTACCATCGTAGTCAGCATCGAAAGTTGTTCCACTCCTTTTCACCGCCAAGCTTCTGTCCGCTCTGTCATTGAATTTATACGGCTCAAGTTGCTTATTCCTTTTGATTTACTGTCAATTGGCTCTAAATCAATTTTCAGAACATCCTTCGTCTGATTAGAATCACTTGATTGGCCCATCCTTTGAGTGTCCTCTTCAGGATTTGAAGTTTTCGTCACAAAGGCTTCTCTTGCCTTGATATTAATAACATGAACAAGAGTTTCACAAGCATCGGATTCCTCTGAAGAAGTTGTATAACTAAGATATTCATCATCAGTGATGTTATCTACTTGATTAGATTCAGAAACTCTGGCTGAATCAGGTTCGTCTACAGTGTACGTCTGCTCAGTCAGTTCATTTGACTCATTGGAGGTCTCCAGAGAAAATTGTGGTGGACTTTGACGACCATTCTCATCAGGCCGGTCTAGGTTAGAGACAGAATTTGGTTCAACACGGGAATCTTCTCTTTCCGTTAAGGTCTTTTCGATGAGCGTCCTCAAGAAATTCATTACTTGGACAGCATACATCAGTGCAGTCAATGGATCTGCCATCTGCAAGGAAGAAGCCAAAAAGTTACTACTTATACACAGAATCAGAATAGTTTAATGGTTCAGAGGGTTAATTGACATTTAAAAAAAAAAGGAAAGAAGAAATAAGAATAGCAACTTGGCTCTCACTTGTGGTATTTTTCTTTCTTTTTATTCCAAAAGCTATGGAATAGATTCACATGAAAAAATTGTGAACCGGGTTAAAGAAATAACGATAGAAAATTTTACATCTGACCTTCCGAATTTTGACTCATGCTCTATTCGCTTTTTGCTAAAAAATCTCAGCTTATATGGAATAGATTCACATGAAAAAATTGTGAACCGGTTTAAAGAAATAACGATAGAAAATTTTACATCTGACCTTCCGAATTTTGACTCATGCTCTATTCGCTTTTTGCTAAAAAATCTCAGCTTATATGGAATAGATTCACATGAAAAAATTGTGAACCGGTTTAAAGAAATAACGATAGAAAATTTTACATCTGACCTTCCAAATTTTGACTCATGCTCTATTCGCTTTTTGCTAAAAAATCTCAGCTTATGGAAGGGAAAAATTGCCCCATGGATGTTTTACGCGAGTACTGAGTAGAGAACCGTCCTCCACTTGTTAGTTATAATTTTTGTATTTTGTTTCTTCTTTTTTTTTCTTTCGGGGATGGGGAGTTGATGTTAATGGGGTTTACTAAATAAAATTACCAACTATGTGTCTGAGAGACCAATAGCGCACCTGGGTCATGTTAGGAGCAAACACCATTGCGATATTGCGAGAATTCATCTTGTTGAGGTGTTCCTCCTGGACAACGTCAGTCATGAGATTGATAGCCCAGTCCAGCAGAGCAGCTTCTGTCGATGGCAGAAGTCTCATGAGCGCACTGCAGTCCTCTTCTGACTGGCATTGCATGACCTGCTCCGGAGAAAGAGTATCCAACACCCCACTTGGTAGTTCCCTGAACCAAGCCTGTTGAGTTACATAATGTCAGACCAAGGATAAATATATGGGAAGATCTATCAGGACCCATTTTTCTTCTTGCCTCAACAGAAGAAACATTTGATCACTCTAACACCATAGAAACCATGAAACATAATTGCTACATTTACAGCAGAACGTCACGTGACATTTCTTCACAACATAACCATAAACGTCAAGGACATAAAAGGAAGTTGTTCTAATTGCAAACCTTTGATACCACAGTTACTTTAGTGAGACAAACTTACAACACCGTCATAAGGTGAAATCATGTAGACCTCTTATTAATTAGGTGCATATTAAGAATTACAAGTGTCTAAAAGTTTGCCTTCACTAATCCATCGCATGATCTAGCAGCCAACAACAAATTCAGTTTAATCCCACAAGTGGGGTGTGGCGAGGGTAGGATGTATGCATACCTTAACCCTACCTTTGTGGGACAGAGAGGTTATTTCCGAAAGACCCTTGGCTCAAAAGGGAAAAAAGAAAAGGAAAGAAAATAAAAGAAAAGGAATTTGACGTAGACACGCATGATCTAGGAGCCAATTGGTAAAATCTGAAAAGCTAAGTTCTCTTTTACAAGGGGAAAAAAGAATGGCATTTTTATAAATTGTCACCTATCCACTTTGGCCTCCATATTTCCTTTTCAGTGAATAATTTGTTTTATAGAACTCCAAAATATGATTCCTGTTTATGTTGTTGTCTTCCACCAGCTTGCCAGCGCTTTCAAGGTTATCAATATTATTGAACCTCTTGAGAGCATAGGCAATTTTGTGGAAAAGCCAAGTTGTGTCAATCTTAGAAATATGATCAGAAGTCATATGCCTTGAGTTACCAAGAACTCTGAAAAGTAACTAACCAAGTGAATAGTAGGCTGATTATTTCCGCTTTTCTTATTGTCAACACTGCTTTTGCAAAGAGGATGGTTACAACACATCTATTGCTTGCTCTTGTTCAGAGCCTTTTAATCTCAAAAAGAAACAGAACTGTCATGATAGCTTGGGTGGCAACTATAATAACCAATGGCCACCTATTGCCCCCCACGAATGGTCTGGCAAAGATCAGGGTAGCACAGAGTGCACCCTATATTTATAGCACTTAAAAATTAAAATAACCAACTTCACATTGACTATATCTCCCAGTACAAATAGCTCACCACCATTCTAATTCAAAATCCACAATGATGAGAAGCATGAGTCCGCATTCCGTGCTACCCTATATTTATAGCACTTAAAAATTAAAATAACCAACTTCACATTGACTATTCTCCCAGTACAAATAGCTCACCACCATTCTAATTCAAAATCCACAATGATGAGAAGCATGAGTTTGCATCCCCCCCCCCCCAAACCAACCCCAAGTAAAAATTGTCTTCATGTCTCCATTTAACAAATTAAAAAAACACATAAGGATAACCACTTTTTGCCAGGCACGGATGTGCACTATATCCAGCTAGTAGTATACATTTATACTAGTCCCAACCATGATCAGCAGCATAATTTTGAGCAAGGTGTCATATTATATGCTATCAAATTGAAGCATTTCTTTTAATCATGAGTTGGTGTTGTAGCACATAGCAGGTTTCCCAAAGCACCAACGATATCTTATAAAGGTAGGTGTGTGTGTGTGTTCTCATGCACATATGTACACAAGTGAACTGCATGCATATTATGCATGAATGCCTACATCAACATTTTTTCTGTGCATGCATAAAGGATGAAATATATTGGATAAGATTACTATAAAGAGTGTTGTTGAAGAGCTACACCTTAATGAGGCCTGCGAGACAATGTATATCAATGCCATCCGGAACTATTCCCTGGTTTAATTGCTCTCTAACAAGCTCCTCCTCGCTGTTTTCAGCATTTATTCTGAAAATCCCTTCTGCCTGCTCACATAATAAAAACAACTTGGATATGATAATGAACAATTATAAGTGATATCACTAATCCTCAATGTTAATACAAGATTTTGAATACTGCATAACTAACGAGACAACACATAGCACGTACCTGTAGACCCTCTTGAGCATACAAACGCCTTTGCATTAGAAGTAAAATAGTTGGAACACTATTCCCACGGGAGTCGAATGACAACTGCATGGACTCCGTTGACACTCCAAAAACAGTGGTACTACAGATGGAATATCAAAATCAATAGCACAGCAAGATGCAATCATAGTTATAGAAGAGTTTAAATCTGCAGCACATATAATAGTAGTAATATCATAACAAATTTTTTACTAATAATTTTCTACCCTTAAAAAGTCCATGTAACTCGTTTACCAGAAACATGCAGTTGTAGCAGTTTCTTGTTTTCTTTTTGGCAGTTTCTTTTCATGAAGATGCTTTCAAGAGGTCCTAATTAACCAAAATCATAAAGCATTTAATTCACCCATGTATATATTCTTTTAAAAATCACTAAGGTCTTACAGTACATTGCCAATCTTACAAGACATCCAATTACACTGATATTTATTGGATTAAAAAATCAAAACGGGAGCAGTGAGTAGAACATACAAAATTACAGAAGTTTGCTATTTAATGAACTAAAAGAACCAAAAAAAAAAAATTAACTCGATAAAGAGGAGACATGATAACTTGCAATTGCTTTTAATGACAACTAGGAAGCTGATATTTGTCATATATAAGCTACAAACTGACTGCAATACAAAAGCAAATTATCACATGTAGAGATACCACTAAACTTGAGACCTAACATTAATACAACTAAGACAAGGCCCCTTCCAAATTTGATTTTTTTTTCAAAGATATTTTGATGAAGTCGCTACATTTTTAATCAGATGAAGACGAGGAACAACATAAAAATTAATAGCACACAAATGAACAGAAAACTAAATTTAAATAAGATTTTGGTTGGTGGCCCCAGGGGTTAGTTTAATTGGCAAAGGTTGAGGGACTTGTGTCTTAGGTCACAGGTTTGAGCCCCGCGCCAAGTGAACTAACTCTGGTATTTAAGTGGAGAAGGGTAGAGGGGCGTCCCCATCATCCCCGAGTTTAATGCAGTTGGCCCAAAGGGTCGGCTTGAGCCGAATTTCTCATAAAAAAATTAGTTGGTTACTTCAAAGCAGAGTACAATAAGGGGACATTTGACCACCCAACGAGCCAAAACCTCTAATGCAGATTAACAATACTTTTAACATCCAATATGTTCCTTCTAATCGTCCTTAATAGAAAAGAAAAAAACTCCTAGTTATCCCAGTCCGCAGACCAATACTTGAATGGTTACGTAATCTAGTGATATATTAAGCAGCTTCATTGGCGTATTAGTCGCTCTGTAATCTTATAATGAAAAACCCCCAAGAAATAAACTCTTATCCATATTTCGTTGCTAATTTATTTTACTTTCTTTTCTACTGGATGAGACCACTTATATGGCTGATTGGATAGGACCCCACCTTTCTTCTCCAAAAGAAACCAAAAAGAGGAAGATTTACTGTGAAGACTTATATTAACTGTTATCTAATGTTAAATATAGAGTTCGAAATATGGTCAAGAACTGAGAAGACAACTGATAAGGAGCCAGTTCACTAACTTGTTTAAAAGATTACAGTTATGAGTCAAAAACGGCAAAGACATAGTATACTATCTACTGGTACTTGACAGATGACTTCATCCATAACAACAAAGACATTGAATGTCTATTCTCGCAACAAAGGACTCTTTGAAGAATACAATAACGGTCCTACCCACAGAAACTTGCTGTAAGTAGTTCCATGAAAAAGATAAACTTAGAGATCCAATTAATTGAAAGGAAGAATTGTCATCCCCCTCATTTTTCTCTGCAATCTCTATTAACTATATTAGGTTCACAAAGCACACAAAAAAGAAGTGTAAATGTAAGAACTCTCTCTTAAAATGGACCCTAGGATGTCTGCGAGGAGATGGCCCGGTGGTTGAGGCACAAAAGTGATAACCTGGAGATTTCATGTTTGAATCCCAACTACAAAACTTGGTGTGAGCCTATCTGCTCCAACTTTAGAAGACAGAATTACCTTGGCAAACTGTGCTTGTGGACTAAATAGGCTTCCGGTGAATTAGTCGAGGTGCACGCAAGTTGCCCCCCACACCACTGATATAACAAAAATGGATCCTAGGATTTGATTCCCAAGTGTTATACCCCAATAATCTTTCCCACAAATTATATAAAATGAGAATAACTGCATAGAATGAGTTAAATTTCTATTGCTAATAGGGGATCGCATACCACATTTTTCCACTGCCAAGCTTTTACTAATAGGAGGAGGAACTTTGTAGAGCAACAGTGGTAGGAGAACAATCTACAAGGGAAAGATAAGGTAAGAAGGCTAATTGTGAGTTTCTACACAGATGTACAGAAAAGAGGTAGATTGGAGGCCAACCTTGGAAGGAATAGACTTCAGTCGAATGGGGAATAGATGAAGGATTGATTGTAAGGGAGTCCGCACAGGATGAAGCGTGGGAAACAATGTACAATTGTGCTAGTGCCGAGGCACAGGGACTGGATGAATTTACTATGACGTTTATCTAGCAATGTCCGGGGACGGTCAAGGACAACATAATAGAAACAATTCACTCCTTACTCAACAAGGGAATATTCAAAACAAAAAAAAGAACATATGTTAGACGGTGCTATGTGTAAGAGATCTAGGAAAGGTGTGGACCATTTGCTACTGCACTGGCAGGTGGCAAATCGGACTATGGTGGAATTTGCTCAACCTGTTCAGCATACAGTGATCATGGCAGCCATATTAAAGACATGCTATTAAGTTGCATACATAAGCAAGAAAAAGAAGAAGTAGAGCATCGTAAATAGCTTCACTTAGCACAATCTCAGCCCATTTGGAGAGAAGAGAATCCGATGGTATTTGACGAAAATTCTTTTGCCACGTATTGGGACATGTTCGTTCATTTTTATAACTTTTTGGAGCACCAACGAGGTGCCAATAGCATAGAGGGCCAGGTGCTACTCATGTAGAACCATATTTTTTTAAGATTCTCTACATTTTAAGTTAATCACTTGCATTGTGGGTTTCAAGTTACTTTACTTTATTGGGAAAAAATGCCATTAAAATTAAGGTTTGAAATAATGTATCAAATGGTATCTACCTAAATGGAAAAATCAAAATGAACTCAAAACCATGTACATAAATAGAAGACTTCCTCAATCTCTCTTGAATAGAAATAACTAGTCCCTAATAAACTGAATGCCATTTACAGAAGCAGTTTAGTTAAGATCCTATATGACTACACACAAACTCCATGTTAAGGTTGGATTTTCTATCTGCTTATAATTTTAAACACAAACCTAAGCCATTGTCTATTTGCTTATACTTTTAAACACAAACCTAAGCCGTCTTCAGAAAGAGGCTCTCCAACAACTAACTATAAATACTCCCGGCAGAGATAACAACACTAGGTGATTTTTTTTCATTTGTCCAAGCCTTGGTGGACAGAGTTACCTGATTATCTGTGATGGTGGGAGGTAGTAGGTGCCCCTTGGAATTAGTCGAGGTGCGCACAAGCTGCCCAAACACCACGGTTATCAACAAAAAAAAATACTATCTTTTGTTCCAATTTTTCCTTCCTGAGATGTTAACATATACCCCACACCAAAATTTCATATGTCAATGAAAGTAGCAAACAAATCACATAAGAGTAAGGCATTTGATTCCATATTTGCAGATGATGAATTACTAAATCCAGTCAGCACAAAGGATACCAAAAGAGTAAAGCATTTGATTCCACATTTCTAAAATGATGAATTACTAAATCCAGTCAGCACAAAGGATACCAAAAGAGTAAAGCATTTGATTCCACATTTCCAAAATGATGAATTACTAAATCCAGTCAGCATAAAGTATATCAAAATTACAATATCACCAACACGAAAAAACACCAAAATCTTCAACTTTTTTGTGAAATGACAAGAATGAGAAGAGAAAACTTCATCAAAATTATGCTAAACCATTAAAGCTAAAACTCATCAAGAATAAAAAAAAGTTAACAATGTACCTAGCACTGGGTGCCCTTCTGGAAACTTCAGGTTCAAATTCAACAGGAAGACCCAAGAATCCATTAAACCTATCAAAGGTAACATGTGCAACATGGCGCACATTAGTTGGCCACCCAATTTCCATACCCCTCAGATCTCCTCCTCCTCCTCCTCCTTCCCTCTCAGTTTTACAAGCTAACCAAAAACTCTTCCTAAACAATGTCACCAAAAGTGCCAATAAAGACAAATGATCCCTTTCTTTATCTCTACCTTTTTCCCCTTCTTCCTCCCCTTCTCCTATATCTTCCTCAGAATCACCACAAACAGCAATTTCAGAACCCCCAATTTCTTCTACATATAATGTGCCATTTTGAGTAGATATTGAAGGAGAAGAAGAGGAAGGAGAGGAATGAAGTACCTCTGTCATGGTTACTATAAAAAGTATCAAGAATCCAATAAAAAATGAATTTTTTCAGATACTTGGATTGAAATTGCAAAAATAACCAAACCCCAGTAAAGACTAATTCAAGAAAATGGGGAAAATGTATCAAGAATCAAATAAAAATTTGATTTTTTTAAGATTCTTGAATTGATTTTGCAAGAATAACCAAACCCCAGTAAAGACCAATTCAAGAAAGTTGGGAAAATAAACCAAAAATCCAATAAAAATGAATTTTTTTTTCAGATTCTTGAATTGAAATTGCAAGAATAACCAAACCCCAGTAAAGACCAATTCAAGAAAATGGAGTAAAGTTGGAAATTTTTCAAGCTAAGAGATGTGGGACGTGAGAATCATGAAGTATTGCATATTGTTTATTGAAGAAGCAACAAAAGCAGTGTCTTTTTATTGTTTTAACACTAACTGAGAGAGAGAGAGAGAATACTTAATTTAATCACTTAAAACTGACTATATGTGTTTGTATTTAATAGGGTTGATAACTTATAAAATTCAGTAAGTAATTTACTACTATAACCGATTAAAATATGTCAATCATGCAAAAAATCTTTTAAACCGTTAAGTGTATAGTTATAGTTATTTTTGCTGATTAGTTATATTTACCTTAATTAACATAAACACCCTCACAACTCTTCTACTCAATTAATGACTAATTATTAACCTCCACCTCCGAACATGCAATTCACAGGATAAATCAAAGGTTTAATTGCACTGAATACTCATGTAATATGATTTGGTATGGGATACACCTCCTATATTTAAAAATGAAACACTTACATACCCTATACTATAAAAATTCTACACTAAGTAGGGTTGCGCAAATTAACTGTTAAACTAATAATCGGAACTAATAATTGGGTTATTGGGTAAATAATTTGAATTATTGGTTTAATGGCTCGGTTATTGGTCCATTGTCCCAAGTTACTGAGTTATTGGTTCGGTTCTCGATTTGGCTATTCTTTTAACGGGTGAACCAATAATTCAATAATAATTTATTTAATTACATAAATAATCCTGACAAGAAATGTAGAAGAGACAGCTTAGATATGATCCTTCTCATATTTATAACAATATTTACGGAGACGATCGTGGCATTCACTTAAACTGTTATCAAGTAATTGATGAGCATTTACATCTCCAAAAGTCTAAATAATTATTTTTGTGAGGGTATCATCTGAGTTCCCAAAGAAAATTTAATTACTTGTTTCATCATGCTTATAACATTGTTTAACTGTAAATAAGTGTAATTCATAATTTGCAAATAATGATAGAGCGATCAGTATAGCAAATACTAAATTTCAGTTTTGAAATATTAGTAAAATATAAAATTTATTTAAATTCGTGAAAAATTTTAACGATTAAACTAATAACAATCGATAACGGATTAATCGATACCTTAACGATTTAGCATATCAATAAATCGATAACCGATAAATTAAACCGATAACTTTCATAACTAAACCTACCGATATGCAGCCCTACACTTAGACATGATTGTCTCATAACAAGACAACTAATTGTTCATCCAATTCACAAATTATATTCCAAACAATTAAGACATGATGGTCTCATAACAGCGACAACTAATTGTTTTTCCAACATTATCCAAAATTTAGTTATTATATATCTTGTAACTTAAGCTTAGTGAACTTTGCTCCTTTTTGAAGTTGTAAGTTGAGACTGATTTTCAAGCCTTTTAAGGAACTAAGGAGTGACTTTGAAGCTTTTCATCATTTATTTTTTGAAGCCTTTCTCCATTTGGTAAAGGTATGTGTAAACTCTATTTTTTCCTGATTCTACCTGGGGATTACATTGAATAATTGAATATGTTGTTGTGGTAGAATAGTTGGAGAAGATATTTAAAATTTCTGTTTAGTTTTGATTATGTGCCACTTATTGTTTCACTCTGTTTATTTTCTTTATTTTATGTTTTCTATTTAGAGGGTAGTGTTATGAAACAACGAGAATTAAAGTAATGATAACAAAAAAGAAGAACACACAAAATTTATGTGGAAATCCTTAAAGGGAAGAAAACTGTGGCCGTCACCAACTTTTATTAATCTCAATGAAAGATATTTTTACATGATACATAATTATACGGAAAAATTATATATAAATAGATTGTGAAAACCCCTAAATTTGGTAGAAACCGGGTGTCCTCCAAGCTATTTTCAAGTAAAAAACGGGATTACTTTTCGAAAATTCTCACTTATCGGGCCTACTGGTCCTGTAGAAATCGTTTGCGGCTCCTTACTTCGTCCATCGCAGGAGGTTGCCGCCTCTTGCAACCCCATAGTCAATCGGGCCCACAAACATAGCAGGGAAAGCCAAGATAAGGAGAAGGAAGAAGATAGACATGAAATATTGAAACTTCAGATTTTAAAAAATGAATTTAAGTGACATATATTAAAGTGTCAATAAGTTTTACACTATCTAAAATCTTATACATGTTAGTACTATTTTTCAGGTTACTAATTAAAAGAAATAATTCTTTTATTATTTTTATTAATGAAAGAAAATATATACAATATACAATTTTCCATAATATAAAATCTATTCCTATTCTAATCACAAAATACTATTCTAGTAGTACAAGAATCTTATAATTATGGTAAATGTACAATACAAATATTTACAATAATTTGTTGCCTTATATCGTGCCTATAACCCGTGATATACACTATATAGGGACAGTGTATATCACGGGTATATACCCTTACTATACACCGAAATCGAGACCTAATATACATATGATATACATGTGTATATCATATGTATATTTAACACACACCCGCAGTCATAGTGGGCGGTCTTCGTACGCTTAGACTGTCCCTAAAATCTTCAAAAAGGACCGAGGGAAGACCTTTTGTAAAGATGTCTGCAATTTGATACGTGGAAGGGACATAGCAGACGCGTACTTGTCCACGAGCTACCTTTTTGCGAACAAAATGAATGTTCATCTCCTATATGTTTAGTGCGCTAGTGCTGAACCGGATTATCAAAAAGGTAGATGGCACTAACATTATCACAATAAACCAAGGTAGCTTTATGAATATGACAATGAAGCTCTAAAAGAAGATTACGTAACCAACAGGATTCAGAGACCACATTGGCTACCCCTCAATACTCGGCCTCTGCACTAGAGCGAGACTGCGATAGCGGGTCGGATCCTCGTAAGGTGAGCTAGCCTCAGCACCCAGCTTGGGTTCAGTATCAACTGGAGTGGAAGTGGACTTACATGATGACATCCCAGCCCTCTCAATGATCTCAGCTGCATATTTCCTTTGTGATAAGAACAACCCACCTGCATAACGAGTGACAGCAATCCCCAAAAAGTAACTCAAGGGTCCCAAGTGATAATATCATCCACATATAATAGTATATAAGCCAGGGAAGAACCACGATGATATATGAACAATGAATTATCAGACCTGCTGTGAGAGAACCCAATAGTCGAAACATAGTCAGCAAACCTCTTATACCAAGCCCGTGGGGACTGCTTAAGCCCATACAATAACTTCTTCAACAAACAGACATGATGAGGATACTTGGGATCCCTAAACCCCAAGGGCTGATGCATATAGACTGTCTCCTTGACATCACCATGTAAGAAAGCATTCTTCACATCTAACTGATGAATGAGCCATGCTTTCAAAAGAGCCAAGATGAGCACAATGAGAATAGTAGCCAGCTTGACCACCGGACTAAACGTGTCACCACAATCCACACCAACCTGCTGAGTCTTACCATCACTTACAAGACGAGTCTTATGCCTTGCAAAAGAACCGTCAAAATTATCCTTATGAGCAAAAATTCACATAGACCTAATAATATTAACATCGGATGGACGGGGCACCAACTCCCACGTCTTATTATCAATAAGAGCATTATATTAATCGGTCATAGCAACTTTCCAATTCGGGTCATTTAAAGCAGACACAAGATTACGAGGTATGGGTGATTTAAGAATATTAGAATTTAAATTAAAATATCTTTTTGGTTTAACAATACCCCGTTGACTACGAGTGACTGGTCTATGACTCGAGAAAGAATTGGGCGGATTTTGGGAAATATCGGGACACGTGACGGACTGGCCTGCTGGCCCAACACAGTGACTGGCTGGAACAGAGACTAGAACAGTTCCAGTATTAGGCTGCGTAACTGGCCCAATGACCCAAACTGGCCCAGTCACTGGACGGTGAACAGTTTCTGGCGACGGAACAGTGGGGCCAATGGGCAGTGGGCCCGCTGGCAGATTTGGTGTGCGAGACACATCATAAAAATGGTGAATAATATATGGAGATATACCATCATCCAAAAAATTATACGAACTAGGCACGGGATTACTTACCGTATTAAACGGAAATTGGGATTCATCAAAAATTACATGGCGACTAATGATGATTTTTTTAGAGGATAAATCAAAATATTTGTAACCACGATGATTTGACGAATAACCCAGAAACACACAAGGGGTAGACCGGGCCTGAAGTTTGTTAATCGTGGTGGACAGAAATAATGGATAACACAAGCACCAAAGACCCTAAGATGTGAATACGAAGAAGCCTTATTATATAAGATTTGAAGAGGGGACGAATATGCCAAACTTTGGTGGGAAGAATGTTAAGAAGATATGTAGTCATTTGTAAAGTATGATGC
This sequence comes from Anisodus tanguticus, assembly GCA_034509755.1. NCBI lineage: Eukaryota > Viridiplantae > Streptophyta > Magnoliopsida > Solanales > Solanaceae > Anisodus > Anisodus tanguticus. The sequence goes on from CM067544.1 coordinate 54,684,749, forward strand.
CAAAAAGAAGGGGGTACGGAAGCATGAATCAATAAAGTTCAGACAATGTTATTAATGGTACGAATTTTACATTCGGCTTTCCCATTTTGTGAAGACGTATGAGGACAAGAAAAATGAAAATGGATCCCATTATTAGCACAAAACTCTCGAAACACCCCATTATCATATTCTTTGCCATTATCACATTGAATATTTTTTATTTTCCGTTCGAATTGGGTTCTAATGAATGCTCTAAATTTTAAGAAGGTGGAAAAACTTGAGATCTTTTCGGTAGCGGAAAAGTTCATAAAAAATTAGAATAATCATCAAAAAATAGAATATAATAACGATGACCCAAAGAACTAAGAACATGAGATGTCCATAAATCGCTATGAATAATATCAAATGACATTAAAGTACGAGAATTCGAGTCTACAAATGGCAACCTAATATTTTTTTTCCTAAAGAACAAGATTGACAATTCAGAGTACTACGCGTACCCTTACAACAAATAAAATTATTTTTATCTAAGAAAGACAAAATAGACGACCCCGGATGACCTAGGCGAGCATGACACAAGGAAAGAGCAAAGGCTGTAAAACTTGATGTCAAGGCTTGACTCGAGAGACCGGGATATGGTGTGATAGGATAAAGATCTCCCCTACTATCACACCTCATGAGAGGACTCCCCGTCTTGAAATTCCTCACAGAAAATTCAAACGGATCAAATTCAACAGACACAGATTATCAATGGTGAACTTACGGACAGACGCCAATTTTTTAATCAATTTAGGGGCATGAATAGTATTTTTCAAGATAAGGGGTGGATGGGGGGAGACAACGCTTTATGACCATAACCACGAATCGGAATTGAATTACCATTACCAACAATTATGCCACGATTGTTGCTCAAATTGAAATAAGATGAGAGAGTACCTTGATCGGACGTCATGTGAGAGGTTGCACCAGTGTCCATGTACCAATTTCTGTCTAGCGAATTTAATCCAGGAGTGTGCATTGCAGCCTCAATGTCGGTCGGGGTGGGGCCCGCTGCGTGATAGGCCTGAGGAAGTCGGGGCCCAAGCACACCGGCTTGCTGCCCCGGCCCAAAACTGGGGTGGAAGCCACTGTTTGGCCGAGAAAACTGTTGTTGGGCCAATTGCTGGGCATCCCAAGTTGCCGGTACTGGATAACATAAGATGGACCGTAGGGGTTGTTGGGCCACTGCCCACTGGCCCAGGCCCACCGCTAGGGGGCCCATGGCTGGGATCAATGGGACGGTGGTCCACTGCCGGTATTCTGATCACCGCCACCACTGTCGGAACCTCCGCGTTTGCCTCCGCGTTTTTTGCCATTATTTTTCTGAGTATTCTTGCCACCACCGTGACCATAGTTTTGGCCCAAACTATCAACAAAACCCAGGGAATTTATGGAGGACGTCATGATGACGATGGGACTAGCTCGAGTAGCTGCCTTTTTTGCTAAGCCGGCTTCTTCGAGCATAAGCATAGAACGAGCCTAATAAAACTAAGGAAGAGGGTTGCTCTGATGAAGAAGCGTGTCAACACCACTATAGGCTTCAGATAGGCCTGCCACCATTTAGAGGGCCAAACGATCATTTGTAATGGGCGCGTCAACGTTGCAGAGTTGGTCCGCCAATTCTTTCAACCTTTTGCAATATGCTGAAACGTTCGGGAAATTTTCCATATTGACGTGGGTAAATTCATGCTCAAGGGTAACATCACGAGAATTTTGATTATCTTGGAATATATCACGTACTCTATTCCATGCCGCCATCGCCGTAGCGTCGGGTTCGATAATCATTTGCAAGAGGTCGGTAGAAATAATGGAGTAAATCCACTAAAGAACAGTAGCATCAAGAGTCGTCCATAACTTAGAATCATCCTCGGATTTGGGCACCTCCGTATCCGTAGGAGCCGCGGGGATAACATGATGGAGGACTTGATGCGAGCGTGCATGAACTTTGAACAGTTCGGCCCACGTCGCATATTGGACGTTTTCTATTTCAAGAATGATAGGGATGTGATTCTTGATATTAGAAACAACAATGGCAAGGTGAAACGTGTTCTTAGCTTGTGGGGTAAAGATTGTCCATGTCCATATAAGGAGTCCATGTTCCCATTTCATTTCCGATGTGGAACTGTTAACACTCCCCGCACGCCCAAAACTAGAGCGTGGACAATATAATTTGGGGGCCCAACATCGACGAATAAAGAATTGCAATGAGTCTGGCTCTGACACCATAAAAGAAATAATCTCTTGATTATTTTCATTAATGAAAGAGAATATATATAATATACAATTTTCCATAATATAAAAGATATTCCTATTCTAATCTCAAAACTCTATTATAGTAGTACAAAAATCCTATAATTATGTAAGTGTACAATACAAATATTTACAATAATTTGTTGCCTTATATCGTGCCTATAACCCGTGATATACAGAAATTGTATATCACGGGTATATACCCTTACTATACACCGAAACCGAGACCTAATATACATATGATATACACATGTATATCGTGTATATCATATGTATATTTAACACTAATCAATATCTGGTAAAATGAGTTACTTATAATTGCTTTTAGTAACCTAATTGTGTAAATTATTTTTAAACCAGAAATTTAACTTTTTAAAAATTTATAAATTTCTCCAAATTTATGAATTTAAGTGACATACATTTTCTACTGCATTCTTTTGGGTGTGGGGTCTCTACTCCGTCCATTATTTGTCTTCCTTTTTTTATTACCCTTTTCCTTTCTGTTATATTTTTTTTGTTCTTGTGGAACTAATTTCTTTTTAAGTTAGTATAAGGCTAGTGTAGTAGTGTTATGTTTTATTACTTACAAATACTAAAATTCAATATATTACTATCGCTTGGTTAATTAGATGGCTAAACTCCATTAATTAACATCATCTTCTTTAAGTAAATTCTCTCTAAACTACTGTTTTCAATCTGCCATTATTGACAAAAAAAAATTTACCTAGTCATATCACTAATTCCTTGAATCAATTACCTAATTGCAATTGCCTTGGTCCACTTTGTATGGCAATTTATTTGTTATATATGAACTTCTAGTTTTTGGTTTGGAGTAGGAAAATATTTTAATTATTTCGATGAGCAATTTTCAATAATTGTTGAAAGTGAAAAGAATTTTATCAACATTTAATCGTGACATAGGAATGAAAAGGAAATGACTCTTAAACTTGACCAATTTAAGAGTTTTTAATCTCAACTTTTACTTGATTAATTCGGTTGGTTGCTCATGCATCTTTTGCCTCTCAACAAGACAATTATATTTGTACTCGTTAACTGATAGTAATCACAATAGTCGAATTATAATAATCGAAATAAATTCTACTATAATATTATGAACCAACTGATTATGTAGAGTTATTCAAAAGTAATATATTTCATTTAGAATTAATAAAGCGGTTATTATGATTATTATCATATCATGACAAAATGAAGGTGGCATTATATGATAAAGAATTATGGGGAAACAGTCCGCATGGGCAGCTCAATTGGTTTCAAGGGGGATATTTGGAGCAAAGACCAAGGATCGAATCCCGTCAGCGGCAGTGTGGGGGTTTCTTCTTGAAATAAAGGAGGGCCCCTTGTGCGCGGCGTAGTGCTTGGTCTAACCTTTGAAATCAATTGAGTCACCATGATTTACCTCCTTCACAGACCTGTCGGACCGGGGTGTGGGGGCTCCTGGGGTGGGAGATTCCACCTTTTGGAGCAAAGAATTATAGGGAAACCGCGTAAAAGGTTGAACACGTGGGAGGATTTGAACGCATTCTACTTTTAATTTCTATGTATGAAGCACTGAATTACTTACTCCAAAAAAAGGTGGAATCTCCCACCCCAGGAGTCACACACCCCGGTCTGACAGGTCTGTGAAGGAGGTAAATCATGGTGACTCAATTGATTTCAAAGGTTAGACCAGTACCACGCTGCGCACAAGGGGCCCTCCTTTATTTCAAGAAGAAACTCACACACTACCGCTGACGGGATTCAATCCTTGATCCTTACTCCAAATATCCCCTTGAAACCAATTGAGTTGCCCAAGCGGACAGAAGCACTGAATTACTCTAAAAAGGCAAATTACATTCTAGGCGCTAGAATGACTCGCTAGCCCAACAAACAGACCAAAAATGTTTGTGTAATAAAACTAATTAATGTAACCAAATAAAGAAAAGTAAATTTAGGTCTCATTTGTTTACACTTAATAGAGATTTGAATTCGAATGGTTTAGACCTTAGGTCATTAAGTGTATTAAGATTTAAACACTTATTTGATTTGAATAGATCTTAATCATTAAGATCTTGAACAAAATCTTAATATCATTAAAAAATATTTTGTATGAATAAATTTTTACCACCACCCGTCCACAAACAACCAGCTCTACCCCTCCAACCCACCCCAACACCACCACCCACCCCTACCCACTCTCCACCCCCAGGCCCACCACCCCACCACACCACCACACCACCACCCACCCCATACTCTTCACCCACCCTCTCTACCTCACCCCCACCACCCATCTCACCTCACCCCATCCTACCACCACTAAATACCTCTACCGTCACAACCACTATCACCAACTACCACAAACCATCACAACTACCACTAGCAACCACCACCGCTAACAACCATTATTGTCAGTCGCTACAACCCCAACCACCTCCATCAACATAATTATATCAACAGCCAATACCGCCGCCGTCATCGTTGTCGCTGCCGTTGCGGACACCATTATGCCCAGTTCTTACTACTAACCACTTCTATCATCACAACTAGCACCGTCACTAACTATCACCAACACCATCATCAACCACCACATATTCTTCAACCACCACCATTAACAGTGCCAATTACGAACATCAACCAACTCTACCATCACAACCAAATGTCACCATCGTGTCAGTCACTACAACACCAACCACCTCCACAATCACAATTATCATCACCACCAATGTTAGCCACTAACATCAACCATCGCCACTAACATCAACCATCACCACAACAAAGCACCATATCCACGACCACTAGCGAACATAAATATTTTTTTATCAAAGAATATTTTTATTTTATTAAATTTATATTTATTTTTTAATATTTAGTTATTTTTAAATTTGAATTGTATATTTATTATGTTTCAATAAATATATTATGACACTGAAATGTTTAAAAATAAAAAGTCTTAATTATTTAGTGTTCAGATCTAGAGACTAACATCTTAATCATTCAGATGTAAATTCAGATTCATACGTATTAATATTAATGAAAAAAATAAGGGTTTAACCCAGCTTGAATGTTTCTATAATTCGGTAACATGGTACAAACCAAAAATAGCAAATAAATATACTTTTCAAAAAATGAATATAAAAAATAAAAGAAACAGAAAAGGATAAGGGTCATTAAGTTTTATCTAAATATCACAAACAGCCATTAAACTATTTTTTATAATAAAAAATCATTTACTTTTATCTAAGTGTCACAATAAGTCATTAAATAATTTTTTAATCAAAAGTCATTTAATTTTACCTTAAATATCATATAAAAATGTCTTCTTTTCTTTGAATGAGTTTATGTGATACCCCAAGTATAAAAAAATGATCTAACAATATTTGTAATATTTAAGTAAATTAAGTAATTTTTTTAATACAAAACCAAAAGAAACAAAAAGAAAATTAAAAGGACCATAAAATGATAAAAATAATACTTGGACTGTTGTTGATATGATTGGATATTCATATACGTGAAATGTAAGAAGCAAAGACACTTGTGATCCATGCGTTTCAATTGAAAGATGCCACTTTGTATCCTTTTATTATCTACACAAGTTAAATACTGACAAAAATAGTATATATTTTATAATATAATTAAGGACCAAAATATTTTGTAGCAGTATCCAAAGTGGAAAAAAAAGGAGAGAAATGGCAACTCCAGAAGAAAACGTCGAAACTTCAGCTCCGCCACCGCCAGCGCTGGTGGTGGAAACACCACCGGAGGAGGCGGTAGCGGCTGCCGTTGATGAAATATCTAAGGAAATCAAGGTAATAACTTATAACTCTATTTTTTTATTTTTTTATTTTGGGTACTCAATTACTAGATTTTTTTCTGTTACTTATGATAATTTTTGTCTAAATTATTGTTCCTTCTATTTTATGTTATATGGTAGTATTTGACAAGAAGTTTAAGATATAAATAAAGAATTTTGGCACAGACCAAAATATTCTTGACAAGGCATGACATTTATTGTAGCTATATTATGATCATGCTATAAAGAGCTGTTTGGTTACAGGAATTAAGGGTTGTCCCATTATAGAATTTGAGATTAGTTACTCTTATTATTAAGTAACTACATTAGTTACTCTTGTTATCGTATTTGTTTTTTGCTGTTACTCTTGTTATGGTTTTTTTTTTTTTTATCGTTACTGTTTCTTTTTTCTGAATTTCTGAATGTTATGTACCGCTTTTTCATGCTTTTTCGAAAGCAGTTTCTCTACCTTCCTGAGGTAGGCTAATTTCATAGGATAAGGTTTGAGTACATTCTACTCCCCTCAAACTCCATTTGTGGAATTGCAGTGGTACGTTATCGTTTTATTTTAGTTGTCAATCTATGGTAACCTTCTTCCTTTATTCGATTCGAATTTGTGATCGATAATGTGAGTGAAAGAATATAATCCATTCCTTATTTTCATTAATGAAAGACTATATATACAATTTACAATTTCCATAATAGGAAAATCCTATTCCTATTTTACCCCTAAAATCTTATTCTATTTGTATAATAATTACACAACTAATGTAAGTGTACAATTCTAATTTAACTATAACAAAACCTTACCTAAACTAGACCATTAAATCGTGATATACACGGTATGTATACACCGTGTATATCACGGGTTCAATAGTCCATATTTGCTTAAGCCGGCTCGTGATATACATGGCAAGTATACCGGGTATATCACGGATGTTTATCAGTGAGCAACCCACAAACGTGGACGGTACGAATTCATTTTAATATGTGAATAATTAATTATTTCTCTTTCGGAACACTTTGAAATGCTCTTCCTTAGGGCGGAAACAACCTCTTTACCTTCCACAAGGTCACAAGGTAAGTAGGATAAGATCTCCGTACATTCTACTCTTTTCAAATTCCACTTTTGAGGTTACATCAGATATGTTGTTGAATTAATTACAATTTTGTTTGATTTTCTCATTCTTTAAATTTCCATTAATTTGCAGAAGCAAGAGGAAGAAGGACCACTCAAATCAATCCTTTTGATATCAGGGGGTGTAGTAGCTGCGATTGGTGCAATTATTGCCATTATTAAGAAGGTCAAAGAGAAACTTAAGAACTCCAAAGAAGCTTGAAATGTAGATCATCCTTCATATTCTACATTTTATTTTAATTATTCCATTTGCATCTGTATTTTGTAAAATTTATTTTTGAGGACCCTGAACTACCTTGAAGGGAAATGAATAAATTCCATTTGCTTTTATTTATGATATTCTGCTTGTACAAATTTATTAGCTCTCGAGTTAATGAGTATAGTATTATTTTTATGATATTTTAGGTAAAGTTTAATGATTTTTAAGTTACGACTAAACAATTTTCTGTAACACTTAAGTTCATATGTTCTAATATTTAGGTTGTCTGGGCAAAAATAATTATTTTTTCTTAAAAAAAAAAAGAAACAAAAGAATTTAATGACTTTGATACGATAAATTAAAAGTTTTGAGTAATTATATATGAAATTATTCTCCGTCTGGAGACCCCCAAGAGGTCATGTGTTATTACACTATTTAAGGGGCTGCATAGCATTGTTTAAGGGGCAAATCTATTGAGAGTAAGCGTTTAGATATTTTAATCATTAGTACTAATTGAATCAACATAATGAAAAAAGAAAAAACTAGCAAATTCATCGTCGGTTCGACCAAATAAATATAATGGCAAACTTTATTACCATTTGAAATATTACATCACTCCATCCTCCAAAAAGGTGTGATCTCGTAATTCTTAGTTTATCAAGAATCCATCCTCTAAAATGTAAGGTGTGGTCTCATAATTCTTAGTCTATCAAGATGTGGTGTTATTTTTTGTCTATGAAGATGCGTTGTTAAGTATTTTATTTTCTTTTTTCATTAAAATCGAATTTATACACGAAAAAGGAATGTATTTAATAAACCAACTACGGATTCGATGACACTTGGAAGTACTCTTGTCGTAAGAACACTTTCAGAATATAATCATATTTCAGTGGTAACAATAAAATGGATGGTTTAAGGGCCCTTGTATCCACAAAAGAAAACAAGAATTGGAGAAATTTTAGTGAGATTGGTAAATGCTAATTCACTAAAATTTCATATTTGTGAGATCACCAATATTATACTAGGTCGTTAGGTCCCCAATATTGTACGGAGGGTTCTTGCTAACAGTAAACTTATTCACAAAGATCAAGGTAGCAGACTAGTGACCATTTGCATTTGGATATTTTATATTTTACTTTCTCCATTTGCAAACATAGGCGCCTGCATCAAGTTGAAGATACGTCAGCCTATTTTTAATAGATGTATCGGACCAACAAACAGGTATTGCAAGTTGCAGACGTGCGGACAATCCTGCAAATATGTATTTAATGGTGGTGGAGTTCTCAGCCAAAGTCAACATTCATCGTGGATACAAGATATTTTCTTAATCTCCCGCCACTAATCTTATATCCGCGATGAAACTCGATTAAATCTAGTTCACACCAAAAGTTTCGAGGGTAAAAAGCTCTAACAAAAATGATTTTATATCTATTAGCTAATATTATCTATATATTGTGTAATTATGATTGTTGTATATTTATGGTAGATTAGGATCCTTACTATATTAGAATTACACATTTGTACAATTATATATATTATGTATTAATGAAAGTACTGTCCAAGAGAGAATAATACAATCTTACATGGTATCAAGAGTCAAACCTTAAACCCCAATTCCTCTCCTTCTTTTCCGTCGCCCACCTAGGTTCCGCAACCACCGGTGACTTCTTTCTTGGCCGAGAACCACCCTTGTTCTTCATTGCCTTCTTTTCTCCTTCTTCAATAACTATAATCCACTCTAATGACTCCTCCCACCACTCCCACAGTGGCCTCAACCTCATCCGTTGTCACCCCTGCCATACCAATATCATCATTTTCGCCCTCTATTCATCCAGCACTCACCGTCATCAACATCAAGAACTTCATCCCATAATTCTTGATCAAGAGATCGGTTAGTACTCTTCGTGGGTTGAACTATTCCGCATTCATGCATGCGCCTATAACATGCTTGACCATATCGACGACTCCATCGCCCCATTGAGGTTGATGACTCAACATGGCGTCGCCTCGACGCCGTTGTCAAACAGTGGATATATGGTACTATCTCTCAGGACTTGCTCCTCACTATCCTGAAAACCGGCGCCTCGGACCATGAGTTATGGATTCGGTTAAACGAAATCATTCAAGATAACAAGCACACTCGTGCTGTGTATTTGGAGGAACAGTTTAATAATACACGCCTTGAAAATTTCTCTAACATGTCTGAATACTGCAAGCAATTGAAACTACTGGCGAACCAATTATCAAACGTAGGTACGCCCGTTTCCGAAACAAATATGGTTCTCCAACTAATCGAAGGTCTTCCAAAATGTGAGTATGATACCCTAGCCACGATGATCCAACATGACGATCCCCTACCAAGTTTCAATAAGGCTCGGTCACAATTATTATTGGAGGAAACACGTCGTGCTAAATAGGATGAACACAACCAAAAAGCATTATCTGTTGATACGTCCACAATCAACGCCGCCCCTCCCACCGGCCAACCACCGTTAGGACAACCACCAACAGTGGGGTGGCCGCGGTGGTGGCAAAAGAGGTAAGGGTCGCGGGAATGGAAGGGGTGGCCGTGGCTGAGGCCGTGGAGGCAAAAATACCACTGGGCAGTCGACGACTTCAGCTGCTTTACTTATTACTATATGTGGATGATATTATTCTCACATCCTCATCTGATGCGTTGAAAATGAGATTATTGATTTACTTAAGTCCGAATTTGTTATGAGTGACTTGGAAAAATTGAGTTACTTCTTGGGGATATCAGTGACCAGGTCTGCATACACTATGTTCTTGAGTCAGCGTAAGTATGCAGAGGAGATCGTGTACATGGCTAAAATGACAGATTGCAAGGTCATGACCACTCCGGTAGATTCTAAATCAAAGCTCAATACTACTGATGGTGATCCAGTCTCCAATCCTACTCTTTACCAGAGCCTTGCAGGTGCACTGCAGTATCTTACCTTCACATAACCCGATATTGCTTATGCTGTTCAGCAGGTGTGTCTGTTTATGCATGCCCCTCAGGAGTCTCACTTTACCGCTCTTAAGCATATCATCTGATACATTAAGAGCCCACTTGATTATGAGTTGCATAAATATCCCTCTGCACCGACCAGATTACTATCATATACGGATGTAGATTAGGCAGGGTGTCCGAACACGCGACGTTCCACCTCCGGCTATTGTGTATAATCTCATTTCCTGGTCTGCCAAGAGGCAATCCACGCTATTCCGTTCGAGTGCCGAAGCACAGTACGGAGGCGTTGCCAATGTTGTCACTGGATCTGTTGGCTCCGAAATCTCCTTTTGGAGCTCCAATGTACCTTGAGTAAAGCGTCTATAGTCTATTGTGATAACATATCTGCCATATATCTATCTCACAATCCGGTTCAACATCAGCGAACGAAACACATTGAGATTGATATACATTTTGTTCGTGAGAAGGTTGCTCTTGGTCAGGTCAGAGTATTGCACGTGCCTTCTTCATATCAGTATGCACACATCTTCACAAAAGGGCTTCCCAGACAGCTATTCCTCGACTTTAGATCCAGTCTTAGCGTCCGGCCTCCTTCCGCTCCACTGAGGGGGTGTATTAGCGAATATTCTCCATATATTGTGTAATTATGATTGTTGTATATTTATGGTAGATTAGGATCCTTACTGTATTATGATTCCACATTTGTACAACTATATATATTTTGTATTAATGAAAGGACTCCCAAGGGAGATTAATACAATCTTACAATATCCAAAACTCGAACTAAACCCTCTAACTAAGAATAAAGAAGTACTTACCACTACACCACAACCTTTATTGCTGATAGAAGATATATTAGCACTTAACAAGTTCAATTATTACGAGGGACAAGCTATGCACTATATAACTCGAAAGATACTGAATTAGACAAAACCTACAGAGATTGTATCCAACAAAAGCCTATTAAGAAAGATTTTATTTAACTCAATGCAAGATCAAAGAGCAATGCCATTTGATTGCATAAAAAAGGGTAGCCCGGTGCACTAAACTCCCGCATGCGCGGGGTCCGGGGAAGGGCCGGAATACAAGGGTCTATTGTACGTAACCTTACCTTGCATTTCTGTCAGAGGCTATTTCCACGGTTTGAACCTGTGACCTACCGGTCACAACCATTTTATTGCATGTTTTTCTAAATTATATGAACAATAGTTATATCATCTGTAACATAATGCAACCTTCACACGCAAAATAGAAGTACTCCACCGATGGAAAAAATGCTCGAGTATTCCATTCCTTCGTTTAGCATAAAAAAGGTAAACAAGAACAGAGACAAAGGAAGATTGTGATATTGAATCACTTAAAACATGGAAGGAAGCAGATGACAGGAAAAAGGAGCAACTACCATCAATGAGATGGATGGCTATTGACCTGCATTCTTTCCATGGTGGCATGGTATAAACAGGTAAAGGGTGTACTACATTTTAAGGTGACAAATCAAACCATAGAAATTCTTCTCTAAAGCAACAAGTGATCATGTTCAAACAACACAACAGAACATCATCCAGTTAAGCAGTAGTAAAATTTACATCTGCTCTAGAGATTTTGTACATCCAGACTCTGGAAAACCATACAAAAGGAAAGAGGACGAGGGTACTCTTTCTCAAACATGAGTTTGCTTTATTTTTTTCTTTTAAGGAGTTGCCTATTGAGAGATACTTCAGTCCTGCACTTCTTCTGTGTTCTTGTCCTTTGACATCAAGTACCAACCCAAAGCACCAACACCGGTAACCAGTCCAGCTAGAACACCATAGTTGCGGTAATTGTCATTTGATACCCCGGGTGTTGAGGCCTGGGCACTTGGTGCAGACCCTGAACCACCAGCGCTAGTTGCAGCTTGATCTTCTGGCTTGGGACCCTGAGGAATATCAATCATCACAAGCAGAAATTCAAGGGGTCAAAAGGAACTCAAGAGACACAGCAAATAGCCCTAACACCCCAACTTTCACCCCATCTCAGTTTTTTGTTTTTTCCTTTAGGTGCATTAAGCTAAGAGCTTTTTAGTACTTGACCTGGTTTAAAATGGAAAATCATTGAACTAGGTTAGAGTTACATCTTGATCCGTTGAATTGAGCAATTTATTTCGTTACCTATGCATTTCATTTCTTTATCCAACCTCAGATAAATTAAATATCAAAAGTTGAAGAGCCCACTTCTATGTCAACTAAAGTCTGCCCAATGCTCATATGAACTGTGAACATCCCAAGATTCTTGACATTGCACTAGTTCACTGCATACTGTCAAACGGGAAACAACCATTTCAAGTGAATCTTGAAATGGTGGGTCCCATGCACATAAGTAGTCAATAACCTCTCCAAGCTATTATCAGAACCCTCAATCTGTCTGATAGAGAAGGCAATCACGAAAGAGAAGGTGATAACCTTCAGGACAAAGAGACAAACTGTTGGATGGAATCTCGTATTCAACACATAATATGGTAGAGTGGAGAGTATGATAAGCAACATGGCGACATCTTAGTGACTCACTAGACTTCTTTTCTACCGTATACAAAATAGTACCAGCAACAACTACGTCTCAGTCCCAATCAAGTTGAGATCTGCTGTATGAATCACTTCTTCATTTAAGCTCATTTCATATTATAATCAATCTGAATAAATACTAGTGAAAAATAAGTCATACATATGAAGTTCACTAACGAAACTGAATCAGCAAAAAGGCTATTTTGATAACACCAATTAATATTTGGTAACCCCTAGCCTTAACCTCATATCCCCTCTTCGTAGTTGCCAATTCTCAACCAATGGGTGAAATTATCAAGGGTGAGACACACCTAAAGAGAAGAGACATAGAGTTGGGTGAAAGGCGGAGCATAATGAATCGCTAAATATACCAAAATCCCATACCTTGCGTGCCAGCTTCTCCTTCTCTATTTTCTGTAAAGTGGAAAAACTACCATTTAGATAAGACGAGAAAGAAGACTTTAGACTGAACACTTCAGATCCACTTACACTTGCAACTTATGATTCCAAAACAGCAAAAGTGCATAAGTAAAATAAAAGAATGCACAACATTTACTATAAATGATTGCCCAAGTACCCACGAGAAAGAAGGAAAAATATGTGACTCTAGCAATATGTTGGTTTGCAACAACAACTACAAAACAGAACTAACATAAAAGTTCTTTCCTACTTTTTAACCAAAGGGTAGAAAAGGAGGTTAACTGACAGCATTTAGCAGGTGTGTACATTTTAACTGTTAAAAAAGAGCCTTCATCCATGATACCTATGGATTTGTTGATAATATTCTGGTATGAAAAGGAAGAAACAGAGATATGAGACATCTAAAATGACCTTAGGAAGAAAAACTGTATACATACTCCATGCAAATGGCAGATGAGCAATATGGAACATCTAAAAGAAAGAAAAACCAGGACCCGTTGCATCAAATAGAGTAATAACCAACAAAAATTAGCACTACCAAGATGAAAAGGTATACTTGCAGTAAGTGCACAAGTCAGGGGATGTTTTTTAAACAAGGAATCCAGATAAGTCCTAAACCATCACTGGAAATTTATGCAATTGTCAATCAGTCACTTGCCATAACAAAATCAGTTTTGGTAGAGTAGCTAGGCCAGAGAGAGAAGTGAGATTATGCTAATTCCCAGTCAATGACATTCACAAACATATTGGTCCTATCAATAGGCAACTGTGTGTAAAGGAGATCGTACTTCCAAAAAATTACATTGTTTTGTGCACCTATAATAACATAGTATGTATGTGTATCTACCAACGAGGCATAGAAACAGCTCACCAAGTGTAAAAGTAATCCAAGTATCGGGATGAAAATCAAAGAGACGAATACTGTTTCTCACCTCTGTTCCTATTGGATTGGTAGTTTTTTTTGTTGCTAAGGTTGTCCAACGGGGCGGGTCCCGGCGGGGAGGGTAAACTAAGAAAATCGAATAGATAGGCTTTTTTCGCTTCTTCGTCAAGCGGGTTCCGGCGGGCCAGGATCGGCGGGACAGGAAGAGGTCCCGTCCCGTCCCACATACCGCCGGTAGAGGAGCTGGGATTTGGGGGGACGGGTTGGGATCGGGATTTTTTTTTGCCACTTAATTTAATAAAATAATATATATAAACACTTCAATAATTGAACAAGATAATGTAATAAAAACATCTCAAGACTGTTTTTGTGCCTCTTATATTATTTAATAGAAATATGATTTTTTTGTAATACAATTTCAAAATTGTAACTATGTGGTGTTGTTCAAAAGTTGCAAACCACATAGTAAAATTGCAATTTAAAAAATTACATAGTTAACCATACTTTTTCTAATTTTCTCACAATGTCTTGAGGATCTTCGGTTGGAATTGGAATTTGTATGTCAAATTGTTCGACGTCGCTTCCTGTTCCCTCAGATAAAATTTTGTTGTAGTTGTTGTCTTCTTCTTCGTTGATCTCCGGTTGACCGCACCTTCTATGCTCCGCTCGGATCCAATCTCTCAATAGAACTGCAATCTTCAATGCGTCCCGCCAATGAATGTCTATGCTCTCCTATTTGAAATCTTCCAGCAGAAAAAACGCTTTCAGACGTTGTTGATGACGCTTGAATGTTCAACACATCTCGGGCCATCTTTGTTAGTGTCGGAAATGTATTCTCATTCTGCCTCCAGTATTTCAGCAAGTCTTCATGTCCTTCATCATTGATAATTAATTCGTATGGTACAACACCCTGCAAAACATAAACATCAAATTCGCTAACTTGTGAAGAAGTTGAACCACTAAACATTTTATTTCTAAGGCCTTGAATACTAGCAGCAAAAACCGCATATTTTTTATAAGGTTGCAGCGAAGTAGTAGAAGATGGTACAGAAGTCGGTTGATTATTTGCACTTTGTTGTTGGTAATACGTATATACTTGTTTACATTCAGTGTGTGTTAGACGTAACTTCTTCTTTAGTTGGTTTGTGGTTGATTCTTCAATTGGGTCTGTTGGAAGTACTTCTATACAATCATAAATCGTTTCTATTAGTGTTTTACAACCGTCTACTTTAATAGTCGGATTTAATACCACACTAATAATATAAATAGTGGGAATAGGAAAAAATATTTATTAAATTTTTTAAACATTTTTTCAATAGATGCCTTATAAGTTGGTTTTTGCATATATTCATTAAATAGCAAAAATATTAGAGCTATATAAAATAACATATATGAAATAGTAGGATAATGAATACCGAAAAATTCTTTAGTAGCTTGAAAAAATTTCTCTAGAATTCCATTAAGTTCTAAAACAAATTCTCAATCATTATCTACAAGCATATCCCTTGAATTTTTATTATGAAAGTTAAATAATAAAGTTATAGGTTGTCTATAATCGTAAGCAACAAGTAGTTGCTCATACAGAGAATTGCACCTAGTCGAAACCTCTTCTGAAATTTTTCTATAAGGTAATCCACAATCATGACAAGTTTTTTTATACTCTTTGCGTCTTTGTATTTTATTACCTTTAAAAATAATTTTTATAGCAAATTTTATTTTTTCAAGAATGCTTTCAAAAAGTTTTAGGCCATCTTTTACAACTAAGTTATAAATATGGCACACACATCTTATATGAAAATGATCAGAAAAATATGGAGTTAATCGAACTTTTAAAAGTCTTATAGCATAATCATTAGAAGTAGCATTATCTAATGTAATAGTCATAATTTTATCATTTATTCCATAATAATCATAAGTTTCATTAATTTTTTGTGCCATAAAACATCCAGTGTGTCTATCATCAATATATCTATATGCTAAAATACATTTTTTCATAGGCCAATTTTGATCTATCCAATGACATTTATCGTTAAATAATCATTATTGTTAGTACTACAACCTATGTCAGAAGTGATAGTCACTTTGTCATTAAAATGATACAATGCATAACGTAATTATTGTTGATATTCACTTGCAAATTTTAAAACATCCCTTCTAACTAAGGGTGGCCAGTGGGCCGGGCTCGGGACCGGCCTACCGGGTTTGGCGGGATCGGGTCGGGGCGGGACGGGGGGAAAGGGGTGGGATCGGGTCGGGTCAGTAGGGATCGAGATCCCGGGCATTTTTTTTATTTTTTTTTGCACTTAATTTAAAAAATAACATATATATAAAAAACTCAATAATTAAACAAGACAAGATAGTGTAATAAAAATATCTCAATACTGTTTTTGTATCTCTTATATTATTTAATAGACATATGATTTTTTTTGTAATACAAATACAATTGTCAAAATTGCAACTTTGTGGTGTTGTTCAAAAGTTGCAAATTACATAGTAAAATTGTAATTAAAAAAATTACATTCTGAAAAAAACTTGTTCTAGTTTCTTGATAATTTCATGTGGTTCTTCGGTTGGAATTGGTATTTGTTGGTCAAATTGATCCACGTCGCTTCCACCACATTCGGATAAGATTTCGTTGTAGTTTTCGTCTTCTTCTTCGTTGATCTCCGGTTGACCGCACCTTCTCCGCTCCGCTCGTATCCAATCTCTAAATAATACTATAATCTCCAAGTTGTCTTCGGCTAATGAGTGTCTGTGCTATCCTATTTGATATCTGCCGGCAGAAAAAGAGCTTTCAGACGCCGTTGATGACGCGGGAATGTTCAAAATATCTCGGGCCATCATTGAAAGTGTCGGAAAGGTCTTCTCATTCCCCCTCCAGTATTTCAGCAAGTCTTCACGTCCTTCTTAATTGAAAACTGCTTGGTACGGTACAGAACCCTGCAAAACAAAAATATCAAACTCGCTAATTTGGTTAGTAGCGGTACGGCCGCACGTTTTATTTATGAGGCTTTCAATACTAGCTGCTGAAACAACATGTCTTTTGTAAGGTTGTGTTGAAGAAGAAGAAGATGGTATGGAAGCCGGTAGGTTGCTAGCACTTTCTTGTTGGTAAAACCTATATACTTTTTTGCATTCGTCTTATACGCTAGACAACACTTCTTCTTTAGTTTGTTCAATAGGTGGTGGGTGATTTGGATTTTGGGACTTGGATGTGGTAGTACTTCTATACAATCGTAAATAGTTTCAATAAGTGATTTAGTACCGTCTATTTTAACAGTAGGATTTAATATAACACCAATAATATAAATAGTGGGAATAGGAATAAAATATTTTTTTATTTTGATAAACATTTTTTTAATAGCTGCCTTATAAGCTGGTTTTTCCATATATTCACTAAGTAATAAAAATATTAGAGCTATATAAAACAACATAGTTGAAATAGTAGGATAATATATACTGAAAAATTCTTTTGTTGCTTGAAAAAATTTCTCTAAAAATTCAATAAGTTCGGAATTTTTTACCCAATCGCTATCTACAACCATATCAGTTGGATTTTGATTATGAGAGTTAAAAAATAAAGTTATAGGTTTTCTATAGTTATAAGCAACAAGTAGTTGCTCGTATAAAGAATTTCACCTAGTGGGTACTTCTTCTGGAATTTTTCTATAAGGTAGTTGGCAATCGTGACAAGTTTTTTTATATTCTTTTCTTCGTTGTATTCTATTTTTAAAAATAAAGTTTATAGCAAATTGTATTTTACTAAGAATGTCTTCAAAAAGTGATAGACCATCATTTACAATTAAGTTATATACATGGCACACACGTTTTATATGAAAATGATCTGGAAAAGATGGAGTTAAACTATTTTTTAAAATTGTAATAGCGTAATTGTTAGAAGAAGTGTTATCTAATGTAATAGTCATAATTTTATCAGGTATTCCATAATAATCGCACACTTGATAAATATTTTCTGCAATAAAAGTACCAGTGTGCCTATCGTCTATATATCTATACGCTAAGATATGTTTTACATAGATCATTTATAATCTATCCAATGACAAGTTACCGTTAAATAATCATGGTCGTTAGTACTACGGCCTATATCAGAAGTGATAGCCACTTTTTCATTAAAATGATATAATGAATAACGTAAATATTGTTGATATTCATGTGCAAATTTAAATACATGTCTCTTAACAGTTTATCTAGAAAAACCGTTAAAAGAATGATTATACATATCTCTAATGTAATGAATAACACCGGGAGATGAAGGAAATGAAAAAGGCAAACCTTTCACAGCAACTAATTTTGCTATTGCTTCCTTATCTCTATGTTTATTGTATTTAGGACCTACAATTCCCCCGTCATAGGGTTAATTTGATCTTGTACTTGGTCCGGGACAGTATCAGTATGTGAACCTTGTCCCGATGGAGCGGACGTTTGCGCACCCGGTTTTGAAGCCTCGTAATGGGCATACCTAGCTGGATGAACCCTTGCTACGTGTCTCATTAAACCCTTCCATCCCACCGTGACCTTTTTCAGTTTTAAATTTTAAAATATCTTTACAAATTTTACATCTAGCTACTTGATTCTCTACGTCCCTATCAAAAAATGTCCATGCATCTGATTTTAATGGTCGTTTTGCTGGACCTCGTCTCATACTAGGGGGAATAGGAGGCATTTCAGTTGAAGGTGCACTAGTGGGTGTGTTGTCATCTACATTAGTGGGTGTATCATCTAGATCATCATCTAAATTAAAGTCTTCTTGAGTTTCAGAAAATAGCTCATCGTCTAAATCTAATGGTATTGTAGGAAAATGTTCAGTATCAACAAAAGTATCCTGTGTAGGAATAGAATTCTGTCTAGAAATAAGACTCTTGCCCTTGTTTCCCCTACTAGAAGAAGCATGACCCCTACCCGTAAGCATACATTTAAATCCTTCCATTATAAATTTATACGTATACTAATAAATAATTAAAGTAAATAAAATTAAGTGCGCTAAATAAAATAAACAGACAATAATAATTTAATGAAGGAACAAATGTATCAAACGCCGACGTAATGTCGACGTGTATTCGAGAGGTTGAAAATTGAAACCTTGCTCGATGGAAGATCCTCAAACTAGTTGTCAACTTCACTCCCAATTTCCAAATGAATAAATAAAATTGAATATTTAGTAGACAATGTAGACTTGTAGAGAAATAGATTGTTGAGAGATTAGAGAGATTGTAGGAAGATTTGTGAGAAAGATGAAGAGAAATGGGGTATTTATAGTTGGAAAATTGGGTTAAAGTGGATATATAATAACTTATGGGTTAAAAATAAATATTAAGGGGGTAGGGATAGGGGGAGGGGGAGACCAAAAATGGTCGTTGCACAACGGCTATAATGTAAAATGGTCGTTGGTGCAACAACTATTTTTGCAAAAGGGGGGGGGGGCTTTCGGGCGGGATCGGGGGCTGGACCGGTGGGCCTGGGGCGGGCCGGGACGGGTCGGGATGAGACCATGTCCCGTCCCGCTATCGATTTTTTTTTTTACAAAGGTCGGGTTCGAGGCGGTGTCGGGGCGGGATCGGGCCCACTGGCCAGCCTTACTTCTAACAGTTGATCTAGGAAAACCATTAAAAGCAGGATTATATGTTTCTCGAATGTAATGAAAAAACCCATGAGATGAAGGAAATGAAAAAGGCAAACCCTCCATTGCAACTAATTTGCCATATTTTCTCTATCTTTATTTTTATCATATTTATGACCAAAACTTCCCCCTTCGTCGGGTTAATTTGACCATGTACTTGATCGGGGACGCTACGTGAACCTTGTCCCGACTCAGCCGGCATACCCGATTTTTTAGCCTGGTATTGATTCCACCTAACTGTGTGCTCGCCTTGTACATGTCTCAATAAACCTCCCGTCCCACCTTGACATTTTCCGATTTTAAATTTATAAATATTTCTACAAATTTTACATCTAGCTAGTTGATTCTCTTGGTCCCTATAAAAAAATGTCATGCAACTGATTTTAATTTTCATTGTGTGGGGCCTCGACTCATACTAGGGGGAATATGAGTCATCTAGTTTCAGTTTCAGGCTGAGACTCAGTCTGAGCATGAGGTTGAGGTGCACTAGTGAGTGTGTCATCTAGATTATCATCTAAATTAAAGTTTGGTTCATCTACCTCATAATCTAATGGTATATCAAAAAATATTTTCATCTATATGAGTGAAATTAGTGAAATCATCGGGACTAGGAATAGGGTTACTAGAAGAAGTACCCCTGCCTTTGTTATCCTTACTAGAAGAAGCACCCTTAATGGCAATTGGGTGTGGCGGGTGCGGGTACATTTTTAACATCCATATCCGCCTAGACGGGTATATTCCTAAATCCACACCATCTCCACCAACCAAGTGGATATCCGTCACCCACCAATACTCGCATACTACCCCAGTTGGGGCGGGTTATGGGTATAACTTTGGCGGGTAGTAGGCGAGTATGGGTATAACTTTGGTGAGTATAAGACGGGCGGGTGGATTTGGGGCGGGTGGGTGGATTTGGGGTGGGCGGTTGGATGCGGGGCGGGGCGGGGCGGGGCAGACAAGTATGAGGCGGGTATAACTGGAAATCCACCACCTACCCATACCCGTCTACTACTCGCCAAAGTTATACCCATACGCATTGCGAAATCCGTAAAATTGTACTCACCTGCCATTACCTTTACCCTTAAACATACCTCTTAATCCTTCAATTTTAATTATTTAAATAAATAATTAAAGATAATGAAATTAAGTGCGATAATTAAAATAAAGTAACAATAATAATTTAAAGAAGGAACGAATGTACCAAACGTCGACGTAACGTCGACGTGTAATCGATGTTGAAAATTTAAACTTTGCTCGATGGATTATCCTCAAGCTAGTTCTTCCAATTTTTTAACTTTGATATAAATGAGCAAAATAAATATAATATTTTATTTAGTAGGCAATGTAGAATTGTAGAGAGATAAATTTAGAGATTAGAGAGATTGTAGGAAGATTTGTGAGAAAAATGAACAGGAAAATGAGGTATTTATAGTTGAGAAATAGGGTTAAAGTGTAAATATATCAACTTAGGAGTTAAAAATAAATATTAAGGGGGTAGGGGGCAAATATGACCGTTATAGCCGTTGCACAACGGTCAAAATTGAAATTTGGTCGTTGTTGAAATAGTTATTTTTGCAAAGGGGGTTGGCGGGGCGGGACGGGACGATCCTAGACCCCATCCCGAGTTCGAACCCCGACACAGGTCAAATTACTTTTAGGGGGATCGGAATGGGGCGGGGCGGAATCGAGGCCGACCCGACCCACTAGACATCCCTATATTTTATTAGGTGGGCAGTAGGGATGACAACGGATCGGATCTGGATCGGATCCTACTAGATCCAGATCCAGATTCGTTTTTCATATGTGGATCCAGTTCCATCGGGTCCATAAAAATCATATCCAAATCCGGATCCATTGGATGAACGGATCGGATCTGGATCCACATGTAAATTTTTTTGCCCATAACCCATTCTATTATCATATGCCATAACCCATTATATTATCAGACCACAAAAAGATAATCTGCAACAACAACAACAACAACATACCCAGTGAAATTTCACATCGTGGTGTCTGGGAGGGTAGAGTGTGCATAGATCTTGTCAAAAGATAATCTGCATGTACAATTATTTTATGCGATTGTTAAAAACATGAATTTTGTTCTCCAACTGCTACTATACCTTCCATGCCATCTGCAATTGAAGCAAACACCCATTGGGGGGTAGTTGACTCTCTCTTTACCTTGAAACAAAAAGGGAAGAACAAACACTGATCAATAGAGAAGACAAAAGAGGATACATTAATCTCCAAAGACAAATTTGACTCAAATCTCCTAAAAGACACTATGATATCCATAAATGATTAAAATTAAGTTAACAACAAATCTCATCAACTCGACGTTATTGAACAATATCTTCATTACTTAAATTTAAATTATCTACAAGACAATCCAATTTAAGTTGGTTACTAGCTCATCCACCATTTATTGACATTTCAAGCTCTACTTCAGGATTAGCTAAGCATCTGCTTTATGATAACATCCGCTTATCGCATAAATAACAGGGGCAAAATCTTAATTTGTAAGAAAATATTTATAAAATTACGTTTTAGGTTATTGATATATTTAATAAAAAATGGATTCACGGGTCGGATCTGGACTGGATACGGATCTCAAATACAAGATCCAGATTCGATCCGTCATAAAAAAAATCCGGGTCCGATCCGAATCCGTCGGATCCAAATTTTGAAGATTCATATCCTATAAAACGGATTTTGATCCATCAGATTTGGACCGGATCCAAAATTCACTGACATCTCTACTTCTCTAGTGGGCAGTGGACCAGCCCACATTTGCACCTTTTGTACTCGTCTGGTCTTTCATTTTAACCTCTCAAAATCCCATAAGAATTCCCTTGGGACTACCAAAAATTAAAGACCAACCCATTTGAAGAAAACCGTGCAATTTCTTGTTGAATTGGATGATTTACACGAATTTACCCTTTTTGTTTTTTTATTTAAATATTGTTCTTATTTTTAAATGTTGCATAAATATAATTCATAGGACCAAAGTTTTAAAATGCAATTTTGGAACTCGTCGGGGGCAAGATACTTGCAAAACACCTCGAGACTCACATGTGGGGTTTAATTTCGTGAGATTTACGCCCTAAGCGCCCGACTGTACGCCCTAAACACGTCTAACGCCCAATGTTTGGGGTTCGCCTAATAGTTCTATGTGTCAAATTCCTTAGTTAACAATTTTAACCCTTATAATTTTTTGATCAATAAATGATGTTTAATTATTTTTTTCATCTATAGAAATAAGAAGATGGGGAGCAACTCAACTAACAAGTCATAGTATTGCATATTTATTATTTGAGAACACCGGAGCGCGGATTCACTTAATAATTTTTTAAAAATTACATAGCCGAATTTTACATCTTCAATGTCATTGGTTTTCATGTTTTTGTCTTATGTCTCAGAATTATCATATTTTATTATTTTGCTATTGGAAGTAAATTTGTTCTTCTTCATGAAGGAGTGATGTTTTAATTATAATACTGATAAAGTTTTTTGATTATTTTCTTTTAGAAAAGTAAATTGCATAGTGTGTTAGTAATGTATTCTAAAATATTATGATTTTTTTATTGTGTGAAAGTTTATATTTTTGAGTTGATTTACATCACATAATAATTTTAGATCATTGCTCATTTATACTTGTAAAATCATGTTAGAAGTTTTATTTTCCACTACAAAAAAATTGAATAATTTGCGGATGTTGAAAGTGCAATGCGGAGGTTAAGAATATCCATAATTTGCTATTAGCAAATAGCAAAGGTTCTTAACCTCTGCGAATTACACTTTCAACCTCCGTAAATTACCCATTTTTTTGTAGTGAATTCTATGAGTTTCCTTAGACATGTTATTAATTTTTTTAAATTGATGATGTATTTTTTACATAATTTTTATGCTATTATAATATTTTACTACGTTATAAATTAAAAATATAAAGATTCACGAGGCTTACACTCATGTCTTGGAGATTACGCCTCCCCCGTATTGAGCAAAATGCGTTGCCTTATGTTATGCCCCTATCTTTTACAACATCACTTAGGACCGACAAAGTATTAAATTATCATCTAATATCTAGTGACATTCATCATTTCACTTTTAGTGACATAAAAAAAGTCCTTAAACTTCTAGAAATTTACCAAAATGGCTGAGAACTTACAAGGTAATTAAAGCTTCAATTAAGAGTAAAGTGGATAAAACATTTCATGTGACAACTACAAAATTTTGAGATGCTCCCTTATATATTACTGTAAATGCAGAATTTTAGGGGGGAAAAACGATGAAGTTTAGATTATGATAATTTAAAATTTTAGAATAAAATGCTGGAGTTAGAGCATGTTTGATGGGCTTATAACTTTAATTAGTTTTTGCCTTTTTTGTTATTTTAACTTAAAAATATTTTTTTCTGTTACCCAAACACAATAAAAGTGCTTAAAAGCTAATTTAGTATAAAAACACCTAAAATAAGTCAATACAAACGAGCTCCAAGGATGTGTTAGGTATGGCGGTAATATTTTTTGAAAAATATTTTTTAATTTTCTTATATTCGGTTGGTCAAAATTTTTGAAAAATA
Organism: Anisodus tanguticus; assembly: GCA_034509755.1. Classification (NCBI taxonomy): domain Eukaryota; kingdom Viridiplantae; phylum Streptophyta; class Magnoliopsida; order Solanales; family Solanaceae; genus Anisodus; species Anisodus tanguticus. The sequence continues at coordinate 54,709,175 of CM067544.1, forward strand.
TTTTCTATAAGAAAATAAATTCCTTAAAAAATGAGGAAAATGACTTACGGAAAAATAAGCTCACAACTCACAAGTGACATTCCATATTGATTCTCCTCCCCACACCCCCCCCCCCACCTCTACTCCCACTCCAATTTGATAAGTTGGTTCTTCTTTAATCATAGAATTTGGTTATGTTTGGTTGAGAAAATAATGCATTTAATATTATTTATTTTTATTTTATAGATTTTATGTGATCGAGAAGAAATTAAGTGAAAACGAGACAAAAGAGAATCAAATTGAGGAAAATGGAAAAACTGATCATAGGCGCAAAAACTGGCCAGCAATGTAAATCTAAAAACAGGGGCTGTTTTGGTCTTCTTTTGCTTGGGAAAATTGTGGACTATAAAAGCAAGACATGGGAGAAAAGAGAAGATTAGAGCACTTTAATGGGCATATTCTTAATCCTTTATTCACTTCCTTGTTATGTATTAAATATTTTAGTATGTAATATTTTATTTTTTCATTTGAATCTTGTTTATGAGAATATTCATTATCTTGTGTTGGATTAAAAGCCTTGTTATGCGTATGTATTGAATGATTTATTTTCTAATAAAGTGAGTCTTTGTTTTTTTAATTAATCTTGTTCTTTACTGGATTAACCAATCCTAAGAATCGCCCATTACTTCGATCGGAGCTCGGAAGAGGAAAATTGAGGGGGAAAATTAATTAACAAGGATTTTGGGCTTTATACCTCATATAATAACTTGAGCTAAGAATAAAAAAGTTAACCTTGAAATTCAATTGGTTGTGCTTAATATCACACTCTAAGGCTTGAAAAGCTTTATAGTGAAATTCATTGATTTGGTTGGAAGACTTTCAATGAGATTATAGAAATCTTATCTATTAACATAAACTCCCTCTCAGTTGTAAAATCACAAAATACATGGGATCGTTACTTGAGAGTAATATTCCCGGTATCCACACTTATGGTCATTTATCATTTTACTTGCTTTCTATGTTAGTTTATATTTCCGCATTAATTTTAATCTTTTTAAAATTAAAATATTATCAACTATTTGGCTTAGCGTAGAAAGTGATAATTCTGCACTTGCTTGATCACATAGTATATTGTTCCATGTGGGATTTGACCTCGATTCATAGTTGGGCAATTATATTGCATACGACTGTGTACACTTTCTCACTTGAGGAGTGAGTTTGAACGTTATCACCACCCAGCCGCCACCACCACCACCTCCCACCCTACCCACCATACCCCATACCCACCCACCATCCACCCCACCTACCACCATACCCCCAACCCACCACTACTCCCCCCATAAATCACTCTCATAGTAAAAAGGGCAGTCCGGTGCACTAAGCTTCCGCTATGTATGGGGTCCGAAGAAGGGCCGGACCACAAATTACTCTCATAGTATTTGTCTAAATTATATACAAATACTTTTAAAATTATATTATTCTTCCGTAACAAACCCAAAAAAAAAACCACAAATATTTTTTTTAAACACCCTAAATTCATCCAAATGTTATTTTGCCATCTCCCCGGGACATAGCTGGATGTGAAAAGAGGTAAACTTAAAATACAGCTGGAGGCCTGCAGCGTGGGTTCGAATCCTAGTGGGAGCACTTTACTCTTTTATGGGATAAGACCTTGTAAGTGATATCAGTTGCTCTGTTCTCAAACCCTAGTCATTCAGACACATCTAGTGTTGAGGGACCAATACTACTATCTCCATAAATAACTTTGATCATTCAGGCACATCTAGTGTTGAGGTACCGGTAACACTATCTTCAGAAATAGTTTGGCGTAAGCCAGAAAACTATAAAAAAAAAGAAAAAAGAAAAAAGGAAAAAAGAAGAGCATCTAAAATCAAAATCAAACGTGGAATACCTCCAAGTTGGCATCCTACATGTCAAATCAACATTGGCTCATTACATGTGTAATGCAAAACGGAAATTAATAAACCTCCCCCACTAAAATACACAACCAGTGCGCACACCCTTATCCTACACCCATCTTCCCCACACAAAAAACCCTAAAAAAAAACCCCCAAATAAAAATTTTCCCCAATACTTTTCTTCATTTTCACTTAGCACAATCTCTAAACCCACGCGCTAATGGCGGTGCGTGCAACAGTTACCCGGTTTCCCGGTGACCAAGACGCACTAGAGGAGTCCGGGTTACCGTGGGGAGTAACAGTTTCGCCGTTCGCCACCAAAGATGAGAATGGAAATCCACCGGTTTATGGATCGGAAGGTCACTTATTACCGCGATGTGAGAATTGTTGGGCTTATTATAATACATACTGTGAGCAAGAACAATGGGCTTGGACTTGTTCACTTTGTGGGACCCTTAATGGACTTTCTTCTCAGGCGGTCACTCGTTATTCGTTACCGGATTCTTGCCCGGAAAATATTTCTTCTTTTATTGACCTTGAATTGCCCAGTAAGTATTTCAGACACCCTTTGATGTGAATTTTTGTATTTGAAGACACCCTTTATGTAATTTTGGCAATTTAGATGCACCCTTCAGATACCCTTTACTGTAAATTTGGTTTTTGGGTACCCATTTGATGTGAATTTTTGTATTTGAAGACACCCTTTTATGCAATTTCGGAAATTTGGATGCACCCTTTAATGTACATTTTGACATTTGAAGATACCCTATTATGTAATTTTGAATTTTGCCCGAGAATATATCTTCCTTCATTGACCTTGAATTGCCCAGTAAGTGTTCATTTCAGATACCCTTTACTGTAAATTTTGATATTTGAAGGTACCCTTTATGTAAAAAAATGGCAGCCTGGTGCACTAAGCACCCTTTATGTAATTTTGGCAATTTAGATGCACCCTTCAGATACCCTTTACTATAAATTTGGTTTTTGGGTACCCATTTGATGTGAATTTTTGTATTTGAAGACACCCTTTTATGCAATTTTGGAAATTTGGATGCACCCTTTAATGTACATTTCGATATTTGAAGATACCCTATTATGTATTTTGAATTTTTCCCCGAGAATATATCTTCCTTCATTGACCTTGAATTACCCAGTAACTGTTCATATCAGATACCCTTTACTGTAGGTATCCATTTGATGTGAATTTGGAAATTTGAAGACACCCTTTTATGTGATTTTGGAAATTTAGATGAACTGTACATTTTGATATTTAAGACACCCTTTTATGTACAAACTACAACAACATACCCAGTGAAGAGTGAAGACACCCTTTTATGTAATTCTGGAAATTTAGATGCACCCTTTTGAATTTTGTTTGTTTTTGAATGGTGTAGTGGAAGAATCCGAGGAAATGCAGGCACGACCTGGTTTTTGAGTACCCATTTGATGTGAATTGTTGTACTTGAAGACACCCTCTTATTTTTTTTTATCAAGTAATAAATTTCAAATAAAGAGGGCGTAAAAAGAGCCCGTATACGAGAAGTATACCAAAAAATAGAAAACCTCACAACAAAACATGGGCTTCTACGCAAGTCATCCAATCCTCTATATCTATGGAAGCCTCATGGGTGCACAAAAAAAAAAAGAAAATAGAAAACAGACTATTCCTTAAATAAACAAGATCTTTCTCTATACCATCAAAAGCTCTCTTATTCCTCTCTCTCCATACGGTCCACATGAGTGCCAATGGAGCAAAATCCCATTCTCTGCTTCTTCTCTTCCGTCTTCTAAGAGCCCAACTAACCATTGAATCTTTCACATCGGCCAGCATAACCCACTCGACTCTAAACCATCTCAGGATTTCCCCTCACAAAGAAGATGCTATCCGACAATGTAGAAGAAGATGATTTACGTCTTCTCCATATTCTTTGCACATGAAACACCAGCTGACACAAGTGATCTTCTTCTTCCTCAAATTATCCGCTGTCAAGATCACCCTCTCACGGCTAACCAAGTGAAGAAACAAACTTTTTGCGGTACCCTAGGAATTCATATCGACATATGTGGAAAGGTTGACTCCTCCCTAGTTAGGAGCTTTTCTTAATAAGATTTCACTGAGAAAACACCACTCCCTCCTGTACCCTATCTCCATACATCAGCCTTATCCATAGAAACTTTTTGTTGGTGAAGCAATCCAATCAGATTTTGAAACTCTTCAACCTCCCAATCTTGTAGATTCCTCCTAAATCTCAAATCCCAGAGAACTTCTCCCCCTTGCATACTCCATAATGGATGGACTGACATCCTCTTTTGACAAGATATATTATACAAGTTAGGGAAATTGATTCTCAATATGTCATATCCACAGCACCTATGTCCCCAAAAATCCACCCTAGTCCCATCACCCACCTTGAAAAAAGAGTTTTCATTAAACTCGGCCCATCCTTTTAACATGTTTCTCCACATGCCGCACCCGTATGGTAACGAAATGTTTTTTTGTTCGCCATCCCCTCCCAGAACCCCATACGTATCTGCTATTATCCCTCTCCAAAAAGCATTCACCTCTACCCAAATCTCCATAACCACTTTCCCAATAATGCCTTGTTGAAGCCTCTCAAATCTTTAACACCAAGCCCTCCCAACACTTTGGTGTGGTGACAGTCTCCCAATTCACCAAGTGGAACTTCTTTTCCTCTCTTGGACCATCCCAAAGAAAGTCCCTTTGAAGCTTTTCTAACTTCTCTGTAACACAAACCGGAGCTTGTAACAATGACATGAAGTAAGTGGGAATACTCGACAAGGTACTCTTTATAAGCACTTCCTTCCCCCCTTTGGATAAATATCTCTTCTGCCAGTCTGCTAGTCTCTTTTCTACCCTCTCGATTACCGGATTCCAAACTACTGTCTTTATTAGATGACCTAAAGGTAAGCCCAAATTTGTAAATTTAGATGCACCCTTTAATGTACATTTACTATTACATTTTGATAACTGAAGACACCCTTTTATGCAATTTTTGGATATTTGATGCACCCTTTAATCTACATTTTGATATTTGAAGACACCCTTTACTGTAAATCTGGTTTTGGGAACCCCTTTGATGTGAATTTTTGTATTTGAAGACACCGTTTTATGCAATTTTGGAAATTTAGATGCACCCTTTAAAGTACATTTTGATATTTGAAGACACCCTTATATGTAGTTTTGGAAATTTAGATGCACCCTTTTGAATTTTGTTTGTTTTTGGATGATGTAGTGGAAGAATCGGAGGAAATGCAGGCGCGGCCTGTGTATGTAGCAGCGGTTGATCTTGCTTGTAAGTTTCTGGGTTATTATTATTGCTTTGATTTGATTATGATAGTTAACTGATGTAGGGACTATGACATTATTTCTTTTAAAGCATTGAAGAAAATTTTCTGAATTTGATTTACTGAAATATTGTTTTTTGATTGATAATTTGCTGAAATATCTTAAGTTTTAAATGTGATCTGTGCTACATTTATACTTAGTTTCCAAGTAATACAATTTTGTTGGAACATCCCTTAAACTATAAATCAAGTCAGGTTAATTTTCGGAACCACCAGCATAAAGGTATTGGTTTTATAGCTGTTCATATACATTGAGTATCATATGCAACTCATGTTGAAGGATGTAATATTATGATTCTTATCATCGATGAAATATTTCAGTTGTGAACATCCTTAAATTATATGTCAGGTTCAGTTAATTTTAGGAATCACCGAGCATAAGGGTATTCGTTTCATAGTTTTATCAAGAAAAGGGTATTCATTGGTAGCTGTTTGGTTATTGGCTTATTTATTGAATATCATATCCAATTCAGGTGGAAGAATGTCACATCATTATTATGGATAAAACATGTTCAGTTGTGCTTATTGTTTTGAACTATAAGTCAGGTCCAACAATTTTAGGAACGACAGTGTAAAAGTGTTCATTTCATATCTGTTTGTTATTGGCTTATTTCTTGAATATTGTATCTCTGTCATGTGGAAGAATGCAATATCATACATGTATCAAGTGCTTTATTCTCAAAGTTTTGTTAGAAAATTATCTCAATACTTGTTTAATTTGCCTTTAGTCTTTTATATGTGCTTGGTTAACTTCCCAAAAGAACTTAATAGCTTAGTGTTGACCGTTCAATCAGAATATGTGCTGCGATTTGTTGTTTTCTGCGTGCTAAGTCAAAATAGTTGAAACTGGTTTGTGGTCTCAAAAGCTAGATCAGCAGCAACATGTGGCCGAGATTATCAGCTCTGGCCATCATGTTACTTCCTTTTATCATAAGCACACTCAGGCACATGTAATATTAATGCATATATGTGTATACACCATCGTAGTTAAATTTTATTGACATCACTCTTCACTTTGCGTACTGTATTTCTGTTGATCGTTCAGAACTATCTTAGGTTTTACATTAAGAACTGATGCATTTTGTGGTAAGTAGATATGGAGAATGTTGTTGTTATAGATTAACAGGTGTTAAGTTTTGATGCAGCATCGGAGGAGTTTTTGGAACTTGTTAAGAGTGCTCTTTTAGCTGCTTTAGAAGGTTGGTTATTGATGAATCTTTTGAATAGTAAGTTTATACTCTACTAGTGGGAAGTTTAATTTATGTTTTCTGTCTTTTGATCAAGCTCTTGGGCCTGGATCACTATTTGGCCTGGCCACATTCAGCCATAAAATAGGTTTGTATGATGTTCAAGGCCCCATTCCAGTGGTGAAGAATGTATTCATTCCTCATGATTCTGATGGTGCTGTGTCTATGGAACTTCACGATGTCATGCCCCTATTGTCGTTTTTAGCTCCAGTACGTTTTATTGATTTCTTTCCCAATGCTTTTCTTTTTCAATCTGGAGCGTGAAGGCGTTTCCTTTTTCATTGTCAAAATGGATGAGCATGCAGTAGCCCTAAATCAGTGATTTATTGTAGGTGGATACCTGTAAGGACCGCATAGCGTCAGCACTTGAAACTTTGAGGCCAACGACTTCATGGGAAAGGAATTCAGGTGCAGGTCAAGGGTTAGATGGAGTTTTCCTGGGTGGAAGGGGTTTTGGATCTGCAATGGAAGCCCTTTTCAATTATCTTGGATCAGAATATGGAAATACATTTGCATTAGGTATGGCGATTTTACACTTCTTTCTTTGCATCAGTTACTATTAATGGCACACCTCTCGTTAGGTTGCTTTCTGTTACAGTTTGGATCAGCCTATTTCCAGAGTGGACATCAATCTGAGAATGTTTCCACTAAATTAGTAATTTCGTAGTATCTTGCTCAAAGATATGATACTCAGTGTCTTTATTTTTGTTTCCCCAATTGAATCAAAATGCAGCTAGAGTTTTTACTTTTCTTTCGGGTGCTCCTGATATTGGAGCTGGCCAACTAGATACAAGGCGGTATGGAGAGCAGTACGCTAGTAGACGAGAGGATGCGGATCGGGCTCTACTTCCCGAACAAACTCCATTCTATAAAGATCTGGTACTATCATAGTTTGTGACTTATTGATTTTAGCTAATTTACATTTGAACATTAAGCATTAAAGTATATTTCAATAGGCTGCTGTGGCTGTTCAATCAGGTGTTTGTGTAGACATATTTGCTGTGACAAATGAGTATACTGATTTAGCATCACTGAAGTTTCTGAGTATTGAGAGTGGAGGCTCCTTATTTTTGTATACGAGCACTGATGACTCCACTCTTCCTCAAGACATGTAAGTCTGCTACTTGCTATTGCGCGAGTTTTGAAATCTATTTATCCCTGAAGTTTGACCTGAACCTTAAAGATCCCCCCCCCCCGACACACACACACACACACACACACAAAAAAAGAAAAAGGAATCCTACCAACACAATACATTCCTCAAGTTTGTAGAACTGTACTCAACTTTCTTGATTAACTTTTCTCTCTCTTTTTGATGTTCACACTCACTGTTGTAATGAAAGTGTCCTGCTAGCCAAAATTCTAACCCATCGTTGAAAAACGTAGCACTTTGGCTTCACTTTACAGAGACATTCTGCAGAATATCCAGTTGGGTTTCTCTTCTTGCCAAACAAGCTTTCTTGGCTTCAACTTCACCAATATGTGCACTTAGATTTCCCCTGGCTAATTCCATGGTGCATCAACTAGGGATTTGAGTTAGGAGGTTCAATTGTGTCTCAAATTAGGGCGTCAAATCCTCTTAGATCCTTCTTGATTTTAGTGCTTCCCCATGATTGCCCTTGATTATACTTTCAAATAGAACTCCCAAATAACAATCTGCTGGTAATTGCTTAAGTTGGATTTGCCATTCAGGAAGCTGCTGGGATAATTTAGAATATGGGTCGTACTCCTACACTTTTCATTGTGGGGCTCTTTGCTATTTTAGTTTTATTTGATCTTATAAGGATTGTATAGGGCCTGCTGCTCCTGGATGGTTTTTTTCTGTTTATTGAGTGGCTAAACTTTTCTTCAAACATGTGTTCTTATTTTTTTTGGGGGGGGGGGGGGGGGGGGGGCATACGGCTTTTGGGTTTAGCCAATTCAGAGCACTTTTTAACAGTTTCTTGCTCTTTCTTGTGTTGTTTTGACATATCTGAGTTTCAGTTTTAGTGTTGTTCTATATGTCCCCACGGGATTTCAGATGGTGAATTGGTGATCTTCATACGTAAATATCAGATGACAGTCTGTTTGGGAAAGATAAATCCTCAAATTTAATCATATACATAAGTAAACAGCGAAAGAAAAAGTAAATGAAAGAGAAAGCAGGTGAGCAGTTTTCGGAGAACTAGGCGTTTTATCTATGGTAAAGTCAAATGATGGATATTTCCTGTTAAGTTTTGTGAATCTGAGGGATTGTGTTAATGGGATAAAGATATAAAGGATGTTAGTAAGCCTTAGGTCATACCTGAAGGATGAAGACTTATCATAGACAGGTCATTTGTTGAGTAAATAACTGGTTGTTAACAGTATAGATTAACACACCAGTGACAGTAATTTTTTTGTTCCCAGAGGTTACGTTAATCTGTTTACATAACACCAGAATGATATTCTGACAGGTACCGCATGTTAAGTCGACCATATGCTTTTAATTGTGTCCTAAGGCTGAGGACTTCGTCCGAATTTCAACCGAGTCATTCTGTAAGATTTCTTCTAGCATTATTCCACTGATTCTTATTCTGCTATCTCGATTGGCTCATAATACTTGCACTATTTCCCAACAGTATGGGCATTTCTTCCCAGATCCACAATACGGAAATGTCCAACACATAATTTGTTGTGATTCTTTCGTGACATATGCCTACGATTTTGAATTTGCAAATAATGTTGGATTTTCCAGGTAATACATCTTCTACTTTTTGTACATCTTTTCCAAATTAAATTTTATGCTCACTGTTTCACACATACACAAAGATTACATGGATGGAACTATGCTTGACCAGAAAATTGATAAATCTCTTTGCATTAGAAAAGATCTTTTGATAAGTAGTGCTATTGGCCCCTTTAGCAAAGCAATATGTTGGTCTTACTGACATCTCAAAAGTATTATTTTCTCCATTCCAATATCTATGACACTTCTGATTTTGGTACATTTTGAAATGTTTGACATGGTTCTAAGATAACATTGTGTATATAACTTAGACTACTTAGGCAATTTAGATTTACTAACAATTTTAATTCAATATAGGATGTAATCGCTCTCTGTCAAACCGACTTTTGAGTTTTGATAAAGTAACAGTAGCAATTTTGTTAAATGTCCGGGAACGAAAACACTCGTATACGAGTACACCAAAAGTAGAAAACTTGGAAAAATATGACTTTGTACGATCGACACCCAATTTTCTGTACAAAAAGGAATCTCATTGGTGCACCAAAAGGAAATACGTGATGAGAGGTTATTCCTAAATTATACAAAGTTCATCTCTACAAAGCTCTCCTATTTCTTTCTCTTCAAACAATCCACATAAGTACTAGTGGAGCAACGTTTGATGACTTGTGTCTCCCTCTTCATTTACCATAAGTCCAACTGAACAATAGCTATTTCTCGGTGCCTGCCATCACCCAAGTTATTCCAAACAAACAAAGAATATTCCACCATAATCTCGAGGCTATTCGATGATGGAGGAGGAGACGGTCGACGTCTTCACCCGAGCCCTTGCACATGAAGCACCAAGTAGTGTATGTGATCTTCCTCTTGCTTAGATTTTTACCCATTATATCACCCCCTTGTTGTGAGCCAAGTGAAGCACACCTTTCTATTACCTACTTTTGATAACTAGTTATTTGAACGGTGCCACATAAATTGGGACAGAGGGAGTATACCATAATATTTGTGTGGCTGTGGGCTTTTGAAACTTGTTTTTAAATATGCCATAACATTTGTGTGGCTATAAAAAGTTTAAAAACTTCTCATTAAGGAAATATCGAAATGTTTTATTCTTTTTGGAACAGACTAATAAGGAAATAGTGCCAAACTAAGTGGAAGGGAGGGAGTACAACTTTTTCATCGTATAGTACGCATAAAAGATATAACTACATGGAAAAGTTGCATATTACTGGAACAATGTGTAGTAGAAGGGAATCTGTGATGGTTTAACTTAATTGTACCAAGCACTTTGTGAAGAGAATGAAGCATAGGCGCCGCAATTGGAGGGAAACATATTCTAGATAATTAACTCTATGTGAAAGAGTCTCTTAAATAACCCTTCTGAGTAGGAAGTTGTCCCTTTATGCCATAAAAATGTGGAGATGAAGCACCAGTACATGACAGGTTTAATCTGAACTTTAATGATCATTCTTGCAAAGCTATGAAAGAAAAATGTTATGGAATGCTTGAATTTATTCCAGATTTGCAACACTTTCGAGAAGAGTTTTAGATCTTTTACAATACTACTTTTAAAAAGAGAATGGTATTGCGGGCATCAGAAGTCCAATAAGCTTGATAGGAAGTATTTATAAAGTAATAGCAAAAATACTTTGGCTAGATTGAAGTTGGTAATTGACAATCTTATCTCTACTTCAAAAAGTGCTTTTGCTGGGGGAGAGTCATTACCCATTTAAAAATGGGTGCTTGGGAATGAGGAGACTAACAACTTCTTTTGCTTTATTGGGACAATGGTTATGGAGATTCACACATGACGAGAGTGCCATGTGAAGGGATGTGACAAAAGTTGGGTATGGATGCAAACAATAGGAATTATAGAGGAAATAAAGAATCTCACAGGACTCAGTAGGACGTTCAATGAGGAATCGAAGTCTAATATGATTTTTGGCTTGACCTATGGCATGGTGATACTACTTTAAAAGTTCATTTCCTCATCCATTCTACATCGCAAATACAACAAAAACCACGATTTGACTGTGTTTTTATAAGGAAAGATGGGTAGTTTTTGGTGTGATACGTCTTTTTAGAAGAAGCAAGCATGATTGGAAGATTAATAAGGTGAAAGGATTATTACGAGACTTTATCCTGTTTGGGATGTTTGATAAGGTACTATGGAAAGGATCATCCTCAAATTATTTCTCTGCAAACTCATACCATAATCATTTAATTGATGAGGATGAATCAAGGGCTTTTGGATCTTAATATGGAAGCCGAAGGCACCCAAGAAATATGCTTCTTTACATGATGCGTGATATAGGAACAACCTTGACAGCAAACACTGTGAGAGGATGTATAATTATGCAATTATTGCTTGTTGGTACTGCTTGTGGAAATGGTGAGGATGTCTATCAGCTCCGTCTGTGTTCTACCTTTCCTTAGGACTATATGGTGTTATATTTAACATGTTGAACATCTGATGCAGTCGCGGACTATAGCAAGTTGGAGGATTACCAAGCTAGAAGAGAGTAGAGGAAAGATGTAGAAGACTGTCCTTTATGTATTTTTGGCTACTATGGAGGGGAAGGAATAAGAAAACCTTCAAGGACTTAAAAATTCATTAGAAAAAGTCAAAATCTCATTTGTTTGGTGTAAAGAAATCCTCTGTTGCATAAATGTGGAGGGGTCTAAAACATACCTGCATTAGCTTTATGTATAGCAGAACAATCTTCATGTGTTAATTAAACTTATCTGATTTATCATAAAATAAGTTTGCTTGATACATACTGATAACTTTTATGATTTTCAAAATTCATCAAATTTATATTGTTTGTTTTCTGCTCTGGGGCAATTTCTTTGCGTGTTCCTCTGCATCTTGTAAGCGTTACTTTTGCCAACATCAGTGAAAATCCTTTGCTGAGCCAGATTTTTACGAATAATACAAGAATGGTTTTCTTCTGCAGGCATACTTCAGAATTGCCTATGCTGCAAATTGCTTTTCAGTATACTGTTGTTGTCCCACCAGATGAACTTGCAAGTTCAGGATCAAATTCTACAACAAGGTAAGATTGTTTTTTCTAGTGGCCTTTTGCTGCTTTACGGTTTCAGGTAGCAGTGACCATCAGACTAACGTGCTTCCTATTTATTTATTTATTTATAAATCTGAGCATTTTTTACCTTTTAACTCAACAACAACTCAAAGAACCATAAAGTATGCCATTATATTTTGATTTTGGACAAAGTGGCTTGGCAGAAGCTTGGTTCTAGTTTAGCATTTCCTGGCTGTGTGCTTAATATATATTTGAGGAGCCACATATTATATATGGTGTTCAATACCTCTTAGTTGCCCAATGTAAAAGTTGATTCAATTTAAAATTATGTAAGTGAACCAAATCACCAATTACTTAAGCACAGTCTTTATGCTACACACGTATAATATTGTTACCATTCTCACAAAAACAAATTATGACAGCAAAGGGATGGCGGTTCTAGAAGTAGAGAATTCTGGGATTAATGTCTGTCGGAATTGCAGTTGGATCTGCCATTTCTTAGTTATTTTGCATTACTCTGGTTTCTCTTTTCCTTTTTTTTTTAATTCTAAAACTTTTTCTATAATTTATACTACTGTAGCTTTGAGCGAGGAATAACTCCTTTTGCTTTTCGTTTTCTAGCGTATACCCTTTTGAATCATCTCTTGTTATATATGCTCTAAGCAGTGGATGTGTTATGCAGAACAAAGCATTCTCTGAAAAGGAGATTAAGGATTCGAACTCTTCAGTTTGGAGTAGCTCATAGCATAAATGAGATTTATGACAGTGTTGATTCTGAAGTGGTGCTTTCATTACTTGTCCACAAGGTATGCCTTGTCTTCATATTTCACTTTAACCCAAATTCATCAGGTATATTAACTGGACTATCTGATCTGTAGAAGTGAAGATATAGCAACTTAGTATGAACTTGCTGCACTTTTGGTGGTTTACCGTACATGCATTTATTTGAAAACCTCAAGAACTGTTTGATCGGTTGGAAACTAGACTTGAAGTGCTCAGATTTTTTCCAATATAACAACCAATCATTCTGGATGACACCTGTAAATGCATTGATATCACAATCTGGCAGAATGATTACAAACTTCACGCTAAAAAGTTATTTTTGTCATTGGCAAAAATTTGATAAAATAAGAGGAACTCTTGAAATGCCTCAAATCAAGTTGTAAGCTAAAAGTATTTGGTAGAGTATTAGATCTTATCTGTATAAGATTAAACATATCATGTCTCTCCTTGTTTGTTTTATATACTACAGCTGGCCCATTATTATTAGAATACCAAAACATGCTTTCTTAATTGCAGGTTAAGTTTACTCTTTACTTGTGCTGAATAATTCTCCTTTTTTCTCAGGTTATTCTAGCCTCGTTGGAGCAAGGCGTTCGAGAGGGCAGAATGTTACTTCATGATTGGCTTGTTATTCTTACGGCTCAGTATAATGATGCCTGCAAACTTATTCAGTCTGGGCATGGAGGTTCAACCAGCGTTCACATTGATGTTGCATTCTCCCAATGTCCTCAACTGCAGCCTTTACCCCGCTTGGTTTTTGCTCTATTACGAAATCCTCTTCTCCGTTTACACGAAGAAGGCGTGCATCCCGACTACCGGATATATCTTCAGTGTCTCTTTAGGTATTGATATATCCCAAGTGGATTATTTTCTTACTTAGCTGATATGATTAGAGTTTCATCTACTTATTTCTCTATCTTTTTTGGGGTTTGGGGTGGGGGTGGGTGGGGGGTGGGGGTGGGGAGAGAGGGGTAGTAGGGGGTTAAATTCGAGGTAGGGAAGAGGTTATGACATTGGAATAAACTAATTTAGCTACTGATAATACTTGTTTTTAAGTTTCAACTGGAAATGAGATATGCAAGATGCATTCTTAGGTTAGCTGTATGTTTAGAAACTAAAGGAAGGAAGAGAAAAGCTAAAGGAAAGTAGAAAGACAGAAAAGAGGAGCAAGGAACCGATTCGTGACCTGAAAGGCTGCTAGCAGAAGCAATGTGAGAAGGGAGCTTTTAGACACATCTGCTCCATGACAATGGAATAAGATGTCAGTATGCTTTTTGAAGTTGGGAGTTAGGTTTTTATGAAGGAACCTTATCAGAAAGAATTTGAAGACCTTCGAGAAAGAGCGAGGGAGTGATGAACAACCTTAGTCTAATGAAAAGGGGCCAGATAAGTAGCTGGGGACTGAATTACTCCCTTTTGAGATTGTGGACCCCTCACAATTCAAAGGGAGGAAAAATTTGGTGGGCCCGAAAGGGAAATTGCCTCTCCACTTTTTTTTCTTTCTTAAACAAACATGAGAAGGGAATATCGTGCATTTTTTTCCTTCTCCAGTTTACAAAAGCATGGTTTTGAAAATATCGTGCATGGACTGACCTGTCATATCAATTGTTGGGTAAGTTTTCATATATAAGGATATGTTTCTATGTAACTTTGGGTTTTTGAACATGTAAATCTCTTTGAAGTCACTTCAAGTAACTCTGCGTAACGAGTGCAATACTTCAAAAATCAGGATTAAGGGATCAAAGTTCTTTCAAGTATAGTTTCTTTAGCCTTTACCTATTTTGGTACGGTCATGGACCTAATATCCAAACATTTTGCTTCCTGCGTAAGGACGCAAAGTTCTTCATTAACTTGTGTCCTAATAAAAGATGAAATATCATTCTCTGAAGTGACACTTGTGTAGTATTTACATCTTACTCCAAAAGATTTGGTCAAATAGAGATAGTACCTTATTTCGGTATTCTGTTTAAACATCTCTTCAACAGCTCATTGGGTCTCTTTATAATGGTGGTGTACGTAAGAGACCTTTATTTTTTGTCTCTGGAGCAGACACAATTGTAGTATTTGTCACTACATTAAAGAAAGAAGAAGAGAAAGAAAATATGGCCTTTCAACATTATGTTTAATTGTTGAGCGCTGCTCCTTTTATGGTGATATTTTGTTTTGCTGACAATATTGTGGGCGTGATGGGGGGTAAATCTAATTGTTAACGACTTTGGACTTTTGATGCAGTGCACTAGAACCTTCTTCGCTTAATCGTGCCATATATCCATTGTTAACCTCATATGCCTCACTGGACAAACAAGCATATCCTCGACATTCCCTGAGCCGGGCTGCACTGATTACAAGTGGGAGTCCAGTATTTTTCCTTGATGCATTCACAAATCTCATTGTCTTCTATGCTTCGACAGCAGACCCTTCACTTCCTTTTCCACCACCTCAAGACTGTAAGTAATGAATATCTTCTCATTGTTACATTAGGTATCACTTGATCCATATTGTGGGTGAATCTTTGATATGTGAAACTTTGATTTTGATAACCAGGTTTATTGAGAACAACAATAAACAAGCTGAAGCAAGGGAGATGTATCACACCGAAACTTTCATTTATCAAGGGAGGGCAGGATGATGCAACAGCGTTTGAGAATTATCTGATAGAGGAACAGGATGTTGAAGGAAGTGGCTTAACAAGTGTCATGGGTTTCGTTTCATTCCTTGAGGAGATTAACCAAAGCACGTTGGAGTATTTGAAATAAGTTGCATCCATCCTTCAATACTGCAGGTTATGACTGGAAGCAGGTACCTCTGAACTTACTGTACAATTGGAACAGAAACAGTTATGTCGTTGACAATCAATGTTCAAGCGTGTATTTCTTAGCTTCACGTGAAGAAACTTCTGCACAAAGGGTTACATGTAGCATCGCAGCAAGCGTTTATGACTTGCTCAGATCAGTTCTACTGATGTGTCACACCCCTAAACCACAGCTTTATATGTTTCCCAGTTCAGCTTCAGACAGTAGATTTACTCAATTCAAATTTTTTAGCAGAAGCTGGCTCAAACTGCTTTTGTTTTTGGATTGATACCTTAAATATAGAAGAATTAACTGTGTTCTGGACCAGAATTTTGGTTGTCAGGGTTTCTTTTCTCATTCGCATTTGGTTCTGTTGGTTCATTGGCAAATGCAACGGGAATTTGTAACTTTTCCTCTTCTGTTGAGCTATGTTTTGTTCTTGTGAAGTATAAAGTTGCGTGTTCAAACAAACTAGTCGTTTAGCAATGAATGTTTGCTGATATTTTCTTTCTTTTTATTGTGGAAAAATTGTAAGTTTTCTTATTGCACTGGTTAATAGCTGTCGAATTCAGATTCGCGCCAGATACACGCTTGGTGTCTGGTAACCATTTTGGAACTCGACTAGTTCTGATTTGCATTGGGAAGTCCTGCTTTTGGATAAAGCGATTCCTACCAAAGATCGACTTCATTCCTAGCACTTGAATCCGAGAACTTTGATTAAGGATAGACGATTGGTTACAACCTCACCACAACTTTTGGTGGTAACGACATTCTCTTAGGCTCTTAGGAACTTGCTCGTGTTTCAGATTCGACAACTTTTTAATCAATCTGAAGTGACAAATCTCAAAAAATAAGTTCGTTAAATATACAATAGCAGTTATGTACAAAATTAAAGTGGTTAGTAAGAAAAATTAACAGTTTTAAAGCTGACATATAAATGCTTATAAATTATAAAAAAATTGGAATTATTTTAATAAACGCGACACATTAAAGATAAGAAGCTCTTTGAACCATTTAAATTATTATGTCTTTTACTATTTGAAGTTGAGTTACTCATTGCTTTGTAAAGTTTACCATTTTGAAAATTCTCAACGTGTGCGCTTCAATTTTACCATGTTAATTTTCACATAACAATGATTATTGAAAACCAACTATGTTAATTTTAAAAAAAATTAAAATATTAAATTTCAGTGTTTTGTAAAACAAAAAACTTTCTGGGTGATTTACAAGAATGGTCTCGGAGGTGGGTGATCTTGAAATTTTAATCTCAATTGGCCAATGGGAAAATTTTCAAATTTGTCTATAGGCAACCGGGGTTAAAAGGTTCAAAGACAACTCATTTTCAAGGTTATTGAGTATAATTTTCGGATTTTTCGCACAAATGTCCCTATTTCAGGATGGTCTTTAATTTTTGCCCCACAAATTTGTGGTCTCTAACTTTTTCCCTTCAACACTTTTGGAGCGGCATAACTTCATATTTCGACCGCATAGTTAGCGTTTAGCTTCGGCATATGTATCATAACATCCCACAAGTTATGCATGACAAGGTAAAACTATCAACATTCAACATAATCTAAAAGAATGCATAACTTCATATTTTAGCCGTCATAGTTAACATTTAGCTTTGGTATATGTATCATCACATCCATACAAGTTATGCCGGAAAAAACAAAACTTTAAACACTCAACATAATCTGAAAAATACTACACAACTTAAATGCCGAAAAACTTAATTCCTACAGAACTTGTACCAAGCGAGACAAAAGTTCAATTTTCGAAGATAAAAATATTATAAAATTATACCGAGCGAGACATATTTGGATATTTTTATTAAATAAGATGGAGGAAAAAAAAATTAAAATCATAAAAATGAGAGGCAAAACTTAAAGACCGGTGCGTTTGAAAGGAAATCCGTGCAAAAATTTGGTAACTTCCTGCTAAACCCAGATACCTTAGTCCAGTATTTTGTAATTGGGCTGTGCTCACGAAAAGAACTGGGCTGATATCAAACTTACACCGAGCCCATAAAATCCTTATATAAATTCGTGCTTCTTCTGCCAAGTTGCATTTTCCGGCGATCGTTGTAAGTTGGCTTCTCTCTCGATTTCCACATAAACCCTAAACCCTAAAACATTTTTGTAATTGGACTTTGCTCCTATATATTTTGAGTTAATTATGCATTTTGTATTTGCTTGCCCTGTGATAATGGGTCTAAGTTATGATAGTATTTTTAATCTGGCTTTTAGATTGCTAATAAAGAATGTTTAAATTGAAAACGGATAAAAAATAATCTTTTTTAGTGTAATAGTAGAGTCTTCATTTCAGTGATAATGGTGCCATGTTTATTTCTCATTACTGAACTTTTGTTGTTTTTTTAATCAAAAATAAGAAGGTGAAATGCTAAATTCGCCAAGTTTCTTAAAGTTACTGTATCAATAGATAACCTGGCAAGAAACAAGAGGTATAGTAATTCTTTTAAGGAGAAAAAGTTTAAAAGAAAAACATGATATACAACAATAACAACAACAACCCAATGTATTCCCATAGGTGGTGTGTGGGGGAGGGTAGATTGTATACCTTGTGGAGATAGAGAGGTTTCCGAAAGACGCTCGGCTCAAGTAACGCATAATAAAACAGTTTGAAACAGGAAGTATAGAAGTAAATAAGGCCTATCAAATAATAGGGAGGGCGTAACATAGCATTCAGAGGAAAATATCCTCATGTATTCTACTTGTACTTACTCTCAATAGTGTAATTATTTTTATATCGTCAAATCTTGTGTAAAGCACATCCATCTCAACATATGTTTTCCTGCAAAGCTCAGAGAGAAACATGATATGTTATGAAGAAATGAGGTGCAAGAATGAAGATGTGCATAAGATTGTGAAAATGCTCTAGTTGTTCTCTGTTGTCGTTTCATTAGACACTTTCAGCGAAAATCTGGTGTTTTCCTTTTCATTAGCAACTCACCTTTTCCCGATCTCATTTTCTTCAATAAAAGGCTTTACAGACCGTAGACATATAGCCAGGAGTGTCATCCTCAAAAAGAGAACTCTTTTAGAGCTATGATGTTGTTTATTTGAGGGCAGGGGTGGGGGAGGATCTAATTAGCCAATGCGAGGAAAACTGTTATACTTCATATTGTTCTGACGAAAGCTAAAATGAGTTCTCATATAAAAGAATCTAGTTGACCCCAAAAAGGTTGGTTGTATCACTTGAATTAGTTTGTAAGGAAGACTATATTGCTACTGAATTGTAGGTTCATTTTCAGGAAAAGAAAATGAAGAAAGGAATTCACCCTCAAATGCAATGGATATCCTATGTGACCCAAAGTGGACGGTTGATGCATGTTATGATGACCAAAATACACCAAACGGGCAAGATTTATCACATACGAGCAAGGCGTCAGATGGCTCAAAGTATTGGTCAGATTGCAAAGTTTAAGCGCCGGTATGGTGAGAAGGAGGCGGAAACAGAGAAATGAAGTTTTAAGTTGGAAAAAGAGTGAATCTCTGATGATTTTGTGGATGGATTCATCCTTGCCTTTCCTGTTCCATCTCATCTTAACTGGTCTTCTTGTATGCTGTCACCCCTTTGAATATCTGTTAAACATTAGCGAACAACCATTCTTCCTACCGTGCACACACATTCAGTGATGTTCTGTGCAGCAATTACTATGGCTTGTCCCCCTGTCAGCGTCACCTTGTATGAAAACATTTTATGAGGTTTAATAAGAAACTTTAGCGTCTCTGTTTCTTTATTTGGAATTGTTGATGTCTTCTATTCAAGCACGCTAAAGGACAGCGATTATACTTTGATGCAGGTTTTCCTTTGTCTGTCTGCTATTTTAACGAGTTGATATAATTCAGTGATGTTTTGTGCAGCAATAATTATGGCTCATCCTCCTATCAGTGTCACCTTGTATGAAAACATTTTATGAGGTTTAGTAAGAAACTTTAACGTCTCTATTTCTTTATTTGGAATTGTTGATGTCTTCTCTTCACACACATTTAAGGACCGCGATTATGCTTTAATGCAGGTTTTTCCTTGTCCGCTTGCTATTTTATCGTGTTGATATAATTTCTCATGTTTTGCTGTACCTTTTTCTAAACTTGTTGTGGTAAATTCTTGACCAACTTTTAACGAAAGGAGAAATCAAGCTGTAGGAAGTAGGTAGTACGTCTTGCGTATTTCCTGTCGTTGCCTGATCTTCAGCAAGTTACAGACAGTTGTTACAGTGTCGCAGTTACATGTTTTCTTGTTCCAAAGGTTTGCACATTCATATGATTGTTGCTCAAAATTTAACACCATTGTCAGTGACCTGTTGTGAACAGTTTAATGGAACATGGTTAGTGAGGATTCATTTATTCGACCTCAACTTATTTGGGACTGAGGTATAGTTGTTGTTGAAGCGGAGTAATTACTACCTCTGAATCTGTGTTGATTTCAAGTAGTTGTGGTTTGTTCTGAATGGTTCTCTAATTCCTTGTGAAGAGGTGTTAGCTTTGCAAACATGTTAATAGTAAAACGAAACTTCATGGAGTAGCCTAAAATCCAACCACTTTCGTATTTAATTTGAAGTAATTTTCTTCTTTGGGTGGGGTGGAGTGGGGTGGGGTTGGGGTGGGGGTGGGGGCTAAGTCTGTATTTTTCCTTCTTTGTCTAGTAAGCATTATGTATTAATAGTTCAATTGGACGTGTAGATTATATTCTTATTGGTATCTCATGTGGAATCATAAAAGGAATTCAATGGTATCTTTATTTATAGATCGATGACGATATTCAGTAGTTATCATTGAAATGGTTCTTTATTTCGATTGATCTATTTGTGCCATAGAAAGGCAAATAGTTTACTCCAGAGCAGATATTGAATATAATAGTAGTACTTATAATTAGTACTGTTCCTTTTGATCCAGTCCTTAATGGAAGTTGGATCCAACATGCCTATAAACTTTAGTCCAAATAGAATTGGTCAGAATTACGCTTATAGTGGAATTGCAATTCATTCGAAGTGTTTTTTCGGGAAGTTTCAACCTTGTTGATATGTTGATAATCACGACTATAAATAGACGCATGACTATGTCAATGTGATACGATACGGAATGACACAAGAATGATTATGAGAGCTAGGATTCATGGTGGAGCTCAGGTTCAAAATCAAAGATGATTCATGGAGCACATTCACCACGTTTGAGGAGCTTCAAGGGGCCTCAAACGGGCATCTTCACACCTCACACCCCTAGATGATCAAGGATGAGCTTTGAAGGCCATTAAAAAATAAAAACTTGTGAAGATGATCAAGCTATGAGAAATAGCATGGAAGGAACAAGACATGACTCACTCAAGTTCCTTCACCCGAGGCTATGCCGAGGAGCTCCAAGCTTTGCAAGCCATATTGATACATAGGGAGGATTTTGAGACCCTTGAGGGGCACACAAAGGAGCATACAACATTTGGATGATTGCGTGGAGTGAAGAGGATCCCGGAACTGGACCTGTCACAGTCTGCGGTTGAAGCGTAACTCGCAGACATGACCTGCGAATCACATATGATGCTGCCGGGTGAAACTTTACCCATTTGGGTTACTTTTGCAAATTGAAGGCTTTGGTCACTTTTGGACCAAGCTTGTAATAATTCTTAGTATAAATAGGGTCCTTAGTCTTATTTCTTACTTAGATTTGATGAATTGAGAATTGAGAATTGAGATACTCCTTTGAGAGTGATAGTTGTTTAATTAGATAGCTATAGAGTGTAGTGTTAGAGATAGTTAATTATGGTGGATTCCATTGCTAGCTATTGAAACATTTATCCCTTGATTTCATATGAGAGTTGCTCATTTTGTAACATTTCGTACTTTCGGGCCATGTTTGAATTGCTAGACGTGTGTAAATAGACCCGAGTGTTGGAAGAAATTTGGTTATATTCACGTACGCAAATAAAGAACTTAGTATATAAAATAATGCGGTTCTGAAACAGGTGCGACGATGATCATCGAAAATATTATTTTCGTGTGAGCCAACAGAGCCTATAGACTAACGTTATATCATATGACCATGATAATGGATATACGAAGTGTGCTAAGTGATTACCATTTAAGTGAATTAGGATCATGAATTAATTATGTGGGTAATTGGTCAAATGTTCGGATAAAGTGGGAGATTTAGAGATCAATTATGGTACAAATTATTGAATTTAGTGGATAAGTGATAGATGGAAATATCTATGCTATGTGGCATTAATTAATCATAAGGTGGCACTAAGATGTTTTGATGAGTCACAAGCACATAAGAGTACATCATGACACGTAGAAAGCAAGGGAAAGTGAAAATAAGAGTGGGATTGCGTGACAAAAGCAACATCATACGAAGTCTTCGTGCTTGTGGAGTCTTCGAAGAAGAATATTGCAAGGTTTATATTTGTTGTATAGTGCTTTTTAAAAACCAACAGACAACTTTTTGAAGAGATTAGAACTAATGGCCTAAGTGGCGATTGAGCGTTCCAAGAGTAACTAATCGAGTTCCGCACTTGTGGCTTGTATTTTGTTGGTTCATTGAAACAAATTAGGATGTGAGGCAACATTGAAGCACTAATGTCGTTTTGTCCATTTAAGCGGATCGAATATTACTTTTTGTGAAGTGAGGTGTAAAGAGCTTAGTTTTTTTCATCCATAACGTATGTTGTATAGACTATTCGAGGGGCTGTTAAATGATCTACATCTAAAGGTATGTTAAGGCAAATCATTTCTTTCTTTTGGCATGTTCTATGTAACGAAACGTAACCGTAATACTGTTCCATAAATTATTCTACTCTTAGTAGTTAAGGATGTTCCTGTTAATTGTTCCTATGTTAAAAACATGTCTAAATATGTTCCCAAATCCTTATTGAGGTGTATGGGAAATATGTTAATATTTCCAATGTTAGCCGAAGGTATATGTTCCCGAATCCTTATTGAGGTATATGAGAAAGATGTTAATGTTCATAGTGTTAGCCGAAGGTACAAGGATATTATGTCATCCGATAAGTTCAGGATGTTTTATTATCATTCATGCATTTGCATTATATTCATGTATTATCCTGGACCCATATGTGCTATATACACTGCTATATGGTATGAATTATATATATGTAGGGGATGGGGAAAAGATAATATATACGCACACCACCTGCAGCTGGTACATACTATCATGAAAAGGAAGATGCCCAATGAAGCCAAAATGATACGATGCCCACAGAGGCTGTTATGGGAATGAAGATGCCCGATGAGGCCAATATATATATGTATACCGCATTTGCATTGTGCATGACATTTAGACATATTATAGGCTTTCACTACTGGTCGGCTGGTTCTGTCGGCTATTTCTCGTCGACCGATGTCTTTCATTTGTTTCGTCGACCGATGTTGTCAATTTGTTTCGTCGGTTGATCTTTGTCGGTGATGTTGTCAAATTTGTTTCTATCGGTTGTTTATGTCTTAGTTTATGTTTATATCTCTATTATGTTATTTTTCATGCCAATCGTACCGACGTCCCTTTTGTCGGGAGACGTTGCGTTTCATGCCCGCAGGATCAGGTAAACAGGTGACGGTTCACACTAGTAGGTCGTTGATTCAGCTGACATTAGAGCGCTCTACTTATTTCAGAGTTGCAGTCTGGTCATGATATAATATTTTGCATATGGATATGGCGGGGCCATGTCCCGACCCTGTGATGTACGTATTCTTTAGAGGCTTGTAGACAGTTGTCCTGTGTATAGTAGTCGTGTATGGCCATGTCGGCCTTGATGTGTGTAGCAGCAGATACTTGGTGACGGTCCTTGTGGCCGTGATTGATTACAGTTAGCTGATAAATATATGAAAAGTGGTGCCCGGTAGGTAGAGTGCGGGTGCCCGTCATGGCCCTCCGATTTGGGTCGTGACACATTTGTGGATTCAATTGAGTCTCTTGTTTGATTTCAATTAGTATATGTTCTTTTGGTTGAATTCAATTGGGAGGGTTTGGATTTCATATATCCAAGTTTGTCCATAAGTTCACGACCAATTGGGTCTTGCTTCTATTCTCATCCCTTTTTCTTCTCTTCTCACCTATTGATTTCTTGTTATCTTTAATTCCGCGAAATTGTTGTTTGAATCCATGTCTTTCACAGGCCGGATCGTATCACAATGTGGAGCTTGTCTCTTGTTACTCATGCTTTAATCAAAAGATTAAGTGCCACTACTGAAGATTGGTGAGTTTTGAATTCTAGAAAACGCAGCTTAATGGATTTTAAACAAGTTATTTATACATATTATGTGAATTATTAAGAATAATATATGATATGAATCAAAGTTATTGAGTTATGTCGAACCTGTAGGCGAAACGCGCAAGCAATCGAGCCCGGTCGAGTCAATAAAGTGGAGGAAGAATTATTCTTTTGAGTTTTGACAAATTTAAATGAAAGCTTTACAGTTGAAAAACTATGCCATTAATCACTTCTCCACTAATACGAGGTTAATTAGCACAAATGAAAACAGGCAATCCATGGTGGCATTGAGGCAGAGAATAGACAATATCTCAAATACACATTAAGGATGTAGTTTCCTGGGCTCTGGACTGTGGACTCAGACCCAACTTTATTATATTATCTTTTATTGACTTCAGAAAATCAAGCTTTTTGTTTTTTCTCAAGTTGATTCCATACATTCTATTACTTACAAAAATAATCATATCAATCTTCTTCGGTAAAGAAAAACTATTTCGCACAATGTTAAGAGAGCCTAGCACAAGGGCATTATCATGAGTGCCACTTTAGCAATGCTCAAGATCCACCTATATGAAAGTCTTCTACTCCAACAAATTCCCAAATATCTTTATTTTACTCCATAATGTAACTCTACAAACTGTGTTACTTTTGCATCCAAGATAAGATTACAGATTTTGAAAGGGTGAACAAGGCATGAGTAAAATGCTAACAAAGAAGGCAAGTGCAAGCAATAATCTCCTTAATCATCAGCACTATCCTCGACTTCACTGATTTCCTCTTCAGCTTGTGCATCTTCATTTTCATTATCGGAGGGTTGCTCTTGCTCTTTCATCTTACCGTTCCCATTTTCCACAGGTTCTTTCAGCTTGGCCTTCTTGTTAGATTCTGCAGGACTTCGACGATGCTGATTTCCTTTTAGAGTTCTTTTCTCTGAATAGTGTAAAAAGAGAGAAGAAAATATGAAGGCAAAGGTAGCTGTACGTTCATTTCATTGCAGCAGTAAATATTGCCTCATTTCGAGTTAGATAACTATATCCAGTTAAAGCAATAATCTATCAGTTATCATACATGTATCCATATGAGACTGCACATAGTTCTCTGAATACAAGCAAATGATACTTGTCTGACTAGTCTGAAACTTATCACAAAAGGAAACTCGAATTAAGAGATCAATTAGAATCAAAGATGATCCCATACAAGACAGGATTACAAATACTAATGATTTGGTTTAGTTTAAAGTAGAGATTTAATTGAGGTGATAACACATTACATAAGCAAGGGGTAGAAGAGCTTTTGATTATGCGGAATATCATATAAACTCAAAACTCATGAGAAGACTAACTATATACAACAACAACATACCCAGTGAAATCCCACAAAGTGGGGTCTGGGGAGGGTAGATTGTAACCTTACCTCTACCTTGGGAGGTAAAGAGGTTGTTTCTAGTCGACCCTCGGCACAAGGACAAGCAATTCAAAACAGTATATAAAACCATGAAAAAATACTATAAAAAACACGATAAAGATGTCTCAAAAGAAAAAAGGCGTCGTAACTACACAAATTGATACAATAATCAATATACAAGAAACAACATATAATTACATAAATGAAAGTACAAGAAACTACAGGAGTAACACTATGACTACTAGTATGAAATGATAAGTAAAAGAATAATCAACAACCTACTGGCCTTCTACCCTGATCCGTGTCCTCCACGACCTCCTATCTAAAGTCATGTCCTTGATAAGCTGGACCTGCGCCATGTCTTGTCTAATCATCTCTCCCCAATACTTCTTCGGCCTATCTCTACCTCTCAAAACCGTCCATAGCCAACCTCTCACAACTCCGCACTGAGGCATCTGTGCCTCTCTTCTGTACATGACGAACCATCTCAACCTTGCTTCCCGCATCTTATCCTCCACCGAGGCTACTCCTACCTTGTCCCGGATATCTTCATTTCTAATCCTATCCCTCCTAGTATGCCCACACATACATCGCAACATCCTCATTTCCGCAACTTTCATCTTCTGAATGTGATAGTTCTTGACTGGTCAACACTACGCCCCATATAAAATAGTCGGTCTAACCACCACTCTGTAGAGTTCTGTAGAAGACTAACTATATACATGTAGTAAAAATGGAAAACAAATATTTTCTTCTATGGTATGAGCAAAATGATTAATAAGCTAGAGTTCAAATGTTAAAACTTAATCATATGTCCCAAAATAATTACTCCCTCCAACTCAAAGTAAGGACATTGGTTTTAAGACTCGCTACATGTCCTAGACAAGACAAAGATACACTACTAAAGTTGTAAATTTGCTATACTTTGTGTTAACACCGATAAAGAGATCAGTGATTCATAGTGCTCAATAAGCAACAATATGCTCAACTTGACTGGGGTAAAGAGAGCTAGTGTGCCTGGCAACTCTAAAAAATATTCCCAAACTTTAATTGTGAGCATTTATTTTCTAATTACAACTCTTTTTTTGTTGCTTTGACCTTTTATAGAGTACACCTCTGGACAAGCCTAATAAAAATATGTAATACATGGTTTCACATCTGTTCAACAATAATTAGCCAGGAGAGTAAGACAATCATTAACAACCTTTCTTGAGCGAGAGAAATAGCACTTGTTTTGAGAATAAAAAGAATCATACTTCTAGAGTCAAGAACCTGCACCTGCATAATCTGTTTTTTGGGTGTGAAAATGTTTGCTAGAGAACATGGAGCAGTATATGCATTGGATTACTTGGATTCACTTGGAAATTATATAACTTGTCTATCGTAAGGGCTATATTGTTGTTGTACTTTTGTGTACCTTCTTAACAAAACTTTTACCTTATCAAAGGTAAAAAATTAACAACCTTTTGTATTGGCTTTAGACCTGCTGGATTGACACAAACCTGCTCATCTGATACAACTCAACAGACTCTGACCATAAACCTCACCAACTATTCAATTCCTTCGAAGCTCTATGCCCTAACACAACAGAATGGACATAGTTGCTTATTACCGACCTTTCTCCTTTTGATCAACACATGTACAAAATAAAGTTTCTATGGAGTGTGAGTAGCAACAAAGAAGTAGATAGATACTAATATTCTAGTCTTTCTTTCTACCTTTTTATCTGGGTGGGAGTGAGTTTTTTATAGAAAGTTAGAAGGCCTCAGCTCTCCATAGTAATGCAAGGTGATTTAATCTATTTGAACTAATGTATGCGGTACCTCTAGCTTCTTCGTGTTACTAACATTGAAATTTCAACAACACAACATCTGTTCTTATTCAGAGAGACCTCAACAAGTGCCATCCTCCAACGTGATGAGGCCACAACACACCTTTGGTTTTAGCAAAACAAAGAAAAATGAAGAACCTTTTTCCATTAGTATAAATATGCTTAACCATTGACCTAAACAAGCTATCAAGCATCATACACCTTACCACGCTATGTAACCTACCAATGATAGTTGGTATTTAACTCAATGGAAATACTTGCGTGGCAAAGGGAAGTAAACAATCATCCTTTGTAAGCCCACCCTTCTGTTGCAGATTAGTTCAGTAAAACTATTACTTAGTTTTAGGAGAAAGATATTGTTGACGCCTTCAAGCATAAGTAGAAGAAGAGCAATCAGATAGAAGAAAAGCAATAACTATTCACTGAAATTCAACACTTGGTTTTGCCAATTGAGATACTATTCATTTCAGTGGCACATCGTTGTCTTAAATTCTAAATAGACACAACAATCTAGAAATCTGACCCCAAAGTTGACATGTGATTTTATGCATCTATGAATGAAAGGAATTTCTGGGTGGATCTTATCTTTATCTATAGACCCTAAAAAGGGTAGGATATAGATAATATGATGACAATTTATCAAATAATAAATATTTAGTATGAAAGTGGTTGTCATCAATCTAGAATTCATTTTTGTTTTATATGTTTATAACCTTTAACCAATATCAACATCATAATGGGATAATTAGCCTAGGTGCTTGGGAGTTTCTCAACAGAATCTTTCTGAAATTCTTTTTAAGATGCAGATTTCTAGACTAATATGATTCTAAGCATAGACTTTCAAAGTAACTTCTCTGGTATTATAATATTGTTCATGGTAAAGATTATAGACTGAGAGGGCTTTTAGCTGGACATTAGAGTTTTTCAAAGAAAGATTTTTATTGTAGATTTCGAATGTCTTCCAATGTTTACAAGAGGCTCTTTATATATATAACATCGGTAGATTACATGATTTTTACATGACAAAAATTTAAAGTTGCTTTTACAAAAAGTTTAAAAGCAAATAGTAGTTCGTCTTCCTTGATTGCAGATTTTTCTAAAATTTTTTGCCTTCTTGCAGGTTTTGTCAAAAGTTGGTGCCAGTTGTCTTTCATTTTCTTGAATTCTTCTTTCCTTGAATAATATCAGATGTCTTGGATTCTTCTTTAATCATCAAGGTTGCTTTTTCAAATGATGTTGATATCTTGATTTTGTATGGGTTTTATCATAGTAGTATGGATTACATTATGGGCTTACGGTAGTTAAACTACATTGGGCCGTGTTATGATATTGGATCTTTTACATGAGAGTTCAGGTAAAAGGATCCAGAGATCTTTCTTTTTTTATTGTATCATTGGTAGCAGTAGTAGAGCATGTTTAGTACTTATTACAGGCCTTTTCTTCTAGCCACTCAGAAGTTGATATTGTTCCATGGTCTCCTTTGCATGTTTATGTTTCAGGTTCATTATACGATCATGCAAGTTCGTGAGTCCAACAATGTCTTGTGTCACGATGTCATTATTATAGTATAGGGTCACAAGTTCTTCCACTTCTCCTCCTTTTGTCATTCCAATAATACATGCCTTCCTAGCTCGTAACATGTTTTCTATTTTGGATTTTAGGGTTAATAATCCTATGGCTCTTTTTGCACTTAACCATTCTTGAAATTTTTCAATAGTACAAGGTATTTTCATTTTCAAGTCTTCATCATCTCCACTAATATTACTATTTCTACCAGTTTTGAAAAGTTGACAAATTACTATAGGTTTTCCTACTAAATCAGTTGAAGCATCAAACATTTGTATACAATACGTACCCTTTCCATAGGAGTCCATCATGGCTTTTGCAGATTCAACAATAATACTGGGCAGCTTAGCAGTATTGTACATGGTTTCATCAACTATTATTTTATCAATAAACCCATAAGTAAATAGTTTTGCTACTATATCAGGATCAACATGTTCACTGCACAAGAATCTTGGATATTTACTGAGTTTAGCACTGCGCAAAATATAAGGGTTAGATTTATAATCATAAAACTTATTAATTTTTTCACAAGCATTAATAAAATCAGGTGTATATTTCAGTTTATCACTCATGATAACTGGGAAGAAGATGGTATTGAAGATGGCATAGTGGCAAGTTTAGACATAACAAGTGTTGAAGATGTTGTTGGATTGTTTGGTTTTTCAGAAATAGGCATAGGTGATTTTGGTGGTTGTAAGGTTTTTAGGGTATGTTGATCTTGTATGGCTTCTCTGAGTTGGTTTATGAGATGAGTGCATTCTTGTATTTTTGTAATTATGGTTTCATGAGTTTGGGAAATAATTTCCGTGACATTGGTAATATATTCTTCAAAGTTGTCACTGCTGGTTGACATTGTTATACCTGCTAAAAAATCAATAAAATATCAGTGTGTAGAGCTTATTAATGCTATGTACATTCCAAGATTCCAGTCATTTATTCTTCTAAAAAGTATCCGTTAAGATTTACTCCATGTGACATTGATCCTATAAATTCTTTAAACTCTGCTTGTTGTCCTATTGGCATATGTTCTGGTATTTTTTTGTGTTTTCTTGTTGAACTTTCGTCGCTTGTTCTATATCCTTTCTTTACCTTCTTTTCCCCTTTTAATCTTGTCATTTGTTCTTTTAGAATATGTAATTCTTCCATTTCCTGTTTGACTTGGTTTAATTCATGTTCTGTTTGTTTGAATTCTATTTAGTATCTTTTAGTATTTTCTTAGTATCTTCATACTTATGTTTATATTTTTTGTATTTAGTTAACCATTCTTCATTATTATGTGATTTTAATTTTGTATTTTCTTTCTTTAATTCTAACATTTGTTGTTCTTGTTTATCTAATTTTAGGTGTAAGTATTCGGTTTTTTCTGTATCATTTAAGTAAATATTTTCACCTTTTGAATTATTATTTGGTGTATTTTTAAAGTCTTTTT
Organism: Anisodus tanguticus; assembly: GCA_034509755.1. Classification (NCBI taxonomy): domain Eukaryota; kingdom Viridiplantae; phylum Streptophyta; class Magnoliopsida; order Solanales; family Solanaceae; genus Anisodus; species Anisodus tanguticus. The sequence continues at coordinate 54,739,477 of CM067544.1, forward strand.
TTCCTTATAGGTTCATACTTGTATCTTACTTTTTCAATTATGTCTTTTCTATGGTTTTTAAGAAATGTAATTACACTATGTTCTTGAGTTTCCATTAAAGTTGTCCTTTTTTATGTAATATAGCCAGGTTATTTAATGTTTTTTCTACTGAGTCCGATAATTTAGGTTTTATTTTACTAATATCTAACATTATAGGTTCTTTACTTCTTCTCCATGCATCTATTGGTACTAATTCTGGTTGTTTGATTGTGGTATCGGGTGTTTTTTCAACTATTCTTTCTTGACTTGTACTAGTTTCGTCTACTTCTATTACTTGTTTTCCTCTTTTAGAACAACTTAACATATATCTGAAGCGTTCAGCTTCATGAGAAAAATACAGTCATCAAAGAATTTTAGAACAGTGAAAAGAAACTGACCCTCGAGAGAAGCTTTGAGAGGCTCGATGAGCTCAGGAAACTCAATCTCTTCAAGGGCTTTGAACACATCTTCTGCATTTATTGTTTGCCTCTTAGACTCCTTGCATATGTCATTAGCACTGCAATTGCACATTGCAAATTATCTCACTCATTGAAGTGATATATCCAAACTTGTTCTTCATTTTTTCAAAGCATGGCTTGTTATGTTCCACATCAACCAATAAATAAACCCATTCACATCAGCACTTGTTTAGACCCACAATATATCATTTTGTTCATCCTACTAATCACCCAAAACTTTACTGTCAATCAGTAGAAGAAATAGCTAATACGCATAACCCTTTAAATCCCAGATCACAAAACTTCAGAAATTTCCCAATTTTCTTTTAGCAACAAACAACATCACAAAAAGTAAAAAGAACACCTAAAAACTTCATAATCAATCAGTAAAAGAACAAAAATAACAAAACCCATAAGAATCTCAGATAAAAAAAAAAGACACCCATAATCTCTATCTACTCTTTTCATCAGTTTCTGAAAAAAATTGTTGAAATTTATGAAAACAAGAATCAATTGAAGTGAATCTGCGAAACCCATTAAAATCCCGGATCACAAACTCTAAAAAAGCACACCCATAATCTCTACCCTTTTCATCATTTTCAGGGGAATTTGTGTGAATTTATCAGAATTTGCAGTAACTATGCGAAACCCAGAAGAGCTTACGTGGAGGAGAGGTAATGAACGAAAATGCGGGCACTTTCAGAGAAGGAAACGAGAGAGTCACAAAGAAGAGAGATATCAGTATCGGTGGATAACTGGGAAAGCTTGTCCTTCACAAGCCTGCGTACGATAGTCCTTGGAAGTCCCTCTTGCTCCATTTGCACTGCTGCTCCTACTACTTTCTCCTTCTCCTTGTCTTTGTTGTTGTATTTCTGCTTCTCTATCTCTGCCATTTTGTTTCTTCTCTCTAATGATTTTGGGGGTTTTAGGTTTCTTTTCCCGCCATGAGTTTTGCTACTTGGGAAAAGAGGTTTTTTTATAGTGGGGTTCACAGGGAAAGGAAAGGGGAGAAAGATCCAAGTATTTTGTCGCGACTGAACAAAATAATGACTGATTCATTATTTTCTTTTAGCAACAAGATAAATTTCAACTTTTAATTGTTCATTCTACTGATCACCCAAAACTTAATTATCAGAACTGATTCACACTAGAAAGAATATCCTATACACATAACCCTTAAAATCCCATATCACAAAATTTCAGAAATTTCCCTTTCTTTTATCAACAACAAACAATCTCAGCTAACTCAACCCTAAATCCCATTTCTTTAAGGCTGAAACCATAATTAATCAAAAACTTCATACTCAATCAGTAAAAGAACAAAAAATTAACAAACCTCACTAGAATCAAATCACAAAAACTCAAAAAACACCCAAAAACTTCATGATCAATCAGTTAAAGAACATAAATTTAAACAAACCCATTAGAATCCAGATCACAAATATTCAAAAGAACGCCCAAAGTCTCTACCCTATTCAATAGTTTCGAGGAATTTATCAAAAAATTAAAAAAAAATAACAAAACCCATTAGAATCCCAGATCACAAAAACAAAAAAAAACACAATTTCTAGCGACCCTTTTCATCATTTTGTGCGAATTTATCAAAATTAAGAAAAAATTGAAGTGAAAATGCGAGCAAGCTTATACTGAGAAAGTCACGAAGAAGAGAGATGTCTGTATCAGTGGATGACTGAGAAAGCTTATACTTCACAAGCCTGCGTACGATAGTCTTAGGAAGACCTTCTTGCTCGATTTGCACTGTTGCTGTTATTACTTTCTCCTTATCGATCTCTGCCATTGTTTCTCTCTGTGTTTGGGTGAATACTGGAGATGATTTGGGGGGTTTTAGGTTTCTACTTGGAATACGGCTATTTATAGTGAGGTTCAAACTAAATAGGTTATAAATAATTATTTTATTGAAAAATAGATTAATTAAATAATTTAAATAAGAAAATATAATACACCTTATTTAAGCAGCTAAAAGAAGTATGCCACATAAAATAGAAATAAATGGAGAATTTGTCTTTGAGTGAATAAGATTCAGAAAAATTGAGAGGTCGACTTTAGAAACCAAGATAATTATGTCAATTTTAAGGTTTGAGGTTGTAAGTCGATGAATCAAGAAATTACTAATAAGGACTCTTTAATGAGGTCTATGCCTTTGTAAATTTAGATAAATGGGATCTGATTTCGATTAAATGGGAAGCTAGTATGAGACTTATATAGTCTTGAACTCTTTTAACTCAATAACTAGCTTTTTAAATGTGATTATCTTAAAGTTGTATTGATATCGGAGTCATACATGTCTTTGTGTCCGTCGTGTCTTAAATAGTTACGTTGGTATGGCAATGTTCGGCCGAAACTAGCAATATCTAACACACAACCGTCGAGGACGACGAATGCGGAGCTTAATAATTTGTTATGATATTATGCAAGAAATGAAACTTGATACTCTCCCCGTCTCATTTTATGGGACTTTTTTTTATTAAAACTTAAATATGTGTTAGTATTTTAATTTTATTAAGTTGATTTAATCAAATTAACTTTAAAAGTTACTCAAATTAAAGACGGATAACCGAAAATTATCACATCAACTGGCACAAGGGAGTACATATATGATTTTTTTTGTCAATTTAGGTAATTAAGTTCACAAATTTACTATTAGCTACTATACCCGCTTGACCCTGAGGATCTACTTCTCTTTGGCTTCTGGACCCAACCAGTCGGAACAATCATCAATTTTGTAAGAAATACTTTTCACTTCTCCTTCGTCGTTTAAAGCTTTCTCATGGCTGTAGCTTAAATATATGTGTGTGCAAAGGCTTAGGCAGAGAACGAAAGAAGATGCCCAATTAGTCTGACTAAGAATAAAGAAAGATTTCATGGGTAAGAATTAACATCTTAGCTTAAAGTTTTAATCTTTGATGAAAATGGATTTGGGTCTTTATTAATACATGCATGTTAGGTGTTCGACAAAATGTTTACTTAATTTAATAAACATCTTAGCTTAAAGATTTAATCTTTTAATCATTGATGGGAGAATGAATTCGGATCTTTATCAATACGTGCTTGTTAGGTGTTCGACAAAATGCTTACTTAATTTCATGGGTAAGAATGAACATCTTAGCTTAAAGTTTTAATCTTTGATGAAAATTGGATTTGGGTCTTTATTAATACATGCATGTTAGGTGTTAGACTAAATGTTTACTCAAGCTCATGGGTAAGAATAAAAATCTTTGCTTAAAGTTCTAATATTTGATGAAAATGGATTTTGGGTCTTTACTAATACATGCATGTTAGATGTTCGACAAAATGTTTACGCAATTTCATGGGTAAGAATAAACATCTTAGCTTAAAGTTTTAATCTTTGATGAAAAATGGATTTTGGCTATGTTGCTCGGACTCTCCAAAAATGTTGTTGCACCGGTGTCGGGTTCTCCAAATTGCAATATATTTGGAGAATCCAACATGCACCTTAATATTTTATAAGTGTCCAAACAACATAGGATTTTGGTGTTTAAGTACATGCATCTTAGGTGTTAGTAAAAATGTTTACTTAATTATGGGTAAGAGTAAACATCTTAGCTTAAAGTTATAATCTTCAGTGAAAATGGATTTGGTTGTTTATTAATACATGCATGTTGGGTGTTAGACAAAGTGTTTACTTAATTTCATGGGTAAGAATTAAACGTCTTAGCTTAAAGTTTTAATCTTTCATGAAAACGGATTTGGGTCTTTATTGATACATGCATATTAGATGTTCGACAAAATGTTTACTTAATTTCATGGGTAAGAATAAACATCTTACTTAAATACCCCATATGTGCATGCTATTATGTTTGAAAAAATGTTTCAGAGAGGAAGATTGTGCTCTTCATCTGTAGGAAGATTCACCTAGCATTAGGAAAACTTCTCTCTTTAGTGATACGTCGGGTCTGGGGCTCTTTGTAGTAAGTCCTTTTCCTATTGGAGCTAAAGTAGTAAGCTAGTGATAGAAAATCCTGGCGTTTCGAAGAATAAATTCTGGGTTACTGAGTTTCTTGATACTTATTAACAATTTAGATTACTCAAGCATGATTCATCGAGCTCAGTTTAGTTGTTTTCTGTTCTATGTGAGTTTTTTACTTCAACTTTACTAATTATTATTGTTACTATTATTCGTTTACGTCTCTTATCATTGTTGCACCTATGGTGTAATTTGTTGTTGTCTCCAGTTCACTAGGCGGTCTTGTGTGCATACTGCAAACACAACACTTATTTGCTTTCTGGAGTGCTTTTTGAAGGGTCTATTGGAAACAACCTCTTTACCCCACAAAGGTAGGGTAAGGTTTGTGTACGCCCCACCCTCCCCAGACCCCACTTGTGGAACCACAATGGGTATGTTGTTGTTGTTGTACTTCCGTTGCATGAAAGTATAACACAATGAAGTGATTAACGAGGCTAGTAGTAGGTAAAGAAGTAAGAGCTTGATGACTCAGAAAAATGAGACTTCTTTCACATCACTTCAGCTCCAAGGATCTGTTGTCAATGATCATTTGTTCTTCAAAGGCCGATCCACTGTCTGCGTGGTACAATTTTAAGTGCCATTATCGTACACAACAGACAGAGCAAGATAGAAAACGAAGACAAGCAGATGAAGAACAAAAAGAAAACAAGGAACAGGGACCTTCTATTGGCTCTCCAGCTCGAATCCAGAAGCTTATTGCTTCCCAATCAGATCCACTCCTTGCTAAAGAGATTTTTTATTTAGCCTCACGAGAACCCGATTTTCGACACTCCTATGCCACTTTCCACACCCTCATCCTAAAGCTCGGCCGATCCCACCAGTTCTCCCTCATGCAGTCCGTCCTCTCTTCCCTAAAATCACAGGATTATTCCATCCCCCCATCTCTTTTTTCACACGTCATCCATATATACGGTGACGCTGGCCTACCTGACAAAGCCCTTAAAACTTTCTATACTATCCTGGAATTCAACATAAAGCCCCTTCCTAAACATCTCAACCTTATTCTTGAAATCCTTGTTACTCACCGAAACTTTCTTCGCCCTGCATTTGATCTCTTCAGATCTGCACATAAATATGGAGTTTTGGCCAACACCGAGTCTTACAACATTCTAATGCGGGCGTTCTGTTTGAATGATGATTTAAGTATTGCCTATTCTCTCTTTAATCAAATGTTTAAGAGAGACATCAGTCCAAATGTCAAGTCATATAGGATTCTGATGCAGGGATTGTGTCGGAAAAGTCAAGTGAATACAGCTGTGGATTTGCTGGAGGACATGCTGAATAAAGGTTTTCTTCCTGATGCTTTAAGTTATAGCACTCTATTGAACAGCTTATGTCGGAAAAATAAATTTAAGGAAGCTTACAAGCTTCTTTGCAGAATGAAAGTAAAGGGTTGCAATCCGGACATTGTCCATTATAATACAGTTATTATTGGGTTCTGTCGAGAAGGTCGTGCTGTTGATGCTTGTAAAATCCTCGAGGACATGCCATCAAATGGATGTCTTCCGAATTTGGTCTCTTATCGGACGTTAGTTGGCGGTCTAAGCGATCAGGGAATGTACGATGAGGCTAAGAATTACATGATGGAAATGATGTCAAAAGGGTTCTCTCCACATTTTTCTGTGGTTCATGCGGTGGTGAAAGGTTTCTGTAACGTAGGTAAAATTGAGGAAGCTTGTGGAGTAGTGAGGGATATTTTGAGTCATGGCGAAGCTCTACATATAGATACGTGGGAAGCAATTGTATCCAGGATCTTGGAATGGGATGATGCTGAAAAGGTAGGGAATATCTTGGAGGAAGTTATTAGAGCCGAGTTAAAACCTGATACGAGAATAGTTGAGGTTGGTGCTAGGTTGGGTGAATACTTGATGAACAGGATAAAAAGTAAATCAAGGAAGGGTTGATCATTTCATAGAACAAGAATTGGTTCTGTGTAGTTGCTCAAAACGTGCTATATACATGGAAAAGATGTTTACCTTGGAAGATGGCAAATTCACATGGTAGTGGAAAGTAAAATTTGAATTTATCTTGCTAACTCGTCTGGCCTGTTCATTGACATGTTTGTTTTAGCAAGGTGGGTTATCCTCTCCCATGTTTCTCTTGGCTTTGTAGGCATATCGAATCATACTTATGGAGTTTTTTCGATGAGTTTCCAGACTTGGGGGAGTCGATTCTTTTGAGTGGTAAAGTCAAGTATATCTCCCATCTTTGTAACATTTATCTCTATTTGATTATTTTCTTATTTGCCTTGTGCCTTTTTCAGGTTTGCACAAATTTTCCGAGGGATGAGCGGTGTAATAGTAGTTGGTGCAATATACTTGCAAAATCATGTTGAGTTTCTCAACGTTATGCCTAAGAAAGATTGGAGCAACTTTGACAGAAGTAGAAATGCAAAGACATGAGTAATTTACCAAGCTGCCATCTTCACTGTCAAGTTAGGTTAGTTTAGTGTCATCAAATATTAATATGGTGTAGATTCCGAAACCGTGGTAATTGTTTTCGACGGTAGCTTCATTGTTTTAGCGATTTTAGAGGACAAATGCCTCGGTTATCTAATTATCATTTCTCTGATCGATGTTTATTCTCTATCTGCATCTATGGGTTGATTAGAAGTCGAAATATGGTGAGAAGTCGTCTGTTTGGACTTACATCGAGTACAGCTAGTATGGCTCTTATAACATGTTCTGATTTTGTTTATAATCTTCAGCTGAAGTGAGGCATTTTCTCAAAATTCTCGCAGCTATTGCAGCCACTGAAGCAGCTTCTAATGGTACAGTGTTATCACTGTGGTGGAGGCAGGATTTTCATCGAGGGGATTCGTCATCTACTATATATGCATAAAATAAACTTGACCTTATATATACAGTGTGATTTTCCGGTGAAGAGTGTTAGGATGAACCCTCTTCCGCCCTTGGTTATCAGTATACCTAATCCATCAACTCTTATCGGCCTACTAGAAGTTCTGTCAACTCTAGTTTTTGGGGTCTAAGAGTCATTCCTTCAATTATTTTGTCTTAATAATAGATTGACTGATGATGAATGCTCATCAAGTTCATTGAGTGAGGGCAAATTGATTTTATTTTACTTGGGTGAAGGCACATCAAGTTGTTAGCTTTAACTTCATGTTTGTGAAATTGTTCATTCCCCAGACCCCCGCATAGCGGGAGCTTAGTGCACCGGGCTTTCCTTTTTCATGTTTGTGAAATTGCAGACCCAAACTACTTTGATTTTCATTCCTTTTTGTACCTTCGGGAAACCCGATAAAATGAGATACAGAGAATAGACTTTTCAATATCTTAAAAGGAGCATCATGGCATTTGCATTTCTTTCATTGCTAGTGATTCTTTAAACTTTTGTTTGAGTTCTTCCATGTCTTCAAGTGCCACATTCTCTTAAAAACTTATGTTGTGATTGTGCCAATCAATAGGGTCTTCTTGGAAACTTACTGAATTACTTCATCCATTAGTAGATATGGGTAAGTCTTCTTTCTTGTATGTTCCTTTCGTCTCAAAAAAGAGTAGTGGATTTGGTGTAAGAGTCTTACGCGTTCAATTTTTTGTGTGAATTCTGGCATTAATTTCTTACATATTTAAAAGCCATAGAGAAATTGTCATACCCATTGTGGAAGACACATTTTTATGAAGAATTCACCTGGTAACAAATCAAGGTAAACTTTGAAACTTCATTATTGAGTTGGGAAACAAGTTGCATCACTAGTTAAGGCCCCTAAATGACCGCCCAATGGTAGGAGTGTAGATAGAAAAAGGTTTGTCTAGAAATAACTATCCGTGAAAGATTGTGTAATAGTTTACTAACCGGGCGCTCTCGCGCCGAAGATGAATGGCAACTATAGCCATAGTGAACGGCGGTCGTAATTATAACAATAGCGGCCCTATAACGTTAGTTTCGACCCGTACAAAAGGCGTAACATATGGATACTTCTCATTACATTTTTTATGACAGCGCCGAGAATCAAAAGCGAAAAGGAAGTGCGTTTGCTTGGCAAAGGCACGTAGTTATTGTCGTTGACCCACATAATGACCATGTCAATTTATCAGTACAGCGAGTCACGCACACGCAATAATACTTTGTCAATTCGCCCTTATATGTTAGTTATGTTCAAGATAGTCTTTTAAATATAGTTTTGAACAATTTTAATCTCTTAAATTTATCAAATAGTGACTAGTTTTTGTAGCGGTTAAGGCATTCAATTTTTATTAAGCTTTGTCTGTTAAATTTGATCCTCTCTATTCCACATAAAATAGAAGTAAGATTTGCGTACATTTCATCCTCTTAGACTCCACTTATGAGATGACACTAATAATTTTTTAGTAGTTGTTGTTGTCTGTTAGATTTGATGAAAATCTTGAAGGAAAAAAGAATTAATTCACATTTGGATGAGCATTTTTTACAATTTCTACTATTTATAATTTATATCTCAGAGTTTAATGCAACTTTTAAATTTTAACTTCTGTTATTTTTAGTATCTAGTGTATTCTTATTGCAGTTTATAAAATTTGATGTCCTTTTCACCTGTTTCTGATTAACATTTTTGTCAAAAATTCGCTCAAATTTAACGTATAAAGTTTGTTAAAATATTTGACGAAGACAGAAAAAGAGACTTTTGCTAAATTAAAAGAGCCAAAACTGTTCAAAGATATACTTGAAGGACTACTTTGAACTAGGGGTAGCCAGTGGGCCGGGGCGGGCCGGGACCAATCCCAGCGGGACGGGGAGGGTCTGGCAGCGGGCTCCGGTGGGCCGGGATTGACTGGACGGAAGAGGTCCCGTCCACATCCCGCGCGGAAGGAAAAATTTCGACATTGAAATCTATTGTATATCGTGAGATATTTATTAAAGAAAAGGGAAAATTAGAAACCGATTTGGGGAAAACACAAATTGATTGGAAAAATGGATATTTTCCTAAAAATTGGCGGCCCCAAACCGCCTTGCGGCAGTTTGACCGGCCACGTCTCGAAAAAATACGCAAAAAAAAAAATCGGGTAAAACGGGCATTTGAGCGCAGAGTTATGACCAGTATCAATTTATAACTACTTTATCTCCCTATATTTTGTGCAATGCTTCCGTGATATGTTAATTAAGTTCATGCCGCATTCGACTTCCATAAAAGCTTCATAGATTGACTTCAATCTAGCCATTCAAAGACAAATGTACTATTAAATGCCAATAAGACTTCATAAATTGGCGTTCATAACACATCTCATGTTGCTACTTTATTTGTTCATAATATGATTATTGCATGGTGTTCTTTAAACAATTCTTACATGCTATTCAAGTTTTTCGAGTCCTCGTAAATTCTACGAACAATTATCTACATTATATAAATGATAGTAATATTAGAGTCAATAATTTAATTCAAAAGAATTGACAAGTTCACTATTTACAATTTACGGCTTCTGAGATGGTAGGAAGATTTGTGAGAAAAATGAAGAGAAAATAAAGTATTTATAGATATACTAACTTAGGGGTTAAAAATAAATATTAAGGGTATAGATGATTTATGGGGTGGGGGGCCAAAAATATTAAGGGGAGGATCGTAGTGGGTTTGTTGAAGATAAAGAGCTACAACAAGCTCTTTCTTCGGACTATTCGTTTGCTCATATTCTTATTCAAGAATCCCTCTGAATATTTTTCAAGAATTGGTGAGTTCTCTTGGGGCATTTTTTTTTTTTTTTTTTTTGGGGGGGGGGGGGGGGGGGTCTTATTGTCATGTTTTTGGTAGTGGCCTAGTGGGGTTCTTTATACAGACATGTTTAGCTAATAGAGATCTTGCCAAAGATTTACTCTCCCGTTTTAATTTATTTGTGTTAGTTTGACTTGACACGGAGTTTAAGAAAATAAGTAAACTGAATGTTATGATTTTAAGTATGCAAGGTAGGATGTTGGACGTAAATAATTTTTAAATATAGAAAGTGACATTCTTTTTTAAATAGACTACAAAGGAAAGTAAGACAAATAAATTTAAACGTAAGAAGTATGTGTTTTGTTCCTTTTATAGTCAACAGGCAAGAGTTAGTACAATTTTACTCAATATTTGAATTTAGCTCTTTTGGTTTTGCCATATAGCCTAATCACTTGATATATAGCTTTTCCTTTATATCAATGTAGTTTGAGTTGACAATGGTGATTTTCTGTTCTGGTAAGAATTAATGAATATATTATATGGCTAGTGTAGGGTGTCAAATGAGCGGTTTGAGCTGAATTTCAGCGGATCAGAATGAGCTGAGTTAATAATAACTCGCTCAAAAGTTACTTGGGCTGAGACGGGTTGGGCTCTAATGGGCTAATAAGCGGGTCATACCCCCAATATGCTCTATTTTTACTAAGTTTTAATTTCTTTGTTCGTTCTTGTCTAGTTGTTTAGTACCTAATACAATTACTTTTTTTCTTTATCATGACTATATATAACATATCTAATATAAATGTCTCTTTGAAAATATTTTGACAACATTTCACCAGATTGAAGGTGGGGAATGGAGCAAACATTAGATTTTGGACTGACTTATGTAGGGGTGGGCGTATATCGGTTCGATTCGGTTTTGTATTCGAAAAATATGAACCGAATAAAAATCGGTTTTTTTTTAAAAAAACAAATACAACTTTTTTTTAAAAAAAACCGATATGTTCGGTTTATATGCCGAACGTATCAGATTATATCGGTTTTTTCTAGTGGGCCGGGTCGGGAATGTTTTATTTTTAAAAAAAATTGAATTTCCAAAACTGAAATTGACATTCACACCTACACTATCATGAAATTTCGACGTTGAAATCTATTGTGTATCGTGAGATGTTTACTAAAGATAAAGGAAAATTAGAAACCGATTTGGGGGAAACACAAATTGATTGGGAAAACGGACATTTTCATAAAAATTGGCTACGCCAAACCGCCTTGCGGCGGTTTGACCGGCCCCATCTCGAAAAAATACCCAAAATAAAAAAAAAAGAAAGGGTAAAACGGACATCCGAGCGCAGAGTTATGACCATTTAAAGTTTTATCAATTTACAACTACTTTTTCTCCCTACAGTTTATGTCAATGCTTCCGTGATATGTTAATCAAGTTCATGCCGCATGCGACTTTCATAAAAGCTTCATAGATTAGCTTCAATGGCTATGATTCAAGAGATAGTAGTAGCCTAAAATAATAATAATAAAAATATATATATATATATATATATATTTAATTCAGTTTTTCGGTTCGGTTCGTATCCAAAATTAAAAACTGAACCGAATCACTAAATCCTGATTCGGTTCGGTTTTTCAAAAAATCGATTTTTTAAAAAAAAACCCAGAAAAAACCGAACCGAATTTCGGTTTGGTTCGGTTTTTTCGGTTCTCCGGGTTTTTTGCCCACCCCTATACTTATGGACCGGTGATGAGTGCTTAAAACAAAAAAAATCCTCTTTTGTTCAGTTGTTGCAATAACAAAGATGGAGTTGTGGCAGACTTTGGGAGGTAGTTGAGTGATTTCTTTCTTTCCTTTGGGAGGTAGTAGAGTGATTTCTTTCTTTCCTGTGGGAGGGCATGGTTCTAGCTTAGAGCATCTTCTCCTTCCACTTATTAGTTTCATTATTATTATTCTATTATTATCTTATTCTTCAATTGTATTACTGTTGTTGTTTCTTTTAATTGGGCTATCTTTACTATTTTTGTTGTCAATATTTTCCTTTCTATAGTATTTCACCATACCTTTTACTTGGTAATTGTCAAACCTGTTTTTTGCAGTCCATTTTTGAGAGATTTGGCAGAGATCGAAGTGGGAAGATTGATGCAACAGAACTAAGGGATGCTCTCTACAGTCTTGGATACATGGTGCCACCTTCTGTTCTTGAAGTTTTGATTTCCAGATATACTGACGGAAGTGGTCGGAGGCCTGAGCTATGTTTTGATAGTTTTGTTGAGTAAGTCCGATACTGCAATAACCTTTTCATTAAAAAGACAGGTTCTCAAGTTGACTGTGTTGTGATCTTTATGCTTTTATGATGCAGATGTGGGATGGTTGTGAAGGTAAAACAACTGATCTGTTATGCATTTGCTTGGCTTCGATGTATTACTTTTCTAATCTGTCCCCCACTTAAAAAATGTGTCCTCCACTTGGAGAAATAGATGAAATTTTTGGACCAGTCTCCAATGTTATTTTTTTAACTTGAAGGACAAAAAACTGGACTCGCTTCTCCTCTGGTCACTTGGAGACAAACAGGAGTCATAAGTGTTAACCTAGTTTGCCTTTGTAATATTTTACCAAGTAATAATACCATAAGCTTAAAAGCAAGTATTATGAGGTAGGGGCAACATGCTGAAAAGCTCTTTGGTCAAATAATTCAAGTTTAAAACTCAAACTTACCTTCAATGCATCAACTAGCAGATGAGGATTCTGCAATATGGTATTCGACTGGAAGGGTGGTTAATGTAACTTTTCAAAATAGTTTGGGTTGTCTAGTGTTATCCATCTAAAAGGCAAGTTGATGAAGCTGTGAGATTGATTGTTGTCCATTCATGCAGTTCAACCCTAGATCTTCTCTTATGTTATGTAACCTTCTTCAGTTATGCAAAGCTTCTTAATACGCCCTCAGACCTTTCCTTGTTGCTGGTGGAGGGCTGAACCTTTGAGGATTCTCTAGTATAACCTTATCTTTTGTCATGGCTACCAATCCTTAACGTGATACCTTTATTGCTTAAGATCTGCTATGAAGTCGAAAACTTCATTTTATCAATTTGAATACTTGTCAAGATTTTCACCTTGTTCCTCCACCCTCCATCACTATAGCATCTCCATTTTGCAACCATTAGTCTTCTTGCTTCCAAAACTTCTCAAATCCACTTTTGGAAAACTGAATCATGGTGAATTTGTGTTTTGGGAAAGACGACATTGAAGAAATGCCTTATAATAAGGACTTGAAGAAATGGTTCTCCTATGTTTCAGCTACCTTGCAAACCAGATTTGACAACAATTCTGTGGATGAATTAGATTACCTTGCTTTTTCTGAAGAAAGTTCAGAATTGCATACCCAAGGGTGTGGCCTAGTGGTCGATGAGGTGGGTTGAAATGATGAGGTCTCAGGTTCAAATTCCATCGGAGGCAAAAGCACTAGATGATCATCTAGCTTTAGTGGACAAAGTACCGGCTTTTCCAAAACCTTATGTTATAAGATGTGGAGCTTGATCCTTGAGGCAGCCAGCATAAGCAAATACTGATGGTAGAAAGTGCAACAGAGTAGGAACAAAAGGGTGTAGCATGATATGGCGTATTAGAAGTGAACTGATAACTATTGGGCTAGTAGTGGTGGTCTTTTAAGGAAGTATGATTACATTCGGTAATAGTGAGTGGTGGCAATTGTGATGTCGGTTTATCAAGAAAGAAAGCATTATAGTTTGCTGGATACCGAGTAACGTGCAGATGGTTACTGGAAGGAAGGAGTTGGTTACTATAGGCTATACGAAGAAATATTTTTTTAATAGACGAAATCATGTGATGCTTGGTGATTGTACCATAGGAGGCAACGTTGCATTACATTTTGATCCTTGAGGTAGGCCCTAAGCTCAGGGATTTTTTTTTTTTTTTTGGTGGTGGGGGTAACCATGTTATTTGGACCAGCTTGCGTGCACCTCGACTAATTCCAAGGGGTTACCTTGCTACCTAGGTCGGGGTTGTTTTTTTTAATTATAAGGCTGAGAATAGATATAACAATATTGGAAGGTGCAACAGAGTAGGAACAATAGGTTGTGGCATGTAATTATGTATTAGAAGTAAACAATTTTTTTTCTATGAGAACAATAGGAACGAGGTATTGTTGCATTAGTTGAACACTATAGGAACAACATATTGTGCATTATTCGAGCAATTTGTTTATTAGTTTTATTAATAATCCTTCATATTTTCTTATGAATTTTACTTTATATTTTTAATTTTTGTTCTATATTTTGTATAGATTTTCTTTTTTCAAAAAATTAAATAAATCAATTTCGATAGGCTATTGTCTTGCCCAAGGAAGAGTAGAACTCCTTTTCGCCTAGCCACCCACCCCAAAAAAATAGCCGGTAGATATATAATATAGTTAGAGGCTGTAAATACTTTTGGAACTGTGTAACTTTCCCAAAAAATAAAAGATCACCCAGATGGTTACAGATATGATGTGCATTTTCCTCTAAAACGAAATGTATTAAGATGGAATTTAACTTCAGTGTCATGTTTGCCCACATTTTGATGGAATTCCTCTTTTATTGTTAACTAGTAATACTGCTTGCTTGTTTTTGCCTTCATACTAGTGTCTCTGAGTCCTCTTTTGCAATTCTCAGGGCTTGACTGAAAAGTTTAAGGAGAAAGACATGAGTTATACTGGCTCGGCAAAACTGAACTATGATGAGTTCATGTCCATGATCCTACCTTTTATTGTGTCATACTAGGCTGTTAGAAATTCAGTTCTCATTTCATTTATTGTTAGTTTGGCAGTTTGGGAGGGAATTTCTTGAGTTGATTGTGTACAATATTGTGATCTTGACATTGTATATATATATATAATTGTCTGTACAAGTATTTTCATGTCAAAACTTGTTCATATGTATTTTGAAGTTCTGATTATTTCTTTATTCTATAATAATAAGAAAGCAAGTCTTGTTGTTCGTGTACGGTTTGTATAATTACCCAGTATGTAGTAAGCTTTTGGGATGCAGTAAAAAATTTATTGATATGCTCATTTCAGTTAGTTTACATGTATTCCTGCAAATAAAGTTTCTCATCTGCACTACCTTGGTGGTATTGGTTTGAGTTTTCATTTTTACTACCTTTCTCCTTTCCCTTTTCCGATCTCTCTGTGTTATGAATTTCTTTTTAACAAAAAGAAAAGTAGTCACTCTTGAAAGAGTGCGTAATAGCTCTTGGATAACGGCCACTTAAACACCTTTGGAAGTAAACGAAAAGATATAGGTGAAGTCCACCACGTCCTTATACAACTGTCTTTCTCAGTATTCTGTCACTCACGAATGGCCAACCTAAGGAAGAAATCATAACCTGGCAGTTACCTGAAATAGTTCAATAGCTTCGGGCTCCCTTACTGTATTCCAAGGCAAGTTCTTATTAGGTCCTACTATTCCTATTGGAATTGAGCAACTCAAGTATGAACATTGTATTATTAAGCCTGTACAAGGCAATGTAAAATTCTAAGAGTCCTTTCACTCCCAAGAACAGATTGAACAATAATTGTTATGGAAGGATTTCATTTATTTGTTCATTAGAAGCCATCAAGATCGAAAGTAGTAAGGAGTACGCTAGTGAGGCCCAAGTGAAGATCAAAAAGGTCATCGTTGGAAAAAATGATGCAATAGCTTCGATTTGAGCAAAGCCAAAAGAAGAAGAAAAAAAGATGTGACATATCGATGAGCCGTGACACAAATTACCAATGACCTCGTACGCATATGTGAGCCTTGCGTGAATGATCTGGTAATCTTTCAAAAGAAAGAACCAACCAATTAAAAAATTTACAAGGTCTTCGAAATATTAAGAGCACAACTTAAAAAACAACTTACTCTATTGACGTAATATTCATTCTTATGTAGAATGCTCATCTAGCATAAGTGTGTTTAAAAGTAAATTCAGAGTCCAATATTTGCACGTCTGTCATAACAAGTTAGATTAGCTATTCAATCCTAAAACTGGAACTGGTTAAAATTACGAAGTATACAAGTCATTGTACAGAAATAAATGCGATTAGATATCATTCATGCAAAAAAAATTATGTACACTATGCCAAAGAGTTTGAATAAGTTGTTATAAACCACATACAAATCACAGGCCTCTGATAGAATGTTATTCTTGGTGAATATTGCAGATTGCAGCATTAATACTTTTACAATCAAACTCCATAGACTTCATCCAATTCTCGAAGTCTCCAATTTCCTGTGTCAAAAAAGAATATTGAAGCTATATATCAACAATGTATATATGAGTAATATCAACTATGTCTCTACAAGATCGGATTATAACATCACACGAAGTGTCAATACGGAAAAATCTAAACAGTTTCCACTGCATACAAGCATCACATTTCTATGAAAACAAGTACGCCTCAGCCCCATCTAGTTGGGGTCGGCTGTAAGAAAAAATTGGTGCACGAAGCACCCCACATTTATGTAGGATCCGGGAAAAGGTCGCACCCCAAGAGGTGTGATGTAGGAAGCCTACCCTGACGTGTACATTAATGGTTAATTCCACGGCTTGAATACGCAACCTATAAGTTGAGACACCTATATTGTTGCTCCAAGGCTCCTCTTCAGTTGGGGTCAGCTATAACTCACCAGAAGTCCATCAAAGAAAAAACTAATTCCTGCGAGAATCTTAATAGCTATGTTAGCTATCTGAACTTCCACCTTATGATGTGAACAAACCCATGTGTAGAAAAATGAAAATTCAAAGAAGAAGCAAAGTCTGAAAGAGAAAAGACGACAAATAAAGCAAGTAAATGTCAAACTGCAAAGTCCGAAAGAAAGAAAACGGGCACATAATTGGGTACCACATAGAATTTTTCTCCATATTCATATTTTAGAGGAAATTTTTAGCTGATCTCTCTGCCTATAAGTAGGCACCCCTTCCTAAATTTTAAATCATCAATCAACATTCTTCTATCTAATTACGTGGTTCGACCATTTTTGCCTACTTCACGGCCACACATAGAATAACTTTATTATTATAAAGAAGAAAATTGTTGATGGAATAATGTTCAATTGAAGAGGGGGATGCCTATTTATAGGCAGAGAGATCAACTGAAAATTTCATCTAAGAAATGATTATGCCGAAAGAAAATTTATGCACGGCGCCGCATTATGTGCCAGTTTTCTTTCTTTCAAACTTTGCAGTATGACATTTACGCTCTTTATTTGTCTTCTTCTTTCTTTTATGTGAATAGTGCATGTGATAGTATTAATGTATGTGCGAATAATAACTCATCTGTATAAGGTGAAGAATACTCACTACTCGTGAACAATAATAAGTACTTACACTATCAATGAACAATACTTTCACCATTGTGAATAGTATTAGTATTAGTATTGATGAACAATAGTTTTGCACTATTCTTGTGAATATTACATTGCACTAATACCCTCTTTTTTTCTTCACATTATTACACTATTTGAGCTTTGATACCAGTTGTAAGGAAGTGTATCATGCTAGAAGAGAAAAAATAATTAAAAGAGAATTCAATAGATTTCACAAGACAAAATTTACACGGTTCAACAATTTTTGCCTACTCCACGGCCACACCGAAAATAGCTTTATTATTAGAAAGAAGAATGTGGATGGAATTGTGTATAATCTAACAATATGAGGACAATCTAAGAATCACAAAGACATTATTTATGAAAACATGATCAAAAGGGGTTACTACATTAGTCAGTGTAGAGAACCAAAGAAAAAGAACAACGAACAACACAAGGATGATAAGTCAACAAATGTAATTGCTGAACAGGTTGGTGATGCGCTAATTTGTTGGGCATACAATCCAGTAGAATCTTGGATTCTAGACTCAGATGCATCTTTTCACTCTACACATGCAAAAAACTATTGCATAACTATGATGCTGGGAAATTCGGGAAGGTTTACCTAGCAGGTGATGAACCTTTAGATGTTGTGAGGAAAGGTGAAATTCATGTAAAATGGCATTGCAATGGAAATTGCAAAATGCCAGACATGTTCCTGACCACAAGGAAAAACTAATATTTAGGGATCAAATTGATAGTGAGGGAGATACAAAGTATTCAGTAACGGATCATGAAAGATAACTAAAGGAAATTTGGTTGTGGCTCAAAGGAAGGAACACTTATATGCAACTGCACTACAGAGGGATACTATTGCAGTGTTGACCATGATCAAGACTCAGCATTGTGGCATTGGAGGCTCGGACACGTGATTGGGAATGAAGCTGCTAACAACTAAAGAAAAGTCCTCAAACCTCAGACATGACGAGTTAGGTTTGTGCGAAGATTGTATTTATGGGAAATATAAGAGAGTTAGAACCCACGTGGCCATGAGAATTATTCACTTTTTTCTGATTTTTTTTCACTTTATTTCAAAATCGGTGTTTGGTTATAAAATTTCCAAATCCAGCTTGGAGTTGGATTTCAAATTTGGAAAAGCGCCCCAAACCTATTTTCCAACTCCATTTCATAAATTCCCAATAAAGTGCTCTCTTCTCTCCTTTGCAAAAAGTACAACCAAACACAACTCCATCTTCAACTATAACTTCATAAATATCAAAATAAAGTGAAAAATATTTGGAATCTAGGGCCAAATGTCTACTTAGTTTCTCAAAGGTGGGAAGGACACCAAAGAAGAAAAAAATGGAACTAGCGCATACTGACACGTAAGGACCAGTAAATTCTCTTGGAGACTCACGTTACTATGTCACCTTCATTGACGGCTCCACGAGAAAGGTATGGGTTTATTTTCTGAAAAATATATTTGATGTTTTTGTTACCTTTAAAAGATGGAAAGCTGAAGTTGAAAATCAGACGAGCCTACAGATAAAATGTCTGAAGTGTGACAATGAGGAGAGTATGATAGTCAAGAGTTCAAAGCATTTTGCTCTGAGACTGCTATCAGATTAGACAGCTCCCGGAACACCAGAACAAACTGGTGTAACTTTGTGCTTTACAATTGAACATCAGAATAAACGTTAAAAAAGTTGATCCAACATTTTGCGACGAGACTCGTGCTTTACGGTTGCTGCCATGTGACCAGGAGGTCATGGGTTCAAGCCGTGCAAGAGGCCGTGTAAACTGCCTCTTGCAGAAATGAGAGGTAAGACTGCGTACAATAGACCCTTGTGGTCCGGATCTTCCCCGGACCGCGCGCATAGCGGGAGCTTAGTGCACCGGGCTGCCCTTTTTTTACTCGTGCTTTATAATTGAACTTCATAATTCTACAAAAAACAAGCTGGCATTTTCTTTTATAAGAGTAATATCTGAGTCAACTTGCGTGCATCTCCAGTATTATATTGGATACCTGCTACTTCCCATCAGGCCAACTACCTACTAACTTTGTCCACCAAGACTTACACAGATGGAAAGAAATCACCTAACATTTTTACTCCGCAAAATTTGAACAAGTTGAAATAGCAATATGAACGGACCTTAATTGCAGTATTCATGGAGTGTGAAGCAGCAAGCCACTGATCAGTTTGCTTTCCAAATTGCAATATGCTTGTAGCCAAAGCACGGATTTCCATTTCAATTCTCTTTTGCATTACAAAAGCTTCTTGTACTTCTCTATTTACAGAGTCCACCAGCAGCTCTGAAACCTGTTTTGCACTGCGTATCGCATCCTTCTTTGCCTTTTCTGGCCAAAATTCAAGATAACCCACAACCCAAATTTGTCAAATTCGATAAACCCATTAACCCAATTTGCAAAATTCAAAAAACCCACAACCCAATTTGTAAAATTCGAGTAACCCATAATCTAATTCGTAAAATTGGAGAAACCCACAACTCAATTTTGTGCAATTTGAGAAACCCGTTAACCCAATCCGTAAATTCGAGAAACCCATTAAACCAATTCGCAAAATTGGAGAAACCCACAACTAATTTTTTAAGGTTTTTTTTTGCACGGATTTCCCTTCAAACGCATTGGTCTTTAATTTTTGCCCCTGTAAATAGCCAGGCCTACCTCGCAAAGCATAGTTTCTGACATTTTTATCATCGAAAACTGAAATTTTGCCTCGCTCGGCATAAATTATGTAGGAATTAAGTTATGCGGCATAGTTTTGTAACATTTTTCCAGATTATGTTGACTGTTGAAAATTATGCCTTATCCGGCATAATTTGTGTGGATGTTATACATATGTCGAAGTTAAACGCTAATTATGCCCACCAAAATATGAAATTATGCCTTTTTTCAGATTATGTTGAATGTTGAAAGTTATGCATTGTCCGGCATAATTTGTGGGTTATTATGATACATATAAACAACAACAAGTGGGAGGGTAGTATATACTTAAACCTTTACCTCTATGTTTGTGAGTAGAGAGGTTGTTTCCGATAGACCCTCGGCTCAAAAGAAACATAGTTAATGCATAAATTCAAGGAAAATAAGACAACAAAATAAAGTTATTTTGATGCATATGTTGAAACAAAACACTAACTATGCCTTGCGAAATCCTAATTATGACGCGCCAAAAAATGACGAACGCTAAAAATTAAAGAACACAAATCTGGGTGAAAATTAAAGACCGCCTCAAATAGGGGCATTTGTGCGAATGACCCAATAAATGCGGGAAACCCATTAACCCAATTCGTAAAATTCGAGAAACCCACAACCCAATTTTGCAAAATTGGAGAAACCAATTAATCCAATTAGCAAAATTCGAGAAACCCATTAACCCAATTCGTATAATTCGAGCAACCCATTAACCCAATTATGCAGAACTCGAGAAATCCATTAACCCAATTGGCAAAATCCGAGATACCCACAACCCAATTTCTCAAAATTCTAGAAACCAATTAACCCATTAGTTCTCCAATACCCACAACCAAATGCTGGAAAAAAAATTAAGAAATTCAAATGGGTTGATGTGTTTGTAACTAACCGGTGGATTCACGGAGCTTGAGAGAGGAAGAATGGTGGGAGTTGATGATTTGAATGAGTGAAGCTTCTAAGCCATGAGCATCTCCTTGTTTTGATCGATCCATCTATCAAGCACACTGCAATGGCAGCTCAAAATGGAAGAGGTTTTAAACTAACTTGTATATATGCTTAAATACTCACAAGTTTTCTAAACTACGAATTGAGTCTTATAGTTTTCGGTATGTAAACATGTGGCCCATAGAAAGTTAGAAACTGAGTTCTTTTAGTTAAAGGCTTAAAGCTCGACGAAGTGTTTTGTTTTACAATTAGGTCCATTATTTTATGTCCAAACACAATAACTTTCAAAATCCTTTAAGCTTCAAATACTATTCTTTTTTCTCAAATTTCAATCAAATATTGTTTAATTATCTGATTGGGAGCTTTATTTTTTTTAATTTTCTGAAATTTGTTTTGTACAAAAAGATAAAAGAGTTAGGATAACTTGAGTTTAAATATTGCGAGCATTTTGTGGTAGCTAAGCTTTTCTTTGACAAAACGGCATGACTTGATTGAAAAATAATTTTGTTTTAGACAACTATTTGCGGTTCGTTTGGATGAAGACACTTGGAAAACATTATTTTAAAATTTTGTTGAGCTTGAGCATTATAAAGTGGGTTTATTGATTTTGAAGGTTTGAATTGAATCTAACTATTGATAATTGTTGAGATTCGTATTATATTGTTGGATATCAAATTTGGAGTCATTTGGATCAATTTTGAAACAAAAATGTAATGGTGAAATTTCTCATAAACTTCTTGTGATCCGCAAGGATTTGTGATCAACTTGTTTCAAAGTTACGATTCGCTAGGACTTAAAGTTCATTCATCAGAAATCCATAGTAATTCGCTAAAATTTGTGAACAATTTATTTTGAAGTTACGACATGATTTATAGTATTAAAATTCTGGTGATCTGTAAGATTTTTTCACTAATCCTGGTCACTAAAATTCTGGTGATCTGTAAGATTTTTTTACTAATCCTGATCTGCAAGATAAATTCTCTGATGATCCTTCAAGAATTAAACTCCTACTTCTAACGGAGAGGTTGTTTTCGTACAATTTACTTAGACATGATTAGAAGTTAAATAGATGTGCAAAATGATTCTATTTGTGTAAATCTCCCCAACTTCCAGCACTAAGGAGCAATAATATGATCTTATTTGGATTATTTTACTTTTTTTCACTATGATCCCCATATAAGGGGTGGGAATGCTTTTTTCTGAGCTTAAATTTTATCCACTAAAAGCGTTAAATTTATTGACACAATCAAGTCATTTATGAAATACATACATATACATTTCTATACTAATTATCAATTGATAACTTGATACAAATAATAACTAACGTACTATCACAAGTTAAACTATCCTGATATAACTTGAGTCTCTTTATCTTTTATGGTATGACCCTTTACCAGAATATACTACCATAGAAATTATCAAAACAATTCTAATAACCATCAGAAGGGGAAAAGAAAAAAGAGACGACCCATGATTATAATCTATAATCTTAGCCTATATCAAGAAATAATATAGGATGCACCCTACTTATTTAACTACAATTAGTTAGTCATAATAAGACAATCTGTGAAAATAATCCAATTGATAATATATTAAGATGTTTTGCCAATAAAAAAGGAAAGAAAATAAAGCAAGTACAACAATTTGCTGTAAGTCATAATCTATCAAACGTCAGTACAATCATATATCCCTTATTATAATTTTTTATAAAATGGGATGACAGCTATTGCCAGAGAAATTTATGTTCTTATTAGATTTGTAAATGAATCAACTGTTCAACTAGTAAAGTAGTTACATAAAACAAAAAATTATTCTATAATCTTTAAAAAAAAAATTGGTATGAATTACAATGTATAACTATCATGACCAACAGAAGAAAAAAAAACAAAAAAAAACTGCGCTCGACTACCTGCAAAAAAAAAAATCAAGCTATTAATACACACACATTAGATTAACTGAATCAAGACTAAGAAACCAACACTATCTGCAGAAAAGTATAATAACATACATTTCGGCAGCCATTTTTCACAGCCAAATCTGAAAATTAGTTGTTGACTTGTTAAAGACGGCCGGTATTATCACAAAATTAGACTAACCTGTTTCATATTGTGATCACTAGTCCTCCCCGCCCCTGATGGAATTGGAACCTAGGTAGGTCTAAAGACATCCAAAGACGAACTATTTGTATCAATGCTACAACACGAAGTTATAGGACACTTCATAATCAAGTAGTTGCCAGAATAGGGTCTCTGTGCCGACTTCTATATTTACGACATAGAGCTTCGATCAAGAAGAAGAAAATTGTATACTAGACCTTTCCTCACGGGAGAAACAAGCAAGGGATCATTCATTTCTTATGGACTCATTGAGAGTGATTCTGATCTAGTTCATGGCCTATATGTTCAATATACAACAAGTTCAGAAAATAAGTCAAATCTCCAGATCAAAAGGTTGCAATCTAAACTTTAGAAGTAGAAGGCATTTTGGTTGGATCTTCACGGACTGAAAAAGATTGCAGTCAGTTTGATAATGATCGAGAGAAATTTCCTCACATGCCTGCATGTCGGTTAGCAGAAACCAAGGGCCGGTCGAAAGAGAGGGGGGCAATTCTTCCATTTGTCAAGATTTATCTACTCATTTTAAGCCAATGCTGATGTAAGGAAAGGTTTCTTATGAGCTCCATGATGTTAAAGTTGCAACTTTTCAAGAATTGCCAACTAAAACTTTCCATCATGCCAGATCAGTTCCCTACGAGCACATACTTTAATCTACAAGGCAACCAAAATAATTATCTAAAGTAAGATCTTTTCCCTATTATGCCCGGCCCCCCTCCTGGCCTACGCGGAAAAACAAATAAATAAAGAAAGAAAGTGAAAACACAATCACACTATACACAAAAATAAAAAGCAGCCTAAGATAGCCAGATTAAGAGGTCTAAGCACCAATTTCACATCAAAAAGCATGTAAACCTCATATATTTTTGCTCCACCCCTACCCCATCCGCCCAAAAAAATCTCCTAATATGTGGGACCGCTTGCGGCTACTTGGCAAAATCAGATAGGGAGGATTTCACTTCCAAATTTGGATAACATATTAAAATAGGAGTAAAAAAATAGGGAAAAGAAGAAAAAAAGGTGGTAAAGGTTGAAAGAGATGAAACTTTGAATTGACTTGAAGACGATAGGTGACGCCAATTTTATCTGCTCCACATCAGATTGATGCAACAAATTCTTTAATGAAAGTAATGGTAAAAGAGAAAGACAGAAGATGTCATAATCAGATATAGGCTTCACCAAGTAAACACAAAAACTAATGAGCCTTTCCACTTGGCTATATTATTCAATGTGAAAAGTACAGAATTTGTTGATAGATGGACTCAAAGGGTGGCTTTTTTTTTTTTCAAATACAAGCCAATATGGACTTTTGTCTTCATGAAGATGATAGGAATTTTGTAAAATGAGATTCATATGCATGATTGCTAGTGGGAGATAAGTCCGATGAGACCCATTACCATATCTTCAATAAAGAAATGATACAATGAAAGGTATCCTAGAAAGTAGATGATTAACAGTTGACTATTTACAGGAATATTAAAATCCCAAAGTGCAAATTAATGAAAATAACTTTGACGCAGCGTCATATATAGTACATATTTATGAGTCATGGTTATTTCAGGCTATGTTGTTCGGACTCTTCAAATATGTCGTCAGTATCCTCCAAAAGTACTGCATTTTTGGAGGATCTGACACAGGTGCGGTATCATTTTTGGAAAGTCCGAACAATCTAGATTTCAGGAGGAGCTCCTAATTCTTAAAAACAAAGGAAAATGAGGATCAGATACTCTGAAAACTAATGACCTCATTTAATGAAACTTTGGTGGATGTTTGATTAATCCACTCATTAAGTGCTGAAGTTTTGCACGAAAGCCCCTAACGAAATCACACTGATTCAAGAAAATTCAGGGAATAATGAAAGCAAGAAATACAGAGAAATTGAGGTTAAAAGTATTCTTACCTTTAAATATCTATCTATCAGCAAAAGTTCTTGAAAAAATTGAATCATCTCTAATTTCCTAGTATCTCCAATATTTGATCTATCATACAGCGTTCAGAAGTGTACCAAGAAAATCAGAAGAAGCAGAAGTAAAGCAGAAATAGACAAGACCTGCAACAGGGAAAAATATGCAAAGATTCAACATTTCAGCAAACTATTAAAAGAAGACGATGAAAATAAGGTAATAGCCGACATGTGAAGCAAGAAATAACAGATCCCTTACATTTTTCTTGGCAGCTGAATAATCCATACGTGGAAGAAATCCCTGTAACCCGATGTTATAAACTGGAGTTCCATCAGGGTAATAGAGGCCATAATTCCTCTCTGATACTGGACCAGGCTTCAAATTTTCGTTAAAAAGTGCAAACACGTAAACATCGATGGGCTCCAATGGCTTTGCTGGAGTTCCTTGATTCTGCTGTATCCGCTGAAACAAATTTCCATTATATAGTGCAGCGTTTTCACGTGTTGCTCCAAATTCATTCTGGTCGCCCTTCGATGGCCACCCGGTTTCGGAAACCTTAACTGGAATGTCTGAATAGCCCATTGCCTTAATTGCTGAATAAACTGCATCAATTTGTGCATACAACATGTTGTCATACTTTAAATTTGTGATCGGGTCGGTCGTACCTTGGTTAGGTCGGAAAAGTACATAATCAAGCGGAACTTCGTTGGGGTTGTCTTTGTAGGCGAAAAATGGATAGACATTTATAAGGAACGGCGACTTGGTTTGGGCATGGAAATTGAGCATGCCATGAATGTATTCACTAAGATCTTGTCGAAATGAACCTGAGGAAGGCGGAAAAGAGTTTCCCAGGATCCCAGCCGAGTGGGGATGCGCCACGTATATATCATTGCTAAGGCCGAGATTAACAAGGGCCCCATATACACCCTGCATTGCCGGGAGGAGGTACGATTTTAGCTGCATATCGTCCCCCGTTAAGACCTCGTTACCAACGGTAATACAAGTGATTTTAGTCTGAGTATGGTAAGGTTGAACATGTTGTTGAATCCAAGCCTGAGCTTGTTGGGGATCAGACATTTTTTGTAGGTACTCATTCCCAAGTCCAATAACAAATTCAACATCCGTGTTTGCGAACGCGGTTAACACGTTCGGATCTGCGTCGTAGAGTTTTACTCTCGTAACGTTGAGGGATCTGAGGAGATACGAGACTCGTGATGGTGTCGGTAGATTATTGGCAATTTGGCCATAGTTAATTCCAATTCCAAGGCCGAGTGTACTGGCAAATAAATCTGATCAAAAAGTTGAAATAGCAATGAATACTTTGTGGGGCAAAAAGAGGTGAAAAACATATATGAACACATTCATTTAGCAATCAAGAAACTACCTACTAATGGAAAATTAACTAACTGCACATATCCACCTAAACTTCATCAAGAAAATCAGAGCAAAACTTTGTTTTTCTCTGATTAAAACCAGAAACGTTTTTTTAAAAAAAAAGATTCTGAAAATAGAAATCCAAACTTTACACCTATTAAGAAGAAAGTTGGATCAGCATAAACTGAAAGAAAAAAGACACCATTACCAACTGTGAGAACCATATTCCACTGATAATTTCAATTCCATCTTCAATAATTGAACAGAAATAGACAATAATATTACATATATTCTTTATTCATTAGCACCAAGAATCCACCTTCACTAAATCTGGTGAACAAGTTAACTCTTCAGCAAGAACTCCATACTCCCATTAATGGCCAAGCAAATTGAATCTTTGCAACTAAAATGGCTGTTCCAACCCCCCCCCCCCCCCAAACCAACCCCAAAAAATGACCAACTACCTCAACCAATAACCAGAAATCCCAGAAGAGAAGAAAAGCAACAACAACAACAACAACATACCCAGTGAAATCCCACACCGTGGGGTCTGGAGAGGGTAGAGTGTACACAGACCTTACCTCCACCTTGGTAGGTAGAGCGGTTGTTTCCGGGAAACACTCGGCTCAAGACAAAGCATAATCACAAGCAAGGCAATCAAAACAAAGCACGAGTAAAGCAAGAGAAACGGTCAGACTCATATAAGAAATCAAAGCATTATAAAATGCATTCGAACAAAAGGGAGCAGTAGCTAACACAACTAAATAAGCTAAACAAAATACACTAAAGAACACATAGCAGCAGAAATCAAACTACTGTGGATTATAAAGCAATGATGTGCCTATAAGTGTGATAGGCTAATCGGGCCTACAATAATAGCACTACAACTATCAATTTATAAGCATAAGTAGGACTACGCTCGAGTACCTACTCCTCTTCTACCCTAATCCGTATCCTCAAGAAAAAAAAAAACAAGAACCAACACAAAAAAAATTGAATCTTTGCAACTAAAATGGCAGTTCCAACCCCTCTCCCCCCCCCCCCCCCAACCAACCCCAAAAAATGACCAACTACCTCAACCAATAACCAGAAATCCCAGAAGAGAAGAAAAGCAAGAACCCAACACAAAAAAATTGAATCTTTGTAACTAAATGGCAGATCCCCCCCCCCCCCCCCCCCCCCAAAAAAAAATCCCAGAAGAAAGGAAAGGCAATAGAACTCATTAATGGCCAAGCAATACAATACTATAGTTCCTTCCCACCAAGACAAACTAGAAACCAACACATAAAATTGAATCTTTATAACTAAAATGACAGTTCCAGCCCCCCCCCCCCCACAACTTCCTCACCCAAGAACCAGAAAGAAAAGAACTCATTAAAGGCCAAGCAATACAATACTATAGTTCCCCCCAAGTAAAACAAGAACCCAACATAAAAAAGATTGAATCTTTGCAACTAAAATGGCACTTCCAACCCAAGCTAGCTCACCCAAGAACCAAAAATCCCAGAAGAGAAGAAAAGCAAGAGAGCCTATTAAAGGCCAAGCAATACAATACTATAGTTCTCATCAAGTGAAACAAGAAACCAACACATAAAAATTGAATCTTTGCAACTAAAATGGCAGTTTCTTCCCCCTCCCCCCAAACCAAGAACCAGAAATCACAATAGAGAAGAAAAGTAAGGGAACTCATTAATGGCCAAAGCAATACAATACTATACTTGCCACCAAGTAAAACAAGAACCCAACACATAAAAATTGAATCTTTGCAACTAAATGCCAGTTCCAACCCCCCCCCCCCCAAACAAACCAACTACCTTACCCAAGAACCAGAAATCCCAGAAGAGAAGAAAAGCAAGAGAACCCCATTAACCCAATAGCATATAAACAAAGTAGTTGATGAAAAAAGACACAACATATGTACAAAAAAGAGTAACAAAAAGGGGAAGTAACCTGTGAGAGAAAGAAGAAGAAGGAGAAGAGGCTTGAAGAAGAGGATGGCCATAGCCCCTTTTGCCAGCCTAGCTAAATCTCAGCCACGACGGCTCTTTAATGATGTAAATGTATCCCCTTATATATACAACAACAATCAACAATCAAATACCCAAAACGTAGCCAAGTTGGTGTAGCAGTAGAGCGCGGGATTGCAAGGTCACGAGTTCGATCCCCTTCTTGGTTGAGTCTATCACACATGGCTTAACAAGTGTGGTTAATCGGCTGACGTGATTTGCGGCATTTATTGCGTCGATCCGGGGTTTACCCTGTCTTGCAAGACTCGAGAGAATGGCATTTGCGGTTCATTCGTCAATAAAAAAAAAACAATCAACATGCAACCTTTCATTATTTTTTCTTTTTTCCCTTTTTAAATACTTATATATGGGGGGAAACGTATTTTGTACCCATTATTTACATCAAATCAGACTAATTTGCTATGACTAAGTAAAAAAATTAATGTTACACAATACTGGATATAGATAAATTTTTACTGTACTGTAATACTTCTTATTTTGGGTGAGATTTAACATATAATATTCCATCCGTTCATGTCTATTTTTTACTTTACAAGTCCTTTAAGAATTAATATATGAAGTATGTATTTTGATATAATATTCTTATTAATTAGTATATAATTTCATTGGACTTGGAGAATGATTAATTAATATTAAGGATAAAAAATTTATCTTTTCTTGGTATGCTAAAGTCGATAAGTAAAAATAAAAAATTATTTTTAATATAGTGAACAAGTAAAAATAAGTGAACGGAGGGAGTATATATATTAACGACAACATACAGTTATAGGAACATGTAATATTTTTAATTTCCTAATTAAAAATGGTAAGATCCCTTCTTAAATATTTTATTACTATATAGTACTTTTTATATTGATGTTGTCTGGGCGAACTTAATGCATTTCATTTGTTTAACTCACAAGTACATATGATTATAATGAAAGATTGTGATGAAGTTGTAAATACTCATTTATTCGTAATTAAATGTTTCAAAATTAATTCATATTTTGAAATTATATTGACTTATTGACGTAAATTTAAATTAATAAGCCTTAAAATAAGTACCTGTCATCGAGTGAAATCGACTCATGTCAAACACATTTTTGTACTATTAATCTGGTGTCTCAATCACTAGGCCATTCATTTATGAACATAAAATAAAATGATATTTATTATACAGCTATTATAAGCATTATTTTTTCTACTACTACAATTATTATTATTATTATTATTATAAATAGTAACTGCACACAAATACTATCAAATATTATAATTTATTAATAAATATTTTTTTATTTTTAATCAGAAAGTCTAGGATTTGAGTTCTGAATATGAAGTTGTTTTTAATAAAAAATATTTTAGTTTTAAGATAGAATTTTGTGATGCGATTTAAATTAATTAGACTCTAAATGAAAATGAAGAAAACGAAATGCACACAAATTATTTTGGTGAAATCTATGCTAAGATTTTTGTGACAAATTTCCAGTCGCTTTCTTACATGTAAGTTTGGTTGTTTTCTCTCTTTATCAGGCCGTTGTAATGTCGTTGACGCGTGAAATATAACCGACATAACTTTCTTATTTTCAATTAGACCCTCAAAGTTTTTATAATTACCTTTGATTGAGATGGACTTTCTGCTTTGTTTCCTAAAAAGTACAATAACCATTTCCCAACAATTACCGCGTAAATGAAAGAAACTTTCTTTAGGAAAAAAGAAACTTCTCGTTTCATGCATGTTGTTTTTTCTGACAAGGATGCAATATACGTTGAGTAATTTATGAATAACATATAAGGTAAATACAACCTATATACCTATACTTTACTATTAAAACATGTACTATTAGTTATCTATATATACGAAAAAATAATGCAAAATTATATGGATGAACAGTATCGGAGACACGCATAGACAAATTCAGAATTGATTTAAACTCTATGAGTTAAATCTTTAAGGTTCTTAGCATTGAATCTTTGTATTTGTGAAATTAGGTGTTCAAATCTATCACTTGTTGTGAAATTAATAAAATTTTAAACGTGAATTTATGCTATGCACCGAAAGTATGGAGTATGAACCCGACGTCGCGCTCTACATCCGCCCCTGGAGCCAAGAACGGGCTAGGGGCGTAAAGGGGTTCATCTTGATTCCTTTCTAGAAAATTATATTGTATAAACATTTTAAATTATTTTTATGTATATACAATAAATGTTAAATTTTTTTAATTTTTTTATATATTTATTTCTTTATATTTTGAATATAACGAGAAGACAAATAACCTAGTTTAGTCAATGACTCAATGGTGAATGGAACTTCAACTAATTAATTACTCATATGAGGGACGATTCAAATTCCCAAGAAAGAATATGGTAATCTTAAATCATTGGGAACTTGGAGTTGGATTTTCCATTGTCTTTCTTTGCAATATGCATCACAAGTATGCCTAAAGATCATAGTACCTAGTTCTTGTTTAGACATGATTTGAAATCATAATATGAAGTCAATGATTTGAAATAAGGTTGACTTGATGTTAAAGTTTTATTTGAACATACAATTTGAATTTCTAAGTTTTATTTTTTTTCTCATAAACATGAAAACCCCAGAAGTTATAAAAATCATCAAAACTTCATAATTCTTATATAATCTTACCAAATGAGCAAATAAGAGTTCATAACAAAGTTAATACGCTACTAGAATATCTTTCTAAGAAAAACACAACATTTATTGGTCGAACTTTAGTTCAATAAAAATGAAAAATGAACATGAGTTATAGTGTATATTTACTTGGTAAATGGTTGGTAAGAATAAATTTGATGTAAATATACTACTAACTTATAATTTTTTTTTATATTTGATAAATATATTTACCAACTTCTGGATATTTTACAAAATATAAACTTATGGTTCAAGTTTTATATTTAAAAAAATGTTAAATCATGAGTTGGATCCCAAATCATGCATTTTTGGAGAATTTGAGATTTGAAATCATGAAATGAAGTTGAAGTTGAAATTTTGAGCAAATTGCATAACCAAACGCTCATTTGAAATCAAAATATAAAATCATAATTTCATATCGCATGACCAAACACCTACCTAATCAAATTGGTAAGTATAATTTGATTCGTGTCGAGAGGCGGCTCATTTTTTGCTATACATACATTTTCACAAATAAACAGTTCAAGATTAACTATTTTAGATATCTTTTCGCAATAATTGTGATGGATTCATGATCTACTTCCTGAAGTAGTAACCTAGCCTCGAGGGATTTTGAATCTTTGTACCTCAAAAGAGATATCATAAACTAGTATACGATGGGGCCTGTTTGACCTACCACCCTAATTTAAATAGATTTTTTATTGTGAAAAATGTTGGATATGTAAAGTAGTACGGGAAGTAAATAAATATTACAAGTGTTCGAAAGGATAAACAAACAAGCCAATATTCAGAACTGTCGCAAGCTTGTTGAGTCTTGAATCTTGATAACCTGAAATCAAGAAACACTAAATCTGGATTGTTACAACTGTGGGCTGAGTCGAGAGATGGCTCTCTGTCTTTAAGACAAGATTGCCCCGTATATATGCTTTTACGTTAACGGACAATAGTCTCCCAAGATAAAACAGCAACTAATCAACACTACAAAGCAAATAGGTTGATTCTGACGAAGAAAACAAAACACGAAACGACTTGCTGAAGAACGGAAAAGGAAGGAAGAGTTTTGAGTTTTCTGTTCACTGTTTGTGGACAGAATTTCAGTGCTCTCTTATGTTTCTGTGTTGTATATAGTGTCTCGTTTTCTGTCTTGTATATTGTCTCCACAATTGTGCCAAAAGACACCAATATATAGCATAATTGAGGGATTCAGCGGCGCGCGTGTGGGCTTAGCCTTTAACCCAAGCACATCTAGGTCCTCCCTCCTTCAAACACATGGGTTACCCCTTGGGGTCCCAAACCCTTAGCCAATTTTGAGACTTATAAAGAGAACAATTCTTCATTTTTCCACCAATGTGGTAGATTTGTCCCACACCATATTTTCATGCCTCAAACACCTTACTTCGTAGACCAATATCTCTTTCATTTCTTAACGAAATTTGACGATCTTTGGCCCTACGGTCATCTACTCACTTAGTAGATTATGCACATGTGAAGAGACAAAGCCTCCAACATGCGAAACCCTAGTGTTTAAGTCATTAAATACGGGTGGACGCACCTCCCCACCAAAGGTAAATTTCCAACAAAAAATACGTCAACATACCGGGAATTATTTTCTTTGCAAATTAAAAGCTAGCCAAGCTTTGCGAGAATAGTAGATGCAAATTTGTAACTTCAGTTGTTGTACTTTGAGTAAGTTCGAGGTAGAAATGTGACATAAATTATTTGGATTTATTGTCTAATATTACACGCACAATAATTTATTTTATTTTTCATTCGTAGATGATGCTGACAAATTTCAAGAAAATGTGCGGATAAGGGCTCATCACTTGTTGATGTTGATTGTGTTGTCGTATGCTCTCTGGTATAGCCCCCACCTTCTATGGCTATCACCAAGCACCAGTAAAGTTATTGTCATGTGACCAGGAGGTCATGGGTTCAAGTCGTGAAAATAGTTATTCGCAGAAATGCAAGATAAGACTGCGTACAATAGACCCTTGTGGTCAGGTCCTTTCCCGGACTCCGCGCATAGCGGGAGCTTAGTGCACCGATTGCCCTTTTTATGACCTACATAGTTCTTGTTACAAATAGTTTCTCTTAATGAAATGATCTTCCTTAAACGTGATTATGGATAGTTTCATTAAATGTCTATATGTGAGTACATGAACTTTTCAAATTTTCTTGTTCTAGTTTGACAACTCACTAAATATACTTCTTTATTTTTCATACTCTTGTTTTCCATGAGGAATTAGATAAATTAATTTTCACACTATTGTTTTCTATTGTCACATATATGTTATTATTCACAAGAAAATTTTCTTAAGTTTTACTTGAAATGTAATTTACTTCATGTTTGTAAGTCTTGGATAAAATAAATAGGTTGGTATAGCATTGAATAATCCAATGGAGGCAACATATTGAGATCTCGTATTAAATTGCTTTAATTAATTAATCCAGGAAATAGGTTATACTTGATAATTAATCACACAGATAAATTGAAAATATATGCAGTTTATGTTGGCTACTTTTGCTCTATGGTACTTTATAAAGCAGTACGGGAAATATACAAAATTTTTTCTATGGTACTTTATAAAGCAGTACGGGAAGTATATAACTATTACAAGTATTCGAAAGGATAAACAAAGATTCAATAATTCAACTATAAATCTGAAATTACAATTGTAGAACGAGAAAAAGTCGAAGCTGTTTTGTTATTGCTGAGTCGAGTGTGGCACTTTGTCCTTAAGACAATATTGCCCCGTATGTATCCTTTATACGTCCTGGACAATTTGTCTCCCAAGATAAAACAGCAATGGAACACTTGAGCAAAGGAAACTCAAGAGCTACCGTGAAGAATATTGAGTAACGAAATGATGCTTGGAAGTTGTAGGAAGAACTGTTTTTGCTTGTGTATGCTTCTGTATTTTCGTGTATCATATGTGTTGCTCAACAATGGTGTAAGGGGGTGTTTATATAGGTGAGGGAGGGGACTGAAAAATCGCCTCCATAATAGCCAAATAATGGCCATTATGGAGGTAGTAAAGTCACCAACATAAATGGTGAAAGACCAACGGATTTGGCCATTATAGGAGGAGTAATTCAGCCAAAATAAATGGCTAAATTGAGTGCTTGGCGTTTCGTTCGACCGTCGAAATTCGATTTTTCGAAAACTTCGGGGACCAAACCGTACATCCGAAAGAATTCGGTCCAAACTATACATCCGAAACTTCGGGATCAAATTGTACTTCCGGCAAAGTTCTCTCGGTCCAAAAAGATAATATCGAAGGCCCCCCCGGGACCAGACCCGTGAACCCGGAACCGGACCGGACGGGCGGGCGGCGGCGGCACGCGTGTAGTCTTTCCTTGAACCGAAGCACATCTAGGTCCTCCCTCCTTTAAACACATGGGATACCCCTTGGGGTCCCAAACCCCAAACCAATTTCGAGTCTTATATACACAACAATTCTTTCTTCCTCTACCGATGAGGGAGAATTGAACACAATACCACACTTTTCATGCTTCAAACACCTTACTTCGTGGACCAATATCTCTTTCATTTCTCAATGAAATTTGACGATTCTTGGCCCTACGGTTATCTACGTACTTAGTAGATCATGCATGTGTGAAGAACCGGATTCTCCAACATACGTAACACTAGTGTTTAAGCCGTTAAAGTTGGTCGATCGCAACTCCCGCCAAAGGCTAATTTCCAACAGTTTATATGTATATAATTATTACGGTATTTCTTATTTTCTTTTAGCAAAAAATGAACATATGGTTAACCAGTGATCACAAATTAAGAGGACTAAGTACAAGTTTAACACAATGTGCATATTCCAAATATACCCCCAACGAAACCCTTTAATTTGCCTTTTTCTCTTTTTGTTAAATTTTATTTTTTTAATTCACTCTAAATTGTGACAAAAATACAGAAAAGAAACTAAACAAAATTTAAACAAAAAACACATAGAAAATCTCAACCTCTTAAGATCCCTTTTGATATTTGGAGCGTAAATTAATGGTTAAATGACGTATGGTTGCATGAATCATAGCTTAATTTTGACTATTAAGATATGAATCACCTAGAATTTGACCTAATCTCGTCAAAGAAAATTGCCCTACTTCATAATTTATTATTATTTAATGGTCACGACAGTAAGAAAATAAAAGTATAATCCACAATTTTATATCCAACTAAAATGTAAAATTTTGACATGCAATGCACGAGTAACGTCCTAATCATAATCAATTCAGATAGAGATACCTTTTAACAGGAAATAAAAATTACAATTCAGGTTATTGGCGTACATAGCTTTTCAAGTGGATTTTAGGGCCCGTTTGTTTTTATTAATAAGATTGACATTTGAATCTAACTATATATACAAATATTAAGTTATTTATTAAGATAAATAAAACATCTAAATATGAATACATATATAAATATTAAAATATTATATTAAGATATGAATACTAAATAACTAAGATCGTTTATTTTCTCAACCACGGAATATATAAAACTTTTCCTTATTTATAAATTAATGAATATAATTTTCATATAAATACTAAGTAATATAATACTATCAAGTATCAACGAAATGTTGGATTTTAAGGTGTTAGATAAATGGGAAATGGAGGCAAAAAATATGGAGAGAAAATGATTTTGAATTGTTTCTTGTTATTTGGATGAAGTATTTCTTTCACATTAGTTGTGAAAAGGAAAGTTTGTGTGCTTAAATAAAGAAGCATTCCTTCTAGTTGTTAAAGAGTTGAGAAGAAGATAAGCATCGCGCCGCCGCCGCTCGTTCGGCTCGGTTTCAGCTTCGGGGTTGATTTATTTTTGGACCAAATTTACTTAATTTTTAATTATTTAAGTATTAATTAAAATCCAAATTATGACCCATTTTCCTGACCCGATTCTGACCCGCTCCGTTTTTCCTTTTCAGGATAATTTAAATATCCCCGCCCATCTGTTAGAACACAACCTTTCCGAACCAACGCTTCCATGGCTATACATATGACTCAATGATCATCAGAAATTCCTTACGAATTTTCTGATCTTCTATTTTCTTCTTCTTCTTGCACAATATTAAATTCTCGTGTGATTTACAGTCATTAAGTGAGTTCGTCGTCGCCGGAGTTTGTTGTACCACTACGACGATGAGTAAATCATTCTATCATGGGAGAATATATTCCATACCCTCATCTATATTAATAATTTCCTTAAAAACACATTGTGTATTCAATGGGCTCGATTTAATTCTTACATATACTATTTTCTTTTTTTTATTCCAGATTTTGTTTTAAATATATTTTCGAATACAGATTAATAACACGACATACTTTTTAAAAAATAGATGGTGATTGATGGTGATGATAATTAACTATGGTGGTTGCGGATGCCGATTAGGGTGGTAGTTAGTGGTGGTGTTGACTGACGGTGATACTTGTGTGTGCATAATAATAACTAGTGGTAATAGTGGTTGACAATAGTGATTAACAATGATGGTTGAGGATGATAGTTGGTGGTGATGATTGATAAATGTGGTGGAAGATAGTAATAGTTAATGGTGGTGGTGAACTAACACTTATGGTTGACGGTATATATTTTTTTGAAATATATATGTTGATCGACGGTAATAATAGTCAATGATCGATAGTAATTATGAATGACTAAATTTTAGAAAAACATTGTATAAGAATGATGCTTAAAAATATTCTAAAATTGTGAATACAAGATGATGCAACAAAAAAAAAAGATTAAAATTTGAGTTTAATTTTTTTTTTGTAGCATTTAAAAGGACTATGAGAAGTCGAAATTGATTTCATCAATAATCATTGAATACGAACATAATTACGTTCTCCAATTGAACTCGTTTTATAAAGAGTTAGACAATAGTACAAGTCAATGTCAATTTAAGAGTGCTAATAAGTAATGGGCACTATAGTTTAAAATGAACAACTCCATTATTAAACAAAGTGAAAGCAACATATGTTTTCTAGAATGATTAAGGATTTAAATCTTTGTTAGTATGATAAATTAAAGAGTACCATTCAGGGTTGTCTCGATAGGATTCTCACTTCTAAAAAATCTCTACTTTCTCATTGATTTATGACTGAAAAATGTTCAATGGTTGTTTCATATTTAATGTCGGTGGGGAAAATCTAAATAGTAGTGTTTCACACAAAAAAATTAAAAAAAATTCCAGCGTTTCACTAGGAATTTGTTTCCCACCATGTGTTTTCTCAATGAGTTGATTCTGTGGTAATGAGATGTACAAATCATATTTTATAGCACAAATTTTTCACTGAATGTCGGTGAAAAAACATATGTTTCTAGTTGTATCCTTTATTTTTAGTTAGAGATTTCGATTCAAGCTCTGAAAATAGAAAAAAAAATACATGGAGAGTACTTCCCTCTTTAATGAACCTTACGCATGACAGATTCAATTAATCGAAGCTCCAAAGCATATAAACTAAAATATAAAGCACAAGTTATAATGGGATGAAGATGATTTTTCCCTCTTTTAAGTCGTGACCTCGAGTTCGAACCCTAAAAAGGAAAAAAATTGATAAGGGGCGCTCTTCTTTTAACAGATATTACGTGGCGCAATTTCAATCAATCGGCTTCCAAAATGTGTATCATATACTGAATGAGAAACTAAAAATAATAAACTAAAGATTCGTTATAAGTGTGCGTATAATAATATCCAATAAAATATTCTGGTAGTCAAAATTTCTCAATTTAATAGGTATTACACTACACAAATTCAAATTAACTAGGGTCTCAAGCGAATATCAAATATCAGTAAAAAATAATAATTTTAAAAGTAGGTTGTAAGTGTGGATGGACCTGCTAACGCGAGATATTTTGTGCGTAATAATAATATTAAATAGGAAAAGAGAATTCGAGTCAGATTCAATGTAAGTTCGTAGACGAAAAAGATTTTCGTGGTTCCAAATTTTCATGATTAGTTAAATGGTTTCACATCATCCAATCTTTATCATCTTATCCTATTACTATTTATAATAATAATTCTTTATGTCCATGAGAATGCAAGGCAGCCTACCAAAATAAAAACATATCTTAATCCACATTTTTTAAGTTTCTCTTCTTGTCTTTTCTACTTTTCTTTTCAACCCAATTTCTCTGATTGTTATTTGTGTTAGATGGTTGTCCTGATATTTTCATTATATTTAGATTTTTTTCACTTGAAGGAAGGACAGAATTTATCATACTTAATTTTACTTTTTGGAAAATATTTATCGTAAATACAAATATAGATCTTTTATTTTTGGCTAATTTCTTTCTTAAAGGAAAGGATTTGGATATCGATAAATTAAAGTTCTTTTATTTTCACATTACATTATTAATAATGTAGCCTATAAGAGAGTTTGTGTAGGGGAAGAATTAGTCTCTCCATATTTTGTACTCTTTTTTATATTAGTAAATCGTTTAGATGTAGATCAATTAATCAAATTATATTAATGTAGAAAGTATTTTCTAATATATCTATAATTTATTTTGTTAGCTTCCACATGACATTTAATTATTTCAATCTCAATAATATAGTTGCGTAATTAGGAATTTTAAGAAAAATTAATTTAAAATGAACTTGTATAATAAAGAATACACCTAACTATCGAATTCGTCAAGTTATATAATATATGTCTATATATAAATTTTGTTATTATTTTATTTATACGGCCTAATTTTACAACGAAAATAATTTAAATAGAATCCCCTTCGATTTACTTTAGTTCCGCCAAAATATTAGTATAAATTTTAGCAAAGAAGATGGAAATAAGAAGCTGAATTATTTAGAGAAATTTGAAATCAATTTTTTTAAATGAAAAAAAAAGGAAATAGGATCTGCCGCTATTGGTAGAAGGGTGCACGTGTTAATCACCGTCCGCGATGCGATCCTCCTCGAACTCTACGTTCAATTGTCAAAAGGTCGGTGGAATTTCCTCGATGGTCTCATCATTTCCCTTAACTTACACTTTCCCCCTCTGGGTACTTGAGTAAAGTAAATCACGAGTACACCAATATCGATTGTGATGGGATAATCGGAATCTCTCTACGTTTAATTAGAGATTTCAGATTTAAGCGGTAGGAATGAAAACTATTATATTGAGAGCATTGTTTCTAAAATGAATCTATAATGTACGATCTAAATCTGACCAGGGCAAATTCTGGGATAAAATCGAAGAAAATAAATCGATAGGACATGAGCAAATGGTCACTCTATATTCAATTATTATTCCAAAACTATTTAATTTTTAATTGCTTTTTAATGTGAAAACAAAATTTTAAGAACTCCAATTCAATACATTGAAATTTGAAATTTTTACATGTGAGTGACTGTAGGACACAAAGTGCTGGATTAGAAAAATTATGTAATTTGCAGTATGCAATTTAAACTTTAATAAAAATATTATTATACTTTAATATATTGGACAGATAAGGGAATGGATGAAGTACTTTTTGTGGCTTTCTAGACACGGTTTGGGTAATTCAAAATTTCGTTAACTTGGCACTTCATTAGCAGATCATGATATTCAATCTGAAAAACGAAAAAAAGTATATTTCTTGCGTCCTTATTATTAAATTTGTTCAAAATTTGAACGAACGCGTTGAAACCATTTAGGTTGAAAGCCATAGTGCTGATACTTAAAGCGGTAAACCAGATATCTACTACAGGCCAAACAGCTAGGAAGAAGGGTAACGAACGAGAGTTGTTGGAAAGAAAGATAGATTTTACAAATAAATTTGGTATGCACAAATATCATTAAGTACCTTTACTACTAAGTAATCTAGTACCTCTTTTTTTTTTTCAATTCAGTAGAACTCACATAAGTTTATTAGATTTTCATATCGGTGGTGTAAGGGTGACTTGATCTTCTTATACGGTTTTGAAAGATCCTCAATTCTTTTTTCGGAAAATCATAATTTTTTTACTTTTCTCCATTAATTGGTGGTTGAGCTATTGAAATGCATGAGATAAGAATCTCTGAGGATATTTCATACATCTCCACTGAACTGTCAATCAAGAAGATTTCGTATATAGAGAAAGAGTTTAGAAGTGTCGATCCTGTGCACTCAAACCATTTAGAATGGACTATGTAGCTTTTGGAATCGAGTTAGACTCAAGTTTTATTTTCTATATCTAAGTCAGACCAATCCTAATTCTCAATTTATACGATGTTGGACCATCCTATGATATTATCTATGTTCCAATTTATAGACGTGGGTGTATTGGAGTGTTAGATCCCCACATCGATAGTAGATGGAGAATTTGATCTTCTTATATATATGTTTTGACAATCCTCACCTCATGAAATAACTTTTAAGGTTCAATTAATTCAAGATCTATTTTATTAACCATATATTTTTTTAAGTAATGCCAGCTATTTGAGACAAATAAGAAAAGAGTGTCTGATCTACCAAGTGTATATAGAAACAAGGTATATTTTAATTTACAATCTCGC
Source organism: Anisodus tanguticus (assembly GCA_034509755.1). Taxonomy (NCBI): domain Eukaryota; kingdom Viridiplantae; phylum Streptophyta; class Magnoliopsida; order Solanales; family Solanaceae; genus Anisodus; species Anisodus tanguticus. The sequence continues at coordinate 54,780,139 of CM067544.1, forward strand.
CCCACACTAAGTAAAACGCTTCGCCTTCACATCCTCGCCTTTTAAAACACTAGAAAACAAGCTACACTTTAATTTAACCCTATTTTGATAGGATCATCTGAGTTCAAGGTTGCAGTGTCCGAATCCAACATGATGTTTCCTCCTCTTTCCTCCTTCCCATAACTAAAAAGAAGTGTATCATGGATATCTCCAAAAAAAATTCTAAATAACCTCCCAAAGAAGGTTCTTTTTTTCCTTATAAAGACACACATATATACACATACCAATAAACGTACCATCAAAAGATTAAGATGGAGAGGTAAGTATCCCTTCATCTTTAATTAAATATTTTGGGTTCGAATCTAGAAAATAAAACCGCTACTTTATCCCAAAATGAATTTTTCGAGGCAAATTCAGAAAGTAACTTATGGACTTGTTACCAAACTCTCACAAAAAAAAGTCATCTGATATTTAAAATTATTTTTCTAGAGAATATTTTTTGACCAATCAAATTTGAGAAAATTGAAGAATATTTTCATCCCTGCCTAACATACCCTAAATGTTTGTTGATCAGAAGTGATTGGAGTACTAATGATTCACTGTAACTAGCTTTTGATCTGTATATGATTCCCTTTTAACCTTTCCCGTTGTAATTGAATGACAAATCTATTATTCTCCATAATTGTCAATTATGACATGATGCTTTAACTTTGCCATTTAGTTTGAAACACAAGCTAAGTGATTGGAGTACTGATTATTCTTTGTTATCATTTGACTTTCTAATTCTTATCTCCAAATCAAGCAACTGAGCACTAAATAGCCCTTTTAATCTCTACCTATTTTTCTCTTATTCCCTCCCTTTTTTAGTCTAAATTTGTTGGATGATTAATAAATTACATAGGTTATATAAACTAGGACGAACAAATAAAAGAATAGGAAATAAGAACAAGGAAAAGACAATGTTTGAAGTAACACGAAAGGACAAGTTCATCTGATATGAAATTAATTTTTAAGTTTATCATATTTAATTTTTAATTAATTTATCTATAAATGTCAACCTTAATTTCCGCAATGGAAATGGTTATATTTAAATTAGTTTTTTGATAGCCACTTATCTAAGGGAGCACTTTGCTCCACATATCATTTATGTGCAAGAAAAATTTATTTAAATCCTTAAATAATAACACATTCGTCGTAAAATAAGACAGGAAAGTAATCATGAGCGGTTATGTATTATTGAATTATACTCTCTTAAAGCATCATTATACATAAATAAAAACATTTGCTAAATAATCAAAAAATATTGTTCCCTTTTACAACAAGAATCCTCTCCTTTTCAATCACTAACTATTAATCAGACAATTCTACCACTTTTTCTAGAGACCTTTTAAACCTTTTTATCAAATTTATAGCCAATAGGGTTAAGTGGACTCATGAAGATGCTACAACTAGGAAATTAATATTACTACAAAATAGTCCTAAATAACATTAAAACCATCATTTTGCACAATTAACTAAGTGGATTTATCTCAAAAAGGTCCTTTCATAATAGTATTATTCTCTTGAAATAGTCATTATGGAATTACAACTTCATGACAAACTTTGTATGATTGTCTCTCTCTTTCTATCTATAACTTTAGGATTGTAGGTCAGGATTAGATTGAACTTTATTCTTATTCCAATTTCTTTCATGTTGTTGTCCCTTTGAACAAAAAGTTTTTGACAATACAATCTTACCACAAGTCTTTTTGAATATATAGCGGATTCGAAATTTAAAATTTATTAGTTTCTATAACGATTTTAAAGTAATATGCGTTCATAAAATATATTTGTGGGAAGGAAACTAAGGTGATTAATAAACTAGTTACTAGGAAGAAAGTCAGAGAGATTTGCACAAATATAATATGACACTGTGGGCCACTAATTAAATTTTGTTAAGTAATTTGTGTAAATACGACTACAACATTACACACTCGGAAGAATGAAAAATTACGCTTCAACGTTATGATAGGCAAGTCATAATTTTAGTATAGTTTTCCTTTTTACATATCATGTTAAATTGTTCACAAATTTTACTGAATTGACAAAACTTGCTTATTCACAAGTTATGATAAGTGGATCATAACTGCAGCACAATCTTTTTTACTTATTTTTAAATTGTACCCAACAAAAACTTGCATGTGCCTTGTGTTAAGTTCAATTATTCACAAATTTTGTGTCTTCAATACTATATTCATTATACCTATATTACTAAATTTCTTCACAAATCTAGCCGAATTGGCAACATATGTCTATATCGTAGTGTCTGTTATTTTTGCACAAATTTCATAAACAATGATAAAATTTAAAAAGAGGCCCATAAAGTATCATCTTCGTGCAAATTTTCGAATCAAGTCTAATTGCTACGGTGAACACTAGGTAGCCAATTTTGGAGCCTCTATTTAAGAATTAACCCGTGTTTGCAAATTAGTAACAGGTTAGCCATAATTTAGAAAAGCGGCATAGAACTTCTTCTTCTTCTTCAAACTTCAAGATATTGTATATTGATATTCAGACTTTTCAACTTGTTAACTTTAAAATAGTAAAAAAATTCAGTTTAAATTGAATGTCAATTTTATAGTTTGAATCGTATTATTGGAATATGAAAGTGTGATCTTAATATTTATATTGATATCATGTTGAAAAAGAAAACTTTTATCATATGGAGAGAAGAAAAATTCTCTAGTTTGAACTCAAAAAAACTGAAATTAAAAGTGCTTGGAGTTAAGTTGGAAAGATTGAAAACGGAGGAGGATGTGCCTGAACTTTAAATGATTTGCAGATGCTGACTAACTCTTAAACAACAGCAGCCCTAAAAGTGGTTACTGGTGCACTTCAAGATTGGACTTAGAATAGTTCAATGTTGGTCCTTTAAGATAGATGGGCCAACTTCCGCAAAATTATGAAGCACGCAAACATCAGCAGGCCCTGATTTAGTCCAATAGGGTGGCCCAGAAACTGAAACTCCCAACATAAAACTGTAAAGTGAACGGCCCATAAAATAAGAATAAAAGTTCATACATAGATGATAGATTTAATTTACATCCCAAACTCAGATATTTTCTGCATTAAGGTTCACAACACACCTGAACAGTGAAGAAGACTGAAGAATTTGTACGACTTTCTTTATAATAATAAGGATTTTACATGGCTTGATATGTATTCTCTTGAGTGAGGGTCTATCGTAAATAACCTCTACCTCTCAAGGTAGAGGTAGAGGTCTGCGTACAGCCGTACAATCTACCTTCTCCAACCCCACTTCAAGTGGAATTACACTAGATATGTTGTTGTAACATATCATTTAGTCCAAAACAAATTCTCCTAATACCAACTAACAAGTTTATGATTAAGCAATCTCCATGTAACTATTAACTTCATTAAATGAGAAACAAAAACTAATGTGATCGATCTTTTCCTTCACCAGCCCAGCTTACTTGCGTGCACCTCCACTGTTTTAGTGAGTACCTGATACCTACTAGCCCACCCCAGATCTCCTCCTAACATCTTTAAACTCACAAACTTGAAAACAAATTATCACAAAAAGAAATGGAAGAATTGAGTCACTTATGGCATGCATGGTAGAAAGCACAGAAGTAATTCAAACATCAAGGATTTAGGCAAATATATAACCACTAGGCATTCAATATTCATATATAAGAAGGCTGCATTACATAAGCATTTTATGAAACAAAATATGTTCTTGATTGAACCTTAGTTCTGACACTAGACGGAAAAGAAAAAAAACAATATCTAGCTGTTTTACCTTTAGACCAAGATCATCAGCATAACTTGAAATTGGACTACCTAGTAAAGATCCTCCTCCTTGTGAGTGTGGATCACACAATCTGAGGTCGGGTACGAAACACAAGTGAGCAAATATCCCTCGTTCATTTGGTTGTCATCCAGAAAAGATCCGTCCGATTGATCAACTGAGCCCGACACTATCTTCCCAGCACAAGTCGAACAAGCACCGGCCCTGCAAGAATAAGGGAGTTCGACACCAGCATTCTCAGCTGCATCGAGGATGTAAGTATCGGAAGGTGCTTCAAACTCGTGTTCCGTGCCATCTGGACAAACCAATTTGACCTTGTACACATTCGCTGATACTTTAAATCCAGAGTCTGCTTTCAAGCCGAAGGATTTAGAGATGCTCCTTACAGAGCCCAGAGACGCTGGAGATTTAACAAATGAGCTCTTTCTTTGGGTCTGAGGAGTGGCTTTGAACATGCAAGTGGAAGGAAGTCTCACGGTCGACATGTTTTACCTGATCAAATTTAAAAGTGATTATGAAATACACAAGTAATAATTAGGGCTATGTTCAAGAAGAATGTCTAGTTTAGATCAAAGCCGACCACATAATTATGGTTTAAGTATGAAGCTTCGGAGTTCGAAATACCAAGTGCAAAAGTGAAAGTAATCAAACTCGAGTGTCGTTTGTTTGTTGACAGAATCTAACAAGTCCATTATCAAAACTCTTTTCTAACATATTACAACAACATACCCAATGAAATCCCACAACGTGGGGTCTGGGAAATAATCATATTTAAGGAGTGAGCATACATGCATATAAATATGCCTAAAGCTATGCATTAGCCCAATAGGGTAGTGAATGAATTTGAATTTTGACAATATATGCCTTGTGGTAGATGAAAAAGAAATGAAAATCTGATAAGTCCATTTCTTAAACAACAAAGCTTTGAATATCTGGAGCATTATGAGAAGAAGCAAGCGAGTGGCTTTCTGTTCTTCACTCGAAGCTCCATTTTGTGAAGATAAAATCTAGTGGAGTTGTATCCTTGTTCTTTTTACAATGTCAAGGGTAATGGCTATGAATGGAAGGGTTAAGATGCACAATTACACACAAATGAACAAGAACTAATTTGACATTTTGATGATATATGCCGTGGTAGATGAAAAAGAAATGAAAATCTGATAGTCCATTTCTTAAATTACAAGGCTTTGCATATCTTGAGTGTTATGAGAAGAAGCAAGCGAGTGCCTTCATGTTCTTCACTCCAGGATCCATGTTGTGATTTTAGTGAAAGTAAAATCAGACCAATAGCCTGTTTGGCCAAGCTTTTGGGAAGCCAAAAGTACTGTTTTCCACTTCAAAAGTGTTTATTTTAGAAAGTTGAGTTGTTTGGCCAAGCTTTTATGAAAAAAATTAGTGTTTTTGAGTAGCAAAAACTGTTTTTCAGAAACTAATAAAACTAGTTTTCTCCAAAAGCACTTTTGGAACATTGCCAAATCACTGGTCTGATATTGGCAAAAGTGTTTTTCAAATTGATTAGCCAAACAAAAACTACTACTTTCCAAGAAATAATTTTTGAAAAGCACTTCTCCAGATAAGTAGAATTTGGAAGCTTGGCCAAACATGCCATAAAGAATGGACTTTTGATGAAAAAATCTTGATTTCCTATTTCAGGGAATTCAACAAAGGCTTGTTCAATAACTGTTCTAGATGTTCCAACATCTGTGGCTAAATTCATCAAGTTTTAGAGAATTGCATTTGCTCAAAATGAAGCTAATAGTAAATTCCTATGTATCAGAAAGCTATTGCCGAATCATCCTCTATGAGTTATCCCAAAAGTTAAAAGGAAAAGCACTCTTTATCTACATCCATTAAATCAAGTTACATTAAAATTACATTAAGAGGGCATCACAATTCGCAAACACTAATATAAACCTCTAATTTTCATGTTGCCAGTCCAATTTAAGGACTTAACTCAAGAACATTTACACTAAAAAAACACCAAATCTGTAATATGTAGGCATAGGAGCTAAGTTTTTTGTATTAGTTATTATAGTATATATCCACACTTAATGACTCAAAGCCAGAGTCCATTTCACATAGTTCCTCAGTTTTCACCAAAAAAATAGATAACAGAGAATTAGTATAAAGACAGAACTATCTCTTTCATCAATGTATTCAAAATTACTATGCAAAGCAACAAACATATACATCAAAAAGAGGTCTACAGGTCATTTTCCATATGCATGTCACAAAATATGCTTTTTGACCTGAATTTCAAGCTCACAAGCAAAAAGAAAACAAGAAAATTCGAAGTATCCCAAAGAGTTTCAAATGCCAAAAATATAACTTTCTTAAAGCTTCAATCTTTAATCAGATAACACATAAATTTCACCAGATTAAAAGGAGGGATCTCAAGTTCTCAACAACCAATAACAAAAACAGGTAAAACCCAACTCCTAAGACTCAAACACATGCAGGATTTTTACACGGGGGTTTCGGAAAAAAACAACAAAAGCTAAACATAAAAAATAGTTGTCCCTGTTGGAGACAATTTTGAACACCCTAGACCGCTTGAGCTAATCTTTTGCATTTGTTCAGGTATTCAAAAGTTAATAGATGTACATAAACACAGAAAATATATCATATATATACGGTGTAATTTTTCACCAAGGCCGAACACCCTCCCCACCCCCTAAATCTGCCCCTGAACACATGGGAGAAAACAACATCAAACAAGTAGTTTCTCACTACAAAAAGAGATTCAAAGGTCATTTTCCAACTGCAAGTTATGTTTTTTACCATAAATTCAAGCTTACAAGCAAACAAAACATATCATTCAAAGTATTTCAAATACCCAAAATACAACTCTCCTTAAAGATTCAATTTTTAATCAGATTACCACATAATTTTCACCAAATGATGGCTCAAAAAGAGATCTCAACAACTAATAACAAATAACAATAAAACCCCAATTCATAAAACTCAAACACATATTAGAAAACAACATGCACATGAACCAAACAGGTAGATTCTCACAAGGAGGTTCAAAGATCATTTTCCATCTGCATGTTATACTTCTATTCAAGGTCACAAGAAAAGAAAAAAAATCCAAAAAAAGTTCCAAATACCCAAAATACAACACTCCTTAAAGATCCAATCTTTAATCAGATTACCACATAATTTCACCAAATGATGGCTCAAACAAAGAGAACTCAGCAACAAAAAAAAAAGAAGGTAAAACCCAAATCCTAAAGCTCAAACACATGGGAGAAAACATGTACATGTACATGAACCAAACAAGTAGATTCTCACAACCAAAAAAGGTTCAAAGGTCATTTTCCATCTGCATGTTATGCTTTTTGACCTTGAATACCAGCTCACAAGCAACAAAAGTGTTCCAAAAGTTTCAAATACCTAAACAAATTTTTCTTAAAGATAAATACCAACAGAATTTCACCAAATGATGCATAAAAAAAAAAAAGAGATCTCAACAGCCAATAACAGAAAACAGTAAAAACCCAATTCATAAACATCAAACACATGGGATTAAAACAACATGCACATGAACCAAACAACACAGATTCTCACAACAAAGAGGGGTTTAGAGGTCATATTCCATCTACAAAGTTATGTTTTTACCATGTTATGCTTTTTCACCATGAATTACAGCCCACAAGCAACAAAAAAAACAAATTCAAAGTATTCCAAAAAAAAAAATCAAATATCCAAAATACAGCTTCTCTTAAAGATTCAATTTTTAATCAGATTACCACATAATTTCACAAAATGATGGCTCAAAAAGAGATCTCAACAACCAATAACTAAAAACAGAAAAAATCCAATTCATAAAACTGAGAAAAGAAGGTTCAAAGGTCATTTTCCATTTGCATGTTATACTTTTTTACCTTAAATTCAAGCTCACAAGAAGAAGAAAACATCATTTCAAAGTATTTCCAGAAAGTTTCAAATACCCAAAATCCAGTCTCTTAAAGATTCAATCTTTAATCAAATAACAGAATTTCACCAAATGATGCATCAAAAATAGAGATCTCAACAACCAATAACAAAAACAGGAAAACCCCAATTCCGAAAACTAACACATGGGAGAAAACAACATGCACATGAACCAAACAAGTAGGTTCAAATGTCATTTTCCATCTGCATGTTATACTTTTATTCAAGCTAACAAGAAAATGAAAAAAATCAGAGTATTCCAGAAAGTTCCAAATACCCAATGTACAACTCTCCTTAAAGATTCAATCTTTAATCAGATTACCATATAATTTTCACCAAATGGTGGCTCAAAAAAATATCTCAACAACTAATAACAAATGACAAGAAAAACTCAATTCATAAAACTCAAACACATGGGACAAAACAACATCCACATGAACCAAACAAGTAGATTCTCACAACCAAAAGAGGTTCAAAGGTCATTTTCCATCTGCATGTATTCAAGCACACAAGAAAAAAAAGTTTCAAGTACCCAAAATCCAGATTCTCTTAAAGATCCAATCTTTAATCAAATAACAACAGAATTTCACCAAATGATGCACCCAAAATAGAGATCTCAAATACAACAACATAACCAGTGTAATCACACACAGTGGGGTGAATAAATAGGGTAAGATGTACGCAGAGCTTAAATCTAATCTAACTCTAACTTTGTAGGGTAGAGAAGTTGTTTCTGATATAACCTCGGCTAAAAAGAACGTAGTCTCAAATAACCAATGACGAAAACAGGAAAACCCCAATTCATAAAACTCAAACACATAATAGAAACAACAGACACATGAACAAAACAAATAGATTGACACAACAAAAACCCAAGAATCTTTTAAAAGGGTAAAGAAAGATAGAATTTTTACCAGTAAAAGAAGTGGGTAAAGCTGATGTAGGAAGAAAATCAAGAATTGGAAACTAAGCGGAGTTCTCGAGGTAGCAAAGCTCAAAAACCCTGATTTATAGAGAGATAAAAAAGCTATGGCCTTTTGGGATTTATTGAGAACCGACTAGTTAAGTGTGTTTGGCAAAGTTGGCATACAAATATATACACAAACAGTGTAGTGGAAAATAGAGATACACAAGATGACCTAAAAACCTGCCGCCCGTGGGTTTCTCTTCTTAAAACGAAAATGATTAATATATTCCATTATGTTTGGGTAAATTCAGAATGGTACTTTAAATTTAAAATATATTCTTGAGCGATTTTGGTCATTTAACTTTGTTAAAAGTGAATCTTTTATGCGTTGATTCAAACTCAAAACTTCTAATTAAGAATGAAAAAATACTTAACATTTATAATAACTTTAATTTGGTGGTCTTTAAGAGATTATTTGTTTTTTATATGATGATAGGTATTCATTTTGGAGTTATATTAATTTTGAATCGGCACGAAACCTATTTTGCAGTAAAATTTCTTTATCAAATGTGACTTTATTCATAGGGCTCGAATGACCTCTAGAGAGATACGTATAATCCCACAACTTAATTATTTTTTAAGATTCTTTTTCTATCTAGTATTTAGTACTCATTTATAAGCCCGATTAATCTCGATTTGCGTCGAAAAATCTTGTATTGAGTGTTAAGCATTCTACACCAATGGTGACTACATACTAAATGAAAGTACTTCTTTCTATTTTAGTTTTCATTTTGGAGTTGGATTAATCTTCAATTTAGATGCCGGATTAATCTTTGATTCATGCGCCGAATTAATCTTCAATTCAGACCTGAAATTCTCATATTGGGTAAAATCTCTGATAAAGATAAAAAAGATACTTACCACACCATCACAGCCTTAATTTGGTTGTCCTTAAAAAATTCTATTTATCTGATGTTTGGTGCTCATTTTGAAGCCCAGTTAATCCTGATATGTGTTTAAAAGTCTCGTTTTGAGGATTAAGCATTTTATTCCAAGGTGACTTCATTCTCTGAACTCAAGCTTGAAATATCTGGTTAATAATGAAAGTATACTACCTCAACACAATCTTAATTTGACGATACTTAAGAAATTGACATGTCAATGTCAACCTGCTAAAACGTTATTACTTGTCGTATTTAGTTTGTAAATAGACTATTATTTAACCAAACAAGTCAAGAAAATGAAAAGAAAGCAACTTAATACATGGGGACCGGGAGGCGCAAGGGGTTAATTCGAACATCAAATCTCTTTTACCGAAAAATTTACATTACATATATAAGAATAAAATTATTTTTATGTATTTGGTAGATATTGAATTTTTTTAGCTTTTTATATATTTTTTTATATATTTTAAATATTTCTAGTGAAAATTCTAACTCTGTCGGGTATTTACTTATTAGTAGGAGATGAGAAAAAATTGTTAAGAGTTACAATATTTGCCCAACCCTATTACTAAGCTTTTGCCTAAAAATTAGATTAATGTCAACTTGTCTACTCTTTTTTTTCATTTTTAGGTGCAGTACTCAATTTGGTTCATAGAAGGTGGTGTTGACCCGCCACTAGGAATTTCCTTGTATTTTATTAGGAGTAATTACATTCCATAGCTAAATTTAGGATATATTTATCTTTAATAACTATTATTTAAATAAATTACAAAGCATAACTATAATGTATTTGAATTAATTATCATAACTACATTATATATTTAAAGTAGAATACTCTATTTTTATTATTTTTGTTCTTGATTGAGAATCTTAGGACTAGGCTTGGATATGCTTCTTATCCCTCCGCCGCCGTTAGTCACTACGAATTGCCGCCGGAGCTCCGGCGAAACTCATTGCTATCATATCTGACGCGTTCTCACTGTCATTGACATTGCCGCCGGAGCTCCGACGAAACTCATGATCCCTCTTCACTTTGCTAGCAGCGACGCCATACCTCATGTCGCCGCTGGACACCACTACTCGCCGAAAAAGTCCATCCCAGAGTATATTATGCCTCCCGTCGTTGTCGGACACCACTGCTCGCAGATCAAAAAAGCCGATCCCAATTTGCATTGCACGGTTACCACTTCCGCAGTGACCACCGTCGGTGCCTCGCTCAAGATCTAGTCCCTTCAGATCTGCTACCGTCACTCCATATATGGTTTTTCGCCGGACACCATTGCTCGCCGGAGTGATTTGTCACCGGATCTTCACCATATCGGTCAAAACACCGATGGATCAGTGAAATTCAAATGTGAAACCTCATGATTTTCTTTTATTTCATCAAGCACTAGACCACACCCTCGGTATTATCATTTTATATAGATTTGTCCTTGTTTAAAATGGAAACAGCAAATTATAGCAATTAGAAATGATAGGACTAAGTTACTTTGACAATCCAACAAGTTGGCTGCTTAAGCAAGTGGCACTGATCACCTTAAATGGCTCTTGATTAATGCTAAGGCCAAATCTATTTGTCTTCTTTATTGCCTAAGCTTAATAGGCAAATTCTGGCCATTTAGGTGGCTTAAAAGCAAGAGACAAATTTGCCTAATTAAGTACAGGAGAGTAGCTTTGAAACAATGATAAAATTATCTTCAACGGGTTCGAACTATTATAACCACTAATATTTTCTTCAAGATAGGCTACCTACCTCACGCTTTCTTGGGGTGCAGCCTTCCCCATACCTACGTGATGCTCTTCAATATTCAAAAATAACACAGGGAATGGGTAAAAAAGATTCTGAACAAGAGAACTACAAAACATAGTGAATACAGATTATCAGGCAAAAGAAATGATAGTCGATAAATATGAGAACAAAGAACAGAGCTAATATTGCTTGGAAAAAAAAATGTCTCGGCAAAATGATCCCTATAGTGATATAACATTCAAACGATAATGATGGATGACAACTATCCAAAATTTTCATCAGTATCTCTTACAAGATGAATGCACGAGAAACTCCAACAATGAAACAACTTAAAAGACACGCTGTGTCTTCCCCATGGTGCTCTTCAAGTACAGGCACCTTACCTGTTGTGACAAACAATTAAAACAGATTAATAAAAGAAAACACTGATCGGTCTTGAACAATAATTTGATTTTATTCCAGATCGACTTACGTTCTGCCAATTCTTCTTTAGCAAAGACACTAAGAAGTTAACGCTCATTTGCACATTCTGGAAGATTTGTTTCTCATCCATATCACAATTTCCAACAGCAACGCCCATGCAAAGCACCTTCTTCAACTGGAACTTGATGGTAGCCTTGGTCTCATTAACCTTGGACTCAAGTGACTCTTGGTGGGTAACAAGGGTTGGAAACTTACCTGCATTTACAATCGAAGAGAAACAGTTCAAAGATGATCTTAAACAGGTGTAAACCACTTCGAGCAAGAATAACTTTCAGAGAGCTATTAGTACAAGCGTCATAAAAATATAAAAACGATCTATTAAACTTGCCTGCCTTGTTCAGACCAGGACCCAAGAGACGAGGAATCTGCTTGATGACAGATTCTGAAGCCAAGAAAGCATGGTACTTCTTTGCAAGCTTCTTGACTAACTTCTTGTTCTTATTAAGCTTCTTAAGGCTTTCCACATCCATGTACTCCAAACCGATCTTTTCTGCCTGCAAATACATGTGCCAAGTTCTGATTATCAACCTAGAAAATCTAAAGATTCAGGAACGATTCACCTAAAAGTAGCTTTTAAATTTATCATTAGTAACCACAAACTTTACCATCAACAGAAAACTATAAACTAAATATCACGAAGCTAAAGTAATCTAACAGGCATCCAAACACAACTTGCACAAGTCACAACCAGATTCACCCTTGCAACTAATCAGAATTCTCATGCCATTGCATCTTTAAGCCAAGTTAACACACAATTAAATAAGGAAACCATAGAAAACACCATGCAAGGACAAGCAAAAAAACAAAGCTAGCAAAATATCCCAACCCGTTAAACCATATTATGTCCGTGATCCATCTATTCAGCAGTGCATAAGTGTATTATACAAACATGAAGACTCAATTGACAACTATATAATCATCTCGTTTTTTCAATTAATAACTATGCAAACAACTTGTTAAACAAAAACAGTCTTCTTTCAATTAAAGGATTATTGATAAAATAACCATGACACGTGAACTCATCTTCTATTGGTGAATAAAAAACCTCATCTTGTATACTGAAATAGCAATATCTTAGGGCAGCAATGGAAATTACTAAGCAGTTGCATATGAACTTGTTAAATACTGTATATGTGGTTAACAAGAAGTAAACCAGCACAGCTAGTGACAATAACACGAAAAGAATGATTACCTCCTCAACATGCTGAGCATCTCCGAGCATGCAAATCTTCATCTTAGGGCGAGGAATGTGAGGCAACCTCACAGATCCACTGAAACGCTTGTCCTTTTGGGGATCATAGTTCTTAAGCCCAATCTGGAGCTCAATAGTCTCGGAGAACTTTCTCTTCTTCTCAGCAGAATCATTCTTAATTACAGAGATGGCTTCTCTGAGGGCCTCACTCTGTAGCTTACTGTAGAAAAGTTAAAATCAAATTACTTTAATGCAAATATTGCTCTACCCCAAAAAGGTAGGGTTAAGGTCTACCTTATAATAAAAAGGTACGGCTAAGGTATACGTACATCCTACACTCACCATACTCCACTTGTGGGATGTATGTTGTGGTATTTCCACATGAATATTCAACAAGACGAGTAAGAAACAGTAATGCTAATGTTCTTAACTACAATATATCAAGCTCCCGTTTGGTCATAGACTTTGGATATATATTTTCCTAAAAATAATTGAAAACACTGTTTGGTCATGAAATTTGACGAGTTTTTGAAAAAAATTCAAAAAATTTCAAGTTCCAAAAACTGGCCCAAACCAATTTTTGGGCAAATTTTAACTTCCACCCACAAAACCTCAAAAAAAAAAAAAATCAAGTAAAATGAATGTTAAAACACAATTTCGAATTCCAAAAACTATTTTTCAACACAACTTCAAAAACACTACAGAAATGCAGGGTAAGACTGTGTCCAATAGACTAGGGGTGGCAAATGGGGTGGGGCGGGTCACGACGGGACGAGGGGAGAGGGCGGGTTCGGGGATGTGGCGGGCCGGGACTGGAGAGACAGGCCGACATCCCGTCACATCACTCATCACGCCAAAAAGAGGGACCAATATTGGAAGGGCGGGGTCGGGGCGGGTCCGGTTTTTTTTTTTGTAATAAATTGAATTTCCAACACTGAAATTGACATTCACACCTACACTACCACAAAATTTCGACGTTGAAATCTATTGTATAGCGTCAGATGTTGACTAAAGAAAAGGAAAAATTAAAAACAGATTTGGGAAAAAATTGAAACTGATTGGGAAAACGGATGTTTTCGTAAAATTTGGCGGCGCCAAACTGCCTTACGGCAGTTTGACCGGCTACGTCTCGAAAAAATACACAAAATAAAAAAAACGTACATCCGAGCGCATAGTTATGACCATTTAAAGTTGCACCAATTTACAACTACTTTATCTCCCTACGTTTTTCACCAATTGAATTACATTTTTAACAACTACTCATGTCGATACGTAAAGTCGAGTCCTCGTAAGTAACAATAATAATTTAAACGAAGGTACGTAACGTCGACGTGTAATCGAGGTTGAAAATTGAAACTTTGATCGATGGATGATCATAAAGCTAATTGCAAACTTCACTCTCAATTTTTTAACTTTGATATAAATAAGCAAATAAAATAAAATATTTAGTAGGCAATGTAGACTTGTTTATAAAGACATAGATTGTTGAGATATTAGAGAGATTGTAGGAAGATTTGTGAGAAAGATGAAGATAAAATGAGGTATTTATAGTTGAAAATTTGGGTTAAAGTGTAAATATATGGGTTAAAATAAATATTAAGGGGTAGGGGTGGGGGAGGGATCGGGCGGGACAAGGGCGGGCCGGGGCCGGGCGGGAAGAGCACAGGTCACGTACCGATTCGAGTCACATTACCGATTATATTTTTTTTATATCGGAGTCGGGTGGGGCGGAACAGGGCCGACAAGCCAGGTTGGCCAGCCTTACAATGGTAAGGCACTTCCTTGGACTACCAGGCTGCCTTTTTAACTTCCAAAACACATTTTTTCAAGTTTCGACTAAATCTATGGCCAAACACTAGCTAAGAAGCAACAAAATGCTCTTTGCAAATACAAATAAATCCAACGAAAGCTCAAAAACAAGGTGAACAAATTAATGTTAAATATTCATATGAATTAGCTTTTAAATTTCCTACTAAGCATAATAACAAAGCAAAAAATAAAAGAGATACAGAAAACATGTACAAGAAAATTGAAGCTTTAACATACCTCATGGCTCAATTATTTCTCCTTTTTCCTTCAAAATTTAATTCTGTCAATCAAATAAGATAAAAAAGACAAAATCATTATTTTTAATGTTTTAAACCTTAGAAATGGTGTAAATGTGTGTGGGAGAGAGATGGAGACGGAGAAGAAGTACCTGTAAGAGAAAACCCTAATTAGGGTTTGTGAGCGCCGTTTGAGTGAGAAAGGTTGGGTCAGCTCAGTGCTATAATAACTTATACAAATAGGGCTTGGGGAGATTGATTGGAGAACTTGGGCTATTTTATTTCACTCGTGTTTAGAGGGCTATTTTGGATGGTTTTTTATTTTTGTCCGTCAAATTTAAAATATTTAATTTCTGTCCTTTACCTAATACCTTGAGTTTTTGAGTTTGAATTTTTGCTCAGATAAAAATTAAAAAGAATTTCTAGAGGTTGTGTAGCAAAATTATACCTACTCGGGTTAAATTATGTTTATTTGGGCAAAATTAGGTCTATTCGAAAGAGGTTTGTCATAAAATGAACTTTACTTCAAATTAGGCCTTAAGGCAAACGTTTGCCTTAAAATATTGCTATAAAAGGCAAACGTTTGCCTTAAAAGGCAAACTTTTATCGATATAGGTCTAATTTTGCTATAAACCTCTGACTTGTGAATTTTTTAAAATATTTTATTTGAGCAGAGGTTCGAATCCAAAACACATGAATTTTTAAGCGAATGAAAAAAATTAAAAATTCTAAATTATAGGGGTAAAATTAAAGGCCAGTGCCTTTTAAGTACATTCCGCCCAAAATAAAAAGGATACAAATTGCACCATGTAACGCCATTTAGAACCGCGGTTTTAAGTTATAAATAGCTTTTGCAAATTATTTAATGTTGGTCATTGAAAATTCAATTTCAGGACAATATATCCTTAAGTTCGGATTTTTTTAATTCAAACTTCAGGTTCAGTTGTGGGTCCTAAAAATTAAGCTTTTCTGTTCACACTTTAGGGATATTGTATCCTAAAATACGTCGTTTAATATTTGGGCTTGTGTCCTAAAGTTCAACTATCATGGTTCTAACTTCATGTAGTCGTAATAGTAACCAATTTGATGTAATTGTCTCAAATTTGGATAAAAGGGCAGCTCGGTGCATTAAGTTTCGCTATACGCGGGGTTCGGATAAGATCGGATCATAAGGATCTATTGTACATAACATTACTCTGCATTTATATAAGAAGTTGTTTCAACGGCTTGAACTCGTGACCTCCTGATCACATAGCTGTCTCAAATTTGGATGACTAAAACAATTCATATATTCATGAAATATATTTTTAAGTTTGAATCGTGTAACTCAAACTTCATCTGGGAGTTTGAGAAAATTAGATGACAAAGTTTATGTAATTTGAGAGTCATGCTTGGTTGCAAGATAAAAATCGTTGTTGATGTGGATATTAAGAAGAAGAAATAATGAAAAGAAGGCAATAAACAGGTTTTGAACAAGATGGGAAAGAATATGAGAATGAGAAGAAGATAAGCAGACAATTATCTTTTTTCTAAGAGATGACTAAACTTTAAATAATTAGCAAATCCTTGTTAAAACTTAAACATCGATCCAAAAAATAGCTAATGGTGCAATTTGCCATGTTTCGATGTGTTAAATGGCTCTATAATTCAATTATTAATTGACATGTCACCTCACATAATTAATCTAAGAGTTTTTGTTATAATGTGCTTTTATCTTTTAATGTTTTTTTTATTTCCTCCATATATATGATTCCTATTTTGGGGATTCAACTAATTTGAATTCGCGTCCAGAAGTTTCATGTTAGGTACAACGTTTCGCTTTCTGCTAAGGGCGGATTTATTCGCATAACTTAATTGACTTCTTACCTCTAGTTAAGGATGAATAAATACTTATACTTTATCACAACCTATTGATTGATATCTTTTACATATACTCACTATTTATGATAGTAAAAAGGATCAAATATGTCTTTGTACTGATCGTAAATAATGGATTTTGGGTCTAACTCAACCTCAAAAGCTAACTTGTAGGGTGAGAAAGAGTCCATGTTCTCATTCCATTTTCGTTGTGGGACTCTTAACACTCCCTCACACGCTCATACCTTGTTAACTGAAGCGTGAATAATATAATTTGGGAGCACAACATCGGTGAACAAATAATTGGAATGTACCTGACTCTAATACCATGTAAAGAATTGATTTTGGGCCTAACTCAACCCTAAAAGCTAACTTGTAGAGTGAGGATTGTCCAAGTCCATATAAGAAGTCAATGTTTACATTTCATTTTCGATGTGAGACTCTTACTACTGATGGCTAACCCAAGTTGGGTAGTTTCAGGACTTTGTTCACGTGAGCTAGAAAATGTGAAAGATCAACACATCCGAACTTGCATGTCTACTGAGTGGTTGAAGCACTTCTTACTTACATTAAGAATGGGGCGAATTTATATGGGCACATTTTTTCATGGTCTCTCGGTAAAATTAGGTATTTTAAGTATATATATTTTTTAAAATTGATATAATATTATATGTTGGCACCTATGCTACAAGAAGACTAAATAGAGCACTTGGTTGAATGTTCTGTTATTTACCTAGAAGTTTATGGATCATTTCCACTTAATATATTTTTCTCTTTTTTTCTTAGTGATGCACTCATATTCTAGAAGTCCTAAATTCGGCTCTGACTCTATCTACCATGATGATGATTTCCTTTTTAAATAAAGATGAAAAATAAATAAGAGGGCAACTATGAAGAATTTTGAAAAGTTCAAGAGTAATTTTGGACTTTTTTCCAATGTGTCTTACAAGACAATTTGAAACATTCTGATACAAACTAAAGCCATATATGATCCATTTGATAACGATAAAGTTACTTCGCAGTAAAATTTTAACTGAAAATACGAATGAGTAATTTCAAAGAGTTCAAAGGCAAATTTGTACTATTTATTTTGCCAAATAAGCAATATGCTCGCAAATTAAAGGTTCTAAACTAATGTCCAGTTCATTTTTCTCTTTCGTTTGGAATAATTTAGTGAATATATAATTATACAACTAATTAATTTCCGTTGATTTAGTTTTACAAAGTGTGGTGAACCAAGCTGGATCCATGAGGGCCTATGAGCCAGGCTTGGTGAATGAGACTGATTTAGTTGGGATTTGGGTCGAGTAAAATATTAAAGAGTTTTATTTGGGATTTCGATCAAATTAGCAACTAGTTAAAAGGATTGTGTGTTAGAAAGAAGAGTTCTATGTGTCTATTCCTCTCATCTCTTTTCTTTGAAGCTAGTTTCTCATCTCCTTCTTCTTTAGTATTCCTTACTTTCATTACTTCAAATAAGAAGGAAAGGGATAGCCTTAACATACATTGTGACTCTCTGCCAAGTCACCGCTTAACGCGCCACACCTGAATCAACAATAATAAAACGACACTATCATCACATTATAAGTGATATAACTATCGTATCGTATTCTGACGATAACTTTATTCCGTAACGAAATGTAAAAAATGTTCCGGCAATATAACTCTATTCTTGTTAAGTTAGAAATGTTCTTGTTCTTTATGTTATGGAAATGTTCTTAAATCATATTTGTCCCTTGTCGAGAGTACTTTCATGTCATGAGAGTTATTCTTCCTCGTGTTGTGTTCTTCATTGGTTGCTAATGAAACATATGATGGCATGTTAGCTACATAACGATAGTCGGAGGTTTAATGACCTTATGTCACTTCGACGAGCTTAGAATGCTCCTTATGATTCTCATATATATATATATATATACATATATATGAACAGTTGGTCATGACGATGATGATGATGCCCACAGAGGCCTATGACGTTAAATACGCACTATGTATCTCTACGTTGTTATATATATATATCAATGATGGTGATGTTGCCCACAGAGGCCTATGGTGTTATATACGCATTATGTATATCTACGGCATTATATACGCGTACATATTGTATTTATGAATATCATGGCCCATTCAGAAGTGCATTTATGTACGAATTTCACTTTACATGAACACATGGTCATTCGACTAAACTCGGTATGTTATGTGTATAATTATGAATATATAACTAATATTAACTGAAGTAACACATGCTCAAACTAGCATGAGTGGAGCACTGGTTATGGGTTGTATTTATTTCCCCAATGTCTCGAGATCAAACCCAAGCTTTTGCATGTTTTGTTTTGCTTTTATTTTATATCTTATCTTAAAAGTAATGGTGAATACATCCTTTTGAAATTCTGGATTCGCCTTTGACCCATAGTGGCAAGTCTCGAGTTACAAGTTGATCATTCTCGACTCTCTTTGACATTGATGGCTTTTAATTGTCTTACTTTTATGCCCGCAGGTTTAGGTAAACGGATTGATGACCTTACTCGGTAGGTTCTCAACTCATCAGTAGTGTTGGTGCGCTCCATTTATTCCGGAGTTGCTATTTTGAGTCGATATGATCTTATGTTATGGGTATGGTAGGGCCATGTCCCGACCTTATGACGTCAAAGACACTCTTCGAGGCTTGTAAACATATGTCAGGTATATAAATATCATGCATGGCCTTGCAAACCTATGTTTTTGTTGTACAATCTTCCATGGTGGCCTTGGTGGACCATATATACATATATGCATGTTAAATTGATATCGTAAGCTGTTTATAGCTTCTTGATGTCATTCAGTTATTACATGGTGGTCGTGACGACCCGTTTACATATGTATGATATGGGTTGAATCCATGTTTGTTGATAAGTCGGGTTTCTACCAGATTGACTTGAATATAGCCTTATCATCTTACAAAATTCCATCTTATTATGCGATTTGGCCTTATCGGTAGGGATGACAGGTGGGTATAATTTTGTGGATTTCGCATCGCACCCGCCCCCAGTTGGGACGGGTATGGGTATAACTTTGGCGGGTAGTAGGCGGGTATGTGTATTGAAAATATATCCGTCACGGGTAGGCGGGTAGGTGGTGGATTTGCAGTCATACCCGCCTCCGCCCGCCTTATACCCACCCCAAGCCCAAAATATCTGGATTTTGTCTACATTTGTAATATAGCTATTTGGGTGGATAATTTTTGGGTTTTCTTGGAAATTTTATTTTCTTGATTCTTTGCTGTGTAAGGGGAAGAAGTGAAAAAAATGGGAAATTCTGATGGTGAAAAAACCCGGAATTCTCATCCCTCTCTCCAAAAGAAAATGAGACCGTGACAGTTGATTCTTGACTCGAATTTTTGGGATCACGTTGATCACTAATTGATTACAAAATATGGCAGGCGGGTACATACGGGTATTGACGGGTGACGGATATCCACTTGGGTGGTGGAGCGGGTGTGGATTTAGAAATATACACGCCTAGGCGGGTATAAAATTTTCTGTCGGGTATGGGTGCAGGGGAGGGGTACCCGCACCCGCCCCGCCCCGCCCAATTGCCATCCCTACTTGTCGGCCAAGTGTGAGTTGTGTATGCTAAGTGTTAAAGATGAGTATGCTCGAGCAAGTAAAACACCGAATATCGCTCATGCTCCTCCGTTTTGAGGTGTGACAAACTTGGTAGTTCCTATAAATACAAATTGGAAATTTGGTTACTATTTATTGACGTTTGTTACCTAAAGATGCAAATGATTATAATAAAGTTTATATGTATCATATGTTTATAAGACTAATCTGATACATAATATATATTTTCATACATACTTATTTCATGTAATCATGATCAAATTGTTATATATTTTTTTATTCTATTAAATTATTTAGTCACAATAAATTAATATAATTTGATAAAAATATTTGGTGTAGGTAAGTTTTTTCTCACATTAATATTGGAAACACAGGCACAAACCAAACCAATATACAGAGTGGAAAGAGTTCTCAAGATTCATTTTATCTCTTGAAATTAGCAGATCTAAGCAAAACCCAGAAGAGAAAATGGAAACAGCAGCTAGAAGAAGCGGTGGTGTTCTTGAAGGATTTTACAGACTTATTATGCGCCGTAACTCTGTTTATGTTACCTTTGTCATAGCTGGCGCCTTCCTCGGTGAACGGGTCAGTCTTTTTCTTGATTTTTGATTGGATCTGAAAAAATATTGTTTCAGTTTAATGGATTTAATTAATCCTAGATGGGTGTGGCCCGATTTGATTTTTTGTTGGTTGTTATGTTGTTACTTTGCAGGCAGTGGATTATGGGGTTCATAAGCTCTGGGAGAAGAACAACGTTGGGGTATGTTTGAGTTCTGTAAACGAATTTCCTTTATTCTGATTGTGCAAAAAAATTTCGTTATTTTGCCATGCTTATGTATCTTGTTTGTTTGTTAATCTCATGTTTAATTTCCTGTGTATTTTTATTATGGCGTATCCATCAATGAGAATTCAAAATATAAAAAGTGAACACACTAGAAGCTAAGGGATTTATCATATAGAAATTACACAATTTTGGTCCCTGCTTGCCCCATGGGAGAGTGTTGCCCATGGGGAAAACTTATTAAACTTGAAGCTTTGCCCACAGGGCAAGTGGGGTAAATTTTTTAAGACCACCCACTTTCAAGACAATTCTTGTAAATCACCCATTTAGCATATATATACATAAAAAAACTACTTTTGACATTGTATATACATTGTAGTTTTTCGGTTAGCAGGGTTCATATGGACCCACTTGCACCCCTAGCTCCGCCCCTGGTATTTACAGGGTTCATTTTTCTTCAGTTACCAAAGCTGTCTGAATTAGGTTGCAGTCAGTGGCGGATCCAGGAGTTTCACTGAGGGTGTTCGAAAAATAAAAAAATAGTGACTAGAATTTGAACTTGGAACCTCAATGTGAAATTTTGAACTCCATAAACCACTGAACCAACCTCTTCTCTTGTGTTCAAGATATTCAAAATCTCTCTCTCTCTCTCTCTCTCTCTCTCTCTCTCTCTCTATATATATATATATATATATATATATATATATATAATAATAATAATAATAAAAAAATACCTTATATATATGATGTAATTTTTTGCGGAACACCCTCGCGCGGCCCTAGGTCCGCTCCTGGTTGCAGTTGGGACGTCTTATCAGGTTGTTAACTTGCATATATGTCTAGGGGATGACCATTTCTCTACAGGGTGTTTCCTGATTTCTTATAATATGTTGTGCTTTAGGGTCCTTTATTGTTGTTATGATGCATCTTTTTCATAGATTGGAGTTTCTGAAAGATAGGAAGATGGTAGTAATGAATGGGGTTTTTTAAAAGCAATAGCGTTGGAGTTCATTGATGATATTGGACTTTGATCTTGATGAATTTGATAACCATCATGCAATTCTGTAGATTGATTAAGAATCTTAAGGACTAACCGATTTCTTTTGGGTGAGTTGTGTTTGAATGATGTATTGGTTAAGTGCCTTAAATGGATTAGTTCCCTTTTCAGCTGAATGTGGAAGATGGTCCTACCATAGGTCTCTGGTACCTGAATTTCCACAGTTTGAATCGGGTGCTTTTACCTCATTTGAGGTGGTGATAAAGTGGTTCAATTGTTAGAGAAGTTAAAAGTTTGTAATCCCTTTATCTCATGTGATAAAACTGTTTATTTATCCCACTTTAGAAGAAGTCCAATTATTTTTCTTGTAATCCCGCATTGACTACATTCTTTACGAGCCGAGGGTCATCGGAAATAACCTCTCTGCCCCACAAAGTTAGAGGTAAGGTCTGTGTACCTCCTATCCTCCCCAGATCCCACTTTGTGGGATTACACTGGGTATGCTGTTGTTGTAGAAGAAGTCCAATTAAGAATTTTAATATACAACCCTTTAAACCTTAGTCACAAGATGATGCTTTTGGGTTTTGCTATCAAAGAAATATGTCAAATCAAATTTGTGGTTGAGCAGTCAATGAGGTGAGATGAAAACCATAAGAGACCAGGGTTCAAATCCTAGTGGAGTTGAAAAACATTAGGTAATTTCTTTCAAGTTTCATCTGCCTAAGCATAGGTAGCAGGCAGCCATTAGTCGGGGGAATAATTGAGGTGCGTGCAAACTGACTCGGACACCACCATTGTTTGCTTCTCTCACATAAAAATTCGACAAGTAGATTTGTCACATTTTGCGAAAGAATCAGTAAGGGTGGTTGCTTGTTTTAGGTTTCTGTAATTGGGGCATGGATCAACAAATGTTCTTTCTCAGCATTCTTGTTTTTTGATCTTACTTTGTCTATTAATATTCTGAAAATAAAACATGTCCAGTCTCAATTGTATGTGAGTTTGTCTTAGTGTATTATTGTGTTCTTAGTGTTGACTGTTGAGGAACTCAGTTAGCATTTATTCAGTGAAGGGTTGTAGATTGCCTATTGAAGAGCTAATGAAACTTTCAAATGGAGGTGATGCCTTCCAGTCATTCTTATAGAGTTGTTGTAACATTTCTCCTTTATGTTTTTTTTT
The DNA here is from genome assembly GCA_034509755.1 of Anisodus tanguticus. Classification (NCBI taxonomy): domain Eukaryota; kingdom Viridiplantae; phylum Streptophyta; class Magnoliopsida; order Solanales; family Solanaceae; genus Anisodus; species Anisodus tanguticus. The sequence goes on from CM067544.1 coordinate 54,803,602, forward strand.
TTCATTTTTTGTGCTTAGAGAACACACTTTCTTTTATGATTTATCATTTTCGGTTACCGGAATTACATAATTTCAGTAGTTGCTCAAAAATGGGTATTCTAATTGTCTTGTTCTTTGGGCTTATATGGATCAAATATGTATTATACCTGCCGTATCGAGAGTTGATGTTTGGAGAAACTCCTTTTTAGCCTATTAACATTAGCCGTAAGTTGACTTAGTTCCTGGAAAGTGGTTCATGATCACTGTTAATCACAACCCCAAAGAAAGCTGGTTCATAGTCAGTCTCATGGCATATTTTTGTGGGAGAAATCTAGAGATTGACTTAAATGCTGGTTCATAGTCAGTCGCATGGCATACTTTTGTGAGAGAAATCTGGAGATTGACTTTTAGCTAGCAGTTTCAGCGTCGACCTTTTGGAGCCTTATCTGAAAATATCTACATATATCTGGTCATTATAAATACTTTACCTCAACATTATTAGCAGGAAGGTGCAGAACTAGCCTCTATTATGCGAACCTCTCAGCTGACTTCTCCTGGTATGATGTCATAAAGATCAATAGTAAAACATATCTGTTAATTGAGTTTTGGAGAAAATGGTTGTGTTAAAGTGAGGTGATGCAACATAGGTTTAGGTTTAGCACAAAGCATTAATAGTTATTTACAAGTTATCGCCAGATAAGATGTCGCTTTTGCGTGGAGTTTACTTTTCAATTTTATTGGTTTTAAAGATTCATTGTGGTTTTTGAGGTTCTAACCTAAAGAGAATCTGTCCCTTTGATTATTCTATGTGCCTCTCAAGGATGGAAGGGGTATTGGATTAATTTTTTTGGATAACTCAAAAGTCATTCACTAGCATCACACCGAAATGTTTCAAATATGTGTATACAAAGACCAAAGTGAATGCATAGCTCCAATGATGGCCAGTTAGCCTAACTAACATACATATTGGTTGGTATTTTCTATTTACACCAGAAGTACAAATGAAACAAAAAAAAGGATCTCTTTACACTTGTTATATTACTCTCACTGTTTTGCAACTCAGTTTATTTCTCAGTCCTGATTAGCCAAAAGAGGCTCAGTAGCATTGTTGTCCAAGTTATCTTTCCTTTTTTGTTTGCTGATATTCATAGGTCCAACTCTTGATGACCCTCTTGATTGCCTCGATCACCCTATTAACATCTTATGCCAAGTTGAAAAGCGCAAACTCAAGGTCCAAGTTTGCAAAACGAATAGTACATGTCACATCTCCATGCTCCTTGCATAAATAACTTATTTTGATCCTCTGCCTCCTTTTTTCCCCTTAATTATCTGCCGTTATAATTGCATCTCTCATTGCACACCAAGTGGAAAAAGTTACTCCATTTTAAAAAGATGGAGGATTGAAGTACATGGGTCAGACCTTCTAATTTTTGGTGTTAATTTGGGATTATTTTACTTTTTTTTTTTAAACCTGATTTACATATTCAAAAACTACATTTATCACAAATCACTTTAAAAAGGTGTTTGGAAAAATCGTAGTAAAAGAAAAGCTCTTTGATTTTTCATTTAGTAACAGTTCACATAAAATATGGACTATTTAGTATAGTGCTCATGCATTCTATACCACCCTCTTGTCACACCTTTAGATAACTTTTGTGTAGTTAGGTCTTACCATAGAAGAACCCTCTTATCCCTCCCCATCCCTATTTAGCTATTTTATTATTCCAGTTAAGAACACTTTGACCTCCTTACATTTCTAATCATATATGTTCTTTCAAAGGTCTATAAATTCCGAGGTAAGCCACAGGCTACCTCTCTCCAAATTGCCAACCACCTTATTGGAATGCCACCCCTAGAGTTGTTCCTTAACGCCAGACGTCGAACAGATCCTCTTGCCATTACCAACTGTGTATTGAGAAAATCAACTTCTTCCGTTCACGGTCTCTATCCATGTGCTTACCTTGTAAGAATGGATAACCTTCCCTGAGGATTATCTACTACATACTACATATTTGCTAGTTGTTACTATTCTTGCTAAAACATTCTCCTCCTCTCCCTTTCTTCTCTATCCTCCAAACCTGATTGTTTTATTCAATTTTACCAAAAATTAGCTCTTTGGCTCTCATCTACTTATTCCATTCTCATTTTTCCTGCGCTGGGCTCCTCATTTTCTGTTGTCTTGTATTTGTTTAACCCCCCCCCCCCCCCCCCCCCCCCCCTTTTTTTTTTTTTTTTTTTTTTCTCCTCTCTCTCTAGGGTTATGTCTTATTTTTTTCATCATTCATGAGCTTACAAGTTTCATTCACCTGATTTCTTTTACCTTTTTTTCTGATCTGGCTCTCATTTACGTATACTACACTTCCTTTTTCTTTTCGCATAACTATGGTGTTTGGACAAACCTTGTATGCACCTCTTCTCTTCCAGTTCGTGCTTGCTATCTCTTACCAATACGAGTACCCGGCAACTTTGCCTTTCAATGTTTAGGCAGATGTGAAGAATCCACCTAGTGTCCGACTATTAGAATTTGAACCTTGTTCGGCTGTTCCTAAGTTAGTCATTCCAGTTTTTCGACCACTAGGCATCCCTTGGTGTCTTTGTATATTCCAGTAGTTTGATTACATTTTCTTTCTTCTTTGTCCTTTTCTCTTCTCCAAATTCCTCTATTGTTATAATGATATCATCTTTAGGCACATTTTTTATCAGGTTATTAGGGACTTGAAGAGTTGGTATCTGTCTTCATGGTTAGATTTCAAAACTAAGGAAAAGTCTTCAAGGACTATGAGTTAAGCAGACCAGTAGGAAGAAACAGGAAAGCGATAAACCTTCCTAAGTGGGCAAAACTTTGCTTATGAAGTCATTGAATGTTGAATATCTGTTTCTATTTGCTCCAGCATAATCAGCCAGTAATTACATTAGGTCTCTACATAAGTAAATACAAATTGACCAATGAAAAGCCATGTTTTATGTGATATTTTTCGAATAGGCTCATAATTATCTTTGTCAGTTTAATTGATATGAATAGCTTTTAGAAATTCTTGGCATATCTCACTGTTGTATTCTTGACATTCCTGGTTCCATTTTCATATTAAGTTCTCAAGAGTAACTCTTTCTAATCTTTTGGTATCATTTCTAACTTTGGAGTTTTTACTACGGAATGCAGAAGCGTTACGAGGATATTTCAGTTTTGGGACAGCGGCCGGTTGATGAATAAATTCTCAGTAATGGAGTTTATTTGAGACAGACAAAAGTACTCGATCTTTCAATAATCGTTTTGTTAATCGGCCAATGCTGACTTGCTTTTAAATATTTTCTGTAGTTTTGGAGGAAATTCATTGAATGAAATTCATTGAATGAAATATGGTAACAACTTAAAATTGTCATAATGGCTTGTGTTTTGACACTATGGGATGACAGGAAATAATCCTTATTGGCAAAAAAGAAATACTTCTTGCATTTTATATGAAAATATTTGACCAGACACACACCAATTTTGATATTTTAATTTGGGTAAAAAATTGTGGAACTGATAGTATATTATTGGTGAATTATTGTAGCAAAGTAACTAGAAATGTATTGAATTTAGCACCTCATATATTATTTAAAGCCCCTGGACACTGCTTGGAGATTTTGCTTGTGTTAGTGGACTCAATTGGCAAAACTATTGTTTCTGATTATGCAACTTGCTAACAACAAAAACTTATCAAATAAATATATGATACATATCTTCACATACATCATTATTATTATTAGATTATAGTTAAATAATATACATTTTCACTTTAATTTATCATTTAATCGTGGTAAATTGGTACTGCCATTTTCAGCCTCAGGTGGTTAAGATCAAAAAAGAAAAAAAGAAAAAAAGAAAAAGCAGGAGCTACGAGGCAAGCTATATATCAGTACTATCCGAGTGATAACATGACACCACGAAAAGTGGACCGGTTCTTCGTCCTTAATTAGAAGTTTAGAAAAGATTACTAAATTCTAGTCTGTTTTATTGCAATGATACCGCATGATTGATACAAATTTAACAATAAACTTCACCAAACCTTAAAATAGCCTAATTTATGACCTCACTAACTGAATATCAACATTCTCATCCTACAAATCATGATCTTGGCTAATTAATTAAGCCACATCAAACCATTTTTTTTTATCATCTCTCTCACGACTATCTAAGTTTGATCTCGAGCATTCTTGAAGTTGAACCTGAACGTGCTTGTCCATGAGACATCTTTTTCTCTTTCTCTTTCACGCCTATCTACCTCTGATTTCGAGCAATATTGAAGTTGAAGTTGAACCTGAACGTGCTCGTTTTCCTTGAGACATCAAGGCTTCACAAGCTGATTTTAGTTCCTTTGGAGCTAATATTTTATCAAAAGAAGAATATTCCATCCATTCCCTCAAAGATCCTTCATGTCCCCATTTCTCTGGCACAAAAACCCTACCTCCAATGCCTCTTCAACTTCTCACTCCCTGATAACCCTAATGTTTCCGGCTCGACGAAAAAATTGCCTATTCTTCGATCTCCATTATCTATCATTGGCAATGATCCAAAGTTCTTGGTAGAATCTTGATGTTGGAATTCACCTTGTTTATGAGAAAAATCTTGATTTTCTTTCCTCGTGGAGTCGAGAAATTCACACATTTTTTCTCCATCATCCACCATTGACAATGATCCAAAGTTCTTGACAGAATTTTGATATTGATATTCAACTTGTTTCTGAGAAATTTCTTGATTTTCTTTCATTGTGGAGTCAATGGTGCATGCATGTTTGTATAAGGAGCTAGAAGTCTTGAATTTATAAGAAGGGAGACTTTTAATTGTATGACCAATGGGTGGTGAATTGTTATCCACGTCTAAGATTTCCAATTTTTGACATTTTCTTGTGGGGTTTTATGTTTGGTTTTTTTCTTGTATATGGTGGTGAAAGTTGGTAGGGTTCTTGTGGTTGAAGTATACATAACGTGTTCTTTTTCTATGTCAGATATAGAGACACATGATGATAAAAGAAAATGAAAGAGTCAACTCGTTTAATTGAGGCGAGTGATAACATGACACCATCAAAGGTGGCGGTGACATGATAAGTGAGTTTTTATTCTTAACTAGTCCTAAAAATGAAGCTGCGTTTGGTAGAGATTGATTTATCCTCCAAAACCAAACATTTCACCGGTGGTTATGAGTGACCGGCTTATTCTTCAACAGACACGCAGTCAGAGCTCTTGCTTCTTCTACTATTTAGGTGCTTACAATTCATTTCACTCCCTGATGGGTTCTTTTCACCCTTCCTTCATAGTAGTACTTCGCTATCGTTCCCCCAAAAGTATTTAGCCTTATAAGGTGGTCCTTGTCGATTCACACGAGATTCCACGTGTCTCATGCACCTCGAGTCAGAATATAAACTAGTGATGCTTTCAGCAAAAAAAAGAAAAAAAAAAGATAACAGGACGAAATGCAATTAAACAAGAAAAGCTTAATACATAATTTGCTCCCCACACTTGTAATAAAATCCTTTGACATACTCCTACTTAACTTGATGATAGTTTCAGAGGATTCTAACAATCAGTAGAGAGTAAGTGAGGAGAAGAGGCTCAGATATGGAGAGCAAAATGAACACTGCATTATCTTGCTCAGAGAAAATGAAAGAATGTTCTTCACAGTACATGTACAAAGTGAGATATATATAAAAGAAAAATATCTAACCTACTTCTACCGACTTAATTTAGCTTAGCTGGCACCAGCTGTGCCTCTAACTAACTGCCACCTCATCCTAACATACTAACTGCTTCATTAACTTTGCTTAACACTTATTTAATTGAGGTAAGTTTTGATTTCAATACTGATCGGAATGATAACATGACACCACTGAAGGTGGTAAATATTCTTTCTATCTTTAATTAGAGGTTACGAATTCGAATTTATGAGAATAAAATCAATTTTATTAGAAAACACTTAGTCTTTATAGAGTAACTTTCCGGTGCAAATTCGAATTAGTTGAACACTCCAAATTAAAGCGTATATCGAATACTAAGTGAGAACAAAAAAGAATGATAACATGCCAAAAGATAATAAAAAAAGAAAAGCTTAATACATAGTTTGATCCCTGAACCTGTAACGAAATTCCTTTAACACACTCCTACTTCACGAACATCCTTTTACCCTCCTAACCTTTCTCAAATCTTATCTAATACTGTCCAATTTTGGGACAGAAAAATGATTCGTTACATAAATTAGGAAACTTAGTAATAAATTGGAGGCAGAAAAAAGATAAGTTGATTGAAGTTCTGCTTAATTAAATTTGAACTCATCGCAGCCTTACATATATGATAAGAGCCTTTAATTCTTATATACCTAAGTTTTTGATGCAGTATTATAGGGTAACTAATCTGCAATTATTCTTCTAAAGAACTTATAAAGTTATAGTAATGATTACAAGATTCCCTCTCATTAATTCCTATGCTTTGTTGATTCACCATACTAGGCTAAGCTCAAAGCTTTCCCCGGAGCATATATTTATTTGCCTAAGACTGTTTTATTGCAAAAATAAGACGGTGTTGATACAAATTCGCCAAAAGTTAACAATAAACTTCTCCAAAAAAAAAAAATCAAACTAAGATCTAAAAGCTTCTAGATAAGCATAAATTTATTCTTGAAATCCTAATTTATGACCTTACTAACTCAATATCAATATTCTCATCCTACAGATAATCATGATCTTTTCCAGAATTTTTTTCTTTCTTTCTCGTGATTATATATATCTACTTCTGATTTCGAGCATACGTGATGTTGAAGCTGAATTTGAATTTGAACATAAACGTCAAAGGTTTCCTAATTGATAAATCAAGGTTTCACGAACTACTGATACACATTTATCAAAATTGAACAATAAGCTTCACCAAACAAAAAATTCTCAAATTAATTAAGATCTAAAAGTTCCTTAACATTTATTATTGAAATATCCTAATTTATGACCTTACTAACTGAATATCAATAGTCTCTTCCTACATTCATGATCTTGGCTAATTAAGCCACATAAACCATTTTTTTTTTCTCTCTCAATCTCACGACTATCTACATTTGATTTCGAGTATTATTGAAGTTGAAGGTGAACTTGAACGAGCACATTTCCTTTGAGACATCTTTTTTTCTTATTCTGTTGTGACTATCTACTTTTGATTTCGAGCATTCTTGAAGTTGATGTTGAAGTTGAATTTGAACCTGAACCTGAACGTGCTCGTTTTCCTTGAGACATCAAGGCTTCACGAGCTGATTTTAGTCCCTTTGGAGCTAATATTTTATCAAAAGAAGAATAATCCACCCATTCCCTCAAAGAACCCTCATGTCCCCATCTCTCTGGCACAAAAACCCTACCTCCAACTTCTCTCCAATGCCTCTTCAACTTCAATGGACCTTCTTCTAATTTCTCCGGTTGGATGAAAAAGTCGCCTACTCTTTTATCACCATCATCCACCATTGAGAAAGATCTAAAGTTCTTGATAGAATCTTGATATTGATATTCGCCTTGTTTATGAGAGAGTTTTTGGTTCTCTTTCTTTGTGGAGTCGACAAAATTGCCTTTTTTATCTCCATCATCCACCATTAACAAAGATCCAAAGTTCTTGATAGAATTTTGATATTGATATTCACCTTGTTTATGAGAGTTTTCTTGATTTTCTTCCATCATGGAGTCGAAAAAATCGCCTATTTTATCTCCATCGTTCACCATTGACAAAGATCCAAAGTTTTTGATAGAATCTTGATATTGATATTCAGCTTGTTTAAGAGAAAGTTCTTGATTTTCTTTCATTGTAGAGTACTTGATGGTGCATACATATTGTTAATAGGGAGAAGTGGTGTTGAATTTATAATGGGAACTTTTTATGACCAATGGGTGGTGAATTGTTAAACACGTCTAACACTTTACATTTTTGACACTTTCTTGATTATTCTAAATGAATTTTGGCCCTGTAGGGTTCCTATGTTTGGCTTTTCTGTTGTATGTGTTATAGGGGAAGTACTTAGGAAGTTAGTAGGGTTCACTTATTTCTTAGCAAAGTTCTTGTGGTTGAACTATGTATAACGTGTTCTTTTTCTATGTTAGGCATAGAGACACATGATGATAAACAAAAAGTGAAATATAGAGGAATAAAAAGTATGTATGTGGACTTATTATAAGAAGAATGTTAGATATTTTTCCGAACGATATATATGAAGGAGTTATGACGTAGTAATAACACGGACTAGTCACTTTTTAGTTGTATACTTGAAACCTAGCTAATATCGTGGACTCCATGACAATATTTTAGAGTTCACGTTTAGAAATTGAAATTCCAGGAGAGTCATGAGTTGAAAAATGGTTATTTGTGAATTTTTCCTAGTTAATCCATTTGGTTCTTATGATAAAAGACAAAAATTCACAAATAGCCATTTTCAATCCATCCCGTGATTGAAAAATATCCATTGTTCTGGAGTTTTAGAATTCGCGAGTTAAATTGTTAATATATTATTCAAGAGTTTCACTTTTGAGTTTTGGAACTTTAAGACAATGGCTATATATTTTTTAATTATATGACAAAAAGTGGTTAGTGCACGCTATTCTATTGATAAAAACGCCCTTGGTTACATATGAAATCAAGTAGGGACATTTTACTTTTGAAAAATTAACATAAATAGTTACTCACCTAAAAAAAAATAGGCCGCCTACAATATATACATATATCAATTTCAATAATTTAACTCAAAGAGGAGCACTGGTCATTGAAATGTGTCGCCTTCTTGATTACTCTCCAAGAATTTTGGGGTTTCTATATTTTAGCTTTTTTTGTTGTACAGTATGTGTTATAGGGGAAGTACTTGGGGAGTTAGTAGGGTTCACTTATTTCTTAGCAAAGTTCTTGTGGTTGAAGTATATAGAACGTGTTCTTTTTCTATGTTGCACATGATGATAAACAAAAAGTGAAATTTAGAGGAATAACAAGTATGTGTCTGGACTTACTATAAGAAGAATGTAAGATATTTTTCCGAACGATACATAGATAATGAGTTATGACGTAGTAATAACGCATTCTAGACACTTTTCAGTTGTGTAATTGAGAAATAATCATTATCTTGGAGTTTAAACTTTTACTAGTGAAATTTCATGATAATATCTTAAATTTTCACTTGTAGAAGTTTGAAACTTCTGGAGAGTGGCTATTTTTAAATTATAGAAATTAAAAAAATGACTATTTGTGAATGTTTTCCATTAATGACCGTCCATCCATTTGGTTCTTATGGTAAAAGTTAAAAAATCATAAATATTCATATTTTAATTCTATAATTGAAAAGTAGTCACTATCATGGAGTTTTGATATTTACAAGTTAAATTATTAAGATATTATTCAAGAGTTTCACTCGTAGATTTGAAAACTCAAGGACAACAATTATTTTTCAATTACACGGTCGAACATTAACTAGCTAGTGAGCAGTATTTCTATTGACAAAAGCTGTCGCGGACCATTACATGTGAAATCAAGTAGGGATTTTTTTTTACCATCTGAAAAATAGCGACATATATGTGTGTATCCGTATATAATTAGTGTTAATTTCGATAATTTAATTAACTCAAAGAGGAGCACTAGTCATTGAAAATTTGAAATGTACTAGGAATAAAACTTTCAATTTTTTGTGCTTCTTGAGTATTCTCCATGAATTTTGGACTTGTGGGGTTTCTATGATTGGCTTTTTTGTTGTATGTGTTATAGAGAAAGTACTTAGCGGGATTTAGTAGGATTCACTTATTTCCTAGCTAGAGTTCTTGTGGTTGAAGTATATATAACGTGTTCTTTTTCTATGTTAGATATAGAGACACATGATAATAAACCAAAGAGTGAAATATGGAGCAATAAAAAAGTATGTGTTTGGACTTACATTAAGAAGAATGTTAGATATTTTTTCCAAAAGACGATGGAGTCACGACGGTCCATCCATTTGGATCTCATGATTTTGTTGAAGATAGTTGAAAAACACCATATTAGATTTTGCAGTTGAGCTTGATTATTAAGGAAGATAAAGTAAGTCTATTTGATTTTTAAAAGACGGGATTGAATCTAACCATTGACAATTGATTGAATTGTTATTAGAATGTTGAATATCAAATTTGAAGTCATTTTTGAGTTAATTTGGCCCAATTTTGAAACAAAAACATGTGAGTGAAATTTTTATGCAGTAACTTTTGACGATCTCCAAATTTTGTGGTCAAATCCTGATGATTCGTTTGGACTCAGGATTGAACAAGATAAGTTTTGCTATTAATTTGTGGCCAAATCCTGATGGACGCTAGAATTTGACTACAAATTCTGGTGAATCTGTTAGGCTTTCTAACAATAATCAATTTAAAATTCTAACAATTCATCAGAATTTTGCTACCTAATGTTGACAATAAATTTATTTTGTAAAGTTTAAACAAGTACATTTAGTTTAAATACAACTCAAATGCCTTTATGCTATATGATATGTTCAACATGCTTCTTTGATATAAAACAAACTTCTTATCCATGATAACGAACTATGAAGGACGGGGCTCTCTATCAACGGTAGGAGGCTATTCAGAATAAAAATCTACTAGACTATATGAATTCCAACCGAACTTCAACTTTTACGTACTTAGTTGAATGCTGGAATATATGTTGGATGAGCTCCATTATCATATGGTAATTAAAGTCAACAAAAGCTTCAAAATTTAAACCACGACATTGAAAAATTCTATTTGTGCAAATCACACTAAAAGCTCCCTTTGGACCATTACACATGATGTCATGTAGGGTCATCTTTTTTGGGACAATTAATTATAGGTGACCAAAAAGTTCTAAAATTGAGTGGGAGCAACTCAAGTTTTTATTTATTTAGTGAAGGTGACAAACATTAGATTAGTGATTAATGAGTTTTGATTCATTTTCAAACTTGCCCCTAAGTTTTAAGTTTTACACTTTGGCCCAACCAATATAAAGCCCTAAATTACCTTAAAGGGGTAAAAAAAATGCGCAAAGAGCATTTGCCATCGACGACGCTCCTCTGCCTTCTTTCTTCTTTTTCTTGCTTCTTCGTACATTGTTGTTGCTTCTCCTTCTTCTTTCTTCTTCTTCGTCCGTTGTTACTGCTGCTGCTGTTGTCATTGTTGTCTTCTTCCTCCCCTAAAACATTATTCTTCATTTAGAAAAGAAAATAGTATTCACCCAATTTATGTACTTTTTGGACTGAATTTGGTTCGTGGAGCACTGAGCATTACATCATTGGTGATTTTCGTTCATTTTTAAGTAAAAAAATACTTTTTTATTTCAATAATTCATTTGGGTATAGCTGCTGATTTTCAAACAATTTACAACAACAGTTTTAGTTGTTACAACAAGTGCTAAAACTGTTATATAAGTGTTTATGAATTTATTGTAATAGTTGCTCTAGTTGCTGCAACAACTGATGAAGTTGTTGTTGGTTACAAAGGTGCAGAAAACGGGAATTACAAATAACTGCAAAGTAATACAAGAACTGAAAAATTACAATTCAACAACAAAACTGAAATTACAATTCTGTTGAACAAGAAAAACTGGAAAATGTTTTGCGTATGCTGAGTCGAGTGTGGCACTCTGTCTTTAAGACAATATTGCTCCATATGTATCCTTTATATGTCCTGGACAATTGTCTCCCAAGATAAAACAGCAATGGAACAATTGAGCAAAGGAAACTCAAGTGCTACCGTGAAGAATTTTGAGTAATGAAATGATGCTTGGAAGTTGTAGGAAGAACTGAAATTCATTTTATGTTTTTCAGTGAGTTTTCGTAGCTCAACAATGGTGCAAGGGGTTGTTTATATAGGTGAGGGAGTGGCTGTTAAACTGCCTCCATAAGTGCCATTACTGGCCAAGTAATATCCATTATGGAGGTAGTAATGCCACCAAAATAAATGGTGAGAAAGAGCAACAGATTGGCCATTATAGGAGGAGTAATTTAGCCAAAATAAATGACTGAATTGAGTGCTGTGGCGTTTCTAATCTGTCTGCCAAAATTCTGACTTTCCCAAAAAGATAAGATTAGAAGAAGCACAGCCCACAGTCCATGGCCCGTGACCCGAGAACCGGACGGGACGGGCGGGCGGCGGCGGCGGCGCGCGTGTCGGCTTTCCTTGAACCGAAGCACATCTAGGTCCTCCCTCCTTTAAACACATGGGATACCCCTTGGGGTCCCAAACCCCAAACCAATTCTGAGTCTTATAAACACAACAATTCTTTCTTCTTCCACCGATGAGGGAGAATTGATCCCAAACCACACTTTTTCATTCTTCAAACACCTCACTTCGTGGACCAATATCTCTTTCATTTCTCAACGAAATTTGACGATTCTTGACCCTACGATTATCTACGTACTTAGTAGATCATGCATGTGTGAAGAACCGGATTCTCTAACATACGTAACACTAGTGTTTAAGCCGTTAAAGTTGGTTGGTCGCAATTCCCGCCAAAGGCAAATTTCCAACAGTTGTTGCAACAACTATTGTAGTTGCTGCTGCATAATCTATTGGACATTTTTTTACAGGCTTTGAACGATAAAAAAAATTCTAAAAATTGAAGTTGCATCCAACAGATTAGTGAGTTGTTTCAACAATTGTTAATATGTTGTAACAAGTAGCTTAGTTATTTCAACAATTCACTAATCTGTTGGACATCTTTTGCAATGTTTTGATGAACCAGAACCTAAAAAACTGAAGCTGCCTCTAGCAAATTACTGAGTTGTTGCAACAACTAAGCTACTTGTTACAACAGATTAACAATTGTTGCAACAACTTACTAATATGTTGGATGTAGCCTCTACAACTGTTTCATTTTATTATAGTTTGGTATGCGCTGTCATAACCAATTTTTTAAACAAAATATTCAGGTGCCTCAAACATCATTCATGGGAGACTTAATAACAATAGGGGTTGATTGTCATGGTGAATGGGTCGAGAACAACAATTGATTTATTTGGCGTTGGAAGGGTGTTGCAGTATCTATAGAGACGATAACGATGACTGTCCAAAGAGATGTCGTGTATGATGATTTTGTGAACCTAATCATCGCCTATTGTGAATCGAAAGATCATATCATCAGTTACATGCACATCTTGTTCGAAAAGTAGAGGGTAGCTCCATTTAAGATAACCAATCATGTTCGTTTGCGTGTTTATTTGAATGATGAAGCTAGACCCATGTTAAGGGTATGGGTCTAGCTTTTCACTCATTTTTAGTGACCAACAAAAGGAATCAATGATATTTAGTAATAAACAATAAAAATCAATGGTATTTAGTGATAAACAATTAAAATCAATGACATTTATTCAATATGATGGTATTTTGAGTTAGGACGGATAATCAACTACATGACTATGCACTATAACGAGTGATCATAAGAGTGATTTGACGTGAAATACTTGATTCACCCATATTTAGTGATAAACAATTGAAATTAATGGTATTTAATGATAAATAATTAAAATCAATGTTAATTAATATGATGGTATTTTGAGTCAGGACGGATGATCAACTACATAACTATGCACTAAAACGAGTGATCATAAGAGTGATTTGATGTGAAATACTAGATTCACCCATATTTAGTGATAAATAATTGAAATCAATGATATATAGTAGGGTTGTCCAATGGGGTGGGGCGGGTCCCGGCGGGACGGGGGAAGGGTCGAGACCCGGTCTCCGGCAGGACTGGCAGGTCGGACTTAGCGGGACAAGCGGATGTCCCGTCCCGTCCCACATCCTGACGGAAATGGGGTCGGGCCGGGCCGGGGTGGGGTCGGATCGGGGTGGGGTCAGGGTGGGGTGGGGTCGGATCGGGGTGGGGTCAGGGTGGGGTCGGGTCGGGTTCATGATTTTTTTTTATTGGCACTTGATTTAAAAAAATAATATATATATAAACACTTCAATTATTGAACAAGATAGTGTAATAAAAATATCCCAAGGTTGTTTTTGTCCCTCTTATATTATTTAATAGAAATATGATTTTTTTGTAATACAATTTCAAAAGTTGAAAATCACATAGTAAAATTGCAATTAAAAAAATTACATAGTTAACCATACTTTTTCGAATTTCCTCACAATGTTTTGAGGATCTTCGGTTTGAATTGGAATTTGTTGATCAAATTGTTCGACGTCGCTTCATGTTCCATCGGACAACATTTCGTTGCAGTTGTAGTCTTCTTCTTCGTTGATCTCCAGTTGACCGCACCTTCTATGCTCCGCTCGAATTCAATCTCTGAAAAGAACTGCAATCTCCAATGTGTCTCCCGCCAATGAATGTCTGTACTATCATATTTGAAATCTTCCAGCAGAAAAAGCGCTTTCAAACGTTGTTGATAACGCTTGAATGTTCAACACATCTCGAGCCATCTTTGCTAGTGTCAGAAATGTATTCTCATTCTGCTTCCAGTATTTCACCGAGTCTTCATGTCCTTCATCATTGACAATTAATTTGTACGGTACAACACCCTGCAAAACATAAACATCAAATTCGCTAACTTGTGAAAAAGTTGAACCACTAAACATTTTATTTCTAAGGCCTTGAATACTAGCAGCAGAAACCACATGTTTTTTATAAGGTTGCAGCGAAGTAGTAGAATATGGTACAGAAGCCGGTTGATTATTTGCACTTTGTTGTTGGTAATACATATATACTTGTTTGCATTCAGCGTGTATGCTAGACGTAATTTCTTCTTTAGTTGGTTTGTGAGTTGATTCTTCAGTTGAGTATGTTGGAAGTACTTCTATACAATCATAAACCGTTTCAATTAGTGTTTTACAACCGTCTACTTTAATAGTCGAATTTAATACCGCACCAACAATATAAATAGTGGGAATATGAAATAAGTATTTTTTTAATTTTTTAAACATTTTTCAATAGATGCCTTATAAGTTATTTTTTGCATATATTGATTAAGTAACAAAAATATTAGAGCTATATAAAATAACATATTTGAAATAGTAGGATAATAAATACCGAAAAATTCTTTAGTAGCTTGAAAAAATTTCTCTAGAATTTCATTAAGTTCTAAAAAAAATTCCAATCATTATCTACAAGCATATCCCTTGGATTTTTATTACGGGCGTTAAATAATAAAGTTATAGGTTGTCTATAATCGTAAGCAACACGTTGTTGCTTATACAGAGAATTTCACATAGTCAAAACTTCTTCTGGAATTTTTATATAAGGTAATCCACAATCATGATAAGTTTTTTATACTCTTTGCGTCTTTGTATTTTATTACCTTTAAAAATAAAATTTATAGCAAATTTTATTTTATCAAGAATGCTTTCAAAAATTTTTGGGCCATCATTTACAACTAAGTTATAAATATGACACACACATCTTATATGAAAATGATCAGGAAAACATGGAGTTAATCGAACTTTTAAAAGTCTTATAGTATAATCATTAGAAGTAGCATTATCTAATGTAATAGTAATAGTTTTATCATTTATTCCATAATAATCACAAATTTCATTAATATTTTGTGCAATAAAGCTTCCAGTGTGCCTATCATCAATATATCTATATGCTAAAATACATTTTTGCATAGATCAATTTTGATCTATCCAATGACATGTTGTCATTAAATAATCATTACCGTTAGTACTACGACCTATGTCAGAAGTGATAGCCACTTTGCCATTAAAATGATACAATGCATAACGTAACTATTGCTGATATTCACTTGCAAATTAAAAGGCATTCCTTCTAACAGTTGATCTAGGAAAACCATTAAAAGCAGGATTATATGTTTCTCGAATGTAATGAAAAAAATCAGGAGAGGAAGGAAATGAAAAAGGCAAACCCTCCACCACAACTAATTTTGTCATATTTTTGTTTTTACCATATTTAGGACCGAAAATTCACCCCGTCATCGGGTTAATTTGACTCTGTACTTGGTCGGGGACACTATGTGAACCTTGTCCTTACTCAGATGGCATTGGCACACCTGATCTTTTAGCCTGATATTGATTCCACCTAGCTGTGTGCTCGCCTTGTACATGTCTCAATAAACCTTTCGTCCCACCCTGACCTTTTTCGATTTTAAATTTATAAACATTTTAATAAATTTTACATCTTGCTAGTTGATTCTCTTGGTCCCTATCAAAAAAATCTCATGCAACTGATTTTAATTTTCGTTGTGTGGGGCCTCGACTCATACTAGGGGGAATATGAGGCATTCCAATTTCAGTTTGAGACTCAGTCTGAGCCTGAGGTTGAGGTGCACTAGTGGGTGTGTCATCTAGATTAGCGTCTAAATTAAAATTTGGTTCATCTACCTCATCATCTAATGGTATATCATTAAAAAAACATTTTTATCTATATGAGTGAAATCAATGAAATCATCTGGACTAGGAATAAGATTACTAGAAGAAGTACCCCTGCTCTTGTTACCCCTACTAGAAGAAGCACATTTACCTTTACCCTTAAACATACCTCTTAATCATTTCATTTTAATTATGCAAATAAATAATTAAAGATAATTAAATTAAGTGCGATAATTAAAATAAAGTGACAATAATAATTTAAAGAAGGAACGAAGGTACCAAACGCCGACGTAATGTCGACGTGTAATCGAGGTTGAAAATTGAAACTTTGCTCGATAGATGATCCTCAAGCTAGTTGCCAACTTCACTCCCAATTTTTTATCTTTGATATAAATGAGCAAAAAAATATAATATTTAATAGGCAATGTAGAATTGTAGAGAGATAAATTGAAAGATTAGAGAGATTGTAGGAAGATTTGTGAAAAAAATGAAAAGAAATTTATAGTTGAGAAATAGGGTTAAAGTGTAAATATATTAACTTAAAGGTTAAAAATAAATATTAAGGGGATAGGGGGGTTTATGGGGTGGGGTGGGGGGTCGGGGGGAAATGGACGGTATAGCCGCTGCATAACAATCAAAATCAAAATTTGATTATTGTTGCAACGACTATTTTTGCAAAGGGGGAGTGGGCTGGCGGGGCGGGACGGAGTCAGGATGGGGCGGGTCGGGATCGGGACGATCCCATGGCCCGTCCAGAGTTCGAACCTCGACACCGATAATTTTTTTTATGGGGGATCGGGGCGGGTCGGATAGCGGGACAGGTCGGGTCGGGATCGGGCCGACCAGGCTCACTATACAGCCCTAATATATAGTGATAAACAATTAAAATCAATGATATATAGTGATAAACAATTAAAATCAATGATATATAGTGATAAACAATTGAAATCAATGATGCTTAATCAATACGATGGTATATTGATTTAGGATGGATGATCAACTACATGACTATGCACTAAAACGAGTGATCATAAGAGTGATTTGATGTGAAATACTTGATTCACCCATATTTAGTGATAAACAATTGAAATCAATGATATCTTGTGACAAATAGAGTGAAAATGTTACAACAACTAAGTACATTATCGTAACAACTTAGTCACATGTTGTAACAATGGAGCCACTTGTTGCAACTACTACGATATCTGTTGTAACTGATTTCCTACTTGTTAAAATAGGTGCAACAGATGCTTGATTTGTTGCAATAACTGCTACATATATTGCAACAAAATAGTCAGTTATTGCAACGATTTTCTAAGTTGTTACTTAATATAATGCAACAAATAGGAAATCTGTTGTAACAACTTTATACATCTGTTGCAACATATGCAACAGTTGTTGCAACAGATAACAAATACGTTGCAACAACTTTTTTCATTTTTGCAATAAGTTCAGCTGTTGTTTGATTCTTTTACCAACTGATTAGTAATCTGTTGCAACAGATTAGTAACTTGTTTGAAACTACTGAAATAACTTAATAACATACTGATTTAGAGGTTGTACTGGTACTGAACATCACACATACATTTGTAATATATAGCAAAATTACATAATTCATCAACATCACATAATTCACCAAAAACATAAAAAAGTAGAAACTTAAAAGAAATTGTTCAATAGCCCAAAAATCACAAATCTTAAATAATTGTTCAACAGCCCAAATTCAAGGCTCCAACACCTTATCAACTATATCCACTGCTCATCTCTATTGCATTCTTGCCATTGCGTTGTCGCTCAATAGAGTCATCGATTTTGTCATACAAGTGCCGGCAAACAACTGCTCTATGAGTGCAAGAGAATACGAACCGCATGCCCTGTTAGAGACATTACAAGGGATATCATCTTTTCAATCAAATTCCTATAGTTCGTTGGGCAACTTTTCAGGCAAGTGCTTAAACAAGCCACTCTGCTTCAGCAACTTGGGCCACAATTCTAACATGGACTGCATGTGACAGAAGAAAGCATCATATGTGTAACAAGAAATGTTGCAGTCATATACATTTATCACTCCCTCCTTAATCATGAACTCGAGAGTGACAAAATGGTTGACATTTACATTCATGACCGTTATGACCCATTTTGCACCAACTCATGGACAACCACCTGAGATGTGTTTATCGCCTAAACATTACTTGATTGTATCCTCATCCCACTCAAATGAAGCAAGCCTTTCCTTCAATGGCTCAACATCCAGAATTGTACAATCCTTAGTCAACTCTCCGTACGTCTTCAACATATAATTGTAGAAGTTGAGGTCCAAGATTATATCCCTGAAATAGTAGTGCTCCGGAAAATTGATCTGTCTCTGACGCATTAGGAGAATGATTTCATCTACATACTGCAACATACAAATAAAAATAGTCAGTCACTAGTTGCAAGACCAAATAAGTAAAAATGTAAAAAACCAGGAAGCTGCTGCAATAACTTACTTTTCTGTTACAACAGATCAAAGATCTATTGTAATAGATGTGTAAGTTGTTGCAACGAATGATCTGTTGCAGCAGATGCTTGATCTGCTGCAACAGATACCTAATGTATTCTTCTGAGGCTTACAGTGTCCAACTACCACTCATCCATGGTTGTCATCACCCCGAAGTCATTGGGGCCAAATAAATGCATTGAGTACTGCTGATGCACCTTTTTGGAATTGATTTTGGTAGTAACCTTTTTCTTCATTTGGGAATTCATGGTTAAATATTTACGTATTTAACCATAATTAGCCCATTATTAGCAGGTGGAGGTCGAGGAGTATTTTTTTGGCAGATTTTTTTGAGTTAATATTGGCAAGTGCTTTTGTAATTGCTCTCCGCTTCTTCCTAATCTCAATAGGAGTACATGGCTCTAAAATCCACTTAGACGGATTAACACCCCTCTTAAATATCAAACTCTGGATGAGAGCATTATTATATGTTTGATCATTGGTCAACTCCTTAACCTTCTTAATTAACTAATTCATTCTGTTCTTACAAGTTTTGCATTGACATGCACATGAAGGCACCTTAGAGGTACCGACATCAATAGAAGAAAATCTACCACTAAGCAGAGTATATCTACCAACTCCACCACCAAGTCCACCATGAACATCATCATCATCATCTCTTATTTTTTCACCGACAGTACCTACCACAACATCATCAACCCCACCAACACCATCACCTACAACAACACCTACAACATCACCATCACCATCACCACCACTACTACCAGCACCATCAACAACACCACCACGATTAATAACACCACTACTACCAACACCAACACAATCACCAGTAGCACCATCAACACCATCATCACCACTTGATTTCTTTGTGATGACTGTCACTCCAGCCAATTCTACTTTGAACTGATCAATCAATATGTCAGTCTCAGATTCTAAGGGTACAAAGGAAGCAAGAAATGATTTCATTAACTCTCCAACTGTTGGGACAAGCGATATGTGCACAACCTACAACAAGAAAGCATATATATCAAAATATTGTTATGAAAAGAAACACCTATTTAAAAGAAGTTATAAGATCTGTTGCACCAGGTGTCATTTTTGGTTGACATCGTCCAACAAATTAAGAGGTTGTTGCAACAGATTTGTTACTTGTTGTAAAAATTAGTTACATGTAGTTGTGAAGCATTCAAAAGTCAACAGAGTAACAAAAACTGCAATCTGTTACAACAGATTTCATACTCGTTGGACATTGTCCAACAGATGCAAAAGTTGTTACAACAGATTCAGAGGTTGTTGCAACAGATTCAGAGGTTGTTACAGCCGATTATATAAGCTGTTGCAATAACTAGTTACCTGTTGTAAAATATTCAGGGCTATAGAAGTTTATTCTATATAAATATGTTGCTGAGGCTCACATCATCCTTAAATGGGTTAAAAAGATCAACCCTCAACTTAGTATTACTCTTGGCAGCCAACCATCTAAGGATCCTTAGATAAGAAAGTTATTTGAAATAGCCTTTCACTTGATGTTGGAGGTGAGGAATGGCTTCAAATGCCCAAATATGCCAGCAAAAATAAGAATAATGATTAAAATGCAAAAAAGATAAAAGATAAAACATTGAAGAAGTTTATCATGAAAGCACAAGGAAAGCCATATAGGTTGACCGTCTTCACAATTGGCTTTAATTCTTTCAATAAATATTCAACAGTCAACCTATAACTTTCAAAATCTCATGGGTGGTTGTTGAATGCCTCCCGGTCCTCCGCAAGTTTAAACAAATCAAGTGGTATGTTAAAGTTTGCGTCTTTTTCCCAAAGAACACTTTAGACAAACGAAACTAAGCAAATAAACTTCTTGTGGTTTCTGGACACAGTTCTTAACTTCAAATGTTCAAGCAAATGCCTCTCTTTACAACTCTTTTCTACTAAATTCAACAAATCAACATCCTTCTTACCTTTTACACCCTTTCCTTTCTTGGTTGGTTTCGTCTTGACTGCCCGAGCTGATTTCTTTAATTTAACAGTGGGAAGAGGCTCAGGAGAAGGATAACATCTCAAGCCCGTAACTATGGCAAACTTCTTCATGCCAAAACAAACTGAGATGTCACAAAAATTTATCCAAACCTCATTCTTTGAGGTACAAATAATTCTACGTTTCATAAGCCCATCCACAGTTTTCATTGGAAACCATACAACAACTCATTTTGGCAAATCTAATAAATACCCAAAACAACTAGCCCTAAAGTAATCCTCCAACTCTAATTCTTTAAGTGTACCCCTAAAGATATCAAAACACTTTCCCATGCCTAATTTGACCAGAATATCACCGGTCAAACCATTATGGTCATCCAATGGCGTCCTCACGCCGGACTTGGCATCCTTTTCATCTTCTTAATTACTCTTTTCAATTTCTACATCTTCTTGCTCTTCTTCATCTACCTTATCTTCTTCATCATTCTCCTCATCTACCTTATCTTCTTCATCATTCTCTTCATCTTCCTTATCTACTTCACTTTCATCAGTTTTATCTCATGATTCTTGGCCATCTTCAGGATGTTCATTATGGCTATCTTAAGACACTTCTACTTCGGAGGTTTTCTTGGACTCTATGCCCTCCTCTATATTAGAAGTTTGTGGTTCATTTTGACTATTAGTTGATTGAACATTTGTTGATTCTGAAATAGCTTGCTCAGCAAGCTCTTTTAATGGTGTTTGACCCTTGGGTCGTTTACTCTCTCTAGATTGCTCAGTTGATATAACTCATTTTCTTTTAGTTTTTGCCATTTTATCTGCACACAAGAGATAAATAAAAACAATTTCAATTGATTTGTGCATCATTCACAGTAAAAAGGAAAAAAAGAACTGCATCAGTTGATAAAAAAAATACAAGTAACCCAATTTTTCAACAACTGCAGAATCTGTTGCAACAACTCACTGAGTTGTTGCAACAACTCACTGAGTTGTTGCAACAACTGAGGAAGTTGTAGCAAATGCTTCTGCTGTTGGAAAGAATAAACAGTAGCAACACCTCAGCATCAACCTTAGCAGTTGTTTTGACTTTTTGCAACAGATTGTGAATTTGTTGCAACAACTTCTTTAGTTGGTGCAAAACCTCAGTAGCTGTTTTGATTTTTTCCAACAACTAATAAAATCCAAGCTTTTTCCTAAACTATACCATACCAGGACACCACCACTACCACCAATAACAAAATATCTATTTCAGTATAAACACACAACCAACCATCACAAGTTAAATAAAATACACAAATTAGTGATTTTTAAGCATGCAACCTCAATAAATGTTTGCAACTGTCAAACAAGTGATGACATTGTTGCAACAGCTTACTCAGCTGTTGAAAAAAATCAACAAAATTGAAAGCACTTTTTTCAAAACCCCAAGGAGAACAAGAACAAAAATAGAACCAAAAATCATAATTTCACAATCACATATGCTATTTACAAACATACAAACCCCAACAAGTGAAATAAATATCCCAAATAAGAGTTTCTCAAGCATAGAATAACAAAATAAACAACATTGAAGACAAACCCATGTTCTTCTTCTTCTTCTCTAACCAAAATTATCATTTTCACACTTTGATTTCAGAACTCTAACTTTCGAAGCAACAACAGCCATGAGAGAGAAAATATTAAGACCAAATTTATTAGATCGATAAATTTGAAAGCCTAAGTAATAGTATATGGTGTAATTTAAGTTGCTGGGTAAGATCATGACCTCTCGTGGAAAAAGACTTTGACAATGTACTTTTATATTTCATTCGTTGTGATAATAAACGGAATATTCATTTTGTTCGTTACAACTCTTTTTTGTACTTTGAATATGTACTCGAGTCTAACTTTATGATTAAGACTATTGAGTATCTTTTTAATAAATGTAGTAATTATTAAAAAGTGAATAATATAGATGGAAGATAATATAAAATACAACGATGTGAAAGTCGTCGACGGTAGAAGATGAAAAAAGAAGGAAACTATTAAGAATAACTCAGAGTCCATTTGAATTAATTGATTAAAAATAGTTGATAAGTATTATGTGCTCAAAAATTATTTTGAGTGCTGGAGCTGATTTTGTTACGAGACAATAAGAATTAAAGCAATAATAATAAAAAGAAAGAAATATAATTTTAATGTGAAAATCCTCATGTGGAAGAAAACCACAATCTTTAACTCTTATTAATCTCAATGAAAGATGTTTTCCATGATACAATAATTATGCGAAACAATCATGTATATATAGGGTGCGAAAAAACCTAAATCTAGTGAAAAATAGGTGTTCGCGCAGGGCCTACGACCCCTTGCTTCATCTATTGCAGGGGCCCATGTTGCCACCCCCTATAATTTCGCAGTCAATCAGGCCCACAAACTTAACAGATTTTACAAAAAAATATTATGTGATTGGATGAAAGTGCTGAAATTGATAAGAAGTTATTTGTATGTTTGGTAAAAAGATAATGATAAATATTTTTTTTTGTTAAATTGACCGAAATGTTCTTAAAACTATTTATAAAAATATAAATTCAAAAGATTTTTTACATAAAAAAGATATATGAATAAAATGGAAAGATAATTAAATGTTATGTCTAATGAAAAATATTTCAGAAATTACAAAAGTTATTAGAGATAAAATAGTAAAAGTTTGGTCAATTTTTTTTATTTATAAATAGTAAAATCATGAGTAATAGATCACCAACTTATGATTTTTGACTTCTTAGGACTTATAAGCACTCATTTCTTAAGTCAATTATGTTTATGGGGTGGAATGTTGGCCGATAAGTAATTCATACGTCCAGAAAATGAAAGTAGCAAAGATGAAATGTTGAGATTGATGTGTGTATATACCAGAAGAGATAGAATTATGAATAAAGATATTCAAAACAAGGTAAGAGAGGACTCTATGATGGACAAGATGAGGGAAAGGAGTAGTGGGATGGTTCGTGCATGTGAAAAGGAGATGCACAGTGCCCTAGTGGAGAGGTATGTGAGGTTGGTATGGTAGGTCTAAAAAGATGTAGATAAAGCATTGGGGAAAGATGATTAGACACGACATAATACACTTGAAACTTATCTAGGACATGAGCCTTAATAGGGAGGTTGAGTATTATGATAGAAGGTTAGTATAATTTTCCTCATTATTATTATTATTATTGCTTTACTCATCAGTATTATTATTATTACTCTCCTACTATCTTATTTTTCGATTTCATTATAACATGTTGTTTCTCTTGCTTCAGTTATCAGATTATTTGTTGTTGCTACTACTATTCTTTTCTCTATTATTTTCAACATGATTTCTTTATTACTGTATTTGTTTTTTACCTGATTTGATATACTTTACTTGAATCGAGGGTCTAGCGGAAATAACTTTTCTACCGGTAGATGTAAGATCTGCCTACATAAATTCTCTCCAAACTCACTTATAAAATTACGCGGAATATATTGTTAATATTATATGACTTTTAAGCACTTTTAATAGTTATCAAACACGTAAATAAATTTTAAAAATACTTACAAAGCCAAACATCTTCTTAAGTATTTTAACCAAAACATCAGTTTTCTTTTCCCTCTTCAATTTTTATTTTTTCCTTTTCCCCTTATCTCTCTCTCTCGCAGTTGACGGATCTCCAATTTCCACTTACACAATTTCCTTGATTCACTCTTCATCTGTACCCTTCAACCAATTACTATGTTTTCCCCATTTGCTTCTCTCATACTTACACCCACCCCAATGGGCACAATAATGGTTCTTGAAAAATTCTGGTTCTCATTTCTTTGGGATCCTGTGGGATGGCATCAACCATTCTTTTCGTTTGGCAATTTTATCAATTGGGTATGTAACAAAATGAAACTTTTAAGCTTTACAATTAGAAAATTGCTAAACATCTTGGGTTAGTGTTGTTTTCTGTTGCAAATTGTGATTTGTTTTCTTCAGAAATTGTGAATTTGTTGTGTTCTAGAGGTCCCCATTTGATGTATTGTTGCTTTGTCTATGTCTGTATATTGGTGAATTTCATGTCATTTGGTTTAGTTAGTGGGCGTTTCGACATAAAAAATGTGATATTTGCAAGAAAAAAATAGTATGTGAAAAGAGTTGAAAAAGGGTATTTCGAAGTTAAGGTTGTGTTTGGACATGCATTTAACTTGAAAAAAAGCAAGTTTTGTGAGTGGAAAAGAATTTTTACTTGAAAAAATGGTCAAAACCACTTTTTTTAAATTTGAAACTAATCCTCAATTTTTTTTGACAAAAGATCAGTCCAATGGTATAACCAAACGCCGTTTTGAATTTTTATTTTGAACAACCACAACCACAACCACAACAACAAATCCAATCACTAGTGGGGCACAAACCTTACCCTAGATCTGTGGGATGGGGTAGAGAGGCTGTTTCCGATAGACCCTTGCTCAGGAAAAAACAGTTTTTTCAAAACGGGCTCTTAGTGTCATAGTTGAAGGTTAAAAGTTAAAATTCATGCAATGGTTGAAGAAAAATCAAATCTTGATTAATGTGGTTAATGCCCCATTCTGGGGTTACTAGGATAATAGTAATGGCTTGAGAGGTTGCAAACTCTTGGGGGTCTATGTGGTTTATTTTGAGGTTCCTGTGAGAAAATCCATTTTGGGATTCAAATTCTGATTTTTATTTTTCTTGTTTTAGTGATATGGATTACCTTCCTGTTGAGGTAATTGGGAATATCCTCTCTCACCTCGGAGCAGCGAGGGATGTGATTGTTGCATCCGCAACGTGTAGAAAGTGGCGGGAAGCTTGTCAGAAACACCTCCATACAATTTCATTTAATTCTCATGATTGGCCACTCTATCGAGACCTAAGTACTAGTAGGCTTGAGATACTGATTACTCAGACATTATTTCAAACAACACGCTTGCAAGGTCTATCGATATTGATGGATGATGATGACGAGTTCTCGGCTTCCACTGTAGTTGCTTGGCTCATGTATACGAGAGAATCATTGCAATGGTTGTTTTACAACGTCCGCACTACTCCGAACATCAACATTCTTGATATATGCGGTCGACAGAAGCTGGAAATGTTAGTGCTTGCTCATAATTCCGTATCAGGGGTCGAACCAAATTATCAGAGGTTCCTCTGCCTAAAATCCCTTTCATTAAGTTACGTCAGTATTTCAGCATTGGATCTGAATTTATTGCTGATGGTTTGTCCAAAGATCGAAATTTTAGCCCTTGTGAATCCAGAGATTGCAATGTCAGATGCACAGGTAACTAGGGGTATCAAATGGGCCGGTTGGACTGAGTTTGGGCGGGTCAAAAGTTACTTGGGCTAAAATGGGCTTAAAAACGGGTCATAACCCAACCCGCCCAATTCTTAATAAGTGTATATTTCTTTCTTTGTTCTTTTATATTTTTTATTACCTAATAAATTTATTTTTTTCTTTATTATGACTATATAACATATCAAATTAAAAAAATAACTTTTTGAAAATATTTTGACAAGATTTTGGATCAATTTGAGCTATATATCAACCCAATTTTTTGATGGGCTGAAATTGATTGGGTTGAAGTGGGCTGAGCTAATAAATGTGCCTGTCAATGACCAGTCCAAACTTGGGCGGGTTGGGCTGATCATGTTTTCCTGGGCTAATTTTGCCACCCTTATGCACAGGTAACTGTTGAGCTGAACAGCACCACACTGAAGAGTATCTATATTGAAGCGATAAGTTTGGATAAGTTTATATTGGAGGCCGACAGCCTCGAGAATCTGCACTTAAAAGACTGCGCACTCGAGCTATTTGAGCTCGTCGGAAAAGGAACTTTGAAGTATCTCAAGATTGATGATGTTAGTATTATACATCTTGATGGTGAGGCTGTTGATAATCTCGAAACCGTAGATGTTAGTAATTTCACGATAAATTGGTCCAAGTTCTATCAGATGATTTCAAAATCATCCGCAATGAGAAGTCTCAGGATATGGGACGTCGTATTTGATGAAGAGGACGAGATCGTGGACGTCGAAACGATTGCACTTTGCTTCCCGCAATTAAACCATCTTGCAGTTAGTTATGACTTAAGAGACGACTTACGGGAGGGAATTCTTCACTATGGTTTACAAGGATTATCGTTGTTAGAGAATGTAAATGTGCTGGAGCTCGGATCAACGGTAATTAATGACATTTTTACTCAGTGGGTTGCTGGTCTACTTCAAAGATGCCCTAATCTCACTAAATTACTTATTCATGGAGTGATTTCGGAGACTAAAACACATGAAGAGTGTCAAATGTTGGCCGGCTTTACATCATCTATCGTGCAGCTGATGAGGAGATACATGCACGTCAATGTGCAGTTTGAATTTGAGTAGATCAGAAACATACGTAGATGTGGAATATTGGGCTCAATCAAAAATAGCAGAGGCAGGTAGAAAAGGTATTCAGTTGAACTTAAAGCCTTTTGGTTCCCTTGTTCTCTTTATTTATATAAATTCTTCTTAATGATTCAGATTATGGAATCTCCTAGTAAAGTTTCTTATGATTTTGCCACCACTTCAGTTGATTCTAAGTTAGAAAAAGGGGATTAGTAGATAGCCTAGCGTCCCTCATGATGATCCTTTCCACTGGATTAACATTTTGAAAATTTCTTTGCTTACTTGCTATAATACTGAAAGATTCAAATTTAACAATGGACATGAGATGCATCCTCTAGGAATTCATTTCATTTTACACTAGTATCAGTCTTCTTGAATTACTATCAGCTACGCTTAACAATTGCTGAAATGCATTGTCTAGTAGAGTAGATTTCATTATTCACAATACGAATACCCTTTCTCTTAACAATAATAACACCATTCCTTTTGATTACTGCCAGGTGGCAGGTACTACACGTCCATGCATGAGACCCTTAACTTGAGTTTTTGTTGATGCAAAAGTAAGAAATTGAAGAGGAGAATAGAAATACCTAACGATCATATTCTATAAAAACAAAAGTGATCTATCATACATGTATACAGTGTTCTAGTCGGTGTCAACTTTATGAATCTTCCCTATCAGTGTTGTTCCTTTTAGACCCTTCTCAATCTGACATTCAATAATTAGGTTCTCAAATACTAGAAATTTTCTACATTTTCTACTAGCATATAGATCTCGTACAAGATTAAAAGACTGCCAATGTGGATTGGACGTAAAGCAAGCACATGACTAGGCAAACAGTCACAAAACCTGGATGCATGGTTGTCTTTGGTTATTGGTGGATGTTATTTTCTTTACATGTGTTTACGGAATTATTGTCTTATTCTATTTTCTTCAATCTTGTGGATAATGGATATACCTAAATAAATACAGATTTGTTTGGTAACTTGGCTTCTCATTTTTGTGGAGTTTGAATTCGTAATATACATACTCATTTTACATCCTTGAATGAAATCACTCTGATGTATAATTTTCTACAATTCTTTTCTTGAGTGAATGATCCGAATTTCAAATTGAACTCTTATCTCTTTCACAGGAGACTTAAAAACCCAACATGAATAGAGGAGATGGGCTAGTGTGCCATGATGCAACAAAGTGCCAAATGTTGTTTCCGTAAGTTGGACATTTTCACGTTCCAACAGTTTGTGTCGGAAAAAAGGACAAGTAGGATATCAACTAAAATGCATTGAATGAATGAGAACCACTGTATTTTATAACGAAGATTAAGCTCATTTGCTTTTTCTATCTCTTGTATCTTAGTCCACTGGCAGTGGTGGTGGAATGAAATGTCAATAGTAATATTTGCAACAGCAGTTTTGATCATTGTTGTCTTTGAACAGATTTTTTTTCACTTTTCTTATCTATACATTGAAAGTTCTTGTTCCTTTTTTATGTTTCATTCCATCTAGAATGAAGTTCTTTGGTATCCTTGTCCAATTGCTGTCTAATGTTCTGACAATTTGTTAAATGGATGGGCACGAACACTTTGATATCTAAACACATACGGAGACACGTAAAGTTTGCACGATTTTTCATTTAGACACCTAAACTTAGGGGTGTTCCTATTGAGCACTTACAATACCCAATATTTGTTCCAATTAGTCACTTTTCGCAGATCTAGTTTTCTCGCACTTTAGTAGCAGATGTGCTGAATTTTGACTCTCTTCTATTGTATTACATTGAAATTGCAGCTATGTTTACCCAAGAAACTCATAATTCAATGTTTATCTAGTGTTTAAATTGGAATGCTCTATGTGTTTGTGTATCTTTCTCTTCCACCTCTCTCACATACACACCGAGAAACGTCTTTTTCTCTCTCTGAATTGAGACCTAAGCTTTTGTGAAGCAGCTTGGCTATGCCAAATGTATAGCATAGTGTATCTTTTTCATGCTGTGACTCAATACAAGTTTGACTTCATTTTTTGGTTAACGATAGGTCTAGTCCAGCTTGCACATCTCAACTACGAATACATGTTACCTCTTATCAGACCAGGTACTATTAGGTAACTCTTGCCACCAATTTGCTTTGACAGATAGGTAGAAATGACGTAACCTTTTATTCTCTGCGGGAATTTGAATTCTGGTCTTTTATGGTTTTCACCCCTTCATTGACCGTCGCCTCGGCTATAATGCCTTTTTTTTGTTCTCTATAACTTATCTGTTGATGCAGTTGTGGCTGGAGAATAGTAGTTAGATTTTGGTTGACTAATTATTTCCAAATTAAGGATATTCAGTGACAAGTTGAAGTTTCAAATACTAGTCTAATAATATTATCACTTTGTTACTGAAAATAAAACTTTTGTGGTTGTCATCGTGGGACTGAGTTCTTTGTTTGTTTTGTGGCATTTACAGCTAAATTTTATTGTTTCTACATAGTTTTGTTTATGTATATGTGGTATGAATAAGGCTATAGCTAGCCACATATTCAAATAGGGAGACAAACATTAATTAAAAAAAATAGTAGCTTTGCTTTCTTCTCATTCTTATATAAAAAAGGGCAGCCCGGTGCATTAAGCTCTCGCTATGCCCGGGGTCCGGGGAAGGGCGGGATCACAAGAGTCTATTGTACGCAGGCTTACCTCACATTTCTGCAAGATGTTGTTTCCACGGCTTGAACCCATGACCTCCTGATCACGTGACAACAACTTCTCATTCTTATATAAAAGTTCAGATAACTTAAAAGTAATATATAGTCAATCATTCAGTCTATTGAATAACTAACGAATATGCCATTTATAATATTTTATTGGGGTGTCAAATTCTGATAATTACAGAAATTAATTTCTTTTATAAGGAATATTTTAGGATATAAGTCGCCCTACTTTAACTAACAGATATGATAAAATAAACGTGCTGTGAATATCTTGCTTTTCATTATACTTAAGAACACAGGGAAACTCATACTATGATTTAATTCTAATGATTATCTTAACGAATAAATAACCTCTACAACAACATATCCAGTGAAATCTCATAAAGTGAAGTTTGAGGAGGGTTGAGTATACGCAGACTTTACCCCTACCTTAAAAGGTAGAGAGATTTCCAATAATGAATAAATAATCTCTAAATAAATTAAAAGATTCAAACAATTCCCAAGTCATATTCAGAAGGAAGTTTAATTAAGGAGTACGGTGGGATGGATAAAATCCCCAGGGATCTCGTGAATCTGGATTTCCGATACCAAATGGTTATGCAAAAAAGGAATTTTAATAGGATTTGCCTCACAATTTTGATTAGTTTTGGAGATAATTATAAATTAGTTTCCTAAAGAGTCAAACCCCATATGCATGAACCATGGGCCTGCAAATCTTAAAACCCATAATTAATTTGTACTGAGATTTTCTCTTTGCAAGTGTCAGAATTTCCTGCAGGTTCAACTGCTTGGAAAGACTTGTTCAAAGAGTAAAGAAGAATCACTCAAAAAAATGCACTTTTCAAGTACTGTTTTGGTATAGAGCTATATTGGAATATTCTGACTATGTAACTATAAGTATGAGTTTGAATGAGTAATAAATATTCTGACTATGTAATTATAAGTATGAGTTTGAATGAGTAATATACTTTAATTATTCGCATCAACTTCAATTAGAAAATGTCTGGGCTTTTACTACTTATTGAGGCGAATGTGTAAAATTGAAGGAGAAGTCATATTTTATGTGGTTAACTTTAATAGATGAATGAGAAAGACAAACAAAATTTCAAAATTTGAATAGAAATATCTTATTGCCCTGATGTTCATTATGATATATCCCCCCCCCCCCCCCCCCCACCTCTTGGTTCATCACTAACATTAATCCTCTTGACTTTAAAGGAAAAAAGTTAACTTGGAATTGAGGCATAATTATTGTTGTTATTGCCTGAATTGAAGCTTCTATGTTTGGAGTATCTCTATTAGGTTGGATAAGATTAGATGCAAGATTAAAATAAATTAGTGAGAATAATAGAGTTTAAGCAAGGATGGTTTTTCAATTATACCTAATACGAACAAGCAACTAATAAAATATATAAGTAACTAACTAAGTTCCATGCTTAAATTAATGACAAGCAAAGACTTAATCTGATCTGACAAGATTTTTGAAGCCATACAATAATGGCATAGAGATATTAAGATATGATCCGAGCCAATGAACTTCCAAAGTTGGAGAAGGAAGCAAAGTATAAATTAGTACACAATATTTTCACAAGGAGGATGTGATCATATCAACACTAACGCATTGAATCTCATAAGAATTTCGAAGTTAAGCATGCTTGGGCGAGAGTAGTACTAGAATGAATGACTCCCGGAAGTCCTCGTGTTGCATACTCCTTTTAAAAGTAAGGTCTGCATACATTCTATCCTCCTCATACCCTACTTTATGAGATTTCTCTGAGCATGTTATTGTTGTTATATTTTCAAAAGGAATGTTTAGACATCCAAAGGGAACTTTCGTATTTCTCAAAAGGATTTTTCAGAATTTTCCACATGAAATATCTGAAGAGCACTTTGCAAGGATAAAGTTAGTCTCCATATTTTTTTTAGTCACCATATATTTTTATAGATTACGGATTTGGATTTTAGTCGTAGAACTAGCATTAATATTTGAAGGAATATTTGGTTTGTCATAACCAAGTATGTGGAATTTTTTTTGATAATGGGTGGCAGTGAGACTTGATCCCACGATCTCTAACTACCTGCTCTGATATTATATTGAAATGTGTGACAATCTCATCTAAAAGCTTAAACTGTTAGAGATGACATACTTTTATTTACTTAATTATATTTTTAACAGAATGATAAAATTATTTTATTTGACCTATAAATTAGCGGTTCGGGGCGTTGAATCACCCACTAATATTTATGTCACGATAGATTACCTACATATATAAACTTTTAAGAGATGATCTTTTTTCAAACCGTGTATAAATACATAATGCTTCATGTACCAAATAAATTGCTTTTTCCTTTTCACGAGCAAGACTTAGGTTAGAGTTTCATGAAGAATAAAAAGGTTATTAGCACTCAATTGCATGCATACCTAATCCAATAGAACTTCTCTAAAACTTCATGGACCCAAAAACCTTTTGTATGGCCAATAATTGGGTTTCAAGGAAGAATTATTGGAATGGGCACACTAGCTAGATACAAAGGTGGTTGATGAATAAAACATTATAAAAAATTGTATATTCCAACAATCCTTCTCCACCAAAATGAACTTATTATGGGTTCATCAGTAGATTTCATTTTTTTGTTCTTTTTTTGCTCGAGTCTACTTGTGCTTTCGTTGATAGCTTTGTCCATCAAATTTAGGCGAATAAAAAGAAATCACCCATCAATTTTTATTTTTATGGTAATTTAATTAGATCTCTAAGATTTCACCCACCTTCTTGACCACTGACCATTATGTGTTTGCGTGTATATATATATAAAACTGGAATTATTAGCTACGAACTTCGTTGAAAATTCGTCTCTAAATTTCTTGTAGCTAACAGAATTTTATGATAATCCGTCGCCAAATAGGATCATTGATAGATTTTGCTGTTTAGCTACAAAATTTATCCTTGGCTAATTCCTACTTTTTAGTAGTGAATATATATATATATATATATATATATATATATAATATTTTGTAAAAGAATGAACTTTTGTTATCTTCATAAAGTTGTAGATAATATTTATTTGTTAAATTTATTTTTAGATGGCTAACGATTGTTATTCAAAAGTCACAAAGAGTAATTAACTTCAAAGTTGCACATGTTTGAAGGTTAAAACAAATATCTAGTTCTCAATACACAATAGAACTTGCACAATCTAAGGTAATATATCTCATGCTGCAATCCCAAATATCTATGTGCAGATTATTAATTTGACATTATATATGAACCATTATCTAGTGTTGACACTGAGACATAAAATTTACGTCGAACGTGACCTGAAATAAAATTCTCCTATATCTTAGAAAATCGTTCCAGCCATATTATTCTAGATAAAGAGGGCATTTCAAAAATATAAATAAATTAGAGTATGCTTAAATCAAGAAGAGTTAGTAACATTATCGAAGGTTGTGGTTGAATGGCTAGGATCATCTGCCCTTAATTAGACGTTTTATGTTCGAGTTCTGAGCATAGTAGAATCTTGATAATGAATGTTTCCTCCTTTATGTGACGCACATCTGGATTAGTCGGGTTCAAAACAGATACCAGAATTGAGTGGGGACACGCACACAAAAAAGAGTTAATTAATAGCACCACCACGGGTTGTGGTAGAACATATATGGTCACTCCACCCTTAACTAGAGGTCTACAGATTCGAATTCGCTTCCTCATTTATGCGACATAAATCTGAATTAGTGGGAGTTCTAAAATGAATACCGGACACCGAGTGAGACACTAAAAAAGAAGAGTTAGTAACACCACCAGTGATTGTGGTGGGATAAATATGATCCAACAACCCTTAATTAGTGGTCTCGTATTCGACTTTGGAACGGAAATAAAAATTCAGGTAATGCAACACATCCTCTTTACACAACGTGATTTCAAATTAATCAAAGTATTTCACCTTTTATACGAGACAAATTTAAATTAGACAAGAACACAAAAGGAACAGTGAACATTAAATGAAAAAAAGAGTTAGTAGTAACATTATTTGGCATAATAGAGGCAAACACCATACCTGTTTAATCATCAATCAATAACACTCACTGTGTCTCAATTTATGTGACACAATTTTTTTTTAATTTATCCCAATAAATATCACCTTTTTATAATTAAAAATAATTTAATCTTATAAAATTATTTTCAGCCACACATTTATATATGACTCTGGACCACACATTTCAAAGATGAAGACATCTAAATTGGAACGAAGAGAGTACTAAATGGTAAAGTCTACTCAGTACTCAGCCATGGACTTGTGAGATAAATGAAACAAATTTCTAATAAGGGAAAAGAATCATGGGTGTGGCACGGTGTTTAGGTGATGACAGGGTTTGGATGTTGACCTATCAACAAAAAGGATAATACCAAACAAATATTTCAAACCCTTAGATTAATTAATTTTAGAACACAAGTTGTAGTGCCATTTCAATTTAACAAAGTTTTGGTTTGATTAGCTAAAACCAAAATTTTAAATTTCCACTCCATTATGTGGTGAATGGGGAGGAATAGCCCCCACCCCACCCCCTCACCCTTTATTTTTTTTATGAGTCGCTAAATTTGCGCTACTAACTCTGAAAAATTTATCGACTAAGATATCAACCTTATTTATGTGGGAAAGAGTAGAGGAATAAACTCATTATCCATCGAATTACAAATCTTACGCCACTGATCCTATAGAAAATTTATCGTTTTCCAAAAAAAGAGAAGTTCAACTATATTCTACATAAAACAATAGAGGGATAAATTCATTATTCATCGAATTATGAATCTTGCTCCACTAATTCTCAAGAAATTATCATTTATCAAAAAATAAAAATTCAGGTATATTATGTGCAAAACGGTAGAGGGATAGATTTATTAATCACCGAATTACGTATCATGCATATAGATAACATGGCTCCGCCATTGCTTCAATGACATTCTTTTCTATAATTTTTTGCTTGAAAGGATATACTCGACTCATAGAACAATAATATAACGAAGCTTCAATCTCAAACTAATTACTATCGATCATATCAATCTACACCAACCATGCTTCTTCATTTAAGCTCTAATCATATACACGGTTCATAGAAATTTAAGGAAAGAGTTTTGCAAAAAATAGTTTTTTATCAAATGTCAAAGTTTTTTTTTTTTTCAATTCTTAGTCGCCCAAATATTTCACTTCATTTTACCTTGGTCTTATTGTTATGTTGAAAGTCAATATGAACTACATATAAATCAAGGGAACAACTATACCTCTTTCTCCAGCTTTGTTATCATATATTTTCTGGGAAAGAAAACTTTGTCTCATCTCTGATATTAATAATAAAAATAATTTATTATGTAACAGAATTTGGTTGTATATAAAATATTTTATTATTTTGTGTGGTTAGTACTTGCAACTCTCAAGGGGTTCTACAAAAATGGGCCAATAAGAAATTACAGGCGGTTAGAGAGAGAGAGAGCGAGAGTAGTGTGTTCGTGCCAATGACCCCACAAACCCCCTCCCCCGCCCTTTTTTTTTTTTTTTTTTTTTTTTTTTTTTTTATCTAGCATCCGATAGGGCCGCGTAGGGTCAATTGACCAATAAAACTTTGATCTTTTTAGCTCCTACCACTAGAGATGATAGTGAATCCTAGATTCGGTCCGAATCTGATGGATCGAGATTCGTTTTATAGAATATGGATCTTCAAAATTTGGATCCGATGGATCCGGATCGGACCCAGATCCATTTCTGACGGATCGGATTTGGATTTGGATCTTGTATTTGAGATCCGTATTCGATCCAGATCCGACCCGTGGATCCATTTTTTATTAAATATATTCATAACCTAGAATGTAATTTTATAAATATTTTCTTTAAAAAATTCATAATTTCTGATATGTAAATGATATGTTTAATCATAAATATTTATTGAGATGAATTTTTTTAGTTATCTCTTTTTAAAAAGTAATATTTTTTCATATTTGAGAAGTGCTGAAAGGGATCAAAAGATGTCCCTAACAAATGACAATTGAGTTGTAGAACTGTAAATGATGTGATTACTAGCTTTTGTCACAAATATGTGTCTAGAAGTTGTTTGCAGAAATTAAAAATTGTCTCGTACCATGCGAGTAAAAATGCTTCCTTCTCTTTTAACTTGTGGCATTTAAGTGTTTAATTAAAGATTGATCCTTACTAGAGAATTAGTAGCACATTAAATAAATTAGCAGGCTGGATAACATACAATTGATAAGCAAATATGTCTTCATATATAATCAAGTAAGAAAAATAAAATTCTAAAGACTTAAAGAAAATAAAAAATAACATAATCCAGTAGAGACTTATAACTACTCTTTTGTTTTAACTCTCTTCTCCCAACAAACCCCCATCCTCCAAAGTTGTTTCCCGGTCATACGACCGAGCTGGTCGTCTCTTGGTTTATTCTTGCACTTGTAATTTTGGTTGTCATTGAATTTTAAGCTATTGCAATATATAGACTATTTCACAAAACAATTAAGAAAAATAAGTCACATGTGATCAATGATGCTATTATTTTTTTTAACATGGTTGTAGAGTTTGGAGTGGCCTAGATGTGTTAATTGACTACTGTTACTTCATGTTTTGATGTAATTTATTTGGGTATTGACCTTTCCTCAAAAGTAAAAGCAAAATATCAAATCTATCTCAGGCAAATAGGGAATTAGACATGTCTTGGAATGACCAAAGATGAACTTCCATGTCTTAGAATTAGACATGTTAAAGGACAATATACTTTTTGCTTAAATCTGTCTATGAATTTTGTAAACTATAATTTGTTTTCTTCTGTTTTTTTCTAGCATAGGTTGATTGAATGAACTCAATCATTTTTTCCAATAAGATTGAGTTTTATTTTATCAAAAAAGTTTTAACAGGTGGGAATATTATTCAAGACAAATTTTTTTACATGTCGATCCAGATCCGATCCGTGGACCCGGTGGATCCGATGGATCCGGATTTGGATCTGATTTTTATGGATCCGATAGATCTGGATCCAGGTATAAAAAACGAATCTGGATCTGAATCTAGTAGGATCCGATCCAGATCCGATCCGTTGTCATCCCTACCTACCATCCTCCTTTATTTCTCTTTGCTTATGAGGAAAAGTTGTTTTTTTTCCCAAGAATATCTTTAAACTGAGGTAAAACATCTATTTTTTTTCCTCTCAAAGCTGCATTCTAATCTTAAAAATACTTCATCCGTTTCAAAAAGATTATATTACGTTTCTTTTTAATCCGTTTAAAAAAGATTACATCTTTCCCTTTTTAGCAAATCTTTCATTTCAACTTTCCACATGACATGTTTAAGACTACAAGATTATATGTTATTTTTGTACATTTAACACATCTTTAATTTAAAACCACAAGATTGAAAAGTCTTCTCTATTTTTTAAAATTTCACGCTAAGTCAAAATTAGACAATCTTTTTTAAACGGAGGGAGTATTTTTTTGGGTATTTTTAAAAAATACTTTGCACCCTCTTGTTGGTTGATTCTATTTTTATATTCCATTCGGATAAAAAAGAGTGTCCATTTATCATTTATTTTTTTAGTAAAAAAAAGTGTCAAATTAAGAAAAAATCACCTTACTTTTCTATATTTGTCCTTATCAATTGTTAGGTGTCCAAATTTCCATACTTATTTAATTAGGAATATTTTAGTCAAATTATCTATTTTTTTTAGAAGTTAGCATTTTTTTAAGAAGTGAATAATCTTTTTGATCCTGATGGAGTAGAATAATAAAAGTATATAGCTATATATATATATATATCTTAATTTGACAATAAAGCTTTGATCTTTTAGCTTCTTTCCACTTATTATTCTTTTGCTTCTGACAAAGAGTTGTCTTTTTTTTTTTTCCAAGAAGATCCTTAAACTAAGGTAAAACATGCAGTTTTCTTGTTTTTTCCCCTCAAAGCTACCATCTTCTTGAAAAAAATTGGGTAAATATATATATATTTTTTAAAAAATAGTTTGGACCCTCTTGTTGGTAGCTTCTATTTTTATAAAATAGTAAGAGGAGTATAACGCTTTGATCATTTTAGCTTCTTTCCACCCTTTAGTCTCTTTGCTTCTGAGTAAGAGTTGTTTTTTTTCAAGAAAATCCTTAAACTGAGGTAAAACATGTAGTTTTTCTTGTTTGTTTTTTTAAAGCTACCATCTAATCTTGAATTCTTTTGGGTATTTTCAAATGATACAGTAGAAAATAAAACTTAGAAAAATACATGTTTTGAGGAAAAAAAAATACTTTGGACCCTCTTGTTGTTCATAGCAGTATAAAACTTTTATCTTTTTAGCTTCTTTCTACCCTTTAGTCTCTTTGCTTATAAGGAACAGTTGGTTATAAACTGAGGTAAAACATGGAGTAGTTTTCTCGTTTTTTTTTAACCTCTCAAATCTACCATCTAATCTTGATTTTTTTTGGGTATTTTCAAAATGATTGATTTTGTAGTCTTTTTTTTTTTAATCAGGGAAGATCAAGGATGGTCTGAAAATTGTTTGCATGGAGAGTCAAAGAATTGGAGACACTGCAAGTACTTTGTCAGCTGATCATAACATGCCTTATGCACTTCTTCGTGGCCTAAATCCTCCTACTACTAACACAAGCTTCATGTATCATTCCACACTAAAGTATAGTAGTCATTCTTTGCTCCCTTTATTTTTTCAGATTTTTTTTTCTTCAATTTTTGGAACATAGTGTTTTTGACAATTGATAATATTTCTGGTGTATACAGTAATCAAGAATCGCCAGGTTTTGATTTTGGGGAGCTGGAAGAAGCTATTGTTATGCAAGGAGTTAAGATGAGCAATGATGAATCTGTTAAATCATGTATACTCTTTTTCGCTCTCTCTTCTTTTTCTGACGTTTGCAAAGTTTAACCAACTAATTATGAACTCGAATAAGAATTTTCAATATAGAGATTCAAAAGAATATCACACTGGATGAAGTTCTGTCGGTGGAGCCACGGCAATAAGAGCCGTTCAACTCCTTTCGCTGAAAAATTATACTACTAATATAAAGTTAATTATATACTCCATATATATATATATATTGTAGATGGTGAATTCATATATGAGCATTGACGCATGTTGTATTGAGTGTCTATCAAAAATAATATCTCCAACCCACAAAGAGGTATGCATACATTATACTCTCTTCAGATCCAACACTCATGAGACTACATTTGATATGTTAATAATATACTCCCTCAGTTTCCTAATAAGTAGTGTTTTAGGCTTTTGATTTTGTTTCAAAATAATGGTGCTTTAAAATTTCAAGAAAAAATTAATTTTATTCTTCTAAAATTATCCTATTTACATAATAAAAAATCATTAAGTTGAATGGCGTGGAGCTTCATAAAAGGAAACTTGAACTCTTTTGCATGATTTACTGACTCCATAACTGCAGTTACTGCTCCCTTAATTTTAACTGTTAAATTATTTACTGTTTTTTTATTTTACACGTTCTTTAATAAATATTAATTAAAAAATATATTTAATTATTTAATTTTTATTTATGTCTAAATTATAATCTATCTTTATTAAAATTTTATTCTATTTATGCATTAATGATAAATGATAAAATGGAGAAAATATAATTAATTACGTCTTAAACTTTTAAAATGATAAATAATTTGAGATAACTATTTTTAATAATCACGACAAATAATTTGAGACAGAGGAAGTACTACCAAAAGGAAAAAAAGAAGAAAAAAAGAAAGTCTTTTTTGTTACTTCCGCCGTCTCAATTTATGTAACATCATTGGACTTGACACAAATTTTTTAGAAAAAAACTTTTAAAATTTATGATCCAAAATAAATCTTAAATATTTATATGACTATAAATTATTTAATAAAATTAAATTATTTTTAAATATAAAAAGTAATATTTTTTTTAATACATATTAAAAAAAATAATGTCATATAAATTGAAATATTTTACTTTTGTTTGATCTTCAATTTTTTTAATCTTCTTTGAGTTTTTTTTTTTTTTTTTTTTTTGTGATTTGTGTGTGCAGCTTTATATGGAGCAGCCACAAACAGACCTGCAGCAACTCTGGAGATGTTCCCTTCTTGGCCTACTAGATTCCATCACACCCCAAGAGTATTATTTTCCACTCAGCTTATTTTTACTATTTTCCATATTAGGAAACTCTTTTTTAATTCGTCTTTCTGATATTGGAAGGCTAATAATTCTAGCCTTGAAAATGATTTCAAAGCTAATTTAAGTTATTTCTTTTTTTTAAGAGAACCCTTCAAGCTAGTCTTTAATCGTTGAAGAGATATATGACATTTTAAAAATAGTTAGTTATTGATGGAGTATTTT
Source organism: Anisodus tanguticus (assembly GCA_034509755.1). Classification (NCBI taxonomy): domain Eukaryota; kingdom Viridiplantae; phylum Streptophyta; class Magnoliopsida; order Solanales; family Solanaceae; genus Anisodus; species Anisodus tanguticus. The sequence continues at coordinate 54,843,810 of CM067544.1, forward strand.
ATTTTTAAATATGAGTCCTTTTTCGAACTAACTAAATATTTATTTGCTCTTGCCTTGTTATTGCTTTGTCTGTGTGCCGGTGTGATAGTCTGGGTAGACGGATATTATATTCTAAAAATGAAGCACGTTTTTACTGTAGCAATGTAGTTTAGTCTATAATAACAAGTTAGTCATTAACGTGTGACATATTGATTATCTTAATAAATATATATTTTTTATATTATCAGTGTGTAAAATTTAAAATGCGTCTTTGCATATAGGAAAGCTCAAAATCAGTAGGAGGAGGAGAAGAGAGTAGTGATTCAGGTTCAGCACTAAACACTACTATTTCAAGCAGAGGTGAATCACATTTGGGTCAGGCCCTTGAACAACAACAACTTCAATTACCACAACAACAACAATTTCAAGAAATGGCAAGTGATTGTCCAAGAACCGGTGTGTCACATACTCAACCAACTTCAAAAACCAACTATGAAAAGGTCCTTACTATTTTTTACTTAGCTAGTTTTTCTATAGTTTTTCGTCTAGTGTTCGGTCTACGTACTAGGATTCGATTAATCGGGACTCACTTTACACAAAATTTATTAAAAAGAAAAATATTTTCTATCATAATATTTTTCATACCTAAAGTTCGAACCCTGAATCTCTTATTAAAGTGTTGAGATACCATCTATAACACCATTAACTTTTATTGCATTTAACAAGCTTAATTTCTCATTATCTATCACCATATCCCAACAACTCAACAAAAATAATCTGGCCTTTCCAATGTTTTTGTAGATATACAAAAAAAAATCATAAATCCCAATAACTGCCAAGAAAATAATCTCAAGGGCAGAGTTTTTATAATTTTTTATTGATTCTCTGATTTGCTCTGACAAAATATGAGGGGGAAAGAGCACTTAATAGTCTCACATCGAAAATGGAATAAAAACATGAATTTTTTAACATTCACAATAAACTTATATAGTGTCGTTTTTTTTCTTTAACCTTTTCTTTTTAAAAAAATAAACAGTAAAATGATTTTTTATATGAATAACTTTTAGATCTGTAGTTTAAGTTTAAGTTTTAGTTCAAAGTATTTCTTCTATCCCAAGAACTACAGTTAACTCCTTGTCCTTTATGTCTTAAATCTTTCTTGGAAGTAGAAAAAGCAAATCTAGAATATAATGTTTTTGACGAGATAATTTATAACAAGATAAATGTCTTAGACTTGTTAAATTATAATTTTTTTTAAATTTATATTTTCATTTTTCTTAAATTTCATGACAGTATACACTAAGACGAAGGAAATATTTTTTTGTAACAGTAGTCACATTAGCTTCAAAATAAAAAATGCCTACAGTCTGAACAATGTTTAAATAATACAAGTTTCATTTTAGTCAAAATATCATAAAGTCTTCCAAAAGATTCTGCCATTTTTGACACGTTATTCCTCTAATTATAAAATTATAAAAAGTAAACTCAAAATGAACATAGAGGAGAAAATTTCTAACTTCACTCAATTAGAGAATTATTTTAAAAAATGTTTGCATATAATTTACATATAATATATTTTTTTTCTTCAGAGAAAGGGTGCTGGTTCAACTTCAGATAGGGTGACTGATGCTAAGGTGGACCTTTTATTATGTTATTACTATTATTTTACAGCAGTTTTTAGTAAAATTTAATTTCTTATAACGATTGATAAAAATAAATTTTGTTAATTTTGTTCACGCAGACTTTGAGACGTTTAGCTCAAAATAGAGAAGCAGCAAGGAAAAGCAGACTACGAAAAAAGGTAAATAACACCCTTCCTTTTAATTAATAAATAATAATTTTTTATATATTATTTTGTATTTTTCATATCTAATTTTGGGTATTGGCAGGCATATGTACAACAACTAGAAACAAGTAGGATAAGACTTGCTCAGCTAGAACAAGAACTTCAAAGGGCTAGGTCTCAGGTTTGACAATTTTTAAAAATGACTAAATCAGTTGTTTATTGAATACTAAGGGTTTGGTATAATGGATTCAAATATATTAAAGTCATTTTCTATTATTTGATTATCATTCACAAAATTATTTATCATAAAAATAACTTTCGTCGTACCAAACATGCTAAGTGCACACAAGTTTTAATTAATAGATTTTTCATGTTGATTGATTGTGGCATAAATCAGGGGCTTTTCATGGGAGGTGCTGCTGCTGCTGGTACCAACATCAGCTCTGGTAAAGTTTACAATTAAAAAAATAATCTGTAATTTTTATTTTTATAAATTTTAATCAATACAATTAATGTGTATATATTATATGTATATTATATAATTACATCGATGATAGCTAAAGATGGTTAGGACTATTTTAGGTGAATTTCTTTTAAACCACCTGACTAAAAATGTAAAGATATTTTTTTCTAAGGGTCGACCCATTAATTTTTGGGTTATAATTGGTTGTTCCCCTTTTAGGTCATAATTGTTGAGAAAATATAATTTTTGGGACAGATAATATTTCTTATAAGCTTTAATAAATTATATATTGTCGTTTAAAATTTTTCATATAAATTTTTTAGTTTGTTCAAAAATATTTTTTAAATCATGATCTATGAAATTATAAATGAAAAAAAAAATCATCTACTAAACAATTATACCATATTAAAGTATAAACCCTTTGATTGGTATTGTGTTAATATTAGTGCTATAAAATAAAGAGATGAAATTGGCCAATCTTGATAATGACATCCAAGATTTTAAGTATTTTACAGTTTTGACAATAGGACAACACCCAATATCTGAATTTTCAGAACTGTAAGTTTTCAGTCAACAGGGCTATTTTTTTTGAGGTCAAAGCTTGTAATTCTTGGTTTCTGAATTTGGATGGAAGAAAAAAGTACACTTCTCATTTGACCATAGAAAGATTTTTGTTTTTTTTGTCGTCCTTTGTGTTCTAAAGGACATGATCATGTGTAGTATATAACTTCGGTACATTTAATTCAAAATTGTTAAAGCCTCAATAACAGAAATATGTACTTACTTTTACTTTACAACAACAACATACTCAGTGAAATTCCACAATATGAAATATGTGAATAGTAGAGTATACGTAGACCTTAGCTCTACCTTGGTAAGTAGAGAGACTGTTTTCGAAAGACACTCGGCTCAAGACAAAGTATAGGCACAAACAAAGCAAGAGAAACGGTCAGACCCGGACAAGAAATTTAAAGCAGCATGAAAATGAGAGTAACAAAAGCGAATAAGCCATGATAAAAGCATTTTGAAAAAAGAAGCAGTAACTAATGCAGGTAAATAAGATAAAAAAAGTACACAAACGAACATACAACATAAATCGAATGACATGAGGCTATAAAATAATACTGCGCCTATTAGTATGATAGGCTAAGCAGGGATACCATAATAACACTACAACTATCAGTATGTAAGCGTAAGTAGGACTACGCTCAACTATCTACTACCCTAATTCGTGTCCTCCACAACTCCCTATCTAAGGACATGTCCTCAGTAAGTTGCACTTGCGCTATATTCCGTCTAATCACCTCTCCCCAATACTTCTTCGGCCTACCTCTACATCTTATGAACCCATCCATAGCCAACCTCTCACACATCCGCACTGGGGCATTTATGTCTCTCCTCTGCACATGTCCGAACCATCTCAACCTCGCTTCCCACATCTTATCCTCCATCGAGGCCACTCTTACTCTATCTCGGATATCATCATTTCTAATCATATCCCTCCTTGTATGCCCACACATCCATCTCTGCAACTTTCATCTTTTGGATGCGCGAAGTCTTGACTGGCCAGCACTCCACCCCATACAACATAATCGGTCTAACCACCACTCTATAAAACTTGCCTTTAAGTTCTGGTGGCACCTTTTTATCGCATAAGACTTCAGATGCGAGCCTCCATTTCATCCACCCTTACGATGTGTGACATCGTCATCAATCTCTCAATTACCTTGGATAATAGACCCGAGATACTTTAAGCTTCCTTTATTTGGAATGACCTGAGTACCAAGCCTCACATCCATGCTTGTCTCATGGTCGTTCCCATTACTGAACTTGCACTCCAAGTATTCTTTCTTGGTCCTACTCAGCCTAAACCCTTTAGACTCCAGAGTCTGTCTACAAACCTCAAGCTTAACATTCACTCCACTACGAGTCTCATCAATCGGACTATTTCATATGCGAATAACATACACCATGACACCTCCCCTTGAATTTATCACGTCAGCCCATCTATCACCAAGGAAAATAAGAATGTGCTAAGAGCTAATCCCTGGTGTAGCCCTATCATCACTGAAAAGTGCTCCGAGTCCCCTCCTACTGTCTGTACCATGGTCTTGGCTTTATCATACATATCCTTGATTGCCCTAGTGTACGTCACATGTACACCTCTTAAGTCCAAACATCTCCATAGAACCTCAAGGATATGTATGATAAAGCCAAGATCAGGGTACAGACAGTAGGAGGGGACTCAGAGCACTTTTCAGTGAGAACTATATGAAAACTATAGTTTTGATGAAAACTATCCAAACATCTCCATACATATCCTTTAAATCTCCACACTAGAATTGTCATATCGATGAAAACTATATGTAATTCTCTCTTCATCTCCCTATACTGCTCCACCAACCTCCTAATAAGATGAATGACTTCTGTAGTCGAACGCCCCGGCATAAATCCAAACTGGTTCTCGAAAATAGACACGCCTCTTCTCACCCTCATCTCCACGACCCTTTCCCAAACTTTCATAGTGTGGCTTGGCAGCTTGATACCCATATAGTTGTTGCAACTATGGATGTCACATTTGTTCTTGTATAAAGGAATCATTGTACTCCACCTCTATTCTCAGGGCATTCTTGCCGTCTTAAAAATGACATTAAACAACTCTGTCAGCCACTCCAAACCTGCCCTACATGCGGTCTTTCAAAATTCAACTGAGATCTCATCAGGCCCGGTCGCTCGTCCCTTGCGCATCATGCGAACAACACCCTTAACATCATAAACCTTAATACTTCTACAATATTCAAAATTCCGGTACCTTCCGGATTGCTCAAAGATCTCCCAGCACAATGTCTCTATCTCCTTCTTCATTCAAGAGTTTATGGAAGTAAGACTGCCATCTCCGTCTAATACGCGCGTCTTCCACCAGTACTTTTCCGTCCTCGTCCTTGATGCACCTCACGTGATCCAAGTCACGGGTCCTCCTCTCCCTCACCTTAGCTAGTATGTACAACTTCTTATCCTCGCCCTTTTTCTCTAATTTCACATACGGCCATTCAAAAGCCGCCGTTTTTGCCGCTGTAACTGCTAGCTTTGCCTCCTTCCTCGCCATCTTATATAATTCCCTACTTATCCACTTCTCCACCTCATCCTTACTTTCTACAAATTTCGCATACACCACTTTCCTCGCTTTCACCTTCCCTTGAACTTTACCATTCCACCACCAGTACCCTAGATGCCCACCACGACTATCCCGCGAGACCCCTAGCACTTCTCTAACTACCTCCCGAATGCAACTGACCGTACTGTCCCACGTACTGGTCGCATCCCCACTACTCCCCCAAGCCCCCATAGCCATCAATCTCTCCCCGATCTCCTTTGCACTAGCCAAGGTCAAACTCCCCCATTTGATTCTTAGACTGTCAGCCATAACCCTCATTTTCTTCTTCATCTTGATCTCCTAATCCATCACCAAAAGCTTATGTCGGTTTGTAAGATACTCACCCGGAATAATTCATTTTTATATTTAGGTAATTTCTAATTCAAATATTTTTTAATAACAATTCTTTATAAAAACGATATGACATGTTTAAGATTACAAAATTTAAAGGATAATTTTATATATCAAAACATATTTAATTTAAAAACCACAACTTCAAAAGTTTTCTTATATCTTTTATATATATATATATATATATATATATATATAGGTCTCAGGTAAAATGACATCTTAGTATTTGCATGCTGATATATATAACCTTGCATGGGACAACACTTGTTAATCCTCAATATAACTTTAGTTAGAGGAGTTTTAGTCTTTTGAGTATGGGTTAATTTGAATCTATAACGTTCAGCACATAGTATATATAAACTTACTAAAATGTTAATAAATATTATATTTGAACCTATAATTTTAACAATACGATAAATTCAATGCTAAAAATCATAAAGATTGAACTCACTGAATTTTAAAAGTTATATTTGTGTGTTATCTTTTGACTTATGAAAAAATGTAGCTCCATCTACCAACTACAGGTGCAGATATACCTTGTCTCAAGCGATGTCACGTGATATCACTTCGTCGACTTCTTTTTTAAAATATGCATAATATAGATAATAAGTAAAATAAAAATGTTGGATACAAATCTAAAAAAAATAATGACACCGCTTGTTAGTACATCAATTTATTCATTTATTCACTTCTTTAAATCCGACAAAAATTACAAAAAACCATGCGTATGCTACTGACAAGCAGGTGCTGCAATGTTTGACATGGAATATTCAAGATGGTTAGATGATGATCAAAGGCACATATCTGAGCTTAGAACAGCATTGCAAGCACATTTAGGAGATGGCGATCTTAGAGTTATAGTTGATGGATACATTGCTCATTATGATGAAATATTTCGACTTAAAGGAGTTGTTGCCAAATCTGATGTATTTCACCTCATCACTGGAATTTGGACTACTCCAGCCGAGCGTTGTTTCTTTTGGATGGGTGGTTTTAGGCCCTCTGAGCTTATCAAGGTAAGGATTGCAACACATATTTAGTTTTGTTAAGAGTTTACCTCGGAAATTGAATGGGAACATGGATTCCTTATATAAACTTGGACAATCCTCACCTTACAATCTAGTTTTTTGAGTTGAGTTATGCTCAAGATCCATTCTCTACAAATTTATATATAGTGATAGTTTAAAATTTTATATTATTAAGGTATTTTGACCTATTACAGTAAGGTAACCTGTCTTATTTTTGAGATTATTTATCTCATCTTTTATTGGATGGTTACCAGGTGTGGAGGTACGCTTTAGATTTAAGAGTGTTCTGGATTTGATTTAAAATAACATACCTAGTGTAATCTATGAAAATCTTACCTCTATATTTGTAGGGCAGAGAGACTGGATGTGACTTATATACACTAATGGTGTAATTTTTTTTGAATGATCAACATATTTTAACTTGTTGTATTAGGTAACCTGCCTTGTTTTCGAGGTTATGATTTTGATATTTACCTATAATCATCTTGTAGGTTATTAGGGTATCAACTGGGCTGATTGAACTGAATTTAGATTGGTCAAAGTAGTGGAGTTAATAAATGGACAGCTTTGCTGAGATATAGTCAATATGAGCTAAATAATGGACTATAACCCAAATTACTCCACCCTTGCCAAGTTCTAATTTTTTGTTTGTTTTCTTATAATTTGCTTTAGTACTTAACTAAACTAAGAATTTTTTTCTTTATTAATATACATAACATAGCAAACAAAATGATGGTGTATAAAAATAATTTGACAAGATTACTATTGAGTCAATTTTAATTACACATTTAGCTTAAATCAACACAGTTATTAGATGAGCTAAATTGGATAGGTCAAAATGGACTGAAATAATAAACGAGCTGATCATATTTTCATAAACTAATTTTGACACTTCAATAAATTACATAAAGTGTAACAATTCTTATATTGTCAATAAATAAAAGTTAAACTCCTTTTATATGGGGGTAGGGTTTTCCAATTACGGAAAAAGTTTAACCTATTACAACAACAACATATTCAGTGAAATCTCACACCGTGACATCTGGGGAGGGTAGAGTGTACACAGACTTTATTGTAAGTAATAATTTTTTATGTTATCGGTTCTGCTACGAAAGATTACTTGTCTTATTTTACATGTTACTAATTTAACTTATTATGCATATTTCTTTTAAAATCCTTTTAATGACTTGATCGAGTAAAAATTGCAATAGGCGGTGTATAAAAGTTAAATTCTGGCCTGAAATTTAACCACTTTGCTCCAATATGGCTTTGATATTGATCAGATGTTGATTGCACAATTGGAACCCTTAACGCAGCAGCAAGTTGTTGGAATTTACAGTCTCCAACAATCATCACAACAGGCAGAAGAAGCACTATCACAGGGCTTAGAACAATTACAACAGTCTTTAATTGAAACTGTAGCCAGTGGTTCTGTGAGTGATGGCATGCATCATATGGCTGTGGCATTGGGAAAACTTGCTAATCTCGAAGGCTTTGTTCGTCAGGTAAAATTTATTGACAAACGCTTATTAGTCTTGAATTAATTTCTTTAGCACATCACTTTTTCTACAAGTTAGTTGATTCAGTTCACCAGAGGTCTCAGGTGTGAGCCAAGTCCCGGGAATTGCTAATTTTCAAATGATGTTTTGTCGAAATTTGGCTCGTCAATAGGAGTTTTCGATGGAAATGCTATCGGAAATGTTACCGATGAGCCAAATTTCAATGAATTCCATTGGAATTTTTCGTTTAAAATTAGCGATTTTTTGATATTGAAAATTTTACTAATATGATCCTTTAATTACATCATCATTACAATATTTAGTGATAAGAAATTATAAAGGTAAATTCAAATGTAGACTTGTCCTTAGGGTTTTAGTCTAGTGGTAAGAGAGCAACACATGATATGTGGATTAAGCATATATATATAAGTCATGAGTTTGAATTTTATTATTGACAAAATTGATATTTAAGTGAAGAAGGGTAAAAGATATCGCTATTATCCGAATTTCTAACCATGCATTGCCTGATTGGCCTTTGGAAATTTCTCGGTTATAAGAAAAAATGTAAACTTTTTGTAGCCTTTTGAATAAAGCAAATGGTTATTTTAGGTATAACCTTTTTGTCTCTTTTTATCACCTTTGTCTACCACTAGAATGATTAAACTTTATAACTTAGACATGTTATACCAATGTCTTTTTCATTGAGGTATTTTTGTCCTGATTTGATGGGAAAGAGGAGATAATTTTGTCAGTGTGGGGAAGGAAAAAAAAAAGAAATTAAGATGAGGAAGGAGTAGTACAACACAGCTTTTTCTCTTTTTGTTATAGATATCATCACTTTAAAATCCATTCACTTTGCTTTCTTCATAACTAAAGATTCCAAAAGTGTAGGTAGCTATATCAATGAACAATTTATGTTATCAAACCTCTATCATAGCTTTTCCCACTTTTGAGGTTTGAACGAGCTTCATTTTTTTTGTTCTCCTGCCCGGTGTTTGATATTCGCATTGGAGTTTAACTATATTTGGATTTGCGCAGCGTAGGGTTCATTCGGGGGAAGCGCTCCCTATCAAAGATTTTTCTATACTCAGGGGTCGAACCTGAGACCTCTGGTTAAGGGAGTGATAACCCCATCCACTGCACCACATCCTTTGATGGTGAACGATCTTGTCAACCCTTAAGAGATGAGATTTTATTTGTAAAAGAAGATTCTAAAATACCCTTTTAATCAAAGTTCCTTGATAGAAATTAAGGACAAGAAAAAAGTTTCTATTGGCAGGGACAATTTTTCTTTTCGTAGGACTACCGTTTTACCTACTAGAGAAAAGGAGAATCCTTCTCAGACCATTTGTGTTGCACGAATGATATAAAAAGTATTTATATAATAATGTCATATACAAATGATCACAAATGAATTTTTATGATAAAAATTAATTAGTGATCTGCTAAAAGTGAAACCTGCTATAATATATTAAATTATATCATTAAGAATATAAAAAGATCTTTACATTATTGATGTTTATATTTTAAATCTTTTTGAAAATGACCTCTATTTGGTATAAAATCTATTTCATTTATTGTTAAAGCAATGCCATATAGTTCCACTAAAGGTGCTTAATCAAATTCCTACTACATAGGTCCCCACTATAGCAATAATTGGTAAGTTAATTCATTTAGAGATACCTCTTCCTTTGGATTATGGCTTTGTTGTTTTTCAGTTAATTGTGTTCATTATAACATAGTGAGCAAATAATTGAAGAGTCTGAATTGTTTTTAGATACATTATTATTTTTTCTTTAGGTCCACTTTACAATTTGACAATATAGCATGCTTTATAATTCATAGTTGTTAAATTATTCTATTTGATATATTATTATACATTTTATTTTGGATGTGTTTCTATCTGAAAATGATGCCTGTTCAAATAAATGCCCTTGCAAAGAACTATCAACAAAATTTAATAATCACGTTAAAATATTAGTCCAAATCATTGAAAGAAACACTACTAACCAAATAATTGGAATAATCCAAATATCTTATAGACAAGACAACTTAGAAGGTTCAAAATTACAACCATTTTGAAAATTGTATTTAAAGATTAGGGGTCCATCTCCCAATTCTAGTTGATTCTTTTGGCTTGATAAGATGTTTCTACTACTACTACTAATAATAATAATTCTTTTTTGTAACTTGCTATATCATAGAGAATATTGTAGGATTTTTGACTTTTTTTTTTGTGTGTGTTGTTCATGTGAATTTAATATGCAGGCTGATAATTTGAGACAACAAACACTACACCAATTGCGAAGAATATTGACAATTAGACAAGCAGCAAGGTGTTTCATGGTGATAGGGCAATATTATGGTCGACTACGAGCCTTAAGTTCCCTATGGGCATCACGTCCTAGAGAGTAAGATAACAAACTCTCTTTTTCATATGGTATTTAGTATCAGTTTCGAATTCCCGGATAATTTCACTTTAGGATTAAAGTACTTTATATTAAAAGAAACTTCCATAACAAAACTTTAAACTAGGACCTTAAAACTTTTTTTTTATTTTCCACCCGATGTTCAGTATTAATCTTCTTTGAGGTCTGATTAATTCAGATTCGCCGGGAAGCCCCATTTTGGTGTAAAACACTTTCTATTAAAAGTTGCTTCATTTCCAAGGTTCGAACCCGATATCTTTACTTAAAGGATGAAAAGATATTTGTAATACTTGCAATTACATAGTATATAAAGATGTAGAAAAGAACTAATGAGAATCCTAATTTGAAATGACAGTGTTCTTTTCTGTTTCATTTTATACCATAGTAATTGATTATAATGTGTGTATATATATATATATACTGTTTATTTCTTTTTGCTAGATATAATTGAGTTTTAGTCAATGTGTTTAGGAGCATGATGGCAGATGACAACTCTTGTCAAACAACAAAAGAGTTGCAAATGATACAAGCTTCCCAGCACCATTTCTCAAATATGTGATTCTTGATTATGATCAAGTTGTCCAATTATGGTTAACTGCGAGCTGAGTATTTAGATCATGAAATAGGGATTTTTTTCCTTTTTGCTCTTTTGTTTAATTGATGCAGTTTCTCTATATTAATGTTAATCGTATCTCTTGTAAATGTATAAAATCAATTTTATTGTGCACGAGGAAGCTTATCACTAGAGTAACGAAACAAAACTGGAAATAGCAACAATAAAGAGTTTGAGTTATATATGTCGTCATAGGCGGATTCATAATTTCAAGTTTAGAGTTTCTTATAACAATCTTAAATTAACTGCATTTACAGGAAGAATTTTATAAATATTTTGTAGATTTTTAAATGTGAATACAAGGTCTGAACAAAAAATATTGGATTTACGTGAACTCATATTTTGTAGTCTAGGTTCACCCCGTATGTCGTCAGAGTAATATAGTTTTACACAACAGATCACCTTTAGAGTTTCATCTATTATATCACGCAATTAGTCTTATTTTTAAGATTACACATATCCCATATTTTAAGAAAATTTATAACTAACGGTGTATATAATTTAAATTTAAAATATATGAAGATTATTACATTTGAGCACCTTCTTCTTTGGGAAAGAAAGCAATTAGGAGACAAAGGGTGTGGGTTGTTTTGGCGGTGGGTTGATAAAAGATTGAGGACAAATATAGGTTGATTAATTGCTCTTTTGTTTTTTGTTATGTGAAGTGGTTGAGAAAATTTTATGTTTTTTTAAAAGCACAAGGGACAAGTGAGAAACAGGAAGATAAGTTGAATTTGCATTGTCTTTTTGCAAATGAAAAATATATAGTATGTAAAGTTAAGTGCAAGAAGGTAGTTGTTAGATGTAATTGGCTTTGCTCTTGGTGTGCATGAAGAGGTTATCAATGTCCCATATTTTAATGAAAAGGGTAGAGAGAGACACATCAAATTAATTGACTCTTCAATACACACGCACACACAAATATATATATATATATATATATATATATATATATATATTAAGAACACAAAGAAGACTTTTTTGAATTTTGTGATAATAAACTAAAGATATGTATAACGCATTGAGATGTTATTTAAATCTTATAATTTTAATATGTTACTATGTGGAATGTTGGAATCAATAAATATTAGATATATATAGAAAAGACTATTCCTTTTGAAAAAGATTGAAAAGGAAAATAACATATATAATGTGGGAGTAATTAATTTAGGATTTAAATTACATATACTAGCCGAAGAAAGATCCTCTATTTTTTAAAAACAAAAAATCAATGAACTTCAACCTATAATAATTTGTTAGTTATCATATTTATCAGATTACCAATTAAAGTTTATTAACAGATTTACATGTAATTGCCTAATAAGTAATTTAATTGTATAAATATTTTACATTTACGATTCATAATTTATATTTCTTATATAATAGTAGAGAGGAAGGGGAGGGATTATAAGGTAAAGAATCGAACTCCCAAAAATAAAAATTCCTTCGATACAGAATTTAGAAGTCATATGTCTGTGATTTTTGGAATCATATTTCCATGACTCACTCATATTTCTACGCTTTTCTCTTACTGTGAATAGATTTTAGGGATGTCAGTGGGGCGGGTAAATGCGGGTATCGCCCTGCATCCGCTCCAGTTGGGTCGGGTATGAGGGATGATTTGGTGGGTGGTGGGGCGGATATGGGTATCAAAAGTGCTATCCACCATGGGTAGTGGGGCGGGGGTGGATTTCATATAAGACCCGCACCGCACCCGCTACCCGCACCGTACCTGCACCGCCCATACCCGCACTGCCTAAATAATGGGGCGGGTACCCACATTTAGCCGCCCCACTAACATCATAATTAGCCACCAAATCTGTTACATCACTTAAATGTCTGAGTGTCTCCATAACTCTAGAGATGATATTCATATTTCATGTGCAGAAAATCATCAAGTCATCATCAAAGATAAGGTGAGTCAATTTTGAGAGTTTACACATAGGATGAAATTGAAAATCAGATAGTTCACTCATTTCTTGTAGAGTTCTAAAAAGGTATTCCATCACCAACACAAACAATAGTGGTGACATGGGATCTCCCTGCCTAAACAAATTATGACATATCAAGACATTATGAATCAATAATCTTTCAGCTACAAAAATTGCTTGATTCGCAACCACAACAGTAGGAATGATGTTCTTTAATCTCATGCAAATTAATTTAGAAATGCATTTATATAGGATATTGCAGCAAGATATGAGCCTATATTAACTAACATATTTGGGGGCTGCCACTCTGGGGGTCAGAGATATAATAATAGAATTTACTTGTCTTAGTAATTTACCATTCTCAAAGAACTCCAGCACAACATTTGTCACCTCCTGCCCAATAATACTCCAAGCATCTTCAATGGGGTGGGTAAATGCGGGTACCGCCCTGCACCCGCTCCAGTTGGGTCGGGTATAGGGGATGGTTTGGTGGGTGGTGGGGCGGGTATGGGTATCAAAAGTGCTACCCGCCATGGGTGGTGGGGCAGGTGTGGGGGCGTGTTTTAGGTGGCGAGTACGGGTATGGGGTACCCTTCCCCTTCCCCACCCCACCCCGTTTACATCCCTACTAGATTTACAACTCAATTGTCTTGTTTTTTTTTCTTTCCTTTTTTTGGTCTAATATCATTTACAGAATCACCAATCACAATCAAGGGCGATTTATGGATTGGTTACGGGTTTAGGTAAACCATGAACCTAAATATATAAATATATATGTATAACAAATTCATTAAATATTTAGTGTGTGGGTTAATTATTATTTTATTATATTAATTTGAGATTACTATCAAAACTCATAAACTTCTATTTTTAGAAGCAAGTCAGATTGAAGTCGACTTACTCCAGGAGGAATTAAATGAAGTCAAAATGCAACTAAATGGCTTCAGAAAATCCTCCAATCACAGTTCAGTTAGATCATATTAATCTAACTTGAACAAAGGAAAATTTATTAGAAGTCAATCGACTTCCACCAAAAGTTCAAATGATTTTTTTTCTGCAAGAAATGGGTTCTCTCTAAACATTTTTAACTGTTATTCATGCGGTAAACCTGGTCATAAGGCTTATTAATTGTAAGAATAAAAAGAATAATTCTGGTAAATGGATTTGAATACCTAAAAAAAATCTGGTTTAAATGAAACTAACCATCCAGGTTCCAAGAATAATTGGGTACCTAAAAGAAACTGATGTTTTGCAGGAACAATCCAAGAAAATCTTAAAAAAGGATGTGTGGGTACTTGATAGTGGGAGTTTCAGACATATGACCGAAAAAAGAAACAATTTCAAAAATGTTACGGAGGACATATCAAATTTGGTGATAATGCAAAAGAAAATGTCGTAGGAGTTGGAACATCACCCTAATTCCAACATGTGATCTAGTAGAAGTATATATAGTGAATGGCCTCAAATACAATCTGCTGAGCATCAGTCAACTGTGCGATGTGGAATTCAAAGTGTCTTTTGATGATATAAAGTGCAAGCTCAAACACAAAGCAAGGAACCTGCTCATATTTGGAGAAAGAGTAGATAATATCTACGTACTCAGTAACATTGATCTACCTACCCTTACTTGTCTTGCATCTATATCTAGTGATTCTTGGTTATGGCGTAGAAAGGCGGGTCATGCTAGCATACATATTCTTGAATTTTTTTCTAAAATGGATCTTGTGTTAGGATTGCCTAAACTGAATTTTTCAAAAGATCATATATGTGATGCATCTCGAATAGAAAAACAAACTCGCTCTTCTTTTAAACTTTAGGATATAGTCATCACATCAAAGCCTCTTCAATTATTGCACATGGACTTATTTGGTCCTACTAGAATTGCTAGTATAGGTGGTAAGAGATATGCTTTTATTATTGTTGATGACTATTGCCTTTTACGTGGGTCATATTCTTAACTCACAAAAGTGAGGCTTTCACTTAATATAAAAAAGAATTTTTATGTGTTTGGATCATGAAAAAAATTAGATCAACACGTGAGGGGCGTGCTGAGAATATAATCAAATATTAAAAATGTACTCTCTCTAAACAGCTAAAGCTTTTAAATGAGATGATCACACACTTCAACACAGTCATCCCAATAACCGAGACAAGTGTGGCATATAGAAGTCTTTTTGGGCAGTATAGTTATAATTTGTGAATGTTACTAACGTCAGACCTTTCGTATTTAATATACATTAAAGATGTGTAAGGTTGAAATATTTCTTTTTTATTAAATTTTTTCTTAGATTAATTATAATCCAGTATATTCTTCTGGGTCTATAATGATAGGTTTCACACATATACCATCTACTAAATAAACACTGAGCATATTTATTCGTACAGGTGTCTTAGACTTTAGCTTGAGTTATTAGTTAGGTACACTCTAATCGTCATTGTTCGTCTAAACAAACTTAGGTTGTTAAATTCTAATTTTGGTACTTAGAAATAAGTAACTAATGTGTGTATAGCTTATTACCACCATGAATGCTTATGTGTGTATTTGGAACAATTTCATTAATTTATTTATTTGCAGGAATAGCAATTTGCCTGAATTCTTATGGCAACTACACCCATAATTATTCCTTAATATTCCCAAACAAATTGGGTACATAAAACCGATAAATGACATAAAATAATTTAATGAGTCAAAGTAATTCACATAGATTTGTAAAGCCATAAACTACAGTGGTAAATCTCATAAGCACAAAATTTAAAGGATAAAAGGTGGAACAAGAAAAAGTTTTGGTTCAAGAGGAAAACAATCACCAAAATCATGGTTAAGTAATATGTATTTTAATTTTAATTATTAGCTACTAAAACTAACTTCACTTATTTGGTGTAAACGCTCTACTTGAATAAAGGAGAAGGGAGAAAATCTTTTTTTGTTATTGTTTTTTCCTCTTTTTTTTGGTTAAAGAAGTGAACCCTTCTTGCATGTGGATTATAACTAATGAACTTTTTCTCTTACTATATTGCAATTAAGATTACTTAATTAACATCATTTTGGATATAATTAATTCTTTTTTTCTACATTTAGATTATTTAATTGAGATCACGTTG
The DNA here is from genome assembly GCA_034509755.1 of Anisodus tanguticus. Classification (NCBI taxonomy): domain Eukaryota; kingdom Viridiplantae; phylum Streptophyta; class Magnoliopsida; order Solanales; family Solanaceae; genus Anisodus; species Anisodus tanguticus. The sequence goes on from CM067544.1 coordinate 54,860,145, forward strand.
ATTACTAATTTTAAAGGTATCTTCTTCCAATAAATTGGGGTTCGAAAAAGATTATTCTTAAGACTTTAAAGTCAAAGTAACATAATCACGTCATTTTCTCCGTATATATAGACGTATTACTTTGTTGGCCTTCAATAATTAGTATCTTCCTTCACATTGCTGAAGTTTTGATTAATTGGACTAAAATTAAGTTCTAAAAAAGGATCCTAAAATCTTGCAGCATAGATCGTTGTTAGCTTTATTTAACTTTCAAGGCTGTGTGATATTGGTGTTGTAAATATTAAATTACTAAAAAGGAATTACAGAAATTTAACTTGAAAGAGACGCAATAAGCGAATAGTTAAATTTAGCATTAAAATTGGCTCTAAAATTATTTTCTCTCCGGTTGCCTTAATCAGATTCATGATAATTTAAGGAAATTATACATTGATTTTGATAGTCTTTATGGCGTAGACGTGCAGACTTAGCAAAAATAACACTACCAAAAAATTACTATTTTTCCATTAGAAAATATTCGGTTGTTATTTCCGCAGATATCTTAATTAAATCAGTGACAAAAGAAAAAATAGTAGTGTTTTCATACGAAAGTTTAGAAAGTTCTCCATGAAATGAGAATCTATTTTTCATCACGTGTTTTTTCAGTGAGCTGGTTCGGTAGAAATAGGGTGAAAATCATGTTTTATAACACAAATTTTCAACTGATCGTCACCGAGAAAAACCTCTGGAAATGTTTCCATCTTTTTTGTTTTATAAATGAACGATTAGTTGGTTACAATTGTATCTGAAGGAGATGCTAGGATTTTAAATGATTTTTATATTCTGATTTAATATCTTGAAAATTATATCAATTGGATATGGATGCACGTTTATGTTTTTACAATATCACATGTTCTAAGAGTTTCTTTTAATACATTAATTCTCGTGTTGCATTCCTCCCTTTTCGGCTCTTTCTCGGATCCTGCGCATAACGTAAGCTTAGTGCACCGAACTGTCCTTTTTTTTAATCAATAAGATACACGAACCTGGCAAAAAATTTCTGGATCTTCATTAATTACAATGGTAGCCATTTAATCTTTATTATAGGCTTTAATTTTGCAAATGTATAGTGATTCGTAGCTGTAGTGAGGGGATAGATTTCTAATTTTTGCATTGTAAGTTGTCGCGTGGAGATTAATAGATTGTTTTTCTTCACCAAATGTTAAGGATTAGTTGGCTACAATTGTAATTAATGAAGATTCAGAATTTTAAATGATATTAGTTTTTAATTGGCCATGTGGTTTGTGGTTTTGAATTTAAAAAAATTGAAAGCTTATAGATCAATTAAGATGCATAGGATTGGTGAAAGAGGACGAATCCGCCGAACAATTTATAAATGAATACTGGACTCAAACAATCACGTTACGTTCATTCCAATACCACAAGCTATTTCTTTTCTGAGAGGACACGTGCCCTTGAAATTTTAAGTTTCTAACATTTTTTACGTGGTGCAGTCTGTTAATCAGAAGTCTCGCGTTCGAATTTTGAATATGGAAAAATCTTTGGTAGAGAACGTTTTTCCAGAAATGGATCCTATCCAATACAAATCTGAATATAGTCAGACTCGAATGCAAGTACACCGAATAGAAAAAAAAAAAGATAGCTTCCACTTCCTAACGCAAAGATGCTCCTCTTTAACAAGTGGGGAACTAACTTTACGATAACATACTTAGTGTGATTTCACAAGCGAGGTATGAGAAAGTGGGGACTAACTGTGATGGTTAAAAAAACTGTATACGCTCAGTGCATGTCCGAGTGGCTAGTCTCTAGACCACTCCGTCAAGCGAGGCTCGACGCCCACTCCGTCAAGCGAGGCTCGACGCCCACTCCTGAACAAGATGACGAACGACTCCACAACTGGTGGTCTGGCCCCAGCTCGCGCAACTGATACACCACGTCCCGAACGTGGTAACGCTCACTAGGCATGACCTCCATGAGTCCAGCCCAACGAATGCCCACGCCAGCGCTCCCTTGACTAAATCCAAAGGGATAAGATTGCATGCTCAACAAACTATTCAATTGAATTCGAGAAGTTTGGGCATTTCTCTCGGTCCCAACAGCTAAATTAGTTCAACAGCCTTCCAAGAAGTCTCCTCCAAGACTTGGACTACAAGGGACCCGAGTATCGGGGTCTTATAAAAATCGGACGAGGTTGAACGTGAATAAAGTTACCATTAAAATTTCTCTTGATATCTGCACGATAGACACACTTTGGAATAATTCTGCCATTGTGTAGTGATAGAATACCGTGTAGGAATAAGATTTTCTTATTGTGTATTATGGTAATGTTGTATAATTACCATAATTGTAGAATTTTTTTATAAGTAGAATTAAAATATTAGAAGTATAGTAGGAATATGATTTTTCTTATTTGGAGATTGTAAATTGTATATATATACATATTCACTCAATAAGAATAATCAAGGGATTATTTCTTTCATGGTATCAGAAGTTCAGGGCTAAAATACCTTCTCTCAAACACTTCTGCCGCCCCCTTCTTTTCTTGGTTTCCGTGACCTACTCTCGGATTCCGTTGATTTTTTTCTCCTTCTTTATTCTCAAATTTTCTTCCCAATCCCTAATTAACCTATTGTTCTTTCGTTATATCTACGTCAAAGAACATGTTTCATCCTGCCCTTACAGTTTCCAACATCAAGAGCCACATCCCTATTGTTCTTGAGATGGAAAACGTCCAATACGTGACGTGGGCGGAATTATTCAAAGTTCACGCACGCTCGCATCAAGTCATTCATCACATAATCCCCTCGGTACCTATCGTGGAGAAGATGCCTACCCCCGAGGATGATCCTACGTTATGGACAACCCTTGATGCTACCGTTCTCCAGTGGATTTACTCCACTATCTCTACAGACCTCTTACAAACGATTATTGAACCCGACGCTACGGCTATGGACACTTGGAATAGGGTGCGTGATATATTCTAAGATAACAAAAATTCTTGAGCTGTCACTCTTGAGCATGAATTTTCACATGTCAACATGGAAGATTTTCCTAACGTTTTAGCCTATTGTAAACGACTCAAGGAATTGGCGGACCAACTCTGCAACGTTGGTGCACCTGTTACCAATGATCGTCTTGTTCTCCAGATGGTTGCCGGCCTACCTGAGGCCTATAATGGCGTTGGCACACTGCTTCGTCAAAGTAATCCTCTACCACCATTTTATCAGGCACGTTCCATGATCATGTTAGAAGAGGCCGGCTTGGCTAAAAAGGCGGCTACCGGAGCAAATTCCGTCGTGATGATGACAATGTCAGACGACCCTCACTCATTCTCTAAAAATTCAAGCCAAAATCGCAGCAACGGTGGCGGCAATAAGGGTCAAAATCGTAAACATAATAGCAAAAATTGTGGTGGCAATCGCGGTGGTAACGACGACGGATGGAATAGTAGTTGCATCAGTAGTGGGCCTCGGGGCAGTGGGCTGCAGGCCAACTGGTCCCAGCCGTGGGCTCTCTGGAAGTGGGGCTGGGCCAGTGGCCATTGGCCCAACAACCCTTATTATCCGCCTGATCCTTATTCGGGAAACTGGGTTCAGTTCCAGCAAAATTTCAGGCCCAGTTTCTCGGTCCCAAACATTGGAATGCGGTACAGTAATGGGTCGGGACAGCAGGCAGGCTTGCTTGGGCCTCGGCCCCCGCAAGCCTTCCATGCTGCGGGCCCAAATCTAATCCTCACACCTACAGATATTGAAGCCACAATGCATACACTTGGTTTAAATCCCCCGGACGTGAATTGGTATATGGACACCGGAGTCACTTCTTATATGACGTCTAATCAAGGTACTCTCTCGTCTTATTCAAATTTGAGCATCGTGGTATAATTGTTGGTAATGACAACTCAATTTCAATTCACGGTTATGGACATACAACTTTGTCTCCCCCACATCCACCTCTAGTTTTGAACAATACCCTTCATGCCCCTAACTTAATTAAAAATTTGGTGTCTGTCCGAAAATTCACCACTGATAATTGGGTTTCTGTTAATTTTGATCCCTTTGGGTTTTCTGTGAAGGATTTCAAAACGGGGATACCTCTAATGAGATGCAATAGTAGGGAAGAGCTTTATCCAATCACAACTACCACCACTTTCATGAGTCAAGCCATGCCATCTACTTTTGCCGCCTTTGCTTTTTCCTTGTAGCATGCACGTTTGGGTCATCCGGGATCGTCTATTATTTCTTGTTTGCATAAAAATAATTTTATTTCTTGTAAGGTACGCGTAGTACTCCACTTTGTTCTTCTTGTCCGTTAGAGAAACATGTTCGATTACCATATGTAGCCTCTACTTCTCGTACTTTGATGCCTTTTGACGTTAGTCATAGTGATTTATGGACATCTCCCATTTTAAGTTCTTTGGGTCATCGTTATTATGTCTTATTTTTGGATGATTATTCTAATTTTTTGTGGACCTTTCTATTATCCAAAAAGTCTCAAGTTTTTTCCACTTTCTTAAAATTTAGAGCATTCATTCGTACCTAATTCGAACGGAAAATTAAAAATATTCAATATGATAATGGCAAGGAATACGATAATGGGTTGTTTCGGGAATTTTGTGATGCTAATGGCATAGTTTTTCATTTTTCTTGTCCTTATATGTCCTCCCAAAATAGGTAAGCCGAACGAAAAATTCTTACCATTAATAATATTATCTGAATTTTATTAGCCCATGCTTCCGTACCCCCTTCATTTTGGCATCATACACTACAAATGGCTACTTACCTCCTTAACGTACTTCCTACCAAAGGGTTAGCACATGAATCTCCCCTTAAAATTCTCTATAATAAGAATTCTTTGTAATCACATCTTAGGGTCTTTGGATGTTTATGCTATCCACTTTTTCCGTCAACTACAATTAACAAATTTCAAGCCCGTTCTACCGTTTGTGCATTTTTGGGTTTCCATCTAATCATCGTGGTTACAAATGTTTTGATTTAACGTCTAATAGAATCATAATTAATCGTCATGTTCTTTTTTATGAAACCCAATTTTCGTTTTCTAAAGTGAGTAGTCCCGTGCCTAGTTCATATAATTTTTTAGATGATGAGGTCTCACCATTTATTATCCACCATTTCTCGGACTTGTCTCATGACCAAAATACTCTAGCAGGCCCACTGCCTGCTGGCCCACACAGTCATGTTACCACTATTCTGCTGATTCTGCCCAGTGGGCCAGAAACACGGCCCAGTACCAAGATCGGTACTGTTCCAGTGTTCCAGCCCACTCCAAAGATCGGCACGCCCTTGTTTCAGTTATTGGGCCAACAGGCCCAATGCCTACTGGCAAATCCGTAACCATCCCGCACATTGACCTAAATTCACCCAACTCTACCTTGAGTCAAGGGTCCGTTACTCATAGTCAAGGAGGTATTTTTAAGTGAAAACAATATTTTAATCTCAATTCTAATGTCTCTAAATCCCCACTACCACGTAACCATGTGTCTGCACTACATGACCCGAATTGGAAATTGTCTATGACCGATGAATCTAATGCTCTTATTGAAAATAAGACGTGGGAGTTAGTACCCCGTCCATCTGGTGTTAATATTATTCGATCTATGTGGATATTTACTCATAAAGATAATTTTGACGGTCCTTTTAAGAGGCATAAAGCTCGTCTTGTAGGTGATGGTAAAACTCAACAGGTTAGTGTGGATTGTGGTGAGACGTTTAGTTCGGTGGTCAAATCGGCTACCATTCGCATTGTTCTAAGTTTGACTCTCTCAAAATCATGGCATATTCATCAGTTAGATGTAAAGAATGCTTTCTTACACAGTGGTCTTAAGGTCAATCTATATGCATCAGCCCTTGGGTTTTTGAGATCCCAATCATTCTCATCATGTCTGTTTTTTGAAGAAGTCATTGTATGGGCTTAAGCAGGCCCCGCGGACTTGGTATAAGAGGTTTGCAGACTATGTATCTACTATTGGATTTTCTCACAGCTGGCATGATCACTCTCTGTTTATATATCACCGTGGTACTTCTCTGGCATACATTTTATTGTATGTAGATGATATTATATTGACTGATTTTTCTGATGATCTGCGCAAGTCTATCATGTCGCTTCTCAGTTCCGAATTTGGTATGAAAAACTTGGGGGCCTTGAGTTATTTCTTGGGCATTGTTGTCACGCGTCATTCAGGTGGTCTATTTTTATCTCAAAGGAAGTATGCTGCGGAGATTATTGAGAGAGTTGGTATGTCATCTTGTAAGTCTACTTCCACTCTGGTTGATACCAAACCGAAGCTGAGTACTACGTCTAGCACACCATACGATGATCCCACTCACTATCGCAGTCTTGCAAGGGCACTTCAGTATCTTACTTTCATGAGACCTGATATTACTTATGCAGTTCAGCATGTGTGTTTATTCATGCATGACCCACAGATTGAGCACATGCATGAGCTCAAATGCATTATACGGTACATCCAGGGCACACTTGATTATGGATTGCATTTATATCCTTCTTCTGTCTCTACACTTGTGTCATATACAGATGCTGATTGGGGTGGCTGTCCTAATACCAGACGCTCGACATCTGGTTATTGTATGTTTCTTAGTGATAACTTGGTCTCGTGGTCTGCGAAACGTCATGCTACATTGTCGTGATCCAGTGCAGAGGCTGGGTATCAAGGCGTGGCTAATGTGGTATCTTAATCATGTTGGCGGCGTAATTTTCTATTAGAATTACACTTTCCTATTCAGTAAGCTACCTTGGTCTATTGTGATAATGTTAGTGCAGTCTGTCTTTCTGGAAATCCAGTCCAACATCAACGCACTAAACATATCGAGATGGATGAATACTTTGTTCGCGAAAAGGTAGCTCGTGGACAAGTACGCATTTTACATGTGTCCTCCAGATACCAAATTGCTGACATCTTTACGAAGGGCCTTCCCTCAGTTCTATTTGAAGATTTTAGGGACAGTCTCAGCGTACGACAACCGCCCGCTATGACTGCGGGGGTGTGATAGAATACCATGTAGGAATAGGATTTTTCTATTGTGTATTATGGTAATGTTGTATAATTATCATAATTGTACAATTTTTGTATAAGTAGAATTAGAATATTAGAAGTTTAGTAGGAATATGATTTTCTTTATTTGGAGATTGTAAATTGTATCTATATACCTATTCACTCAATAAGAATAATCAAAGGATTATTTCTTTCATGGAGCATGTCGCACATATGCCGTCTCCACCATAGCCACATTTGGCGGCCCTCCGAGAGTGTGTTCGACAAATAATATGCATCTCACGGCTACTACAAACACTCTTATAGAACGAATCACATCTAGATTGACATATGCTACTGCTCTATCAAATATCAAAGTTTACCCTTAACTCAGACAACGATGAATTGGAACTTTGTATAGGCAAGAACGATGAAACATAATGAAATGTAGTTTGTTAGAGCCCACATTGATTGGGGAATGGATCAGTGGTCTCCTTATATCGACTTGGGAAATCCTTCCCTCACGTGCTAGCTTTTGGGCTGTGTTAGGCCCAAATGTCATATCTTATATGGTATCAGAGTCAGGTATGTCCCTGTTTGGGTCTCCATGTCATGTTGTCCATGCTTCAATTGGTTTTCTGGGCATGTGGGGGGCTAAAATCCCACATTGGTTGGGGAACCGACTGGTGGTCTCTTTATATGGACTTAGGCAATATTCCCTCATAAGCTAACTTTTGAAGTTGAGTTAGGCTCAAAGATCACATCTTACTCCGGCCTACTTTAAGGCTAGAGATTATTATGCGATCATGGCGAATGAATGCCGACTCACGATCGTTGGTAAATTTCTGAAAACTAGACCGAAAATTGACGTGATCAGATCAACCCTTGTTGAGAGAACTCCGGCCATAGGTAATGTAAAAATAGGGTATGATTACCAAATTGTTTTTATATTCACAAACGAGGAAGATTCAAAATGTTGTTTTTCAAGGATCGAAGGTCTCCAAATGTGATTGCAGCCATGGACCCCTGATTTTAAACACGAGGAAGAAACATTTTGCCCTTGTTTGGGTATTACTACTAGGAATCCCTTTCCGCCTTCATACATGACATTATGTTAGGCAAATCCTTTGGCCAGTTGGAGTGCCACTGACAATGGATGTTGCAATTGTAAATATTTGTGAATGTTAGTAATCAGTGTTGTAAGTCGAGGTAAAGCTGAGTCCCCTCCTTATTCTGCAAATTTATACAAGACATGATTCCAGAATATACTAAACAAACTTATTAAGAAAACGGATGAGGGAACGAACAAGAACAAGACCACGACCATGACACACCAACTAAAACTCTTACATACTGATACGATCCGTTTTTAGCTTCCTTAGCTCAAGCACTGAATCATTTTTGTATTGCCTCCATTAAAGCTTGTAATTTACAGCAAGGAAGCTCGTACTATATGGAATCTACTCTTCAATGATACAATACGCTCTTTCTTTCGACTTGTTCCTCTTAATTTCTGTACTGTCATTTACTTTACGAGCAACAAGGTATTATTGGTGATACAAAAAAAACTTGGTAGATAAAAACACAAATTGCACATATTAATTGGCGATAAAATAGACCAAGGATCTAGTAATGTGAGCAATGAAAGAGTCCATCTCCCTCTTAGGGAGGGTTTACCACCACCCCCACCCCACCCCAATCCTCATGTTGGACTTCCTTGCGAGAATCCGAATTTAGTGAAGCCCCAATACATGTACCGAACATCGAGGGAAACCAACAAAAAAAAGAGTGTTCCTTACTGATATTACCTATAACAGAGAGTAATTGCCTTGAAATGCATTCTAAAAGGAAATAAGAGAGCCTTAGCTTAAACAGTAGATAATGGTAAAATATACCTCATATTTATTACAAAAGCTAATGAAGTTCATACTGATCACTTAAGTTGCTAATCACAACTTATATATCATCATAACCACAAATACATGATGCTAAATTTACATAATACATTTTCTCATTCAACCAGTGAAAAGTTTCCTCAAGATGGTTTCACAATAACTAGCATTGTAAATTAACAAATGACCAGCATTAGGAACCTCATGATATTGAATCCAAGGAAGCTTCTCTGCTAGATAACGATTGAGTTCGAGTGGAATAATTCTATCATCGTGTCCTTGCCAAAGATGGACCGAACCCTCGTGATCTGGGAAAGGATTTTTGATCTCCGTTGGAGCAAAGTCCCAGTTTCTGAAAGCAATTATCATGTCCCGATACAAACATTCAAACTCGCCCTGCTGTCGTATCTTTTCCTGGACAAAACATAGTTCCAGAATTATGACAACCATATTGGTAAGCAAGATCTAGCTACGCTAGTGCAGCATGGAGTGTGTTTGGTATGAAGGAAAATGTTTTTCACAGAATGTTTTTTTCGTAAAATAAGTTAATCTTCTTATATTTTGGTTTTGGTCAAGCCGAAATATTATCTCATGACCATTTATAAATGATCTAGGCAAACACTAGTGGATACACTACTAAAAGAACGTGAATTTACGATGGAAGTTCCCGTCAGAACATATTGGAAATATGGGATTTCCGACGGTAAGTCTGCCGGAAATGTTTCCAACAAGCCAATTTCCGACGAATTTACCAACGAGCCAATGTTTTGAAAATTCACGTGTTTTAAGTAGCAGTGTGGTTGAGTGGTCGGGATGGGCATGAGGTGTGGGTGAGTAGTGGGGGTGGAGTGGGTTGTTGGAGGCGGGGACGAAACAATCAGCATGGAATGACACAATGGAAGAAAAAGACTAATATAGGCGATACCAATTAGTTGAGAATATATTTTAGTCATATTAGTACATTTACTTTAGGTTCTATGTTTTCTAGAAGTGTTTTAATCCTACCAAGAAAACATAAAGAACTTCTATTACTGTTTATTTTTGTTTTGCATATTATTGGTCTGAGAACTGCTATCGAGACATAGTTGTCGTTCTTGTTCTTTGCTTTCTATACATCTTTTTCAATAGGGAAATCCCCTTTCTTTGATTAATATTATCTTCTCTCTTATCAAACAAGAAAATGAGAATCATTTACCTGACCAGGACTAGGGGCACCGGATAACTGTTTCACCATTTCTAGATCTGGAGGACTAAATATGGCCATGTTCCCTTCTGTAATACTTAAAGCACGGAACCACTTTTGGTTCATCCACCAATGAACTAGCCATGGGGCATAATGTACAATTCGAAATGTTCGTTGATCTTGTGGAAGCATCTTCCCCAGAGCTTGTTTCGATAGTTCCGCGGGATAACAGGACCACCAGTAATTTACAAACGGAACAACGAGGGCAATTCCGGCCAGCCTGCATGGACATTCAATTCGTCAAATAAAAGAACTAAAAATGGAACTTTTCCCAGGTTTCGCTTCTGAGCTATGTTGCTTGGACTCTCCAAAAATGTTGCTGCCACCTGTGTCGGATCCTCCAAAAAGTGTCTTACTTCTGGAGGATCTGACAGGCACCTATCGACATTTTTGAAGAATCCGAACAACATAGTTTCTGAGTATCAAAGGAACGTGAAAGATGAAAATGATACCTATTCGGTATGTACTTTAGGCAACTCCATAAAGGATAGGCTCCCATGGACAAGCCAAGCACATAAAACTTGGGTCCTAGTTGCAACTTATCAGCTAGCTCCTCCATGTCAAATGCTTCGCTCTTGACTGAGCGCTTTGGATGTGGATCACTCTCTCCGTAACCAGCACGATCATATTGTAGGATATATATTTGGAGATCTTGTATGAGGTCCTGGTTACTTGACACAGAATCAGCGAAATGAAATACAAAATTCAAGTATCAAAGGTTTATTAAAGACGATCTCCAATTCTAAGGATAGAAGAAAATAATATGAATCCGGTTTGTTGTAGTTCAAAACATGAAAGTGCAAGAAAAGAGCAGAAGTTTATTTGCTTATACCAGATTCAAACATTACCGTCAAGTGTCTTTAACATTGGACTCAGTAAGATTTTTCAGATTTTCTACCGTATTGTAGGTGCAAGCGGTCATATCAGATATACTCACTCCATCCCAATTTATGTGACACTTTTTCTTTCTTAGTCAAACCCGAAAAGAGTGACACATATCTATATTTAGTAACAATTTAACTTTAAACTAATTACCATTTTACCCTTACAGAAATGATTTATAGTCACACAAATATCTATGGCTTGTTTTAGACCACATGCTTCAAAAGTCCTTTTTTCATTCTTAAACTCGGTGCCTAGTCAAACCCCTTCACATAAATGTTGGAAATTTACTAATGTGGAATTAAGTTTATCCCATTATGTATGACTCGAACAATTGGGGCCCCGCACGTCGGAAATGTCGTTTTCACGCACGTGCACTCGTAGTGCCAAGTATCGTAAATTTCGTTAGTGAAAACGATATTGGTACGTAAGTAAATGTTTGAGACATAGAATAATGGACGGTTATTGGCTAAATAACAAGTGTTCCGCGTCGGTAACGAAGGAAGGATTGTGCAAAGTGTAAGATGGTATGGGTCGGGAAGGGCCGCGGCACCGAAAAGGGCCGCGGCGCCACCCGGACGGAGCTGGGGAGCCGAGGTACCTCCGGCCAGCGTCGCGGCGTCTCTGGAGCTGAGGCGCCGCGGCGCCAATATGGCAGAGCCGCGGCGCTTCACTGGCAGTAAGTGCGACAGAAGTCAAAAAGTTTGGCTGATTATGGAGAGGTTTTGGTGCATTAAAATGGCAGTTTTTCCTCCATAAATCAGTCATTATTTGGCTGCATTAATTGGTGAATTAAAGGGCCATTACATGGCATTTAAATGGCCATTACATGGGCACTTGAAGAGGTCATTCTTACACTACTATAAATTGAGGCCTTTGGCCCAATTCTACACACTTTTCAAGAACAACAATTCTGAAATTCTTGTTGCAAATCCTCTCCTCTTAGCAATCTTTTGTTATTTGTTTTCTTCGCTAGAATCACTTGTGTTTGCTTTGCACAAATGATAGTTTGTTGTTTTATCTTGGGAGACTATTGCCCGCTAACGTAAAAGCATATATACGGGGCAATCTTGTCTTAAAGACAGAGAGTCATCTCTCGACTCAGCCACAGTTGTAACAATCCAGATTTGGTGTTTCTTGATTTCAGGTTATCAAGATTCGAGACTCAAGAAGCTTGCGGCAATTATAAATTTAATTGTTTGTTTATCCTTTCGAACACTTGTAATACTTATTTACTATTCCCGTGTTATTTATCCAACAATGTTAAGACAAGATTGAAGGAGTGTTCGAAAAATGTCGGTCAACAGTTGTGTGACCAAATCTGGTTATGGTTGTGGTTTTCTGGTTGAAGACAGTTCCATTGACAGTTCTGTTGACATTAACTTTATTTGTGTCAACAAACTAGACTATGGTTCTGATGCTGAGGTTCAGAGCGCATATGATGGTCATGCTATTGACAGTCAAGGTGTTGATAGTGTCACCGCTCCCAGGAGTGGTGGAAGCAAGCGCCCACGAGAGGTTGAGAATGTCAACTGGGACAAGAGGAGAAGGCTGAAGATGTTATTCTATCTTGTAGCAGAAGGCCTATATTTGTCCAGACAAGGATCTGAATTATGGTAAGGAGGAAATGAACACTCGGTCCAACATAGTGACTGACGTGGGCCAGAATCCGAAATTGGGCTAAGTTAACTTTCTTCCTTGTTAATAATGAGATTAAATGATGTCTGATTAAAGTGTGTAAAGTAAGGCTAGGAATATGAAAGTGGTTTCCTGAGGAAAAAATATTATATTCCTTACACTTTAGAATGAGAGATTTAATTTCACCTACTTCCCTTTTTTAAAGATTGGATTTTTGAAAACAAGGCTTAAAAGATTTGTTCTTTGGTTACAATTAATTAGAATTGTGGACAAATCCTAAGCAAGCGCCAGGAATTTCCCTGGGCACCAATCTCAAGGGAAGAAGATTAAGAGATAATGGATTATCTTAAGACGTTGAACCTGCACACTATCTGACAGAAGATCCTTCATTTGATATGATGGTATTGGACACTCAGTCGTACAAAGCCTATGGGCGACTGGAGTGGGCCAGAGTTTCCAGGTCTTAAATGATCTGAAGGCAAAAGAAAGGCAGAAAAGAAATTGGACACTCAGTTTGCAAAAGCAACTGGAGTGGGCCAGAGTATCCAGATCACATATGATCCGGTTACGCCCTAACCACGGGCGAGAGGTTGTCCTTAAAAAGGACTTCAGGGAATGGGATCACTCTATAAGGAGGTGATACATGTCCCAAACTTGGTTTCAGGGACGCTGTTGGTCAAGCTGGTTTGAGACTAGTCCAACAGGTCTATAATAACTAAGAATGGTACAGTATGTCTGTAGCCAAATGAATGATATATTTGTAATCCGTGCATCTATGCCATCATAGATTAAGACACGTTAAATAGAAAGTCATTCAAAAGCTAACTAAGTTGAGATTGTTGCCTTTTGTCGACATAAACCCTCAAAATGAATGTAAGGTGGTCGAAAAGGCTCAAAGGAATATCGAAAGAAGCACCGCTCCTCTAGAACTTAGTCATACCTACGTGGGTGATTTGAAGTTTGTACAAAATAGATGGGGGGGAGGGGGGACAAGTACTTTGTGACCTTCATTGACGATGGTACAACGTATTGCATCCTTTGTTTGTTGAAAAGCAAAGATGAAGCTGTTGAAGCAGACAAGCGCTACAAAGCAAAAGTTGAAAATCAACAAAGCCTACGGATTGAGGAATTCGTAGTGATAGAGGGGGAGAATGCGAAGCATCATTCATCAAACGACTGCTCCTTACTCACCTTAGTCTAACAGTGTTAACCAAGAGCAAAGTCGTACGCCCAAAATATGTGGGGTAAGGCGATCCTTACCGCTAATGCGATTCTCAACAAAACTCCGCATAAGGATAAGGATAACCCTCCATGTGAAACATGAAAAGAAACCCACCTATAAATACCTGAAGGTGTGGGGTTGTTTGGCAAAGGTTGAAGTACCTAAGCCAAAGCAGGTCAAGATTAGACCTAAGACTGTAGATTGCATTTTCATCGGATATGTGAATAACAGTAGTGCTTATCGCTTCTTAGTGCATAAGTTAGATGTACCAGATATCCACGAGGGTACGATCATGGAATCAAAGGATGCCCAATTCTTTGAGAATACTTTTCCTAGAAAAGAAGGAGACATAACCTCTCGCAAACGAAGTTATGAACAAAGCTCTCGGGAACCAGGAGTCGTTGACTGCCCGGATCTAGATGGTTCAAATCTAGTGGACTCCGAAGTGGCTGAATATCCGGAATCTAGTGTTCTAGATTCTCAGAACTTGGAGACTCCAGAGATGGAACCAAGACGAAGTAAAAGGGCCAGGAAGGATATAACCTTTGGTCCTGACTTTGTAGCTTATATGGTTGATAACGAACCAAGGACAATTGCTGAAGCGTTGTCAACTCCAGAGGCACCGCTCTGAAAAGAAACTATTGAGGGTGAAATAGACTCCATCTTGCAAAACCATACTTGGGAGTTGGTTGATCTTCCTCCGAAAAACAAACTGTTGGGTTGTAAATGGATACTCAAACGGAAGTACAAAGCAGATGGGTCTATAGACAAGTACAAAGCCAGGTTGGTAATCAAGGGCTATCGACAGAAGGAAGGCCTTGACTATTTTGACACGTACTCCCCGGTGTCTAGAATGACGTCCATACGAGTATTCATTGCGATCGCAGCGTTGCGTGACCTTGAGATACATCAAATGGATGTCAAAACAGCCTTCCTAAATGGTGATTTGGAAGAAGAAATTTATATGAAACAACTCGAGGGGTATGTGGTTCCAGGGCAAGAGAAGAAAGTCTGTCGACTTGTCAAATCTCTGTACGGGCTGAAACAGGCCCCAAAGCAATGACACGAAAAATTTGATAGTACTCTACTATCGAAGGGTTTCTCCATTAATGTGTGTGACAAATGTGTCTACATGAAAGGTAATTCTGACTCGTTCGTCATGATATGTCTTTAAGTAGACGACATGTTGATCACAGGGAGTAGTCCTAGTTTGATCCTAGAGACTAAGAATATGTTGAAACAATGTTTCGACATGAAGGATATGGGTATTGCAGATGTCATCTTGGGGATCAGGGTCTCTAAGACGTCTGACAGACTAGTCTTATCTTAGTCTCACTACATCGAGGATGTTTTGAGAAAGTTTGAGATGTTCGACAGTTCGCCGATGAAGTCACCACTTGATATGAATCAGAAAATTGATAAAAATTGTGGTGTGCCCATATGTCAGGAGTGATATGCGCAGGTGATTGGGAGTTTGATGTACATAACAAACTGCACCCGACCTGATATCGCTTATGCAGTCAACAAATTGGCTAGGTTTACCCGTAATCCGAGTAATGATCATTGGAAAGCGTTGAATCGGGTACTACGGTACCTGAGATACACGCTAACTTACGGGTTGCATTATTCGAGATATCCAGCTGTACTAGAGGGGTACAGTGATGCAAACTGGATATCTGATATAGAGAACACCAAGTCCACCAGTGGGTATATATTTAAAATTGGTGGTGGGGCTATGTCTTGGAAATCCTCTGAGCAAACTTGCATCGCCCGATCCACGATGGAATCGGAGTTTATCGCTTTGGACAAAGCATGAAAAGAAGCTGAGTAACTTCACGACCTCTTAGAGGATGTCCCTTATTGGGAGAAACTTGTGCCTTCGTCAGTTATACATTGTGACTAGCCAATCGGCTTCAGGGAGGGCACAGATGACGGCGTCTGGACATATTAGTCAGAGACATAAGACCGTTGGGCAGTTGATCATCACAGGTGTCACTTCCTTGATTACTAATCAAAGGATATAGCGGACCCTTTAACTAAGGGACTACCCGAAGATCAAAGTTCTGCATGTCTAGGGGAATGGGTTTAAAACCCAAACAATACAAACCTTTGCGGTGGTAACCCAACCATATTGACCGGAGATCCCAAGAATTTGGTTCAATGGGAAAACTAAGCTGTAAAAGGTTCAGTTGAGCGCTTCGGTGGAAGCAAGAGCACTTCGGATTATGATTTCTGTAAAGAAACGTAAATCCAAAGTTGTTCCCGCGATAGACGTTAAGGGCTACCTGTATGGTGGGTAAAGGTTAAGCTTCAAAACCTTTGATGATCATCACCAATTGAGGTTAAGGTTTGGAAAACTTTTAATGATTTCTAACGCTTGTGAAACGGGGTATAACAGGATATCTTGTAGAAGATCACCTATTTAAGTGCGAGGGCAGGCCACCTCAAATGAACGCACTTAAGAATCCAAGTGTGTCCACGGCCACAACGGACAGAACAATAAGAAGAAACGAATAAAGGGGAGGTATTGTGTTAGTATCGTTGTCTTGGCTTACATTAAACATTGACGGTTCAAGACATCACATTCACCGTGCAGTAAGTAAGTCCGATGGTATTCAACTATGATAGGCTCAAAGCGGAAGCTACCTCTCCTGATGCAATATCTTTTCGCTGAAAGTAGGCACCTTGTGTGTGAGCCAAAATCTCTTTCAAGAGGAGATTGTTGGAAATTTATTAATGTGGAATTAAGTTTATCCCATTATTTATGACTCGAACAATTGGGGCCCCGCACGTCGGAAACGTCGTTTCCACGCACGCGCACTCGTAGTGCCAAGTATCGTAAATTTCGTTAGTGAAAGCGATATTGGTACGTAAGTAAATGTTTGAGACATAGAATAATGGACGGTTATTGGCTAAATAACAAGTGTTCCACGTCGGTAAACGAAGGAAGGATTGTGCAAAGTGTAAAATGGTATGGGTCGGGAAGGGCGGCGGCACTGAAAAGGGTCGCGGCGTCACCTGCACGGAGCCTGGGCGCCGGAGCGTCAAGGTACCTCCGGCTAGCGCTGCGGCGCCGGCCGGGCAGTGGCGTCTCTGGAGCTGAGGCGCCGCGGCGTCAGTGTGGTAGAGCCGCGGCGCTCCTCCGGCAGTAAGTGCGACAGAAGTCCAAAAGTTTGGCTGATTATGGAGAGGTTTTGGTGCATTAAAATGACAATTTTTCCTCCATAAATCAGTCATTATTTGGTTGCATTAATTGGTGAATTAAAGGGCCATGGACACTTGAAGAGGCCATTCTTACACTACTATAAATTGAGGCCTTTGGCTCAATTCTAAACACACTTTTCAAGAACAACAATTCTGAAATTCTTTTTGCAAATCCTCTCCTCTTAGCAATCTTTTGTTACTTGTTTTCTTCACTAGAATCACTTGTGTTTGTTTTGCACAAATGATAGTTTGTTGTTTTATCTTGGGAGCCTATTGCTCGCTAACGTAAAAGCATATATACGGAGCAATCTTGTCTAAAGACAGAGAGTCATCTCTCGACTCAGCCACAGTTGTAACAATCTAGATTTGGTGTTTTTTGATTTCAGGTTATCAAGATTCGAGACTCAAGAAGCTTGCGGCAATTATAAACTTAATTGTTTGTTTATCCTTTCGAACACTTGTAATACTTATTTAATATTCCCGTGTTATTTATCCAACAATAAATTGGGTGGAGGGAGTAGCAACTAAAATAAACAACATAGCCAGTGTGATCCCACGAGTGGAGTCTAGGGAGGGTGGTTTGTACGCAGACCTTACCCTACCTTTGTAGGATAGAAAAGTTATTTCCGAAAGACCCTCGGCTCAAGAAGGAGTAGTAGCTACTAAAATGAAGACGCTAAATATGGAGTTTTATAAATTTTCATCTGCTAAATTTCATACCTGGGAAATAGGTAATGTCAAGTCTTTGGAACTATCAAAGCCATGAACAATAATGAGCTTGTACTTCGCCTTCTCTTTGGCAATGCCATCCTCTTTGTAAGCTAAATATCTCCCGTCATTGAGTTGGACCCTTGGCGAAGTTACTGGAGGACCACCTGGTGAGCCACAAACTTTTGGAGGGGGAGGCTTAAGTAATGCCAAATAAGCCCATCCCAACACTCCAACTGTTGTTGCTACTGCTATTTGTGCAATCATAACTGAAAAGAGAAGAAATAAATAAGAGAATAGAGGAATACTGTGCAAAACTTGTATAGAGAAAAAATAGTAGTAATGAGGAGACTCGAATGCGGCTAACAGTGGAATAGTGATAGCACATTACAGGTAATGGCCACTGCTTCCCCACAGGGGTGGAGCTAGCTTTTCGATTACGGGTTTGACCGAACCCGGCAGCTTTGGTCCAAACACTGTATTCGTATTAAAAATTCATTGAATATGCTCTAATTATCAATTTAGAACGTTGTAAGTTTAAAGGACTATAATCCCGAATCCATAAGCTTCAAATATTGGCTCCACCTCTGCTTCCTCACTACCATTCTTAGTGTAACGACAGGCAATCATCTATCCTAGTACAACATAAATGCTCTACATCACAGAAATATGAAGTCATAGACTTTAGTTTATTGCTTCATTCATATATTGACTTGCCTGTCAAATACAATCCTGCCTGACCCAATGCATATTCCTCTAGACAGACTGCATGTGTTTTTAAATACAAATCAAACAATTATTTACAGTAGAGCTCAAATTTCCGATCAGAGCTTTGGAAATTTTTTGTCTATGAAAGTTACACAGCAGAACAGATATTAGAAAAGTGTATACTAGGTAGATAAGGCACAAGTGGAGCTTGGTCACAACAGGGCATAAAGATGCACCCGAAAAGCTAAATTGCAATGTTGTTGACAGATCATTTTGTTCGCTGTTATGCTCGTGCAGATATACTTCAAATGCTCTGCATCTTACAAGATCTCACCACAATAATAAATACTTCCTCCGTTCCAATTTATGTGGCACACTTTTCTTTTTAGTTTTTCCCAAGAAGAATGTCACCTATCTATAATTAGAAACAACTTAATTTTAAAATTTCTCTTTTACTCTTCGTGAAATGATTTATGGCCACAAAAATGTCTAAGGTTTGTTTTAGACCACAATTTCAAAAGTCTTCCTTTCTTTCTTAAATTTTATGCCTAGTCAACTGGTGTCACATAAATTGAAACAGAGAGAGTACTAATTTATCCTCCAGGGCTTTGCTCTAATGGCCAGAGCACAACGTGTGATGTGTAGGTTAGGCGCACACCACGAGTTTGAACTTTGTTGTGGACAAAAGCCTGGTATTCCGGTGGAGAAGGGTAAATGGGTGGGGCCATTACCCCCCGAGTTTCAAACACGTGCACCACTAGGCCCTCAGGGATTTCTCGGTTATCAAAAAAATAAATAGATATTAATTTATGACCTAATGAAATCTGCAATGGAGTTGCAGTACCAAGTTTCTCATGTTAAAAACCATTCCTACTGTGTGCTGTACAACAGAAATGGCACACAACAGACCATCCTAGGTTTAGGTGTGATATAAAATATGAGTTTCAAATTTCAGTTAGCCACAGAATGGATTTCCTTCTTCTTAAGAAGTGCTGAATATCCAAAGGCAGTAAGATCCTTCATTGAGAAAACCCGTAATCTTATTAGAACGTTACAGTTGTCTCTGTGTAACTTAGGGTTTGAGAGGGTAATCTGCCTACACTCCACCCCCTGGGATGCGGCCCTTCCCCCGACCATGTGTGAACGGGAGATGCTGCATGCACTATGCCTGCCCTTTTGACCTGGTGCAACACACACTAAAGGGATTTGTCTTCAGTTGATGTCTTTTGATTGCTTGGCCATTTTAACAATTTCATGCATTTTCACTCTTCTCCTCCCTACACAACTATGTTTTACTCCTTAATCTCTGCAACTCAACTCTAGTTACAGCAGAACTTTCCACCTCCTCTCTTTCTCTAGTTTTCTTATCACTTATTTTCCGTTTCTCTCCAATGTCTGTCATTAAGTCTGCCTATACAACCTTCTTCGCAGCTTGAACCTTTAGAATTCACCAGAACCTGATTGGGCGTGATCTAAGTAGCCTACCTTTAAGCCCCAGTTCTCCTGAACGAAGATCATTCTAGAGAGTTGCGGAAGCAGGCTTGTGAATTTGTCTCATCTCTAGTGGTTGCTATAGTTCGAGATAGTAACTCCTAGAGCTATCTCACAATGTGAAAGGAAAAGGTTTATTGTTAGGCTTCTACAAAGGAAATCATCAGCAGTTGAAGGAACCTTAATGAGAATACAAATGGGACTTCATTTCAATCTGTTCTTGCAGGTAAGAACCCTGTGCAAATAGTGGCGAAGTTAAGAATTTTGCTAAGGGTGTTCAAGGTAATCTTTGACCAACATACACAGTATAAAAAGTAATTTTTGACCTATATGAAAGATGGAATAATTTCCCTTGGGGATTCCTTTCATTATTCACAATATATATAGCTGTACAAAGGTTGATTCCTAATATGGTACGAATCCTAACTTACCTTACAAAGGTTGATTCCTAATACAATTAGAATCCTAAGTTACCTTAAATATACATCTATCATAATTACAAAATATACAGAGAATATTCGGAGAATATTCGCTAATACTCCCCCTCAGACGGAGCGGGAGGAGGCCGAACGCTAAGGCTGGATCGGAAGTCGGTGAAGAGCTGTCGCGGTAGTCCCCTTGTGAAGATGTCTGCATACCGCGATAAGAGGAAGGCACGTGTAAAATTTTGACCTGACCACGGGCAACCTTCTCTCGCACAAAGTGGATATCCATCTCAATATGCTTAGTCCGCCGATGTTGGACCGGATTATGAGACATATAGATGGCGGATATGTTGTCACAATAGACTATAGACGCCTTGCGGAGTGGACACGGAGCTCTAAAAGAAGATTTCGGAGCCAACGGATCTCGGCAACTACATTAGCAACACCGCGATATTCGCTTCAAAGCACTCGAACGGGATAGTGTGGCTCGCCTCTTGGCGGACCATGAGATAAGATTATCCCCAAGAAATACACAAGTACACGAGGTGGAGCGACGTGTGTCCGGGCATCCCGCCCAATCCGCATCCGTGTAGGCAAGTAACTTGGTTGGGGCGAGAGGGGTATAAGTGTAATCCAAAGTCTAGTGTGCCCTTAACGTATCCGATAATACGTTTGAGGGCGGCAAAATGGGACTCTCGGGGGTCGTGCATGAACGGACACACCGCCGAACGGCATATGTAATATCGGGCCTAGTGAATGTAAGATCATCGAAGAGCACCGCTAGACTCGATATAGAGTGGGATCGAAAGCGGCGCACCGTCATTGGCACTAAGCTTGGATTTGGAGTCCACCGGAGTTGGCATAATTTTACAATTTGCCATCTTGGCCCCGTACACTATCTCTTCTCGCATACTTACGCCGACATAAGAACATAAAGGGTACTGCAGATCGGTTACCGATATACCCAAAAAATAACTTAGCTTGCCCAAGTCGGTCATAGCAAATTCGGTTTTGAGTAGAGCAATGATTTCATTCTTCAAACCGTCGATGAGGCGGTAAGAACAATGTCATCGACATATAATAGCAAATATGCGGTTGCTACCTCGGTGAAAAGTGAAGAGAGAGTTATCACACTGCTACATACAAAACCAATCGCAAAAGATACACGGCAAAACGATCATACCAAGCGCGGGGTGCTGTTTCGGTTCATACAATGACTTTACGAGACGACACACAAGCTGCGGAGTCTTGGGATGAACAAAGCCGGAGGTGATGCATGTACACGATCTCTTTCAAATCCCCATGAAGGAATGCATTCTTGACATCAAGTCGATGAATTGGCCAATGCATGCCCATAGCAATACCGAGAACGATCCGAATAGTGGCCGGTTTAACAACCGGATCGAATGTCTCACCACAATCAATACCCTCCCCGCCGATTAGTGCCATTGGCGACTAGTCTTGCCTTATACCTCTCTAAGTCACCACTTGTCTCGAACTTGTGCCGAAATAGCCACATACACCGGATAATATTCACACCTTCGGGTCTAGGTACCAAATCCCAAGTGTTCGCTTGGTTAAAGCGTTAAATTCCTCGCACATGGCCGCATTCCAATTTGGGTCCGGTTTTGCTAGTTTTGGATTTTGTGGAATGGGTGATAAGGTTTGTGTGGAGAGATTGAAGTGAACCTTGGGTTTGAAGATCCCGTGTTGTGCACGAGTCTCCATACGATGAGACGGCGGTGGCGGTGGATCGGGGGGGGGGAGGTTCTTCGGTCCATCGGTTCGGACCGGTGGGCGGCAGTCACTGGACCGGTTTCGGTGACTCGACCGGGGGTTGTAGGGGTGAGCGAGGAGGTTTGTTGGGGTGGTGCGGACGTGGCGAGGACCTGTCGGAACGGTGGGCTGTTGTTGATATAGATTTTGGATGATCGGGGACGAGACTTGGTTCATCGAGAAAGATGTAATCGGTGGTCGAAATTTCCGGAGATTTGAAAAAGGAAAGGTTGTCTCATCAAAGGTGACGTGACGGGAGACGATGATTTTGCAAGTAGCAATGTCATAGCACAAGTAGCCCCGATGATTAGGAGATAGACCAAGGAAGACACATGGCGAGTGCGAGGTGCAAGTTTGTGAGGTGCGGTGGAGGCCATGTTGGGGTAGCATAAGCATCCAAAAATACGTAGGTGATCATATGATGGTAGCCTACGGTATAAGATTTCGGTAGGGGTCTTGTTTTGGAGTGTGCTAGTTGGCAAAATATTAAGAAGGGATTCTACCATTTTGACAGCATAGACCCAAAAAGGCGGTGGTAGGCGGGCATGAAACGAAGTGTGCGAACCATGTTATTGATGGTACGTATAATTCTTTCGACCTTTCCGTTTTGGGAAGAAGTATAGGGACAAGAAAAACGGAAAACCATACCTTGTTTAGAACAGAAATTGTGAAATGTCGAGTTATTAAATTCACGTCCATTATCACATTGGAATGATTTGATAGATTTTTCAAATTGTGTTTTAATGAAGTTGTGAAACTCGAGGAATTTTGTAAAAACTTGATTTGAATTTCGGTGGGTAAATCCGGACAAAATGTGAAAAATCATCCAAGAATACTAGATAGAATTTATGACCCAAAGAGCTAACAATCGGAGATGTCCACAAATCAAACATGAACAATATCAAAGGGAGAAAAAGTAACACTTTGTTTGATGACATAAATGGAAGACGAGTATGTTTGCCTAGTGGACAAGAAAAACGAGTGTTGGGCAATTTTTTCATTATTACATTTAATACGCTTAGAAGTCCTAAGAAAAGTAAAAGCGGGTCTCCGGGGTGTCCGAGTACTGTTGTGCCAAGTGGAGGGAGAGATTGCCGCAAGGGATAGAGGTACTTGCGGCACGACGGCGGAAGATTGAGTGAATGGGTAGAGGTCTCCCACACTATTGTGGCGTGTAAGAATTTTCCCCGTATTGAGTTCTTTCACAAGAAAAACCAAAAGGGTCAAATTCGACGGACACAGAATTATTGCTAGTGAATTTTCTAACAGAGATTAAGTTTTTAATGATGTTAGGTGTGTATAGGACGTGGTTTAGGGAGAAAGGCGGGTGTGTATGTTTGGTGTGTGTGTTACCGTAACCTTCAATTGGAATGCGATGACCATTGCCGACAGTAATAAATTGAGGACACTTTAACCGACGTAGTTGAGATAGGTTACCTGACGACCGGGTGAGGTGAGATGTGGCTCCGGTGTCCATGTACCAATTGTCGTCGGGCTGTTGAAGGTTCACGGTGGTGTAGGCCTGGCCCAAATCAGTCGGGGACAGGCCGCTGGGCTGCTGCTGCTGCTGCAGTTGTTGCTGCTGCTGTTGCTGCAGTTGCTGCTGCTGCAGTTGCTGCTGCTGCTGCTGCTGCAGATGCTGGTGCTGCTGGTGCTGGTGCTGCAGGTGCTGCTGGTGCTGGTGCTGCTGCTGCAGCAGTTGCTGCTGCTGCTGCTGCTGCAGCAGTTGCTGCTGCTGCTGCTGCTGCAGCAGTTGCTGCTGCTGCTGCTGCTGCAGCAGTTGCTGCTGCTGCTGCTGCTGCAGCAGTTGCTGCTGCTGCTGCTGCTGGTGGACTGCAACCAGGTGGTGGTGCTGCTGCTGCTGCTGGACATGCTGTGATGGCTGGTTGCTGCTGGCCGCAGGTGTTGCCATCCCGTCAACGGCTAACGCCTGTTGATTATGTTCCTCTTGTTTAGCACGTCTAGTTTCTTCCAACAATAGTTGTGAACGTGCCTTGTTGAAACTTGGGAGAGGGTCGGCTTGTTGAATCATTGTTGCGAGTGTGTCATATTCACCTTTCGGTAAACCCACAACAAGTTGAAGCACCATCTTGATTTCTGAAACAGAAGTCCCGACGTTGGATAGTTGATCGGTTATGAGTTTCAGTTGCTTACAATATTCGGACATGTTGTTAAAATTCTCGAGGCGGGTATTGTTGAATTGCTCTTCCAAATACACGGCCGAGTATTTTTATTGTCTGAAAGATTTCTTTTAGCCGGACCCAAAGTTCACGTGCCGTAGCACTGTTTTCATGATAGTGCATAACGGATCTTTGGAGATGGTGCCGTAGATCCATTGTTTGACGATGGCGTCAAGACGACGCCAGATTGAGTCTGTAACATCGGTGGGACGAGGAACAGATTCGTCAATGTGATCGAGCACGTTGTATGCACATGCATGAATGTAGAATAGTTCCATCCACATGGAATATTGATAGTCTTCTTGGTCAAGAATTATAGGGATAAAATTCTTGATGTTGTTAACGGCGAATGCCAGATGAAAAGAAGATACTGAACGTTGAGAGGGGTTTTCAAGTGTGCCAGTGGATGAAACGAAATTTGTGAGGGAAGACATGGTTGCCGCCTGTCGAGGAAGGGAATTTTCTGGTTTGGCCGAAATATGGAGGAAGAAACCAGAATTTTTTTTTTTTTTTTTTTTTTTTTTCCTGTGAAATCAGAAAAAAAAATCTGATTTCGGCCGGGAATGAGGATTTAGGTTTTAGGCTCTTGATACCATGAAAGATGGAATAATTTCCCTTGGGGATTCCTTTCATTATTCACAATATATATAGCTATACAAAGGTTGATTCCTAATATGGTACGAATCCTAACTTACCTTACAAAGGTTGATTCCTAATACAATTAGAATCCTAAGTTACCTTAAATATACATCTATCATAATAATACTATATACACTGTATAGTTTTCTATATACTTAGTATAATTTTCCGATGAAGGGTGGTCAAGTGACCACTTTCACTCTATGTGGCTACACCACTGCATACAAAGCCAAGTTAGGATCTTTAGTCACGATAGACATTTTCCTAACCATATTTTTACCCTTAAATTTCTTAGCTCTAAATTGTGCTCAACTGTTGTGCCTTGTATGTGTCCAGTGCCCAAAATATGTTCTATTTCGCGCTTCACTCTGACGTCTGGAACCGAATCTCCAAAGGCACAACTGAAGGATTCAATGCGAATGGAATGGACCTATCTCTAACATAGTCTGACCCCCATTATCGCAATAAAGATCTAAATCTAATGGTTCCAAACTGTTACTGCTGATTTTCTTTAATGACCGAGAATTCGTCAAGTCAACTCTTTAGGCCAACCACAGCCTTTGGAACTCGAGGATGATGCGCCCACCCTCTTACCATTGACAAGTTAATTACTGGACTTAGTTCGCTTGATACATGACTCAAACTTGTAACCTGAGAAACAAGTCTCTCAACCTTTTCTACTACTGAATTATTTTAAATAGGATACTATTAACCCGATAAATCAAGAAGCCAAGAACCACAGTTCACTGAACATTCCCCATTAGAAACATAAATATACTATTCCAAAAAAGATCATATTTATCATTAGTCCCTCATCCAACTAAATTGTTCATCATATGCTCATTTCAGAACAATACACAAGCAGAATATTCTTGAAAGTAATCCAAGATGGAGAAATAAAAACAGCACAGTGAAAGCAACATATCGGATTAGTATCAACTACAGTAATACAGATCAGAACCATATATGTAATCAACGAAGTACAAGAATAAGCTGAAATCAGCAGACAAATCCCAAATCTCAACAATTCAAGAAAACAGAAAATAGAGCAAATAAATAAAAAAAGATCAAATTTTGAGAGGAAAGAAAAGGTACCCACTTGAAGAAAAACGAAATACGAAATGGTGTGGTGTTGTTGGTAATACTAGTGTTGACGGAAAGCAACAAAGATGGATATAAAAAAAAAAGTGATGTGTTGAAGAGGAAGATGAGCCCCCACTAAGATAAACAGTAGTAGTACCAAAATATTCTTCAGCTTGCTTGGATGGTTGTTACCTGGTTTACTGTACTGTGTTGTTAGTTTAATAATAATATTTATTTTGATTATTATTTAAAATTTTATTATATTATATTATTATATTGTGATATCTTGCTATTTTGTTTTTCTTTAATTTCTTTTTAGTCGAGGGTTTATTAAAAATAGTCTCTATCACATAAAAATAGAGTTAAAGTCTGCTCACATCTTACCCTCTCCATACCGTACTGTGTGAGATTACAATGGGTATGTTGTTATATATTATATTATTAAATTTATTATTTTATTATATCATATTATTAAATTTATTATTATGTTAATGATGAAAAATCCTACTATGTGATGATATTTGATATGATGGTGTCGTTACCTATTTTTTATTTTATCTTTGTTTATTAATAAATATATTTTATCTTTCACCGTACTTTTTTATATTTTTATGACTAAAAATTCATGTCGTTGAGATATTTAAAACAAAGTTTAGGGAGTTTTTAATTTAAAGTATGTTGCTCACTACCAAAGGATGTGGTGTCGCGAATGAAGCTCCTCCTCCATTAATCAGAGGTTTTGAGTTTGAATATTGAGTATGAAATTTGTTTTAGTAGGGAGCATTTCTTTGAATTGGCCCTACACGGTGCGAATTTGAATATAGTCAGGCTCCAATGTCGATAGCAGATACCCAATAAGAAATGAAAAAATATATTTCTCATTAAAAATATTTTTCAAAATAAGCTGATTTTATAGACGTTTCGTCATAATAAGTCACCTTTGCAAACGAATGAACATTTCTTTTCGTGGGGGAGTTCTTTTTAACATTGCTATGTTCCTTAGAAACCAATAGGATGTAAAATGGTGATGAAGTATGCTTTAGAATCCACATAAACAAACCTTATCTTAATTTGGGAAATATGACTTGGCGAAAATCCACTTTAAATGCTACTATATATCCAACCTTAAATAAAGTCCATTTTTAGTTCAATTGTTTATTCTTAGTGAAAAAGAAGACTTGTGTTATTCCCGCAGCATAAGGTCCTTCTTAAAAGAACGATCATTTTGATCTAGCTTACGTTCTTCCACTTAGTGATCCACTAAAAATCATGCAAAGGAAAATGACTTTCTCACTAATTTAATTTTTTTCCTCAATCTAAAAATTTCGTTAACACAAAGGTACACTTTTTTTTTTTTTTCCTTTTGATTTTGCTCTTTCATAAAATAATATTCAATTTCTCAAATCGGATTCAGATACGTACTTTTGCTTTCGTTGGTTCTAGTTTTACGTGATAAGAAATAATTTCATAGCTCATATCTCTGGTCACATGAAATGAGTCACCATTATATCGGCACATATGAGATCGTTGAATGCTCAGCAGTTCGTCTATTCAATCCTTTTAATTTTCTCTTCTTGTTGTTGAATATTTCGTTCATACACACTTTCTCTTTATTTTCCGGATTACAGATAGAGTTCGAAAAGGTTAAATCTTTGTGATTCCATCATATATGATTAAGTTATGAACATCAAATAAAGATGTCTCTGACGCTACTCTCCCGACAAGAACAACTTTTTCTATAGCGATTTTTTGGCGAGTTTGATCCGGAGGGATAAAAGGAAGATGCTTTATATCATGCAAAAGCATATATCGCCCCGTGCTCGCATGGCTCGCTTACCAAGGAACAAAAAGGAAGGACCTGATGGCAAGACCATACGCCCATTTGGCTCCTCGCAGAGTATAGCTCTAAAGTCGTCCGCTTTCTCACGGGTCGCAGAAAGTATTTTAAGAAAAAGGCTTTCCAAAATTTCCATCCACGGAGGGTGAGTCGGGGCCTAAGATCACGTCGAAAGACGTAGTCGAATTTCTTTGAGATTGAAACAAAAAATTCTTCTTTTCTTATGAAATGTTTCTTGTCTTAATTTCACTTCCTTGAATTGGCTACTACTGCGGCTATTGTGATTGCGAGACAAAGGAGGGATGGCGCCTTCCTTTACCATCTGGCGAATGAAACAGAGCAAGTTGGGTTTCAAGTTTGATGCATACGTGCACAAAGGTCAACAGAAGCAAAAGCTTGGCGAATATGTGCTAGGCATCTGCTATTCCAGTTTTCTTTTTCCTTGTCCTTGCAGCTACTTCCTCACAAGCAATTGAGTCTGAAGCTTCATGTTACCGGTACCTAAAACAATAGCAGAAAATAGTGAGGAATTAGTCATTTTTATCAAGGATGAGGAAAAACCTGAGATAATTCAACTCATTGAGTCTTGTAAAATCGACTCATCAGTTAGATAAAACTTCAGTAATGTAGCAATGCATTATGCATAAACACGGTTAACGGTTCTAACCAGTATCTGAATCACTAACACTGCTGAGGATTCCTGGACTATGAACATTTCCACATCCTTCATGAGTTTGGCATGCTCAAGGTTAGGTTCAAACAAAAGCATAATTAGAAATAAGGCTATAAATGAAAGGACTGATAGTTGATCATCGTCATTGTCACAAGATCAACTTTCTACAGAATACAGTATTAGGAGCAGCAAGGTCAGAAAAACCATGTTAAACAGAGTTCCAAAGACATACTCTGAGTCAGAAAAACCATGTTAACCATGTTACAAGATGCACTGGCTGGCTTTCTTTAGCTGCAGAAAAAACCTAAACCTCCACTCAAATGAATCCTTTTGATTGTTTTCCATAAGGCAGATCGCTGTCTGTCAACTGCTCTTAAGGATCAGCCAAAATGACAGCTTTTCTATCCCTCGGTCCATAAATAAAACCTCTCGACTCCCGAGACATCTGACTTTGGAAAAATCTCTGCTTCTTCCGCTTGACCACGCATTATCAAAGTTTGTATCTATGAACATCACAACCATTAGTGATAGTATTATCTGGAGGCTGATAACTGAGTACAACTTTATAGGCCTGTCAACTAAAAGCTCCATAAGCTAATATCTTTTAGTCGATTCGAAGAGCTTGAATTCACCAATAATCACCACAAGAGCATAGACCTCCTTTAAAATGATGGAATCTATTTGAATCCCTGACGACGATTTCCCTTCCTTCTATCTTTGATATTAATTTAATTACAGTGTGACAGTCACCACACACTCTAAGATTCTTCACAATCTGGATGGGAATTCCCGGAGATGTGGCAATTAAACCAAAAGCAATAGCTAACCTTTCACTGTGCCGAGAAAGAATTGCTTCTTTATGTTCATCTTCCACATCATGAAGAACATAATTCGTATCCGGTTGATATCCTTCATCCTTCAAGCGGACACTTAACTCATCAAGTTTCATGTATATATCGTCGGATAGCGGATGTGAAACGTCACCCGCCATGAACGAATAGGTCTTGTTCTTAACCTCAATCCAGCTATACCCAATCTCTTTTTTAACTTTTCTCACATCCATTAGTTTCCTTACTTTTGCTCTTTCTTGCCAATCTCCAGTTGCAGCATAGAGATTGGATAGAAGAACATATGCGGATGAGTCATGAGGCTGAAGAGAAATGAGATTCTCGGCCGCACATTTCCCGAGCTCTACATTACGATGAACTCGACTTGCTGCCAGAAGAGTACGCCATACAATTGCACCAGCAGAAAACGGCATTTCATCGATAAGAGCCATGGCTTTATCCAACATTCCAGCTCGGCTATACAAGTCTACCATGCAAGAGTATATCTCCATTTTTGGTGAAATATGAAGGTCGTTTACCATCATGTCAAAATATTTTTGACCTTCATTTACCAGTCCTGCATGAGTACATGCAGAGATAATTCCAATGAACGTTATATTGTCCATATCTAAATTCCTTTTCTGCATTTCCTCGAATATCTTCAGCGCTTTTCTGCCATTACCATGTTGAGCATATCCTGATATCATTGAGTTCCATGAAACTAAGTCTCTTACTTGTTGTCTCTTGAAAATCTCATTTGCACTTTCTATGTTTCCTCTCTTAGCATACATAGTTACCAACGCGCTGCTCACACATAAAGCATTACTATGACCTGATTTTATTGCACGTCCATGGAATTGTTTTCCTTGCTCCACTGATGCCATGGAAGTAACACACGCGTTGATGACACTAGAGAAGGTAAACTCATTTGGGCAGACCCCACTTTTGGTTAATTGCCGGAAGACTCCGACAGCACTTTGAATGTCGCCTTTTTGCGCGTAACCAGATAACATAGCGGACCATGCAATAATGTCCTTCTCATCAATCTCTTCGAAAACTTTTGCAGCCTCATCAGTATTTCCTGTTTTCACGTAAGCATCTAATAATGCCGTTCCTACTGTAGGTGAGCTCTGGTACTTGGTTTTGACGACTTCTGCATGTACTTGGAACAGCGAAATAGAGGGATGAGCTGCAAGAATAGTTGAATAAGTGAAATCATTCGGTCTTATACCATCCTTTTTCATTTGGCAAAAGAGATGTGCCGCTTGTTCTGGTCTATTATTCTGCATATACCCTCCAATCATTGCTGTCCAGGAAACCACATTCCTGAATGAATGCAATATAGAGAATAACTTGAAGGCGTCATCTATATCCCCGGACTTAGTATAAGAGACCATGAGTGCCGTTCTAATATTATTGTCTAAATAGAACCCGTTCTTTGTAACTCGACCATGAAGCTGTCTTGCAAAAACCAATTCCTTAAGGCTAGTACATAATTTAATAGCTGTAACATAAATTGATCGTGTCAGTTCCACACCTGCAAGTTAGAGGTGGCAAAGTTAGCCCATGAAAGCATGATCCGCCCAATCCGTCCAAGTTTGTCCGGTCACTGACCCAGCCATTTTCAGCCCAAATAAATTTGGGTTGATAACAATGCTCATTTGACCATAAGAAATCTTGTCAAAATATTTCAAAAAAGTCATGTTTTTTAGTTTGATATGTTATATATAGTCATAATAAAGAAAAATAATAATTTTATTAGGTACTAAAGGGCAGCCCAGTGCACTAAGCTCCCGCTATGCGCGGGGTCCGGGAAAGGACCGGACCACAAGGTTCTATTGTACGCAGTCTTACCTCACATTTCTGTAAGAGGCTTAGTGCAGCTTTATTAGGTACTAAAAAATTATAAAAGAACAAACAAGGAAATTAAAACTTAGTAAGAATTGGCAGGTTGGGTTGACCCGCTTTGTAGCCCAATTCATTTCAGCCCAAGTAACTTTTGGGTAAGTCAATACCCGCCTATTTACTCAGTCCATTTTAACCCGCCCAAATTCAGCCCAACACACTCATTTGACACCCCTACCTGCAAGTCTCATCATGTTGAACAACTTAAGTGCTTCGGAATAAAGCCCGTTAGTCACCAGACCAGCTATCATGCCATTCCATGATACTTCATTTCTATTTCCCATACCCTCAAATACAGTCGTGGCCTCTCTAACCATCCCGGATTTCAAATACATATTAATCAAAGAATTTCCCACGGACGTTATCGCCTCGAAACCACACTTGATAACCACAGTATGCACTTGGATTCCTTTTCCAACTGCACATTTATCGGCCAAAACTCCAAGTACTGCAGCGAAAGTAAACGCGTTAGGCTCAACTCCTCGAACTAACATCATATGAAAAACTTGTAACGCTCTATCAACCAACTTATTACACGAATAACCCGAAAGCAACGAAGTCCAAGTCACAACATTCTTGTCCTCCATTTCATCAAACATTTTCTGACCTTCATCAACATTCTCCGTTTTCATGTACATGTCAACAAGTGAAGTCCCAACACTAACATTATCAAAGTAACCGGATTTTATACAGAGGGTATGCACTTGTTTACCAAAAATTGAATCAAACAGGCATGAAGAGACCTTTAATATACAAGAGAGGCTCGACCCATCGATCGAAAGTCCGGTTCGATGAATACCCACAAACAAATTCAGAGCTTTTTCATTGAAATTATTCCGGGAGTACTCGAAAAGCAAGTGATTGTTCAAAGATACTCTTTGGGGACTTTCATCAAACAGGTGGTGTGCGTGGCTATAATCTGAAAATTTAGATGAATTGGTTTGAGTTTCTTCTTCCAAATCAATGGCGTATGAATGAGAACAATAATGGGTGTTTAATGGATTCTTGAAATGAAGGAGAGGCCTTATTTTTTCCAAACACGGCCTTAGAATCATTGCCACTTCGTTGGCTTTACAGTTGGAACTGAATATTTAAACACTGTCGGAATCGGACCGAGTTGTAACACACCCACTTTGTATACTAAGTACAACTGTTCCCTTTATTTTTTTTTATGTGTTATTTTATTTTTAATATGGTTAAAAAAATAATACTTTCTCCGTTCCAATTTGTGTAACGATTTTTGAATTTCGATATTCAAACCAATTTTTCTTTAGTTACAATCTTTTAGTATGACGTCGGTGCAACTTATTGAGGACATAAAATTAGATAAAGGTTGTGGATGACACAGATTAAAGTAGTAGGTATTCGAGCGTAATCATACTTACACTTATAAACTGATAGTTGTAGTGTTATTATTATAAGTCTGTCTATCCTATCATACTAATAGGCGCAATATTTCTTTTATAGTCCCCTGTAGTTTGATTCATGTTGTTATGTCTCATTTAGAGTACTTTGTTTAACTTATTTACATGCGCTAGTTATTGCTTATTTTTTCAGAATGCGCTATCATGACTTATTCGCTTTTTGATATCAGCATTTTCATATTACTTTAAAAAAATTTGACTAGGTCTGACTGTTTCTCTTGCTTTGCTTTGCTTGTGCTTATGCTCTGTCTTGAGCCGAGTGTCTCTCGAAAACAACCGCTCTACATATCAAAGTAGATGTAAGGTCTGTGTACACTCTACCCTCTCTAGACCCACGTTGTGGAATTTCACTGGGTATGTTATTTATTATTGTTGTTACAATCTTTTCGTATGTATTTTAAATATTTTGAATTGTCAATTATTATGACTTATAATATTTTTTACATAGTTTTTAAATATATAAATTTTATCTCAAGGAAACATAAAGATTCTTTGTCTGAATTCATGATAAAAATTAATAGGTTTGACTCTTGCAATACGAATTATTTCACTTTTTTTTTACATTTAGTAGACCACAAAATTTAAAAAATAGACACTTCTTTGTTCTAAGATTATAAGATTTAAAAATCTTTTTTACTCTCTTAAACTCCATGAGTCAAATTAACATAAATTGAAAAAGAGAGAATATCTATTTTAATCTCATAAATTTATTCATTTTAGAGAGATACTATTAATGTTACTTTATCAATTCCATTTTATTTTATTAGACACATAATATGAAGAAATAAATGAAGACTTTTAAAAATTTATGATCTTAAATATGTTTATAACATTTGTGTGTTTATAGAAAAAAATATAATTTATAATTTCAAAAATATTAAAATATTTGTGTGATTGTAAAATTTCTTATTAAAAAATATAAAAATATGCTATTTCATTTTTCGAATTGGACGTTAAATAATATGGGATGAAGAGAGTATATATTGCTCCCATATTTTTGTGTTCGACCGCCTTTGAGTCCTTGACGTATGCTTCCAGCTTTTTTAATTGGTACAATAATTGATACACTTTCATAGTGCTTGTGAAATGATGATTATGAGTGATATAGAGCATTGTGGTCCGGTCTTTTTCCGGATTTCGTACATAACTGAAGCTTAGTGCATCGGCCCTATTTCATGCTTAATATATGATGAACATGTATAAATTATTATAGTAACAAAAATATCGTATCTTGATATCACACAGGACTCTCTTCTTATTGTCTCGTGATTTTTTAAAAAAAAGATTTTTAGAGTCTCTTCGTGTATAATCATTATTCATTAATCATTCATGTCATTTTTAATGTTACCCTATAAAGGAAAGAGAGAAAAGAATATAGAAATATCAGAAAAATATTTGATTTTCCCTTGTTTATTTCATTTTCCAATTAAATAAAGTTTCTATATGTATATGTATATATTATAGATGTTTTTATGCTACACTTACCTAAAAATTTGTAACTTAGTGAGAAATGGTGTGACAAAAAGGTACTGTAAAGAACGTGATTGAGGGCCTTTACCAAAAAGAAAGAACATCAACTGAGAAGTTAAAAAAAAAGAAGTAAAAAACTAAACTAAAAATTAAAGAAAAATAAAAAAGAAGAATAAAAGGGTTATATTCGAAAGGACATATTTGACATGGGGTCATAATGATAATGTTTAAAATTTGAAAGGCATTATACCTCATATTCTAATAATTCTTCTACAATAATTATAATATTCGAGTAATTTACGGGCTTATCGGATATCTTCCTAGTAATGAATCATAGTTACAAGAAACAAGTAGTATATCAACTCAAGAGAAACAAAACACACAAGTGAGTATTATCAACTAATTCATGATAATACTACATTTCAAGAGGAGTATTACTGTTCGAAAAGAATATAATTCAAATCGCAATATCATGAGTTCCAATTGCTTTCTAGTGTGTGATAAAAAATAGTATTTCTCCGATCTAAAAAGATTGTCTTAATTTAACTTAGTACGAAGTTTAAGAACTAAAGGAAATTTTTTGAGATGAGTAGTCCAAAACAAACCTTAGATATTTATGTGGCTGTAAATCATCTAATAAAGTTAAATTATTTTTAAATATAAAAATGTGTTAATTTTTTTTGGAATAAACTAATAAAGAAAGTAAATCAATCTTTTTGAACAGAAGGAGTATACAAATTCTTTGGACCACCTTAAATTGTGGTAGGTAAAAATATTCTATAACACTGAATATCTCGTTGTTGTAAAGTTATTCTATTTACACTAATAAAAAATACTTTCTCTATCTTATTATATATAACACTCTTTTCTTTCGATCTAAAAAAAATGACATCTTTTTATATTTAAAAATAATTTAAATTTTGAAATTTATTTTTACCTATAATAAAATGATTTACAACATAAATATTCGAAGTTTGTTTTAGATCATAAATTTAAAAAGCCTTGTCATATTTATTAAATTCCGTGTCATATAAAATGAGACAAAGTGAGTACTAATAACTTTATTATTTAATAGTGATACATACAACTGTTCTCTCAATATCACAGTATGAGAAAGTATCATCAAGTCCAATTCAAAAATCATCTTCACTACTATTACAATTAGATTATATCTTATTATTAATAATAATTTAAATAATGATTGCAATATGAAAACCAACTTGTCTCATAACTTTTATGTACCCATTACCACTACTTCGCATTATACTAAAAATTCTATTATATGAGTTCCGCGGCGCAGCAGAATGGCAAATGAGTGAACTTAAAATCAAGTTGTAAATCCTCCTTAGAGTAATTTGCATTATTTGGGGTAAATAGTTGATTTGTTCTCAAACTTAGTTGATTATGTTTATATAAAAAGATCCTCTTATATGCCTCTTTGTCTTCCCTCAGTTCTTTACCCTACTTCACATTAACCTGTTACACTTCACTTCCTTTCTCTACTGTTTTTTTTGTATCATATAGAACATAATTTTGTTAGATTCCCCTTTGTTATATTCTTTATTTTCATCTCTTTTTCCCTCTCTAATCTTTCATTACATTTGACCTTTAGTAAAACAATTTGAAACAAACCAAAACCATAGTACTTCGACCCCACTTCACCTGTTATACTTCCATAATCTAGGGCTTTTTTATTTTTTATTTTTAACTCAATAAATCAAGATTTTTTTTTTTGGGTTTTTTTCCTTCTTCCTATTTTTCTCAACTAGGGTTTTATCCAATTTTTTGTACTTGATTTTGGTGTTTCTTGTTTTTTAGTTGTTGGTATTTTAATTTTGAAGTTGTGGGGTTCCTGTTGCTGGGTTCTTGAAATTGATGATTTTTTGTGGGGTTTAAAGTAAATGGATTGAGTCTTGGTTGCTTTAGCAGCAAAAAAAATAATAATCAAGAATTGTTGTTAAGATGATTGCTGAAAAACCAACTTGGATTAGACATGAGGGTATGCAAATTTTCTCAATTGATATTCAGCCTGGTGGACTTAGGTTTGCTACTGGTGGCGGTGATCACAAGGTAACTTCTTTTTCAATCTTTACTAATTTTAGAGTATATATTTCTGTTTAATGTATATTCTTATTTTTGTCTGGCTGCATTGCATTTTACCTCTGTTTATAGGTCTGGTGTAGAAATTAGTAGATAAACTTAGGATGCGTTTGGCCATAGATTGAACTAATAGTTTAACTAGTTGATGGACTTCTTTAGTTGCTCATGGATTTTGGAATCTGAACAATTGAAGTTGGTAGCTAAATTCAAGCAGTTCATGTTTGAATGGTACACTAACAAGTTGTTGTTTCTTTGGAAGTTGAAAAGTTGTTATTTTGGGCTTTTCATAGTGAAATGAAGGTTGTGATTAGGAGTGGCAAACGGGCGGATCGGGTCGGATATGGCCTGGTTGAAAACAGGTTAAACAAAAACCTATAAAATATCCTACCCGCCTATATTTAACACAGATAAAAAAAAGGTTAACCGACTGATATCCATATTATCCATGGTTCTAGGAATAGTAAGGTGAGAACACAAGCTAAAAGCAAAAATAAGCTTAGACTCCCAGAAAACAAGAACTCATGAAATATAATAAGCATATAAATGGGTATTGATAATATGGATATCCCATATTATCCATATGGATATCCATTTCTTAGTGGATAATATGGAATATCCATATTCGATGCATTTTTATATGGTCTGTTATCCATTCCATATTTAAGGGTCGGATTGGATGCTTATTATTATTTTTTTAAAACTATTTTGCCAGCCCTAGTTGCGATTATGTTATCTGTGTGTGATCAAAATTCTCAAGTGGGGGGTGGGGGGGTGGGTGGGGGGGGGTATGTGCAGATTTTTTAAACATCTAGCTTTCAGTATGGCTTCTGATACGTGTAAAGGCATTTTTCGCTAAAGTATGGTTTATTATCTTCACCTACTTTTCTTATTAGAGTGAAAAAGCTTTTTTGTTAATACTCATCTATGTTTTCTGCATATTGCAGTTTACTCTTACTAATATAGTACAGTCAAACCTCTCTATAACGTTGTTTGTTCTGATATTTTTTGGTTGTTATAGCGAAATGCTGTTATAGAGAACATGTAATTTAACATAACATAAAAGATTGGTTCCACATAAACATTCTTGTTATAGTGAAATGTTGTTATAGAGGACGACTGTTATAGAGAGGTCTGACTGTACTTTGCATTATGTGCATTTAACGTGTCTTCAGGTCCGGATATGGAACATGAAATGTGTGGGGAGGGACTTGGAAGCAGATGAATCTATATCAAAACTTCTTGCCACACTACGCGATCATTTTGGGTCAGTGAACTGTGTTAGATGGGCAAAACATGGTCGATATGTTGCTTCTGGCTCTGATGATCAAGTGATTTTAGTCCATGAGAGGAAGCCTGGCTCAGGAACCACAGAGTTTGGCAGTGGAGAGCCCCCTGATGTAGAGAATTGGAAAGTTACCATGACATTGAGAGGACACACTGCAGATGTGGTAATAAGACTGATCTTAGATTCTGAATAACTAATTTGCTTGCTATGCAGTACTTTGGCAGAATACCTAAAGAACCCTCTAAACTTGGCGAGTTTTATTCAGATCCCCCTTAAACTATACTTGGTCCTAATACCCCCATGTACTTGGGTTTTCTATAATCGTTACCCCCTTAAACGATAACTAGTCCTAATTACCCCCTTATACTTGGCTTTTCTATAATCGTTACCGTCTCAAAAAAATGAAAAAAGAAGGAAAAATTGGTAGCTGTAATTTAATGGAGGAATAGAGAAGATATATGGAAGGAGATAAGGAAATAGCCGTTGGAATGGCTAAATATAAAAGGAAATGGTATTTTAGATTTTTGTAAACATCAGATGTGGCTGTTATTTTACACTCTCACGCGCCAAACATCATTTGAAATCACTTTCTCCCCCAAGTGGCTGTTTGAGGGGGTAACAATTATAGAAAAGCAAGTAGAGGAGGGTAATTAGGACCAGGTATAGTTTAAGGGGATCTGAATAAAAGGCGCCATGTTTTGGGGAGTCTAGGAATTCTGCCTATTACTTTTTGACAAACCTGTTTCTTGCCTCTCAATTATGATAGCAACATCTGAAAACTATGTCATTCAATGGAGACCCTGAAGTCATTTGAATTCATACTTGATTCTGAATCTCCTCTGTAGACGCATATGTCTAACCATGTACTTTCTAACCAATGGGGGTTGCTCTTTCCATGTATAAAGTAGGTGGATCTAAATTGGTCTCCGGACGACTCGATATTGGCTAGTGGTAGTCTGGACAACACCATCCATATCTGGAACATGAGCAATGGTATATGCACTGCTGTTCTGAGGGGTCACTCTAGTCTTGTTAAAGGTGTCACTTGGGATCCGATCGGTTCGTTTATAGCTAGTCAATCAGATGATAAGACTGTCATCATTTGGCGAACAAGTGACTGGAGCCTTGCTCATAGAACTGAAGGTCACTGGGCAAAATCTGTGAGTTTCCTATATACTCTTAAAAATTTCCCTTTTTTTAAGAAACTGAAACCTGCAAATGCTTGGTATCAATGCAGTATGCAGACTTAACTAAAGATAGGGCGTAATGGAAGAAAAAGATCCATACAGATGATAGCTACTAGTTGAGGATAGGTTTTAGACTTTTTATGGAACTTTTATTATTATATATATTTTTTAAAAACATATTTTTTCACTTTTATTTTATTCAGTATGATGATGATAGGATATGAGCTTAAATGAAGAAATGAGGATTCATATAGCTGACTCTAACTTGTTTGGGACTGAGACAGTTGTTTTTTGCTGAAACCTATATCCTAACAAGTGTCTTTTTTTCAGCTTGGGTCGACCTTCTTTAGGCGGCTTGGATGGTCACCCTGTGGACACTATATAACTACTACTCATGGTTTTCAAAAGCCTAGGCATTCTGCTCCTGTTCTGGAGAGAGGGGAATGGTCTGCCACTTTTGACTTCTTAGGACACAATGCTCCTATTATTGTCGTTAAGTTTAATCATTCTATGTTCCGGAGGAATTCGGCTAATGCTCAGGAAGTGAAAAATGCTTCTCTTGGATGGTCAAATGGTTCTTCAAAAAATGGAGGAAAAGAGTCCCAACCCTACAATGTTATTGCTATAGGAAGTCAAGATCGTACTATAACTGTGTGGACTACAGCAAGTCCACGTCCTCTTTTTGTTGCCAAGCATTTCTTTTCTCAAAGTGTTGTGGATTTATCATGGTAAGTTAGCTCATACTCTTCGTCTCAAATTATCTGTCGTGATTTCTAAAAATAGTTCTCTCAAATTATTTGTCATTTTAGGAATTCAAGACAAAATTAATAATTTTCCCCATTTTATCCTTAGCAGTAATTGTTCTTGAAGACTACAAATGCTTCAATAGAGTAAATATTTAATGAAGAGAGGATGTATCTTAAGACATAAGTGAGGGTAAAATAGTCAAAAACCCCTCCTAATTAATGTTTTCTTAAGGGGCGTGTAAAAGATAAACACGACAGATAATTTGAGACAGAGGGAGTAGCATCATAAATGCCGTCTTTTCACAACAGTAAAGGCATTTTCCGTCTTTAGTTTTCGTTATACTTTTTTGGCCTTCTTTCAGGATATAATTTTCTCTGTGCAGGAGCCCTGATGGATATTCACTGTTTGCGTGTTCTTTGGATGGGAGTGTAGCCACTTTCCATTTTGATGGGAATGAACTAGGTCATCGGCTATCTGATGCTGAATTAGAGGAGTTGAAGAAAAGCCGCTATGGTGATGTTAGAGGCCGACAGGCAAATTTAGCCGAAAGTCCAGCGCAACTGTTGCTTGAAGCAGCAGCAGCAAAGCAAACTCCAAGAAAGAAACAAACTACGGATCTTACACAAGTTCAAGCAACATCAAAATCTTCTGTTGATTTGAATGTGGTGAAGGTTCCCAAACCACAATCTGATAATAATGGGAAAAAGACTGAAGGAGTTAACAGTGATAGTTTAACTAAACCCGCAGCTTCTAAGCGCTTGTCAAGTCCAGTGAAGCAAAGAGAGTACAGACGGCCCGATGGTCGAAAGAGGATAATTCCAGAAGCAGTTGGAAACATCTCTGCAATCGCTCAATCTCCTGTCGTTGAATTCTCTAATATGACAGTGGATCAGAGGAAAGATGAGAACGGAATGGTACTTTCTGA
Source organism: Anisodus tanguticus (assembly GCA_034509755.1). Classification (NCBI taxonomy): domain Eukaryota; kingdom Viridiplantae; phylum Streptophyta; class Magnoliopsida; order Solanales; family Solanaceae; genus Anisodus; species Anisodus tanguticus. The sequence goes on from CM067544.1 coordinate 54,900,622, forward strand.
TGCAAGTGTTAGAGAAGGATTTGTAAGGAAAACAGTTGGTGTTGCTGACCAAAAGGAGCACTCGGGTGTAACTGCTAGAGCTACCATCAGCGAGAGCCTCGTCATTGAGAGGGTCCCACCTTCTGCAGGCAAGGACGGAAGCATCTTCATAGAACAGATGGGAATTGTCAAAGATCTATCTCATATGGGTACTGGCGGTAATCTTTTAATCAGGGTTTCTGATAACAAAGAAGGGGAGGATACTGGTCCAATTTGCTTAGAGGCTCAACCCAGAGAACAAGCTGCTAATGATATTTTCGGGCCAGGAAATTCATTTGTAACGAAAGAAACTGAGATACTTTGTACGAGGGGGAATCAAACTCTCTGGTCTGACCGGATTTCTGGGAAAGTTACTGTTTTGGCTGGAAATGCCAACTTTTGGGCTGTCGGATGTGAAGATGGCTGCGTTCAGGTGAGTTACAAAAAGTTTGAACTGATACATTATACTTCCTCTGTCCCAATTTGTGTGAGACTCTTTCTTTTTTAGTCAGTCCCAAAAATGACTCCTTTCTATATTTTATCTTCAAAAATACCAGTTTTACTATAGTGAGATGAATTATAGCCACACATATATCTATAGCTTTTTATAGACCACACGTTTCAAAAGTCATCCTTTATTTCTTAAACTATGTGCCCAATCAAACACCTTCACATAAATATTGGGACAGAGTGAATACTGTTTTTGCGACAAGTATCTTAGATATTGATTAGTGGAACGAATCTGCTTATTTTTGCTCGTAGAAGAGAGAAAATGTTTATTATTTCTATATAGTCTTCCCTTATTTTTGTTTTTGTATGTTGTAACTCGTACTAAGGCAATAGAGCTTTCTCCTAATCTTAGAAAACTTTTGAAACTTGTGGTTTCAAACATGCCTAACATTTGTGTGGCTATAAAAGCTTGTCATTAACTTTGTGAGGCTCAAGGCTGATTCGAGGACAAAGAAAGCCAGCTTCCCCTATTTGCTTGCTAACTTCAAATATTCTTCCAATAGTACAATATGTTCCTATTATCATCTTTGCTTGTACGAAGATTTATACGAAATGTGGACGACGTGCCATGCCGACCATGATGATGGGATCTGCCGCAGTATTTGTTGATTGTGATGAATCTTGGAAGTTTTTGCTTGTCACAAGGAAAGGGTCATTATATCTTTGGGATCTATTCAACCGGAAGTGTCTCCTTCAAGACTCGTTGGCGTCCCTTATGAATTCAGATCCCAAGGCGAATGCTGGTGAGTTATAAAAAATCCAGGACTAAATTTATGTGTCTTCTGGCAGAGAACTGTGTTTTCCTCTTTAAGCATCGTCCCGAAGAAGTTGGCTGACTCAAAAGTTCAAGGGGGTATTACTTTGCTCCGTACAAGCTGACAATTATCCTATTATGGGTACTGGTGGGAGTAACATTTTCTAGTATTTCGCTGCATAAGAGCTGCAGCTGTTGATTTTTAGTTAATTATTAAATCCAAAATTGAACCAACATATTCCACCGTCTTAGCTGTCTTCCGTTTCTTATAATTTCTTCTTGACTTGTTAACAGGCACAATAAAAGTGATATCAGCAAAATTATCAAAATCTGGTTTTCCTCTTGTTATCCTGGTCACGCGGCGTGCATACCTCTTCGATATGAGCCTCATGTGCTGGCTGCGGGTTGCTGATGATTGTTTTCCGGCTTCGAATTTTTCAAGCTCCTGGAGTTCAGGCTCATTGCATGGTGGTGAGCTAGCGGCATTGCAGGTGGATGTGAGGAAGTTCCTGGCTAGAAGACCAGGGTGGAGCAGGTCATTGTGCATTTTCTTTCGTTTTGGGTTGTCCGAACGTGTCATCCATACTATGTTTTGTCACTAGCCCTCGAAACATTTTCTACTTTATTCTTGTAATCTTATTAGTTCCTCTTAGATATTTCTTACTCTCTCCATCTCAAATTATTTGTCTTGTTTCTCTTTTACGCGCCCCTTAAGAAAACATTAATTAGGAGGTTTTTTGACAATTTACCCTTATTTATGTCTTAATATATAATCTCTCTTCATTAAATGTTTACTCTATTGATGTGTTTGTTTGTAGTATGCAAGAACAATTACTACTAAGGATAAAATGTAAAAATAATTAATTTTGTCTTGAACTTCTAAAATGACAAATAATTGGAGTCAACTATTTTTAGAAATTACAATAGATAATAGACCCTTGTGGTCCGGCCCTTCCCCGGACCCCGCGCATAGCGGGAGCTTAGTGCACTGGGTTGCCCTTTTTTTACAATAGATAATTTGAGATGGAGTACTAGAATTCCCAAGAGATGTAGAGCGTTTAGTCTGTATCTCAGTATATTAGCTTATTGAAATGTGCTACTAGTAGAGCGAATTCTGCAGTTTAAATAACTGTACAATTGGCATTTGTGTGTAAGTTTCTTGCCTAATTTTATTTTGGCACTCTCTTACTGAAGTTTGTGCAAGTAAAATTTTAAAGTTTGCTTTGTTGTACATCTGCAGAGTCACTGATGATGGGGTACAAACACGTGCTCATTTGGAGGCTCAGTTAGCATCTGCTCTTGCTTTGAAGTCTCCTAGTGAATATCGTCAATGCCTTTTATCCTACGTTCGATTTTTAGCAAGGTATGTTGTCTAGTCCTAGTGAATATTTTAGTAATATTCCCTCAGTTCTAGTTTATGTGATACTATTTTCTTATTAATCCGTTCCAAAAAGAATTACACATTTCTATATTTGAAAACATCTAATTATAAACTTCTCATAATCTTAATGAGAAGCTTTTATTGTCATACAAATGTGATGGAATGTTTAAGACCACAAGTTTCAAAATTTCTCTTTTCTATTTAAAACTAGGGGTGGCCAGTAGGACGGGATGGGACGGGATTTGGGGCGACGGGGTGGGTGGTCGGGATCGGGACTTGGCGGGACGGGAAGAGGTCCCGTCACGTCCCACATCCCGCTGAAAGAGGGGACGGGTCGGGTAGGGGGATTTGGGGGGGGGGGTTTGAATTTTTTAGACCCGTAATTTTTAAAAAATATATATATTTGAACACTTAAATAATTGAACAAGACAATGAATAAAAACATTTGTTTTTGTGCCTCTTATATTATTTAATAGAAATATGATTTTTTTTGTAATACAATTTCAAAATTGCAACTTTGTTTCGTAGTTCAAAAGTTGCAAATCACATAATAAAATTGCCATTACAAAAATTACATATTCAACCATACTTTTTCTAATTTCTTCACAATCTCTTGAAGATCTTATGTTGGAATTGGAAGTTGTTGTTCAAATTGTTCGACGTCGCTTCCTGCTCCCTCGGATAAGATTTCATTGTAGTTGTAGTCTTCTTCGTTAATTTCTGGTTGACCGCACCTTCTACGCTCCGCTCTAATCCAATATCTGAATAAAACTGCAATCTCCAAGTTGTCTCCCGTCAATGAGTGTCTGTGCTCTTCTATTTGAAATCTTCCAGCAGAAAAAACGCTTTCAGAAGCTGTTGATGATGCTTGAATATTCAACACATCTCGGGCCATCTTTGATAGTGTTGGAAATGTCTTCTCATTCTCCCTCCAGTATTTCAGCAAGTCTTCACGTTAGGGCTGGCAATTTCACCCTGACCCAATGGATATCCGATCCACCCGACCCGAATATATGGACGAAAATCCGACAAAATACGGATTTTAATCGGGTGACGGATGGATTGGGTACGGGTCGAATTCGGGTGGACATACATCCGACCCATCATCCGACCCATCCATCCACCCGTTTATAAATAGTTAAATAATACTTTTTATCATTAAATTGTATATATTTTATTAAATAAAAATTATAATGAAACTTGACAAATCAAGAATAACATAATTTTAGCCCAGAGTTCACTTCCATAACAATAAAGTTTTATAATGTTCTCAGCTAGTGATCATTTAGGAAAATATAAAAAATTATTCATTGTTAGGTCTGATTAATTTTATTATTTATTTTGCAACGTAAAGTATGATTTGTTTGAGCTAACATAAAAATGGAATATGAATAAAAATATTTAAGGTGCTAATTAGATGAGACACTGCTACGTTGGAACTAAGAGTATTTATATTGGTTTTGGTCACTCCATTTTAATTGTGAATTTAAAAAAAAAAATTAAGAACGGTAATTACTAACATTATCACTGATTTTAAACTAGAACAAATGGTTAAACTTATAACAAATTTCATCCGCGAAGCACCGATTCACCCATGGATGATGGGTGGATCGGATGTGGATGAAGAAAAAATAGGGTGATGGATGGGTCGGGTGGTGGTTGGATGGTTGGCGGGTGGAGGCGGATTGAGCTCCACCTCCGATCCATTGCCAGCCCTACTTCACGTCAATCTTCATTGACAATTGGTTCGTACGGTATAACACCCTGCAAAACATAAACATCAAACTCGCTAATTTAGAACTTGAACCACTATACATTCTATTTCTAAGGCTTTGAATACTTGAAGCAGAAACCATATGTTTTTTATAAGGTTGCAGTGAAGTAGAAGAAGATGAAATATATATATATATAAAGGGCAGCCCGGTGCACTAAGCTTCTGCTATGCGCGGGGTCCGAGGAAGGGCCGGACCACAAGGGTCTATTGTACGCATCCTTACCTCACATTTCTGCAAGAGGCTGTTTCCACGGCTTGAACCCATGACCTCCTGGTCACATGACAATAACTTTACCAGTTACTCCAAGGCTCTCCTTCATATATATATTTGCATTCAGTGTGTATGCTAGATATAACTTTTCCTTTAGTTGGTTCTTTAGTTGGGTCTATTGGACTTGGAGTTGGAAGTATTTCTAAGCTTCAATTAATCGTTTCAACAAGTGTTTTACAACCGTCTACTTTAATAGTAGGATTTAATACAACACCAATAAAATAAATAGTGGGAATAGGAAAAAAATATTTTTTTAATTTTAAAAACATTTTTTTAATAGATGGATCGTAAGTTGGTTTTTGCATATATCATTAAGTAACAAAAATATTAGAGCTATATAAAATAACATAGATGAAATAGTAGGATAATAAATACTAGAAAATTACTTAGTAGCTAGAAAATTTTTCTCTAAGAATACATTAAGTTCCAAAATATTTTCCCAATCATCATCTACAAGCATATCCATTGGATTTTGATTATGGACATTAAATAATAAAGTTATAGGTCTTCTATACTCGTGAGCAACAACTAATTGTTCGTACAAAGAATTCTACCTAGTTGCAACTTCTTCTGAAATTTTCCTATAAGGTAATCCACAATCATGACATATTTTTTTACTCTTTGCGTTTTTGTATTTTATTACCTTTAAAAATAAAGTTGATATCAAATTGTACTTTATCAAGGATGTCTTTAAAAAGTTTTAGGCCATCATTTAATTTGTAAATATGACATGCATATCTAACATGAAAAATATCGAAAAAAGATAAGTCAATCGAGTTTTTAAAATGTTTACAGCAGAATCATTAGAAGAAGCATTATCTAATGTAATAGTTATAATTTTATCAATAATTCCATAATATTTACTAATTTCATGAATATTTCTTGAAATAAAAGCTCCAGTGTGCCTATCATCAATATATCTATATGCTAATATACATTTTTGCATAGACCAATTCGGATCTATCCAATGACATGTAACAGTTAAATAATCATTACCATTAGTACTACGGCCTATGTCAGAAGTGATAACCACTTTGCCATTAAAATGATACAATGCATATTTGATATTCATGCGCAAATTTAAAAACATCTCTTCTAACAGTTGATCTAGGAAAATCGTTAAAAACAAGATTATATATTTCTCGAATGTAATGAATAGAACCAGGAGAGGAAGGAAATGAAAAAGGAAAACCCTCCACACCAATTAATTTTGCTAAATTTTCTCGATCTTTATGTTTATCATATTTAGGACCTATAACTTACTCCCCCGTCATCTGGTTAATTCGGCATTGTACTTGGTCGGGGACACTGTGTGAACCTTGTCCCGACTCAGAAGGCATTTGCACACCCGATTTTTCAGCCAATTATTGGTTATACCTTGCTTTGTGAGAGTTTTCTACATGTCTCATTAAACCTCCCTTCCCATCTTGACCTTTTTCGGTTTTAGATTTATAAACTTCGCGATAAATTTTACAAATATCTAGTTGATTAGTAATGTCCCTTTCAAAAAAAAACTCATGCAGGTGATTTTAATTTTCGTTGTTTTTGGCCTCTTTTCATACTAGTGGGAATAGGAGGGATTCCAGTTTCAGTTTCAGTCTGAGACTCAGTTTCAGTCTGAGGTGTAGTTGCACTAGTGGGTGTGTTATCTAAATTATCTTCTAATTCATTTTCTAAATCATAGTCTGGTTCAGATGCAGAATATACCTCATGATCTAATGGTATATAAATATTAACATTAAAAAGATCAGTTTCATCTACATGAGTGAAATCACCGTAATTAGGATTACTAGAAGATGCACCCTTACCCCTGTTACCCCTACCAAAAAAACGTCCACTTCGTTCCATTATAATTATGCAAATAAATAATTAAAGTTAATGAAATTAAGTACGTTAATTAAAATTAAGTAACAATAATAATTTAAAGAAGGAACGAAGGTATCAAACGCCGACGTGTAATCGAGGTTGAAAATGGCCGTTGCCAACGGCTAAAATCAAAATTTGACCGTTGCAACGGTTATTTCTTAAAATGGGGAGGGGGGGTGTGTGGGTGGGGACGAGCCCTAGTCCCGCCTCGAGTTCGAACCCCGATACCGTCATATACCATCCCGATTTTTTTTTTGCGGGGCGGGATCGGGCCGTCCTGGCCCACTGGACACCATTACTTAAAACTGTGTGCCGAATAAAACTATGTCACATAAATTGAAACGGAAGGAGTATCCAATTCAATGCATTGGTTGATGTTAGAATTTCACCTTCAATGTTTAATGTGAAGTTGGCGTATTGATTAGGTTGAGAGTTGCAAATTGAATACTTAGTGCCAAATGGAGGACATTTGGGGTTATGTACACAACTTTTGGGTTGTGGAAATTGTTTTGCTTCCACATTTGATAGGTTTTGGTTTGGAGAAATCAAATAGTTCCAGTTTAAGAAATAGTAGTTCTAAGAACTGAATTACTGGATTGTGAATGGTGCTATCAGCTATGTTTATATTTTGGAAGTTTCATGGTTTAATTTGTTCTGTTATATGTAAAATCCTATATATATTCAGTCATTATTTGTAAATTTAATTTTACTGTTAGTTTTTTTGTGAAGTGGAGTTATGTTTGGAGAAACAGTCTTGTTTCACTTTAAGGATTTTTCTTTCTGGTATTAGTATATCTCGGCTACATGTGTTTCGACTAGTGCAAACCTGTTTTACTTCGTTTTTCGTAGAGATGAGTTTCCACCTTATTTGAATGGTCGACTATCAAAATAATACACAATTGATCTTTAAATGCAGAGAGGCAGATGAGTCACGCTTGAGAGAAGTTTGCGAGAACTTTCTTGGGCCTCCCACAGGGATGGCTGAGGCTGCATCCTCCGATTTAAACAAACCTGCTTGGGACCCTTGTGTACTTGTAAGGGATTTTCACTCTTTTTCTTGTATATTCCTTTTAGGGATGAGCCTAACTGTGGTTCAACTCTACGAATATCTCAAAATATCTGTCTTTGGCTTTGCAGATGAGTATGTTTAAAAAAGAATGTCACTTTATATTTATATTTGCTAATCTCTCTGGTTCAATTTATGCGCCTTATTTTCCTTTTTAGTATGTTTCAAAAAGAATGTCACTTCCAATATTTATTAACTTCCACATCTTACCTGCATGCTTAAGACCACAAGATTCATTCGGCATTTTCGTACATTATACACATCTTTAGTTTAAGACCACAAGATTCAAAAGACTCATTTACTTTCTTAAATTATGTGCAATTAAACCCATATGGACGGAGGGAGTAGTAAATATCTTACTTCTGTGAAGTGTTTAATCCAACATTTAGTATTTCTTCCCCGTACGAGTTTGGAGTTAGTGTACCACTGGCTCATATTATGCACCACCATGCTATCTTCCCTTTTTCTCCAATGTAAATATGAGGAACACCCTTTGAGAGTAACTGCGTTTATATGATCATTTCGTCATTGTGAACCGTGAGAATTTTAGCATCCCATGTTCAGACTGTAGGATCAATTACAATTACACTGTTTATTAAATTATTTGTTACTTTAAAGAAGGGGGGTTTTGGACCAGCTCTCCTTCTTTTTGCTCTGTAAACAATGCTTTCTTCGCCTTTCCCCAATGTTCTGGGAGGAATCTTCTGTGCATATGGACCATTTCATTGTTGTGAACTATGATCGTTTTAGTAAAATATGTTCAAGAGACTGAGATCAGATACCTCTTAGGATGGGGCTTATCATGTTTTCTTTGAATAATACGAGAAATAATATGAGATATTGTCAAATATTTCTTTTATGACGGTGGTGTCCAGGCCAACTTGCGCGCACCTCGACTATTCCATCGGGATAAGATCTACTGAAATAGGACATCACATCGGAATTATGCATGTGGTATTATTACTTCTTGCAATGTCCATCAGATTTTTTTAATTAAAAACAGTTCTAAAAAAAGAGAATGTAGGTTGCATGAATTACGGAGGGAGTATTAGATAATTAGTGTTAATATCTTCCTTGAAACTATGTCAATCTTTTTGGAGAAGCTAAATGTAGGAAGTAGGTCACATAAAATGAGACTGATGAACCTCTGAGCTTTCTCTATAGAAAACAAAAAACCAACGGTAGTTTTATTGTTTTAATGTCATCTCGTTTTCTTGCTGCCATGTTCATGCAGCATCTTGTTGATATAATATACAATAGCGATGTTTTTATCCCGTTAAATATAATCTCTCGTTTATTCATGTTTTTGCAGATACTTGCTGGTTTTTATTTTCTCAATCCAAATGAAAGCCAAGTATTTAGAGATTAGTCCCCATGTTCAGTTTCATAAATTGGTTTTCTTATTGAGTATTTTATCCCGACTATTTCAGGGTATGAAAAAGCAGAGACTCCTCAGAGAAGACATACTTCCAGCAATGGCATCAAACAGGAAAGTACAGCGGCTGCTCAACGAGTTCATGGATCTCCTCTCGGAATACGAGATACCCGACGCAAATCTTGAACCCAACAACGTCGCAACCACCACGTCAAGTGAAATAAATCTTGAACAGACCAATGTTACAACCACTACATCTGTTTCGGCTACAGATAAAATGGATACTGATCCAACACCTTCCACGACTGTTAATGACCGAGAGGATCCTACTCCTGCAGTACAATCAACTGATCATGTCGAGTCTTCTACACCATTGAAAGATCCCATGGACTCCGTTCAACAAGAAATTGATGAAGCTAAATCTGTACCGCCTACAATAGATCAAATGAATTTGGATCCACCACCATCAGTTGAATCAGAACCAATTCTGTGAGCAAAGGAGAAAGTTTCTTGATATCTATGTTTTCATAGATTAAACCGGATAGTCAAGTTAAAGTACTGCTGACACTACGACCGATGCTTGTGGATTGTAAAAAGATCTACCACATGCAGCTTTTCCGGGCTGTAAAGGTGTCTTAGTGTATGCACCTAGAAGGCACCCGAGGTATGTAACATGATAGAATTTTTGTTATTTTAAATTAAGTAGTGGAGTTTGATTTTTGTGCAACCCTAGATAACCTTTTTCATTTCATCAAGTTCTCGTCATTGTTCTGAATATAGTTTCTACTTGTGTGAAGTAAAGGTATATGTACTCTCTCCCTAATGAAGACACTAATTGAGATCTTTTGAGCATTCACATTCTAATTTTGATCAGCATTTCTCAAAACTTGCAATAAGTACTTTATTTGAGTACACATTTGTTTAATGTCAATCTCGTGTGTGATGAATAAAGTTGGTGAAATATAATGTCATGTCTCTTTAAATGAGCACTTCAACTATGTGGATGGACATTAGTGTTGTCAAAAGCGCTCTTTAAGCCCTGAAGCGAGGCGCATACTATGTTGAGGTCACTTAGCGGGTGCTTTAATGTCGTCATCAATGCTCTATGACATACTTTTCTTTGCAAATGGTCGTAATCCTGATTCCTGAATAAGCGATAAACAATTGTTTGTCTTTATCATTTATTCTTCAATTTCATTGTCAATATATTTGTATTCCTGCATAGTTATTAGTCTTGGACTACTGTATATATTTGTATTTTTTTCTCTGTTTGTGCCTTTCTTCATTGAAGCCCACACTTTATTTGTCAATTGTGCTTAAAGCCCGAACGGAACTTAGAGCTTTTTGCACTCTTCCCCTTTGATAACATTGTATCAATCTCACAATCCTTCAGATTGTGAGTGTGGAATAAAGTTAGTGAAATATTGTTTGTCATGTCTCTTTAAATGAACACTTCAACTTTATGAATGTACAGTGTGTGAGAGAGACATACACAGACATGCATATACATGTATTGTTATCTTTGTACAATATTGTTGAATCTCAAATTCAACATTCTCAGTTTGCCTTACCTAGTGAATTGGTTATGTTTCTGTCATGGTTAGAAGTAGTATCAACTATCTGTTTGTTTTGTCGATCACTATAAACTACTTGTATCTCCACATGTAAATGTATTTGAGTAAGATAACTTATATTTGTCCGTATTGCCCCATCGACTCTTAGCTCAAGTGATAAAAGGTTGAGGGACTAGTGACTAAGGTCACAGGTTCGAGCCCTGCACCATCCGAATTATTTAAGTGGAGGGGTTCACCATCATCGAGTTTTGAAGGGTCCTAAGGGTTGGGCCTAGACGGATTTCTCGGTCATTTTATAAAATAAATTTTAAAAAATATTAGTATTTTATGACATGGAGGTATCAAAATCTCTTATGTTCTTTAGTGCCTTTTCTGTTAGAATAGAACTATTTTTTGTTTTAACGAATTTACAGAGATTATTCATCAAGTCGAGTATGACTATCAGGATATATAGTACTCATGTACATTTTAGTATGGTACTTCAAGACCAAGATTTTTTGTTATATGTTCCATTTTTTTAAATTTTGCAATCGTTGGGGGTAAAATGTTCACAATCAAAGGTAACTCCATGACCCGGGCAAGCGTTTGAATCCCAAGCGTGATTTTGATAGGAGTTGTTAAGCGAGTTCCGAGCTTCGAGCATTAATTAGACATATTTAGGGCACACAGTTGGGCGCTTGAGCGTAAGCCTCACAGAAGTAAGCTTTACATGTGAGTCTGGGGCGTTTCCCATAAATGCCTTTTAAAATAGAGGGTGGCCGCTAGGTATACGTTGGTTATACATGATTATACACTAATTATATCCTGAATTTACATATTATATTATATACCCGCCAACTATTTAAGCAATTGGATGAGCGGGTATTCAAATTAATTCTTCTAGATTTTTGGGGGAAAATTGTGTGACAAGTTGTTCTTTGTACTTATTAGTGTCACTTTTCTCACTTTCTTTTCCATAAATACTCATCTGTATCATGATTTAACACTGTTGATTGTATCACAGTTTTTTGTTTATCACTTACGTGTCTGCATTCTTTGTTAGAGTTAAAGTTCAAGATCCTTATAAGCATATAATTACCTCAACTTGTCCTCGATTTTCTATTATTATACACTTATATTTTATGGAGATTCTATTAATCCACTGTCCTTGGTCGAAGTATATTTATTTAGATGTCACCTGTAAAAAACTTGAATACATATTTGAGAAAGGAGCAGGGATTGGGTCTAACTCTAACGTGACAATACATAAAAGAGTCCGTGATACATTTCGAATGAAAACAGAGGTAATAGAAACCTCACAAAATTTAAGTTGTGTAAGTAATTTAAGTGGACAATTAGAGACAACTTGAAGGTGGTAAAATGTGTGTGTATATAACCAACATGATGTTTACACACACATTTGAGCTGAAAGTGTTTAACATGAATTGGGGCAACTTAAATGTGTGTATATAACCAACATTTGAGCTTACATGTAAGTGTGTGTATATAACCAATGGGGCAACTTAAATGTGTGTGTATATAACCAATGTGTGTGTATATAACCAACATTTAACATGAATTGGGGCAACGCGGAAGTGTGGGGGTGCACGTGCCCCAATTAAAAGGAGGTGTTATATTAGTGATTAACTTATTTATGTAAGAGCGTCTGAGAGCACATGCAGAAATTTTATCAAAATTTGAGCTGAAAGTGTTTAACATGAATATTTTTTCATATTTTTAGGTGCTCAATCGTCATATGCCATAATTCTAGTGTTAAATAAAATTTACTGACAAATTTAAGGGGCCGCCGATATATTTCCTCTTTTTTGAATAATCATTTATATCTTCATTCTTAGTTGAGTTAAGTTTAAGATTCTTATTTGTTTGATCTCATAAGTAATTACCACTCTTAACTTATAATTGCCAATTATACACTTAAACTATGCAGCGTGTCCTATTATTCCCATATCCTTCTTCGAAATAATATTTATTATCACCTTGAGATGTCACATGAAAACGCTTTTTATGAATACGCATATGGGAATTGGGAAAGAAGCAAGGGTTGGGTTTAATGTGACATATATATATATATATATATATATATATATATATATATATATATATATATATATATTTTCCTCATATTAAACCCAACCTTTGCTTCTTTGCCCGAGGTAATTTTAGGTGCTAAAATTGGGGCACGTGCACCCCACCCTTCCGCGTGGGTCCGTCTCTGATGTCGAACACATTCAACGTGATATATGTGAGATTGTTATCGTGTGAATTATTTAAATATTTTATATAGTAACAAAGCAACACTATATTATACGTGTGATTATTATCAGCACATTAGAACTTGCAAGATTACAATTATCTAGTTAAAATAATTCATCTTGATAATGTTAGTATATTGCTTTCAATGATATTACTAAATGTCAATTAAAATACTTGTGAACATCATGTTTGTTATGAATCACACCCATATTTTACCACCTCAACTTGTCCCTAGTTATCAACTTAAATTAAACACACGGCTTAAACTTTTGAGGTCTCAATTATCCGAAATGTATCATTGACTCCCTTTAAAGACAAAAATCACTATATAACCAACATGATGTTTACAAGTATAAAATTGGAAGTCTCAGCTACAACATCTTCATTTTTAGTTGACACTGAAAAAAATGCATAAAACATGTAGGTGCCAAATTTCGAACAAGCAACCTAACGTAGGTAAAGTGTGGAAACAACCACTTCAGAGAGCGATCTTCATCCAGTGCATTTAATTTATACTTAAATGTTATTACATCGATTCTATAGATGTTTAATAAAAAATTCAGACAAGACAGTGTTGCGTAGGGCTGGCCAACGGGGCGGGTCGGCCAGGTCCCGCTCCGACCCCACCCCTACCCTGCTTAAAAAAAAATACCGGTAACGGGATTTGAGCCAGGACGGGACCTGAGCTCGTCTCGCCCTGGTCCCGATAGCCCCTCCCGATCCCGCTCCCTGTCCCGCCCGATCCTCTCCCTTTTGCACAAAATAGTCGTTGCACAACGGCAATTTTATATTTTGGCCGTTGTGCAATGACCATTTTTGGCCTCCCCCTTCTCCAAACCCCCCTACCCCCTTAATATTTATTTTTAACCCCTAAGTTATTATATTTACACTTTAACCAAATTTTCCAACTATAAATACCTCATTTTCTATTCATCTTTCTCACAAATCTTCCTACAATCCATCTAATCTCTCAATCTATCTCTCTACAAGTCTACATTGTCTACTAAATATTCAATTTTATTTATTCATTGGATAGATTATAAATGGTCTGTGCAAAAACGTATTTTAACATATAAATATATAGATGATAGGCACACTGATACTTTTATTGCAGAAAATATTTATTCAGTTTGCGATTATTATGGCATAACTGATAAAATTATGACTATTATATTAGATAACACTTCTTCTAATAATTATGCTATTAGAATTTTAAAAGATCCTTTTAACTCCATCTTTTTCAAATCATTTTTATATAAAATGTGCATATATTTATAACTTAGTTATAAAGGATGATCTATCACTTTTTGAAGACATTTTTAATAAGATACAATTTGCTATGAACTTTATTTATTCCTTTGAAGAATCTCGCAAAGATGATTGCGGTTTTGAAAAATAAATTTCGACATTTTTTTCAGAAAGAATATGCATGATATTTTTATACAACTATGTAAAATTAATTTTTAGAGAAAAATATGCATTTGTATGGCATTGTTTATAAAATACATGTAAAATTATTTTTTTGGATAAAAGCATGCACTTGTATGACCTTGTTTATAAAATACATGTAAAATTGATTTTTGATTAAAAGTATGCATTTGTATTGAAAAGTTGATAAAATACATGCAAAATTGATTTTAGATAAAAATATGCATTTGTATGACATTATTTATAAAATACACATTTTTTGCAATTGATAGTAAAGGAGAAAAGCAAGTTGTTTGTAATGACGTGATTTTTTTTATGAAAGTCATTTTAAATTGCAAATCGGATAAGAAACGAAACCTTGTTTGTATGTTTAATAATGCAAGTAAAGGGTGACCAAATTATTTTAAATTTTTTAAATGTGTATGACTTGCCTAAAATAAATAAGCTAGCGGCGAGTTTTCAATTTTTTAAACTACCCGAGCCTAAAATAAATAGATTAGCGACGAGTTTCCAATTTTAAACTACCCGATTAATCTAACGATTCAAGCCTAATTATTCTAAGTGTTCAAACAACAACACAAGCAGAGTAATTAAATTACAATAAAAAATAAAAAGAAGGCGGAATTTAAAAGAAGTTAAAATGGTAATGGTTGAGGCGATGGTAGTGTCGTCTCTTGGGCGCAAGTCCGGCAATCTCGTTCTCTTTCGTCTTTGTAGAACCCTACTTTGCTATCCCATATTTTTTAGATGTGCCTCGCAAGGTATTAAAAAGAAAAGATAGTTAGAAATAAATAAATGCGAGTAAAATCTTCGGATCCATATAAAACAATAGAAGTTTTAATTGCGGAAGGCTCAGACTTGTGTTTTTTTAAGCAAAAAAAAATTCATTCATGTCGTGGCTGCGAACTAGAGACTCCTCGGTCAATCTAGTTGCCTTGCCAACGCATGTTGGTTTCTTGTATGTGATTTTATTATAAGTCTCATCATCACCCTATTCTGAAGGAAAGCAAACCAAGGGACAACCTTTCAGGAAGGAGCATGGCCTCAAATTAATTATTCTCATGGGCCCAAGTGTAACATCCGTTCAAATCAGTAGAATATCATAAATATTATAGCTGTCCAGAACAGTCTTAAAGCAGCAGTTTTTAGCAGAGAAACCAGTGGCAACTGTGCTCAAAGATACGGTAGTAATGGACATTAAACAAGCTCAGTAATACAACAATACTTTGGCCAGAATATCACATCTGTTTTAGCTCAAAACATAGCATCAGATTCAACCCCAGATGCAGCAAGCTAATCGAGTATAGCATATCTTTAATGATGAAGTGTAGCCACTGAATGAATGTAGTAGCCTCCTTTCAGAGTATAACATTTCGAACAAGCAACTAAATGTGGCAGTAAATAACCAAGAATAATGCAGTAACTCATGGCCAGAAGAAGGCATCAGTGGATTGGTAACAACATTGTTTTGGCTCAAAAAGTGCAACAGTTATTTGGCTCAACATCACGACCAATACAGCAGCAACAAGATATATTTTAAGTGCAGCAACATCAACTCAAAAACAGTATCTCAAAGTTTGCAAAGCAGTTCAAAAAAGCAACAACCGCCGTAGAAAGGCGATCCACGGGTTCCGAAAAGAAGCGACCCAAACTCAAGTGCAACACTTGCTTCAGATTGTACACGATGATAAAGATGTTGGGATTCAGAACTCCCCCATGTCATGCAAAGAAAAAGGAAAAGTGAAGAAGAGTATCAAGAGATACAGGGCATGTCACAACTTAAAAGAAACATGACACAACTTAAAAGAGAAACTTCAAGATTGATCCTAAACAACATGTCAAACATTAAGCTTGAAAGACAAAATAGTGAATGGGGCTACCACCATTTATATTCCGATGCCGCAACAAGATCAAAAGGTTTCTAGAACCTTAGGCATGGCAGGCAATCGGAGGAAGCTAAACCAAACCCGAAGCTTGTCTTGGCTTTCAACCAGCATATTAAGATAAGTGTAAAAAAAAGAACTCACATATATACATTCTGAAAGTCTCAAATAAAGACAGGAAAAGACATAATATGGAAGGAAGGAGTGAAAACATTATGCATAGAGGTTCAGAGGGCATGAATTAGGACCAGCCACATATAAATCACTCTCACATTCATATATACAGTTAAGCAAATAAAAAGAAAGTTCAGAATGACATCTCTTTAACAAAACATGTTGAACAACAACAATGTGACCAAAGTTAAAGCAATTTTTTAAACCTATTGATTAACATTCTCACAAGTATACACACCCCACATGCAATGAAAAAATACCCAAGACAAGGCAAAAACACTAGATGAACCACTCAGATATGGACAGATTGATGGGTGGTAGGACATGACTTATTCATAGTACTTCCATTCAATATTCTAGGTATGGCTAAAATAACTCAATCCAACACACATGTATACTACCATATGAAAACATGGATATAGGCTAAGAATGACAACTGCAAATAAACAATGATTCAAACCAAACTCAAATAGGTCAAAGTAGGTAACTGACATGGGTACAATCCTCATTTGGACGAGTTTAGCGATTTGACATAACACAAGTGACTCAAGGAGGTTTTCATATTATCATGGGGATATTTCAACACTGGAAAAGACAAAGACAAATAGATAGATAGCTTAGAAGACCTTTAGGGCATGGAGATGAATAAATAATCATTTAAGATAATATTTCAAATATGCAAAATCGTTTAGACTGAGCTAAAATATACAAGGTATTAATCATGTTGTATTTCCAGTCACTAAATGACATTTGAAACAAACAAAAGACCCCCAAGGATAACTTGATGGATATTCTGACATAAGAATAATCAAAACTAGCAATTAAACATAGCATTTTTAGGCATGCTAGACTAACTGATCTCAAAACAGACATATGCATCATGTAAGAACTATATTAGGCATGGTGATATCTTTTAATAGACATGGTGTGGTTAAAATGATTATCAAATTGATCCTAAGTCAACAGCCATCATACTTCAAACATAAACATATCTAGGACTTGTTAAACTAAACTCAAGAATTTAATAAGAACAAATATATTTCAAAACATACTTCAATCCAACAAATATAACTAAGCTACACTAATTAAATTAAAATAGACTAAAATGATCAGAACAACTAATATTGGTAGCAAACACATATAGCATATATATAAAAACAAATAAAGGAAAGACCGAAGGGAATTCAGGCTCACTGCTTCTCTGGACAGTGAACCGAGGCGTATTTTGAATCATCGAATCAGCGCAGAGAAGTTATTTTGAAAAGCTGATTTCTGATTTTGGACCCGAACTTCTGACCCGACCCGAAAACAGACCCGGCCCGGAATAAAGCAGACTCGAAACAGTAAAAAAACAAATTTCTGAGGATTGAAAATAGTATTCAAAAGGAGATTTTGGATTGAATATTAGGAACCAAAAGGAGTATTTTCGACCAAGATTAGGAACACATAGACCATTTTCTTTTTCTTTTTCGGACTATTTTTGACCCGAAAGACCGCTTCATTTTTTATTTCTGTTTTTGAATCCCTCTTTTTCAGACTTCGAACCCCAGGACCTTGGATTTTCAGACCTCCAAAAACCCTTTTCGATTTCTTGTTTTTCAGAATCGGACCTGAAAAAGACCCCCAAAATGAAGAACAATGGGGGTAATTCTGTTGAACAGGAATAAAAAATAACAAGAGAGGTTTTTTTCCGATTTGGAATTCTCGTAAAAGGAGGGTTGCATGCAAAGGGGCTTCTCCCCGTTATCCCCATCATCGTTATTCCCCAATAGGGCTATATTTATAGTAGAGAAAAAAGAGAAACTTTAATTTGAATTTCGGATTCAAAATAAAGCTGAGGTTCTGTGAGTGATTTGAAAGGGCCAGCTGTTCAAAGTTCTGAATCGATTCAGAAAATGGGAGAAAGGGGACGAGCGTGATGGGTTGGTGGTGTCAGTGCGATAGAGGGGTCGGTGGTGGCAGGGTATGGGTTGACGGCGGTGTCAGGGCGGCAGGGAATGGTGGTGACCGGCAAAGAGAAAAGAAAAAGGAAGAGGGTTTTGAGTTTTAGGGTTTTGTTTGGCGGATAGGGGGAAGTTGGGCTTGGGTAGATGACCGATTTGGGCCTAGTTTTTGTGGTATGGTTTCGGCTAAAATGGGATTGGGCTGAAATTTTGGGGTGGAATGAGTTGATATTGTTTTGGGTGAGGGGGGAATAAAATGGGTTGTGGCTTAAAATAAAAAGGGGTTTATTATTATATATAAAAAAATGCTTTGAAGAAATGTAAATTATTTAAAATAAAATAACAATGCGATAATAATAAAACAATATATTTATGAAATGCTTATTGCTTAAAATAACAAAAAACAATGCCGTTTTTTGCGAAAATAAAATAACACAGAATATTATGGTAAAACTATGATTATGATATTAAAAGGCAAATGACAATAAAAAAAATGCGAATAATAACAATGATGCTAATAAATAATGATATTGAGAATAGACGACGATATTATTGTTTTGAGGTGCAAAAAAAAAAATTTTAAATTGTACCAAATAATTGGAAGAGAGGGAACAAAATTGAGTGTCAACAGTTGGTACTCCGCAATACTTCCCTTCTTGCTTGGTTAGTCAAATCATACAATTTCTAAGCAATTTAACCAATTCAAGTAAATATTCTACAATCTTACTAGGTCATGAGTCTATCGCTCTCTAAAGGATACCATAAGGTTTTTAATTTTTACTACAATTTGGATAGATATAGTAATAAGATTCCAACCTTAGCCAAATTGGCATCTAAGACCTCAAAGATTACTTCTTTTCATTAGTTCAATAAGTACTACTCATTAGGGTATACCCTTTCACGAATTAAGGCACAAGCACTATCAAAATTTAGTCTTTTCTCCAAAATAACAAGTCTATCATTAAAGGTCAAATCTATTAGCTTTACAGTTAAACATTGTACGAGTATCATCCAGGTTCATAAGTGTCATTTTGGTTCTCAATACGTCATCAATAGTCTAAACTCCATAACCGGGCGTCTAGTCCCATCAAGTCTCACAACTCAACCTTACAGAATTTATAAGTCTCAAGTATCAGTATTACCCTTTAACAAGTCATAAGATCATATAGTTTACCAGAGATGAACACCGAGCACACACAATATCAAATACATATTAAAATGAGAGTGAATGCAATGTAGATGATATGTATGTATGTACTGGCCATATATATCTGGTATACACATGCTGCTACAGTAGCTGCTTCACGTAACCCATGGGGGACTCACAAGGTCCATATACCCATCTGAAATATACCATCGGGTCCCAGCTCTTTTGCTGTAATATCATAATCATTCGGAATTTTTCATCGAATCCCAACTCTGTGGCTGTAGTGTCATCATCAGTCATCACTCTCGTATGATGTACCATATCCCATAACCGACTTCCCAAGCCGTCCTCAGCAATATAACAATAGTTCAAATGTCAAATATATAATGTATGAATGATATGGTTATGCGTACACCATGTAATCAACATAATCAATTTAATCAGTCATTTATAAGTTTATATTCAAGTGTTTAGACGAGATGTGGAGTGATGAATGCATGATAAGTCAAATCAGAATATCATATCAGGTGGCTACAAGCCTAAATTAACAGCAACCATACCAACTTAAGCGGACTCTTACATCGCGCTTGTGGCCCGAAGGCTAAACATAGAAAATCATTCACATGCATTAATTCTAGTTCATTAATTACCCACTTAAGTTCACACAGTACCCGTATTAGTGCTCGTCACCTTACTAATACGGAACCCCTAGGTTTCCATTACTCCCCTTAACTCATTACAAGCGTACCAACACATAAACGCTACACTAGAGTATAGAAAGTCTCAACTTGCCTTATATTGAAGTCTCATAGCTCACAAACGACTCCAAGCTCTGTCCGCACGAAGATTAAGCCCTCCGAAAGCTCTACCGTGTTCAAACTCACCGAACGAGTTCAATCTAATCAAAATAATAATCTATAGGGTCATATGAGTTCAACAATATCCATATTGCTATGCTTTATTTCAGATTCCAAAAACGGACCCAAAAAGCCAACCCCAGACCCACAAGGGTAAAGTTGGAATTTTATTGAGAAATCGATTTACCCATAGTCTAATTAGTAAGAATATCAAAAATCTTTGAAATTCATCCATAAATCGACCTTCAATTCAATAATTTACTTGAAATCCCATTTTCATGGCAAACCCCAAATTCCCAAGCTCAAATCATGAATTCTATGATTCAATTCCTTAATAATCGAAGGTAGAACGATAAAATGGATGTTAGAATCTTATCCCCGAGAAGAAACATGAAGAACACCCTTGAAATCTCCTAATTTGGAGCTCCCAAAATTGATATAAACAATGAATCACGAAATAGGATTTTTTTTCTGCCCAACAACCTCTTTCATCGCGATCGCAGTCCACATCACGCGATTGCGGGACCCCGAAGAAAGGGACCTACGCGACCGAACTGAGCAAAGAGATAGAAGCGCGCGATTGCGGTTTGTGCCATGCGATCGCGAGGAGCAACATCAGCAGTTGCCCACCAGATATTTCTAGTGTGTTCCAACCTCGGAAACGACTCTCAGAACTCATCCCGAAACTCCTGGATACAAATCAAATGTGAATTTTGATCATTAAACATGCTCTGGAACTTCTCGAAACACCCGAAAAAGATCGTCTTGACTCGATATTGAACGTGGTCAACTCCAATTCTTATTCTAACTAGTTTCTCCACCAATGACTCGAAACTCGTTCAGAAATACATGATCACCAACCATGAGTGCAACTTCACTATAAACCACGAATATGAAGCTGCTCGAATCGACGAAACACTCATACGAGGTCGTTAGGACACGCTTATCCACAAAAATATCGTAACTTCCTCAACATGACATAAATCTCAATCAAGTACTCAAATCTCACCCAAACCCCTCGGTACCCGAACTAATGACTCGACTAAGTAATAAATCACATTCCGGACCTAACAAAATCGATAACTCCAAAAATGACACATTTACCCAAAAGTCAACTTTGAGTCAAACCTCTTCTTCTCATTTAACTTAAAACTTCAAAGCTTACTAATCAATCCGAAACTCGCCCAATTGCTTCGGGAATCGTGCCACTCTTTTTTCCAAGTCATAAATATCGAGATAACGCTACAGAAATAATATTCTTAAAAAAACAGGTCCAAAAGTTCAAAACGACCAAACAGATCGTTACACCTAACTTATTCTCAATTGTAAATTATACACTTGGACTTTGCGACATCCTATTAACCATATCCTCATTATCACCTTCATTGCCACGTGGAAACACTTTTTGTGAATACGTGTTTGGGAAAGCAAGGATTGGATTTAATGTGACAATATAATTTTATTTCCGCATATGTTTATCACCCGCTTTTTTGTAGTGGTGTCTCTATGTACTTTAAATTGACAATTAGGGACAAGTTGGAGGTGACAAATATGCATGTGCATAACCAACATAATGTTCACAAGTATTCTAATTGACATGCGATAATCATGGAAAGTTTGATATGTAAATATATCAACATTATCAAGACTAATCTTAGTTGGATAATTTTTAAAAGGTACTCACATGTGATAATTGTTGGGAGATTTTGCTCTATGGTACTTTATAAATTGGTTCGGGAAGTATTTAACTATTACAAGTATTCGAAAGGATAAACAAAGATTTCAATAATTCAACATGGAATCTGAAATGACAATCGTTACATAAGTAAAACTGAAAATTCCAGTTTTGTAGAAGACGGAAAAATGTTAAATGTTTTTGCTGAGTCGAGTGTAGCACTCTGTCCTTAAGACAATATTGCCCCGTATGTATCCCTTATACGTCCTGGACAATTTGTCTCCCAAGATAAAACAGCAATGGAACCCTTGAGCAAAGGAAACTCAAGAGCTACCGTGAAGAATATTGAGTAACGAAATGATGCTTGGAAGTTGTAGGAAGAAACTATTTCGGTTGTGTATTTTCGTGCCAATCGTTTTTCGCATCATTTGTTTATGTATATTCGTGCATATGTCTTAGTGCTCAACAATGGTGTAATGGGGTGTTTATATAGGAGAGGGAGGGGCTGTTTATCGCTCTGCTCGCCTCCATAATAGCCAAATAATGGCCATTATGAAGGTAGTAAAGTCACCAACATAAATGGGAGAAAGACCAACTGTTTTGGCCATTATAGGAGAAGTAATTCAGCCAAAATAAATGGCTGAATTGAGTGCTTGGCATTTCTGTTTTTGACCGTCGAAATTCGATTTTTCGGAAACTTCGGGGACCAAACTCGTACATCTTGAAACTTCGGGGACCAAAGCGCACATCCGAAAGAATTCTCGGTCCAAATCGTATATCGAAACTTTTGGGATCAAACTGTACTTCTGGCAAAGTTTTCTGGCCCAAAAAGATAATATCAGAAGACTCACAGCCCACAGCCCACGACCCACGACCCGTGACCCGAGAACCCGGAACCCGGAACTCGGAACCGGAACCGGACCGGACGGGATAGGCGGGCGGCGGCGCGCGCGTGGTCTTTCCTCGAACCGAAGCACATCTAGGTCCTCCCTCCTTTAAACACATGGGATACCCCTTGGGGTCCCAAACCCCAAACCAATTTCGAATCTTATATACACAACAATTCTTTCTTCCTCTACCGATGAGGGAGAATTACACACAATACCACACTTTCCATGCTTCAAACACCTTACTTCGTGAACCAATATCTCTTTCATTTCTCAATGAAATTTGACGATTCTTGGCCCTACGGTTATCTACGTACTTAGTAGATCATGCATGTGTGAAGAACTGGATTCTCCAACATACGTTACACTAGTGTTTAAGCCGTTAAAGTTGGTCGGTCGCAACTCCCGCCAAAGGCAAATTTCCAACAATCCCCTCTTGAAAGAGATTTTGGCACACTCACATGGTGTCTTTTCATTTCCAAAGCAATATTTCGACGGACCGATGTTGCATAAGGAGAGGTAGCCTCGGCTTTGAACCTTCCATAGTTGAATACCATTGGACTTACTTTCGCGCGGTGAACGTGATGTCTTGAACCGTCGGTGTTTAGTGTAAGCCAAGACAACGGTACCAACACAACAAATTCCCTTACTCTCTTCTTCGTTATGTTTTGTCCGTTTTGGCCATGGACAACGTCTTGGATTCTTAAGTGCGTTCAATTTGAGGCCGCCCGTCCTCGCACTTAAATAAGTGGTCTCTTACAAGGTATCCTGCTATACCCCACTTCACAAGTGTTAGGAACCATTAAAAGTTTCCCAAAGACCTAACCTCAACCGTTGAGGATCATTACGAGGTTTTGAAAACTTAACCTTTACCCATACTGCAGATAGCACTTAACGTCTATCGCGGGAACGGCTTTGGATTTGGTGTTTCTTTTCGAAATCACTATCCGAAGTGCTCATGCTTCGACCGAAGCGATCAACCGAACCTTTACAACTTAGTTTTCCCATTGAACCAAATTACCGGGATCTCCGGTTCGTAAGGTTGGGTATCCACCGTATTGGTTCGTATATTTTGGGTTTTAAGCCCATTCCCCTAGACAAAGAACACTTGATCTCCGGGTAGTCCCTTAGTTAGTAAATAAGGAAGTGACACCCGTGATGATCAACCGCCATACGGTCTTATGTCTCCGACGGATCGTGACAGATATGTCCAGACGCCGTCATCCGTGTCCTTCCTAAAGCCGACCGGCTAGCCACGTGTAGAACCGTCGAAGGCACGGGTTTCTCCCAATAAGGGACGTCCTCTAATGAGTCGTGAAGTTACTCAACTTCTTTCATGCTTTGTATAAAGCGATAAACTCCGATACCATCATGAATCGGTCGATGCAAGTTTGCTTAGAGGATTTCCCAAGAACCACCATACACATTTACTTGTGGCTTTGGTGTTCTTCGGATCCGATGTCCAGTTTGCATCACCGTGTTCTCTCGAACCGCTGGACATCCGAATACTATAATCCGTAGATAAGCGAATAATTCGGATATCGTCATATCCGACTTAACGCCTTCTATTGATCATGTATTAAGATCATCGGTGAACCTTAGTTCAACCGATCGTTTGTTGGACGATACCGGGTTGGTTGTAGTGTGTACAATACATTGAACTACACGTGACACGAGCATATCTCTCCTTGTCTATGGGTGCACCATGATTCCAATCAGTTCTATGATTCATATCTATTGGTGGCTTCAACGAGGCTGTCAACTATCGACCGGTCCGTTCGATGTCTTAGAAATCCAATTCCTAAGATGTCATCTGTGATACTCATATCTTTCATATCGAGACTTTGTTTCAATATGATTTTCACTCTAAGACCGTTGGTTTTCCCAATCGTTGGCTTTCTAACTTCGAGTCAATGTTTCGTGATCGATTCATTGTTTCGTTTTATACGAGACTTTCGGGACCAAAATGTTAACATTTCGGGGACCAAAATGAAAGTTCGGGAAGAAGCCCAACAGTTCAGCAAACCAATTCTGATCCTCTTCTTCCAACTCTCCGATTGGGAAGGATGTTTCAACACCCATGCCATGTAAGATTACAATGGCCCTGGATGTGAAGCTACTCACAGGGGAGCACTTTTTACAACCCAAAGGTTCTTTTTCCGGAGGAAGATTAACCATTACACAAGTATGGTTCTATATATAGAATCTATTTCTCCCTTTAGCTTCTTTCCCAAAGCAGCGTTTTTGGAGATAACAATTATTTGTTAATTGTTCATGGTTCATTATTAACCATACAAGCTAGAAGGACTGGAACAAGTCTTTGTCCCCTCTTTGCTCCGTCTTGGTTCAACATCTAGAATCCCTGAGTTCTGCAGATCTGGAATATTAAGTTCTGGATAGACAGCAACTTTCGAGTCATGAAGATACGGAACGTCTAGTTCGGACGATCGAGCCCTCGCGGGTTCTTGTTAACCTTGAGCAATTACTCCTTTTTTCCTTTTCCAAGGAAAGTTATCTCCAAAGAATTCGGCATTCTTTGACGCCAAGAGGCGATCAACACTCTTGTTATTTACGGATCCGGTGGATATGCAATCTACAGTCTTAGGTCGAACTTGACCTGTTTCGGTAGCCCATCTTTTACCAAGCTACCCCTCATAATTTGGGCGTACGACTTCGCGCTTGGCTAACACCGTTAGACTGAGGTGAGTAATGAGCAGTCGTTTAATGAACGATGCTTCACATTCTCCCCCTCTATCACTACGAATTTCTCAATCCGTAGGCTTAGTTGATATTCAACTTCTGCTTTGTAGCGCTTATCCGCTTCAACAACTTCATCTTTGTTTTTTTTTTAACAAACAAAGGATTCCATACGTTGTACCATCACCAATGAAGATCACAACGTACTTGCCTCCCCCCTCTATTTTGTATAAACTTCAAATCACCCAAGTAGGTGTGACTAAGTTCTAGAGGAGCAGTGCTTCTTTCGCTATTTCCTTGACGGAATTTGGAAAGGTGATTTTGCCTCTTCGTCTACCTCACATTCATTTTGAGGGTTTATGTCGACGGTAGGCAACAATCTCAACATCGTTAGCTTTTGAATGACTTGCTATTTAACGTGTCTTAATCTATGATGTCATAGATGCACGGATTACAATATATCATTCATTTGGCTATAGACATATTGTACCACTCTTAGTTATTACGGACATGTTGGACTAGTCTCAAATCAGATTTGACCAACAACGTCCTTTAACCAAGTTAGGAACATGTATCACCTCTTTTAGAGTGATCTCATTCCTTGAAGTCCTATTGAAGACAACCTCTCCAGCCCCTTCTACTTTAGAGGTGGCGTTGCTTCACATGAACAACCTCTTGCCCGTGGTTAGGGCGTAACCGGATCATTTGTGATCTAGATACTCTGGCCTACTCCGGTTGCTTTGTGATCGAGTGTCCAATTTCTTTCTTCGCCTTTCTTTAGGCCTTCGGATCATTCGGGACACCGGAAACTCGGGCCACCTTACTAGGTGTCCATTACTTTTCCTATGAAATGAATTTTGGCCCCACTCCAGTCGCCCAGAGGCTTTATATGACTAAGTGTCCAATATCATCATATCAAAGGAATTTTGGCCCACTCCAGTCACCCGGAGGCTTTGTATGACTGAGTGTCCAATATCATCTTATCAAAGAAATTTTGGCCCACTCTAGTCACCCGGAGGCTTTGTATGACTGAGTGTCCAATATCATCCTATGAAGGATCTTCTGTCAAATAATATGACAGGCTCAACGTCATTAACTTTTAGACTTCTTCCGTTATGATTGGTGCCCAGATAATTCTTGGCGCTTACTTAAGAGTGGTAACGAGTTTTCGCACGATCGGTGGATCTTACTCCCTCGTATGTGCGAACATACTTTACACACTTTAGTAATTACACTTAAAAGAACGGATCTTCTTAAGTCGTTTACAAAATCCAATCTTTAAACGGAAAAGAAGATGAGATTAAACTTCTGATTTGTTAAAGCATAAGGAATATAAATTATTTTCATATTCCTCCTTACTTTAATCCATTTTTAATCAGACATAATTTAATCTTTATTCTTGACAAGTAAGAAAAATACTTATCATTTAATCCTTATTCTTGACAAGTAAGAAAAATACTTATTCCAATTTCGGATTCTGGCTCACTTCAGTCACTTCATCAGACTGAGTGTCCATTTCCTTCTCACCATTATTCGGATCCTTTGTCTGGGACAGATATAGGCCTTCTGCTACAAGATAGAATAACATCTTCACTCTTCTCCTCTAGTCCCAGTTGACATCCTCAGGCTCTCGTGAGCGCTTGTTCCCACCAGTCTTGGTAGCGGTGACACCATGAACACGTTCATCATCATCACTCTCTTCTACCAGAAAACCATTTCCATATCCAGATTTGGTCACACAACTTTTGACCGACATCTTTCGAACACTAATAGTAATACAATACAAATATTGTCTTAAGTTGTTTGGAGTTTTTGCTCTATGGTACTTTATAAATTGGTTCGGGAAGTATTTAACTATTACAAGCATTCGAAAGGATAAACAAAGATTTCAATAATTCAACATGGAATCTGAAATGACAATCGTTACATAAGTAAAACTGAAAATTCCAGTTTTGTAGAAGACGGAAAAATGTTAAATGTTTTTGCTGAGTCGAGTGTAGCACTCTGTCCTTAAGACAATATTGCCCCGTATGTATCCCTTATACGTCCTGGACAATTTGTCTCCCAAGATAAAACAGCAATGGAACCCTTGAGCAAAGGAAACTCAAGAGCTACCGTGAAGAATATTGAGTAACGAAATGATGCTTGGAAGTTGTAGGAAGAAACTATTTCGGTTGTGTATTTTCGTGCACTGTTTTTCTGCATCTGTTTATGTATTTTCGTGCATATGTCTTAGTGCTCAACAATGGTGTAATGGGGTGTTTATATAGGAGAGGGAGGGGCTGTTTCTTGCTGAAAACCGCCTCCATAATAGCCAAATAATGGCCATTATGAAGGTAGTAAAGTCACCAACATAAATGGGAGAAAGACCAACTGTTTTGGCCATTATAGGAGGAGTAATTCAGCCAAAATAAATGGCTGAATTGAGTGCTTGGCATTTCTATTTTTGACCGTCGAAATTCTAATTTTATGGAAACTTCAGGGACCAAATCGTACATCTTGAAACTTCGGGGACCAAATTGCACATCCGAAAGAATTCGGTCCAAATCGTATATCCGAAACTTTTGGGATCAAACTGTACTTCGGCCCAAAAAGATAATATCGAAGACCCACCAGCCCACAGCCCCACGGCCCACAGCCCACGACCGTGACGGGACGGGCGGGCGGCGCGCGTGTGGTCTTTCCTCGAACCGAAGCACATCTAGGTCCTCCCTCCTTTAAACACATGGGATACCCCTTGGGGTCCCAAACCCCAAACCAATTTCGAATCTTATATACACAACAATTCTTTCTTCCTCTACCGATGAGGGAGAATTACACACAATACCACACTTTCCATGCTTCAAACACCTTACTTCGTGAACCAATATCTCTTTCATTTCTCAATGAAATTTGACGATTCTTGGCCCTACGGTTATCTACGTACTTAGTAGATCATGCATGTGTGAAGAACCGGATTCTCCAACATACGTTACACTAGTGTTTAAGCCGTTAAAGTTGGTCGGTCGCAACTCCCGCCAAAGGCAAATTTCCAACAATAATTGTGTATAATCTTGCGCAGTCCAAATTGTTATCTAAAATATGTGAAAAGAATTACTACTGATAGATAGACAATCAATTATATTCTCTTTTAAATTAGAACAACCAATTCACGAAAATTCATTAAATAGGAGGACCTTCTGGAATTAAATGAATGTCTATATGTATCATTAATACTTAGACAATTTTGTAAAGAATGAATAACTAACTCAACCCCAAAAACTAGCTTATAGGGTGAAGATTGTCCAAGTTCATATAATGAGTTCATGTTCTCATTTCATATTCGATGTGGACTCTTAACAAATTTGACTACGAATTTACTGTTACAAGAGTTTTTCAAATTTGAGAAACGGGTCAATTTTGTTTTCCACTTATGGAGCTAAGTAAACCAGTAGCCATTCTAGGGTTACTGTATAAGAACATAATCAACATATGCAACGTATCTGATGTTATTCAAATTCCAACAGCCATAAATAGGTTTTCACTTGCAAATAACATAACAAGCATTCTCAACCTATGTATATTTCCGAGCAAATTTGATAAGAAATTATTTCAGCAATGGGTACAATAACATCTTCTTTTGAAACAAATAGGGATTAGGATACAGTAAATTGAAATGGATACACTGTATGAAACTCGTAATAGCAAATTACATTTTGATACAATTTAAAATTAAATGGCATAAACTTTAAATCACTCTACTAAATATAAATATTCATAATACTGATCAAATTTCAGTATTTATTAATTACTTAGATACGTATCTTACAACTCCAGGAAGATGATTTTTCATGAAATAATCTTCCTAATTGATATTCTTTGGGTCAAAGTAGAAAACTTTTGTTTCAGTGCCACTCTCTTTTGCTGTTGTTAAGAGTCCCATATCGGAAATGAAATCGAAAAAATGATTCCTTATATGGACTTGCACAATCTTCACCCAACAAGCTAGCTTTTAAGGTTGAGTTAGGCCCAAGATCCATTTTTTACATGGTATCAGAGCCAGACCCATTCCAATTTTTTGTTCGTCGATGTTGGGCCTCCAAATTATATTGTCCACGCTCCAGTTAACGAGGTCTGGGCGTGCGGGGGTGTTAAGAGTCCCACATCAGAAATGGAATGAGAACATGGACTCCTTATATGGACTTGGACACTCCTCACCCAACAAACTAGTTTTTAGGGTTGAGTTAGGCCCAAGATCCATTCTTTACAGTTATCATAAGAAATTTTTCTCCATTTAAATCGTCGAATCTGTAGAAAATTCTCTCCATTAAATACAACAAACTAATTACATAAAAAATAGTTTATAAAACCATAAATTAAAATTAAAATAAAGGGATAATTTCACTTTTGGTCCTTTAGTTATTGGTGAATTATGATTTTAGTCCTTTTATATTTGGCTAAACACATTTAACCTCCGATTAACTAAAATGTTCTTTTTTGATCCATTTATGGGCTTAAGCAGTCTCCACGGGCCTGGTATACACGGTTTACAGACTATGTTTCGACTATTGGGTTCTTCATAGCAGGTCGGATAATTCCTTGTTCATCTACCGTCGTGGTTCGTCCTTGGCCTATATTATGTTATATGTGGATGATATTATTTTGACTGCCTCTTCCGATGCCTTACGCCAGTCTATCATGACAATGTTCAACTCTGAGTTTGCTATGAAAGACTTGGGGCCCTTGAACTATATTTTGGGGATTGCTGTCACTCGTCATGCAGATGGGTTGTTCTTATCTCAAAGAAAGTATGCAGCTGAGATCATTGAGAGGCCTGAGATGTCATCCTGCAAGTCCACTTCCACTCCAGTTGATACTAAGCCCAAGCTTAGTGCCGCGACCGGCGTACCATACGAGGATCCGACCCGCTATCGTAGTCTTGTAGGGGTCTTTCAGTATCTAACATTCACGAGGCCAGATATTACGTATGATGTCTCAGCAGGTGTGTTTGTTTATGCATGATCCTAGAGTTGAGCACATGAATGCACTCAAACGCATCATTCGGTATATTCAGGGTACGCTACACTATGGTTTGCATTTATATCCTTCCTCGACGTCCACACTTGTATCGTATATGGATGCTGATTGGGGTGGATGTCCGGACACCAGACGGTCTACGTCTGGCTATTGTATGTTTTTTTTTATAATAACCTGGTCTCATGGTCGGCAAAACGTCAGTCGACATTGTCCCAATCCAGTGCCGAGGCCGAGTATCGAGGGGTAGCTAATGTGGTCTCGGAATTATGTTGGTTACGTAATTTAATTTTAGAGCTTCATTGTCCCATTCAGAAAGTAACCTTGGTTTATTGCGATAATGTTAGTGCCATCTACCTTTCTAGTAATCCGGTTCAGCACCAACGCACTAAGCATATCAAGATGGACATTCACTTTGTCCTCGAAAAGGTTGCTCGTGGTCAGGTACGCGTCTGCCATGTCCCGTCAAGATATCAAATTGCCGACATCTTTACAAAGGGTCTTCCCTCGGTCCTTTTTGAAGATTTTAGGGACAGTCTCAGCGTTCGAAGACCGCCTGCTATGACTGCGGGTGTGTGTTAAATATACACAATATACACACAATATACATGTGTATATTGTGTATATTTAGCTCTCGGTTTTCCCCTTGTACCGTGTAGAATTAGGTAGTATTTTAGTATCCTAGTTTAGGTAATGTTGTAATGTAATTAGTATTGTACACTTACCACAATATTTGTATTACCATAAATGTATAGTTAATATCCAAGTAGAATAAGGTTTTAGGAGTAGAATAGGAATAGAATTCTCCTATTATGGAAATATGTAACTTGTATATATAGCCTTTCAATCAATGAAAATAATCAATGGATTATTTCTTTCAATGCCGTTGTAGTTGTGTAAGTCCTATATAAAGGACACACATGTTATAACAGTAGGGTCGACAAAGGGTCGTGATTGCACGGGTTTATCTAACCCCCTAAAATCCATTGATAGACCGGTTTGAAGAGCAAGCTTGAAAAAGTAGTGTTTTCTCGGTCATATATGAAAAGACATGCGCGAGGCTCTCTATATACACCTTCAACTTTAATAAAAAAAACTCAAAAAATTCACTTAAATCTATATCTAAACACCTACGGAAAATGATGATTTTACTGCATAATTTTGATAATTGAGAATTTGAGTTATGAACTCAATTATTTTTGCTATCATTATTTTGAAAAAAGCACAAATTATTGATTTTTTCTATCAGATAAAGAATAGCAAAAAGTCCACTTCGAGTATTTATTGAGTTTCTCTTGGCAACCAACAACACCCATGCTTACTAACAGATACTTCTCCCCTAAAATTCTTCATAAAAGTGTTCAAAATATGCTCACTTCTTCATGCTGTAAACAACCTCAATTTGATCCAATCTCGGACGGAATGTACAGTCCAGTGCTCGATTGAATATTGGAAGAGAAGAGAATTTTGTGGAAGTTTTTCTTATCATATATTTTGTCTACCCTATTACAAAGTAAATGAACCTATATTTATAAAAAATGAAAATAAAAAAAAAATATCCCTACTCAAACTAACCAACTCAACAACTTTGTAACTAACTTCTTAACAACTCTAACTAACTCATACTAAATATCTTGTGTACTATCGACTGCATTCATTTCAACACCCCCATGCAAGCTAGGTGCTGAGAATAAATTTTTCAGACCTGCTTGGATAACAAATAAGTATGGTGACCTTGAGTTAGGCCTTTAGTAAGCACATATGCAGGTTGCTCAGCGGTAGCTACATACAAAGTAGAAACCAAACCTTGTTGCACCTTCTCCCGGATGAAGTGGCAATCAATATCTATATGTTTCGTACGTTCATGAAATACTGGGTTGACAACAATCTGGATAGCAGATTTGCTATCACAATACAGAGGAATAGGCAGCTACAACAAAGGCCAAACTCCTATACTCAGCTTCTGCTGAGCTCTTGGATATTGTGGGTTGTTTCTAGACTTCCAAGAGATGAGAGAAGACCCAAAAAAACACAAAATACCATGTGACAGACCTCCTAGTGTTGGGGCAGGATGCCCAATCAGCATCACAGTATGCAGACAAAGTGTTAGAATCCCCTGCAGGCAGGAAAATACCCAAGCCAGGTTCCTGCTTGATGTATCTAACCACTCTATCATCTACCATCATGTGTGAGACCTTTGGTGCTTGCATGAATTGACTCAAACACTGAACATCAAAGGGCTATATCTGGCCTGGTATTGGTCAAATAAAGAAGTCTCCCAATAAGTCTCTGATAACCAGCAGGATCATCCAAAAGAGGATCACTGATCATATTTCCAGTACCACCACTAGCAGCTGCAACATCATTCATATGTTGATCAAATACAACAGAAGTTAACTTAACATTAAACTCCATTGGTGATCCAACAGGCTTAGCTTCTGTCAAGCCCATATCAGCTATCAATTCAAGTGAATACTTTCTCTGATACATTACAATACCACTCTTAATTCTAGCAAATTCAAAACCCAAAAAATATCTCAACTCCCCCAGATCTTTGATCTTAAAGTGTTGTTGCAATGTAGCCTTAGTTTCTCTAATAAGATTCTCATCATTTCTAGTTATGAGTAGATCATCAACATAGATGAGAACTACAACTATCTTGTCATTGTCCTTTTTTGTAAGAAGTGAATATTCTAGATGACTTCGTGAAAAACCAGAAGACATTAGAGTAGTAGTCAACTTAATATTCCACTATCTTAAGGCCTACTTGAGTCCATACAATGACTTGAGCAGCCTACATACCTTCCCCTGCTCATGCGCAAAACCTTGAGGCAAACTCATGTAGACCTCTTCATTAAGGTCTCCTTGAGAAAATGCATTGAACACATCCATTTGATGCACAATCCAACCCTTCACAACAACAACTGAAATTACTGACCTTACAGTCACCATCTTCACCACTGGTGAAAAAGTATTCTGATAATCAATGCATTATTTCTGGTTGTATCTTTTTGTTACTACCCTTGCCTTAAACCTTTTCACTTCACATGTGGCATTGTACTTAATATTATATACCCATTTGCAGCCTATTGCCTTTTTGTTACTTGGTAAGTCAACTACCTCCCGAGTCTTATTGTCTTCTAAGACCTGAATTTCAGCCTTCATGGCCTCTATCCATCTCTTGTCCTTTGCTACCTCAAAATATGACTGTGGTTCATGCTCCTCTAAAATTTTAGCTATAAAACGTTGATAAGACACAAACAACCCAGCATAATTAACTGCATCAGACAATGGATATAAATATGTCTTCATATTCCTTGAATCTGTTGTAGGCTGAATGAAATCTTTCATCCATGTATGAGGTCTTCTGTCCCTAATAGACCTTCTAGTCTCCAAGGGAGCTTGATTTATAGGCAGATCTTGTGGAGATAACACAACCTCATATTGATGTTGTGCCATGGAGCAAGGTTATTTTTAACCAAGCACTTCCTCCTATTTCCAAGAGTATAAATGACAAGTTGTCTGAAAAGGTTATGAATAAAAAAAGATTCCAAAGTTGTTGTTTGCATCAGATGGTTTACCTTACATCAGTGCCTTTTCAAGCTCCTTCAATTGCTGGTTGTTCATATTTTCTATTTGATCCGAGGTTAAACTAATAAAATGCTCTGCTTAAATTAATAAAATGCTCTGCTTAAATTGCTAAAAGCCTGGCCCAAATCAGTTGGGGCTAGACCAGAGAAAGGCTGCGGGAGTTGGGCCTGTATGAAGTGGGTTTGGTGCGGCTGAAACTGAGATGTCCGAGTTCCTGGAACTGGGCCCAATATTCCCTGTTGTTGGAAAGGGAATTGGGCTGAGACAGGTCTAGGAAAAGTGGCCCAGTTCCCGTTCTGAAATTGATTAACTGAACTGGTCTAGTTCGTATAGGGAATGGGCTGCTGTGGCTGTTGATTTTGATGCTGGTCGCGACCCCCTTTCCCACGCCCTTTGCCACCTCGTCCACCGCCGCGGTTGTTCGGCGTTTGATTATTTTCCTGCAGTGGAGGTTGGCCGACGGTGATGGTATTTTGAGGAGACGTTTCGACTGCTAACGCCTTTTGATTGTGCTCGTCCTATTTTGCACGTCGGGTTTCCTCCAACTATAATTGCGAACGGGCCTTGTTGAAACTGGGTAACAGATCAACATGTTGTATAATTGTGGCTAAAATACCGTACTCACCTTTTGGTAGGCCTGCAACTAAATGTAGGACCATATTTGTTTCGGAAACAGGTGTGCCGACGTTGGACAATTGGTCTGCCACTAGTTTCAACTTCTTGCAATAATCAGACAGGTTAGAGAATTTTTCAAGGCGTGTATTATTAAATTGTTCTTCCAAATACACAATACGAGTGTACTTGTTATCTTGAAAAAATTCCTCTAACTGAATCCATAACTCACGAGCCGAGGCACCAGTTTTCATTATAGTGAGGAGCAAGTCCTGAGAGATAGTGCAATATATCCACTGTTTGACAACGACATCTACACGATGCCATGTTGAGTCATCAACCTCAATGGGGTGAGGGAAGGAGTCATCGATATGGTCTAACACGTTATAGAAAAATGCATGAATACAGAAGAGTTCAACCCATGGAGAATACTGGCCGTTTTCTTGATCAAGAATTATAGGAATGAAGTTCTTGATGTTGGTGACGGTGAGTGATGGATAAACAGAGGGTGAGAAGGATGATTTTGGTATGGTAGGGGTGACGACGGATGAGGTTGAGGCTGTTGTGGGAGTTGTGGGAGGAGTCATTATAGTGGATTAGTTTTATTGAAGTAGGAGAAAGAAGACAAGGAAGAACAAAAAAATTTGTTCTCGGCCAAGGAGTGGTGGCCGCCGGTGGTTGGGAAAACCTAGGTGGGCGGCGGACTGAGAAGAAAAGAATTAGGGTTTAGGGTTAGGCTCTTGATACCATGTAAGATTGTATTAATCTCTCTTGGGGAGTCTTTACATTAAATAAAATATATATAGTGTGTACAAAGGTGGAATCCTAATACAGTAAGGATCCTAATCTACTATAAATATACAACACTCATAATTACAAATATACGGGGAATATATTGAGAATATTCGCTAATAAATGAGAATTATTCCAAGAAATATTATGATGAATTTAAATAGGTACGTGTCAAAAGTTTTTTGTGGTACCATGACCATGTAAAGAGTTTCATTTTTTTTTCGGAGTATTTTATCTTCATATCCAATTGAAATTTTTCGTGTTGCTATCAATAGACCGGAGAAAATCGCAAATAAATTTGGTCCTAGATATATAATTAATATTAAGGGCCCAAATGCGATGATCATCCATATCAGTATTTTATGGGCACATGAATATTTCTGACGATTGCCCATAATGTTTGTAGGAAAAAACAAAAGAAAGAAGATAAGAATAAGGACCTTAACGCATGATGATTTAATTTTCATGTTTTCCACATTAATATTTAAGGAGTTCCACAAGTTTATGTTATTGACTAATTTTCATTGCCCATATTCAAAAACATACCTCTTTTACAAATATTTCAACTACTAATTAATATTCTTCCAAATATGGCATTGTTTTGTTTTTTGGGGAAATATTGAATAGTAATTGTGGTGACTAGTTCTACATATAGGAAAACATGTTTATAATCAAGTTACCGCCAAAGGATTTGGTGCACCAGAGACTGCTCCTCTCTTAATCAGAAGTCTCGATTTCGAGTCTTGAGTATGAATTTTTTTTAGTAAAAAGAGTTTCTGGATTAGTCGGATTCCAATGCGAATATCGAATACCGGATGAAAAACTAAAAAAGTGCTTATTATCAAGTTCATAAAATGATAACAAAGTTAATAGAGTTATTATAATCTTTATTTTTTGGACACTCGCATTAGGTCGGACTCAACTAAAATGTATTCACGTCGTAAAGTCCCACATTGAGGATAAAACTTCCCCTAACAAATAACAAATGTGACTTCATAACCAATTCTCGAACGCGAGAGCTTTTATTAATGCTACTTCTTACAACTTGTTGGTTGGCAAGTAGATCTATAACTAATAATCAATTTTGCGAGAATGAATTTATTTTCACTAGAACGCGGCATGATTTTTAGCTGTCCATATTTTGAATGAATTCACATTGTAGCTTGTACCTTAATACTAGTCATATTTGTCATCTTTGATCTGACAACACATTTTGACTTGATCACTTTTAGTTTAGATGTTTGGTATATTGACCTAAAAACCGAATATACGGGTATAATATGAAATATGTATTTGGTTTTACGCTATAAATAAGTTAGGCTAAACTTTCATTTTCAATTTAATTTTGTATTTTTGAAGGACTTCGAAGAACATCTTTGTCATTTTGATGTTTTATCCCGGGATTAGGATTGCTAATATCATATTCGAAAATTTTAATTAAATGCAGGGTAAAATAATTTTACATTTTATTTCTGAATAATTATCCCATATCTTACAAAGCATACCCTTTAGTTCATTTAAGTCTTCAAATTTGACTTATTTCCCTCCCAGGATCATGGAAATATTTTGGAGTTAACGACTTTACGTTCTTGTGGCAAAGATCTTTTTACCCTAATTCTTATGAACATTATTTCATCTTTTTATTTGTATCAAGTTAAATAACAAAAAAATAATTTAACTTTTTTTTTCTCCATATCATCAATCAGAGTACGGGCAAGTAATTGCTAGGTGGAAAACTGAAAAAAAAGGAGTTATCATAATCATGCAACGTAACTATATATAGAGTTACTCCGTTTCAATTTATGTGGTAAAATAAATTTATTTTAATCCAGAGGGGTTCTATTGCAAACTGTTGTATCGACTTCACCAAACATACACAGTCACTAACTGTCATTCACCAATAATTTTTATTCACCTTTATATTAAATTAATTTGATTCTAGCTCATCGTTGTTAGAACAAAGTTCAGGATATAAATGCATATATTTTAGGGATTTTTAGACTACACAAAAGTTCAACAAAAGTCACAACAAAAAATGACTCTAATTTTTATTTTTCTATAAATTTTAGCCATATGCACTAATCAATAAATAAACACTATACATATAATCCGTGTATAATCAACGTTTATACTAATTTTATGCTTATTATGCAAATATACACTCATTATATATTTATTGAATATATCATTAGTATTAGCATTATTTTGTAGTTTCTTGTTCTTCGATTTCTGTTACTACATGTCGTCTCTTGTGCTTCGGTTATGGCATTATTGTTGTTATTGTTCATTTTTTTCTAGATGCTATGTGTTAATAGTCTCATATCGGATATGAAATGGGAACATGGACTCCTTATATGGACCTGAACAACCCTCACTCTACAAGCTAGCTTTTGGAGTTGAGTTAGGTCCAAGATTCATTCTTTACATGGTATAAGAGTCAGACCCATTCCAATTCTTTGTTCACCGATGTTGGGCCCCCAAATTATATTAACCACGCTCCAGTTAACAATGTCTGGGCGTGCGGGGGAGTGTTAAGAGTCCCACATCGGATATGGAATGGGAAAATGGACTCCTTATATGAACTCGGACAATCTTCACCCTACAAGCTAGCTTTTGGGGTTAAGTTAGACCCAAGATCCATTCTTTACACTATGTAATACTTTCCTTGTTATTTATTATGTCTTCTTTACTTTTATATTTTAATTTCTTTTCAAATTGCTTTGATATGTGTCACATTAGCCGATGGTCTTTTGAAAACAAATTTTTTACCTCCACGAAGTATGAATAAGGCCGGGATAAACTCCACTCTCCTCATATCTCACTTATGACATTATACTAATATGTTATTTGTGTTAATTACATATTGAATATACACCAACAAGTAGGTACTGTTACGGTTAGGCGTGTGATTGTTTTTAACCGATTGACTAAAAATATTAAGATCCGTTACTCTTCTCGTTTTTGGGCGGTGGGGGGTGGGGGTGGGGGTTAGGAAGAGGGCAGACGGAACAGAAGAATTTGGTGGAATTTTAATTTGGTACGTTAACTGTGAGCTACTGGATTTAATTAGGTCATCATACTGAACATATCTATTTTGGTTTCAAATACTCACATGCTCCTCTTGAATTAGAAGAAAGGCTGCTAAAAAAGAAAGTCAAACCAAGAATGTCAGATGCCAATGTTTCTACGACACGTAATCCTATTACTATTTTTTAAATTTTTTTCGTTTCGGTATTCCGTTTGGGATTTCAATTAATTTGGATCGCCACGTAAGACCCATGTTTAAAGATGAAATGCTTTTACCAAAATAAATCTCTAAATAACAAGAATTCTTGGATTTCCTTGGGGATTCTTGATTGGTGCTGAGCTAACTATAGCGCAAAGCCGAATCTCTTTGGTTAATAAAATCCAACAGGTTTATCGCTCCCGGGGGTGCGTATAGAAAGAAAACGAACCACTTCTATTCTCGGAGCTGAGGTATATGAAGAGTGGCTTTTTGGAGGTCCAGTGGAGTGGCTCCCCCAAGGGCTGCGGCTTGCTCTAGCACGAAGTATGCCCCACAAAGTGCTAAAAGAAAAGTGAGCGAATAAAGAACTGTTTCATAAACAACAAAATTTTTTATTCATCCCACTATAATTATTGTTGGATTCTTTGTTATACTTTTTATAGAATTTTGCCATGGTTTTTTTACTTCAGTTGTTTCTTTTTCCGAATTGCTTTTATTTTTTCTCTTTGAACCGAAGATCTATCGGAAACAACCTCTCTGCCTCTCAAGATAGGGATATGGTATGCGTACACTTTACCCTACCCAAACTCCACTTGTGGGATTACACTGTGTATGTTGTTTTTGTTGTTATAATTATTGATGGATTACTCCTATTACATATTACCTATAGTATAAATTATAAATGTATAATATAAAGTCAAACAAACTCATCCATTTAGTGTTTGGTTTCTTTCAAGACAAAATATCACCGTCATTTTAGGCTTTAACTTGACTTATATCTTGAATATAAGATTTTTTCTTTTCTAGTATCAGGAATTGCAGGATAACAATCTAGCACGTTCATATCAATTAGGCACAAGCTATTATATATATATATATATATATATATATATATATATATATATATGCCATTAAGGGCGTTACGAAGATATACGAGAGGAATAGAGAAAAACTCGTGATTGGTGTGGAGGGGAAGATCTGTTTATGATTCTTGCATTTTCCTAAACTTCGTCAAGCCTATCTGCTCATTTGTTTCAAACCAGAGTTTCGAGTTTCAGGACCGCGCTTTTAGTACGTGTGTCGTGAGATGTATTGGGATACAATTGTTGTAGGGAACGGAAAGTAAGTAACTATTACAATGATAAGAAAGGATAAACTAAATATTACAATAAACTGGAAATCAAGAACTTAACAAAATGTTTGTGTGATTTGCTGAGTCGAGTGATGACACTCTGTCTTTAAGACAAGATTGCCCCGTATATCTCCTTTTACGTTGTCGGGCAATAGTCTCCCATGATACAACAACAACTTAACAATTGAGCAAAGAAAACTCAAGTGTTACTCTTGAAGAACTTTGAGTATAGTAACTTTGCTAGAGAGGAAGAAGATGAACTCTGGAAATTCTGGAGTATTTTCTAAGTGTTGAATAGTGTTCTTCAATTGAGCCAAAGACCTCAATTTATAGTATAAGGAGAAGACCCCTCAACTAGCCAACTAATGGCCTTTAATAACCATGTAATGATACTTAATAAAGGGGTTACATTCAGCCAAATAATGGCTAAATTCATGTGCCAAGTAATGGAGAATCAATGCTCCAAAACCAGCAAAGGTCAGAACTTTCCAACTTCCCGTCTCAACATTCTGCCTCCGAAGCGCCGCGGCTCTGTGAATTAGCGTCGCGGCTCCAGTGACTGGCCAACCAATTAGCTCCACGGCGCTGCCTGGGAGGCGTCGCGGCTCCGACGGTGTGGCAACGCGGCCCTTCACGGCTCCGCGACGATTTCTGACTCATTTCATCTTACACTTCGTACAATTCTTCCTTCGTTTACCAACGTGGAATACTTTGTTATTTGGTCAATAACCGTCTATCATTCTATGTCTCAAACGTATTACATACGTACCAATATTTCTTTCACTAATGAAATTTGTGATACTTGGCACTACGTGTGCACGTGTGTGAAAACGACGTTTCCGACGTGCGGGACCCCAATTGTTTGAGTCATAAATAATGGGATATACTTAATTCCACATTTAGTAAATTTCCAACAAGATGTTTCAAGCCCGTTAAGGCATTGGTTTGCTAAATGGACATATAAGAAGATTGTATCATGGGTTCGAATCCCTTTTCCTCCAGTACGGAAACCAAACAAGCAAGCAAAATTACGTGAGAGAAAGAACCTCTTGGTGGAGTTCAGTCCCCGTCATAGAGTTCAGGAGCGGAAAGCCACTTGATTGGTTGGAAAGGAGCGAGCAAGACTATCTTGGTGAATGCAATAAAACCTTAAGGTTTTCTTATCGTCATCTTTCGTTTCAATTTGACCTATCTCCAAATCATTTTCCTTTCTTTCTCCATCTAATTCGAATTCAAAGCAAAAGAGTTATATCGCTTTAGAAAAGATAAAATAGTTTCTGGTTGACCCCGCCATGCTAAAGAAGATCGATGCAAAAGTTAGATTTCACCGTCTTTATCTATCCAACTAGTACTATTTGATCTAAAAAAATCCAACTTGGAAACTTTCTCTCCCTCAGAAAATCCTCTATCCCCAAGCCCCTTTACTAGGTTGGGCAAGCTTTGATACCCATATTCCTACGAAATTGTTGGTTCGGATCGTGAAACTATCACTCGAGAAGTAAGATCATTCTTTAAGTATTTGGATAAGAAATCAACCACGGGCTGATACACATATTCCCTTCATTCCAATTTATATAGAACTATTTCCTTTTCAAATGATCATTTCTTATGTCTAAAAATTAATTCTAACTTTAAAATTTCTACCCGTGGCTTTAGGAGGTATATTCACGTTTGACATATGCCTGCTATGACTGAGATTTTTGGATAAGATTTCGTAGTATAGTTCGGTGAAGAAATTTTAGGACATTCTTGGGGTAATGAGACATGTATCGTAGCTAATCGAGTAGCAACCTAGAAGCTAGCATGTGTACTCGTAATGAATATGTGATCTTGCTAAAGAAGGTAATGAGATTATTTGATGTTTCTTGTGAGGTATGAAAATATTATATTTAACTTTGGAGCAATTGACGTTTTGGATAAGGAAAATAAGCAGACATTAGTAGGAAATAAAGAAGAACAAGAAAAAAAACTCAAGTAAATACAACCTCCTACAATTTTCGTTATTGAGATATCTTTTTTTTAATTGTACCCAGGGATTTTTCAGAGTATCTGCTCTCATGCTGCAAACAGTCAATTCTGAATTGAACCATGTCGCACTTCTGGCTTTCCTCGCGAGCAGAAATCACACCAGCACGTGCATTACGTGCCTCTTCTTTATAGATAGAATTCTCAGCATTTTCAGAGTACGGCGAAGGAGACAAGAGCGAGGCATCGTACATGTTATACCCTCAACCTCCATCCGTCATTATAATTTCATTCGCTTTTTCTATTCACCATCCTACTTTATTCTTAATAATATATTCTATAGTCATAAAAATATCATGCCATATTTAAAAGAATTTAAATTTAAATTTCTTTTAATTCTATGTCCAATCAAATTAATTCAGAAATGGAAAAAGCATTAAATAGGCTTCAGAAAATACTCCACTAATGTGGCCAAATAGTAGTAGGGCCATAAAATAAAGACTTGGTCGAATTAATTGGTCCTTCAATTATGTGTCGCTTACATAGTAGTCCTTGTGTAGTAGGAACAGTCACAATGTAAGACTTGGTCCCTCAATAAATTTAAGTTTGTTATGGGTTTTTGACAAATCACAGTTAACATGACCAATTTTGTTAAATCAATACTTTTGTAAACATAGTTTGATGCAATGCACACAATCTGAATTTATGGCACACGTTATCCGTTTTGGGCCGACATCAACGAGATTAAAACTGTGCGTATACAATGTTTTCATTTTCCTCCATTTCGATGCAAGATTTGGCTAAGATATTATGAATACCATTTTTCAAGAAGCTAGTGAACTGTCTTCTTCGGCCCGCCCTCCCCACATGAGCATCACAATAGGAATTCAATATTACACACACCTCCGTTCAATTTATGTGTCAAGACACTGAAGAGTTCCACATTTGCCATATATGGAGATGTGATCTCTTTAATATGGCTTGGACAATTATCACCTCTTGCACTAACTTTTAGGGTTGAATTAGTTACAAAGTCCATAACATGATATCAGAGTAGTACCTATCCCATTCTCGGTTACCGATGTTGGACCCGCAATTTTTCATCTGATGTTAGTTGGTTAAA
This sequence comes from Anisodus tanguticus, assembly GCA_034509755.1. Taxonomy (NCBI): domain Eukaryota; kingdom Viridiplantae; phylum Streptophyta; class Magnoliopsida; order Solanales; family Solanaceae; genus Anisodus; species Anisodus tanguticus. Next base: position 54,943,609 of record CM067544.1, read on the forward strand.
AAAATGAATTTTAAAAAATGTGTGAATTAAACAAAAAAGTTATTATATTTAATTTAAAATTAAAGTTTGTGTGTTTAAAATTTGAAATTGTCGCTATTCCTCGTGATACGATTCGACTTGGAATAAATGCAGAATTAAAGAACACAAAGTAAAATAGATTTGATAGAAGAACTAGATGTGAGAATAGAAGAAAGAGAGGATTGAAATCAAGTAATTGATCACAAATCAAGGGAGAAGAGACTTGAACTCATGCTTGAATTATCAACATGGATACATTCAAAAGAGGTCCAATTGAAGAGATTAAAGGACTAATCATTTCACTAACCCTAAACTACAATCTAGACCTTGATACTAGAGAATCACTCTCAATCAATATTAATCAAAACTACATAATAAAATAATAAAAGTAGTATTTATACTAGATAGGCTAAGAAGACTAATAACTATTACAAAATACCCTTAATGAAGTAAAGGTCTTGTTTGGTAATCTTCTTAGGGATGATGGAAGCATATTGCGAAGATGACCTCTTTGCATAAATATCCTCTTCCACCAAGCTATCTTTCATATCTTGATTGTGGTTATCTTGGAGTTTACTTCCCAAGCGATCATCAAAATGTCGTATGCCTTCTTATGTGGATCTTCAAAGCCCTCCAAAGACTCTATCTCCATCATTAAGGGACATGTGGCATGACAATACCCGCTTGAAGCTCCATCACCACTCTTAGCCTTCATAATTGCCCATGAACTTCCTAGGATCATATCATCCTCCCCCTCCCTCCCACCCCAACCAACCCAACATGGACCATCACACAACAACTTCAAATACATCATTCTAGCTTATTACTCCCTCTGTTCCAATTTATGTGAAACTTTTCGCTTCCCGAGATTCAAACTGCATAAACTTTGACCAACATTTTAAGATGTATTTTTTCACCAAATTGATATGAAAAAAATTATAACTTATAGTACTTTTCATGTAGTTTTCAAATATTTTTAATCTTAAAATATTGAATTAATCTAATCCAGTTTAGCTTCAAAATTTAGTCAAATTAATTATCGAAAAGCAAAAAGTGTCATATAAATTGGGACGGAGGGAGTAGGATGCATAACAATGCAATTTCCATTTTTCAATTTATTTCAAAACTGCAATATATTACTTTTAGAACATTCTATTATGTAAAATTATCTTCAAGAATGTGAGAGAAGCTAACTGTAGTTGGTACTTAATGTCCAACTCACATTTTCTTTTTTTTGTAATACAATGTTTCTTTATTAGTATATAGAAAAAAGTATCTCCAAGAAGGTTGGTTGAACAGGATAAACCAAATTTAGCTCACCCTTCTCTTCCAAGCCTTTACCAATTCACCAACATTACGACACATGTCTCTAAAGAACCATATGTAGGTGACCTCACCAAGAAGGAACCAATTTTAATTAGACAATAATGCAAGATAAGGCTGCGTATAATAGACCCTTGTGGTATAACCCTTCTCCGAATCCAGTGTATAGCGGGAGCTTAGTGCACCGGGCTGCCCTTCTAATAAAATTGAAACACTTTTAAAGTTTGACTTTTATTTTTGGTTTCCCACCATGCATAATTTATCCGCTTTAGATTTGATTAATCTGGACTTATATAGAAAAATCCCATTTTGACGGTAAAGCGCAGTAGTGACGCTAATATTTTCATTTAGGGGATTCAAATTTTAAAAAATAATATATATATATATATATATATATATATACGAAAAAATTAAGTGAATTCAACATCTACTATGTATACATAAAAATTGATCAATGTAATTCCTTGGTGAAGCGTATGAACCCCCGAGCTCCGCCCCTAGTAAAGGAGCTCCTTATCAAAGATGATGGTATTCCCAGCAGAGGCAGATCCAGAATTGAAGTTTATAGGGTTCTACAACAAGCTCAAATTAATATATATATATATATATATATATATATATATATATATATATATATATATACACACGTTTTGAGCAAATTCGGAACTTTTAATTAAGAATGAGAGTTACTTACCGACCAACGACAACCTCTTCTATTTGGTAGTACTTATAATTGGCTTTCACGTTTCACCTGACCATGTTTTACTATAATTAATTAATGTAAAGAATGAATCTTGGGCCTAACTCAATCTCAAAAGCTAGCTTGTAGGGTGAAGATTGTCTAAATCCATATAAGGAGTTCATGTTCCCATTCCATATCCGATGTGGGACTTTAACACTCCCCCGCACACCCAGACATTGTTAACTGGAGCATGGATAATATAATTTGAGGGCCCAACATCGGTGAACAAAGAATTTGAATGGGTCTGACTCTGATACCATGAAGGAATGGATCTTTGGGCCTAAATCAACCCCAAAAGCTATCTTGTAGTGTGAGGATTGTCCATATAAGGAGTCCATGTTCCCATTCCATATCTGATGTGCGACTCTTAACACTCCCTCGCACGCCCAGACCTTGTTAAGTGGAGCGTGGATAATATAATTTGGGTGCCCAACATCGGTGAACAAAGAATTTGAATGAGTCTGACTCTGATACCATGAAGAATGTATCTTGGAACCCCAAAAGCTAGGGGTTGAGTTAGGCCCAAGATCCATTCCTTCATGGTATCAGAGTCAGGCCCATTCCAATTCTTTGTTCACCGATGTTGGGCCCCCAAATTATATTATCCACGTTCCAGTTAACAAGGTTTGGGTGTGCGAGGGAGTGTTAAGAGTCGCACATCGGATATGAAATGGGAACATGGACTCCTTATATGGACTTGGACAATCTTCACCCACATCGGATATGAAATAGGAACATGGACTCCTTATATGGACTTGGACAATCCTCACCCTTGAGGATTGTCCAAGTCCATATAAGGAGTCTATGTTGCTATTCCATATCCGATGTGAGACTCTTAACAATTAAGCTTATGGGTTACAATAAAAAAAAATAGGTGTAATATTCATTAAACTAGCTAGCATCACTTTTTTCAGTCAACTAGACGTAGCCAACAACTTGCGTGTACTCAATCCTACTAAAAATATGTATACCATTTGCAATTTGCAAAAAAGTGCATTTTCTTCATAGCCCCTCAACTATATATACCACATGCACCAAATTTATTTCTATATATTGCTGTCTACTCTATTTGTGTTCTCTCATATCACACTATTCTTGTTCTTCCTTTCATACTCAAATATTTTCAATTCATTTGTCACTTATCTTTAAGAAAAGAAATGGAGTTAACAAGTGTTCTCAAGTTTCTTGAAAATAGAACCATTCTTGTTACTGGTGCTACTGGCTTTTTGGCAAAGAGTATATATATAATTTCTCTCTATTTGTTGAAATATTTTTTTGCCGAATATTTGAACCATGCTTGATATTTTAATTGTTTATTGTAGTTTTTGTGGAGAAGATTCTAAGGGTTCAACCAAATGTGAAGAAGCTTTATCTTCTTCTTAGAGCTGCAGATGAAAAGTCAGCCATGCAACGTTTCAATAATGAGGTACACATAATTAATTAATTAGTTAAGCTTATTTAAATGCCATCTTTTAATTCTTTAGTGAAAACATTTTAGTGTTTCTCTTATGTTCCTGACACCCTCATGGGTGCTGCTCTTTTCGAATTCTCCTTGAACACGAGATATTTCATACACTAGATTGTTCGTTTCTTCGTTGTTTTCCTTAAACGAAATCTCAAATGTGTTCAGCCTCTTATTTCCTTCTCGGGTTCCATAATAAGTTTGTTAAAGTATATGACCATCCATCTAAAACTTTAAGGTATTAGCGAGATAAGACACTTTCTTTATTTAAATATGTTCCTTCAACATGCGCTTCTGTTTCTTTTTCATGGGCCAAAATACGTGAACTCATGACTCATGCACATGAAATTGTTTTTTGATACTGGATAACGGTGAGATTCGAATTCGGGTATTCTATACGCTCTGATACTATATTAATGTATGTGACCATTTTATCTGAAAGTTTAAATTATTAAAATGCACACTTTTATTCATTGAATTAACTCTTTTAACGGTACATACTACTTTCCTTTCCATGATACGATAATACAGAAGAAAAAAACAAAACTTAATGATATTTAACCGATAATGTGGGTGTGATGTAGGGGAAGCATATTATTTATAATTTTCGAAATTCAACCAAAAAAAAAAGTGGAGAAGGAAATAAGCTGTTTTTCTTGTGCAAACACATGTACGTACGTACGTCAAATTGAAACATCGAGGACTCGATGACAGCTGAAAATAAAGTGAGCAATACAATATTAAGAAAATATTTTTCTCCAAATAAGAAGAATTGTAATCCTTTAGTTTAATTTTACCAAACTGTATTTCTTTCCACTATTTTCTTTCTTCCTCTTGTACTTTCTATTCACGGGAGAGTAATATTTGTACATTTACGCTATAAAAAATTAGTTATGACTTTCATCACTAATTTATAGCTAACAAAATATTCTGATAATTCGTTGCTAGATAGAATTAACGACAATTTTATTGTTTCAGAATATTTTACGTCATGTGACTATCATCATTTCTACTCAATTTTTTAATCAATGGCCATGACATTAATTAGTCAGAGTCAGAATACACCCCACACTTTTTCTTGTACCCTATTGTCCCATGGTCATTTCAGAAAAAAAAAATGATTTACGCAAATGTTCCCTATTTTAGGTTATTATTTATAATTTCTTACTATTTTTTTTAAAAATGTGGAAATACAGTTTTTGAAACTGACTAAACGTTGGATTGTTGTCTAATGTTACAATTAGATCATGATCTAATATTAATATTTTCTCGTTAGATTATTAGTTTGCTAAAAAGGATTTTTGGACCGTGGTCTAAAAGGTTTATAAAATGTAAAAGAAATAAAAAGAAGATTATTTACTAAACAATTATCCAAATGAGGGTTAACCGGCAAAAAAATTACTTTTAGAAACTTTATCAAGAACCAGAGAAACAAATATGGCAAAAATATAAAACCTAGGTTAAATAATTATCTTGCCTTCTTTCTTTTCCTGGTAACTAAGACACAAAGTAATTAAGCCAAATATTTTCTGGTTAATTAAAAAGAAAAAAAGGAGAGAAAGAAAACAGTTGTCACCATCTCACTAATCATCCAATAGCGCTTTTACTGATCGAGATTCGCACCAGAAATTAAGTTTCATTTTAAAGGTTTAGTGTTCTCTATATCAAAGACGACTTCATTGTAGGGCTTAAACGAAGATTTTTTTATTAAAAATGAAAGAGTATCTCCACCACAACCTTTATAATGAAAACAACTGTCAATCATGCACTAATCATCTCTACTAATTGACTTTACACATATTGTTGGGAGATTTTTGCTCTATGGTACTTTATAATGCAGTACGGGAAGTATATAACTATTACAAGTATTCGAAAGGATAAACAAAGATTCAATAATTCAACTAGAAATATGAAAATTACAATAGTTACACACGAAAATTGGAAATTTCAGTTTTGTAGAAGATGGAAAAATGTAAATTGTTTTTGCTGAGTCGAGTGTAGCACTCTGTCCTTAAGACAATATTGCTCTGTATGTATCCTTTATACGTCCTGGACAATTTGTCTCCCAAGATAAAACAGCAATGGAACCCTTGAGCAAAGGAAACTCAAGAGCTACCGTGAAGAATATTGAGTAACGAAATGATGCTTGGAAGTTGTAGGAAGAAAACTGTTTTCGGTTGTGTATTTTCGTATACTGTTTTTGGTGTTCTCCTTAGTCATTATTAGTGCTCAACAATGGTGTAAGGGGGTGTTTATATAGGTGAGGGAGGGGCTGAAAAACTGCCTCCATAATAGCCAAATAATGGTCATTATGGAGGTAGTAAAGCCACCAACATAAATGGTGAAAGACCAACGGATTTGGCCATTATAGGAGGAGTAATTCAGCCAAAATAAATGGATGAATTGAGTGCTTGGCAACCGCTTTGACTTTTTGTCAGATTTCGAAAACTTGAGGGACCAAAGCGTACATCTTGAAACTTCGGGGACCAAACCGTACATCCGAAAGAATTCTGGTCCGAACTGTACATCTGGAAACTTCTGGGATCAAACTGTACTTCTGGCAAAGTTCTCTGGCCCAAAAAGATAATATCAAAAGACGTGGACCGGACCGGACGGGCGGGCGGCGGCGGCGCGCGTGTGGTCTTTCCTCGAACCGAAGCACATCTAGGTCCTCCCTCCTTTAAACACATGGGATACCCCTTGGGGTCCCAAACCCCAAACCAATTTCGAGTCTTATATACACAATAATTCTTTCTTCCTCTACCGATGAGGGAGAATTACACACAATACCACACTTTCCATGCTTCAAACACCTTACTTCGTGAACCAATATCTCTTTCATTTCTCAATGAAATTTGACGATTCTTGGCCCTACGGTTATCTCCGTACTTAGTAGATCATGCATGTGTGAACAACCGAATTCTCCAATATGCGTAACACTAGTGTTTAAGCCGTTAAAGTTGGTCGGTCGCAACTCCCGCCAAAGGCAAATTTCCAACACATATATCTGCTATAACTAATTATTTTTTTAAAACAGGTAGTGGCAAAGGACTTATTCAAAGTCCTAAGAGAAAAAAGTGGGGCAAATTTTACTACTTTTGTTTCACAAAGGACCACAATTGTACCAGGTGACATAAGTTGTGAGAATTTAGGTGTGAATGACTCAAATTTGTTGGAAGAAATGTGGAGAGAAGTAGATATTGTTGTTAATCTAGCTGCTACTACCAATTTTGATGAAAGGTATATGCCCACAATTCTTTTTCATTATATTATTCAATACATATTATTACTTAAATATTAAGTTTATTATTTTATAATATTCATTATTCAACTCTATGTTTCTAATATGTAGATATGATGTGGCCTTGGGAATCAATACATTTGGAGCTAGACATGTTCTCAACTTTGCCAAGAAGTGTAATAAATTGAAGGTTCTTCTTCATGTGTCAACTGGTTAGTGTACCTATCTTTTAAAAATATTAAACCTTGCTATTTATAGAAAATTAAATTTTCACCTCCATGTTTGATAGTACTCTAACCTTCCCTCCCACTACCAAAAAAATAATAATAATAGGAATTTACGAAATTCATCGTCAATCTATCACTAAATAGTCCGTTACTAACATGATCTCTAATAATCTGTCGCTAATCAGTTAAAATAGAATAGCAATGAACTTTTGTTATTCAACGACAAAAGTTGCCCATCATTAATTTCTATATTTTAGTGTCCGATATATTCAAAACAAATTTGGTGAAAAGTAAGTCATACTAGTTTTTATTATTTGGTGAATTTTTTTTCCAGAAAATATAAACGCACTACTTAAGTTTTCAGTCTAATTTATAATCTTGTCTAAACTTATTATCTCAAAAACAAAAACAAAAACAAAAAAAGGAAAAATAATGGATAGAAAGTACTATAAAATAAAATTAACTTATAATAACCTGTTTTGGTTTATCTTTTTTTTCCAGCATATGTATGTGGTGAAAAGGAAGGGTTAATGTTGGAGAAAGAATATAATATGGGTGAAACCCTAAATGGAACACTAGGGTTAGATATTGAAGCAGAGAAGAAAGTGATGGATCAAACACTGAAACAACTCAAAGCTAAAAATGCTTCTGAGAAATCAATTACAACAACAATGAAGGAGCTTGGCCTGGAAAGGTATGCATTTCATCATCGTTAATCTGTCGCTAATTAATAGTTTGTACCTAACAATCTATCGCTAATCCATCATTAAATAAGATTAGTTTGGCTCTCTATTTCAGTTATTTCCTTAATTATCTTTTTACTTCCATGTCTTTTCAATATGTTGACATGAGCCCATGAAGCTTTCAAATTTACTTTATTCTAAAAAAACAGAATTTAACGATGGACCACTTCTATTGCTAAACAGCAAAAATCTGCCGCTGTCATCAAAAATTTTTGTTAGCTATGAACTATTTAGCAACATATTTAACGACAAATTTTGTAGCTACTTTTTTTCTGTAACGATAATTGTCATTGTTAGAAAAATATAATTTTGTTACACTGTCACTTATCATTTCTCTCAATCTTGATCATGAAGAGCAAGGAAATATGGGTGGCCGAATACATATGTATTCACAAAGACAATGGGAGAAATGTTTTTGGGAAAATTGAAAGAAGATATACCTCTTGTTATTGTTCGTCCTACTATCATAACTAGCACTTTTAAAGAACCTTTTCCTGGTTGGGTCGAAGGTATCAGGTACTCACTAAATCATAATCTTCTCCAATTAATTTATTTTTTTATGAATTTTTTTAACAATTATTTTCTCAATGAATGTAGAAATAATTTTTTTCTTATTTTTATTTTGTGAAAAATTGCAGAACTATTGACAGTATAGTAGTTGGATATGGTAAAGGAAGAATAACTTGCTTCCCTGGAAATCCGAAAACCATATTGGACGTGGTAAGTAAATGCTATATTATTAGCCACGTCGTGTTATTAATTAATGATAGGATTTAAGTTATATATATATATATGTGCGCGCGCTGATATTTTATTCTTTTACAGTGCAATTAAATTGATTATAGTAAGTTATTATTAAATTTTGGATTTAAAATAATGCACTAGCATTTGAATATTTTTAATATTATCGTCTAATGTAGTAAATTAATACAATTTTACTAAATTATCAATTACTACGCATTATTAATTTACTTATAATTACACCATAAATGACCTAATTAGTTGTAATTATCTTTTACATTATTAGTGCGTAATATTTAAACTCTTCTAGTTTTGAAGTCAGAATAACACGCTTGTTATCAAGAGTTGTCTATTGTTACCACCAAAGTTTGTTATGCAATGGAAGATCCTCTCTATTTTGAACCGAGAGTCTGGGGTTTGAGTAGTAGGAATGAAAAAAAAAATCTTGATAGAGAGTACATTTTTAATGAGTCTTACGCGCCCCAAATTTGAATAAGTCATGAGGCCCCAAAACGGGTACCAGACACTGAATAAAAAGTCCAACAAAAAAGGATCTTTACCCAAATAACCCAGTCATATTCATTTTTTTTCTTCGTCAGTATATATACAATAATACACATATTATACATTGAATATACAATCGCCGAATATTTTTTGTTCAAGCAATATGATGAGTGACTATTTAGGTTAATTCTTAAAAAAGAATTATTTGTTATTTTAAGTCAATTTTATCTGATGGTATAAAACTCTCTGATGTTTACATTATAAATATTTTGTATTATGCAGATTCCAGCCGATATGGTGGTGAATGCAATGATAGTAGCCATGATGGCCCATGCTGATCAAAGGGGGAGTGAGATCATATACCAAATTGGATCCTCACTTTCAAATCCTTTGGAGATCATTAATCTTAGAGATTATGCATTCAATTACTTCACAAAAAATCCGTGGATCAACAAGGTTGATGGAAAACCTATTATTGTTGGCAAGGTTACAGTTTTGAGTAGCATGGATAGTTTTCAAAGATACCTGGCTCTTCATTACTTGCTTCCTTTAAAGGTTTGTTTCTTAATTTCTACCCAAAAAAATAATTTAATGTTTATTATATTTCACAAGTGAAACTTCAAGATAATTAATGGCTTGAAGTTTCACCTGTACAATTTGAAATTTCATGATAATGAACATAATTTAAAGACAGAGTTGAAAAGTGACCAGTGAACACTATTTTTACCATGAGTTGTATATGTAGTTCAGATTGAATCATAAAAAGTTTAATTAAAAAAAGTAAATCTTTTGAGTTTGATTTATTTGAAAAATTCTCTCTACCCCATAAAAGTAGGGATAAATTCTGCGTACAATTTATCATCTCTAAATTCCACTTGTAAAATTTCACTAGATATGTTATTGTTGTTGTTATCGTTATTGTAATAAATAAAAGAAAATGCTTAATTAGTCTGATTCAGTAATTAGACAGATTGTAAACAAAACAAACATATAAATTTAAAAAGTTGAAACGGGTGAATTGGTTTATGGCACATTGCTAGCCTAAATGGACCAGCCCAATATGAGTTGTTAAGTTTATTGATTCAATCCGTTTTAACCCGTCATATATAGTTCAGCCCGTTGCCATCATGGGTAATTTTCTCTTTTATTTTTAAAACTAATTTTATTTGTTGTTTTTCAATATAGGGATTGGAAATTGTCAACACAGCATGTTGTCAATATTTTCAAGGCAAATACTTGGAGCTCTATAGGAAAATCAAGTTTGTAATCCGGTTGATAGACCTTTATGGACCCTATTTATTCTTCAAAACATTGTAAGTAATTAAAATCCTTCTCTAGATAATATACAATATTAAATTATTCTTTCAATTTTTATTTTATTTTAGAGATATTGAAAATTCTAATCCCTCAAGTATTGATAAATTTTAATTTTAGACCTTAAAATTTCTAGTTAAACACACTTAACCTTCAATCTATTAATATGTGCACTTTTGATCCCACTTAATTATTGACATATTATGTTAAATTTATATTGTTACTCCGTATTTGATGATGATGTGTTCTAAAAGAAAATATCCTAAATTTCATATATAAATGGATCAAAACGCACATTTTAGTTAATATAAGGTTGAATGTGTTTAGCCAAATATAACAATGACCGAAATCATAACTCACCAATAACCGAAAGATCAAAAGTGAAATTATCCCTTTATTTTAATTTACGATTTTATATTATGTAATTAGTTTGTTGTATTTAACGGAGAGACTTTTCTACAGATTCGATGATTTAAATGTAGAAAAGTTACGTATGGCGGCAAAAGAGAATGGCATTGAAACAAAAATTTTCTACTTTGACCCCAAGACTATCAATTGGGAAGATTATTTCATGAAAATTCATCTTCCTGGAGTTGTAAGATACGTATTTAAGTATTAATCAATACTAAAAATTGATCAGTATTATGGAAATTTATATTTGCTAGGGTGATTTTAATTTTGTACCATTTAATTTTAAATTGTATTATAATGTATTTTGTTGTTACGAATTTCGTTTAATGTATCCATTTCAATTTGTTGTATCCTTATCCCTATATCTTCGGAAAGAAGATGTTATTGTATCATTGATGAAATAATTTCTTATTAAGTTGTGTCTTGGAATTATACATAGATTTGAGGATACTTGTTATTAGATTCGCACGTGAAAACCTATTTATGGCTATTGGAAGTTGAATAATTTTTTTACGTGGAGCTGATGATATATGTCATTTTCTGAAGGAGAGAGATATCACGTCCAACTTGCATGTCCATTTTGCAAGGGTCCGGCTCTGCTCCGGTGAGCATAGCTCCGGTGCTTGTCAATGCATGACTAGATAGCTGACATGTGCTCTATCAAAATAAGTGGCTGAGATTGCTTTCTAACGTGTTCTCTATTTTTTATTGTATTTTATATTAATAGTATGACTTTACTAATCCGAAAAGAGTTAGGTCCTGCCTTTTTTCCCAACTAATAAATCCATACAATTAATTTGGGCAAAAAGGCGGGGCCTGGCTCTTTACCGATTAATAAAGTCATACTAGTAATATACAATACAATAAAAGATAGAGAATACATTAGAAAGCAATCTCAGCCACTTATTTTGATAGAGTCCACATATTAGCCATCTATTCTCTGCATTGACAAGTACCGGAGCTATGCTCACTAGAGCAAAGCCGAACCCCATTTGCAAAATGTATAAATTATTTCAAATAATTTATCTTAAATTATTTGAAATAGTTTATCTTAAATTATTTGAAATAGTTTATCATTGCTTGATGTGATGTAAGCATTTCTTCGTCACCGATGAGTGTTGTTAGTTTTCTTTATATATAAATATGAAAAAATAAGACAAGAGGAGCGTTAATGAGTAAAATCAAAAAGCTCATGGATATATTAGGAACTTTTCGTATTTCACTTATGCGGCAACTAATAATCGATAAAATAGGTTAGTTGGAATTCATTTAGAAATAAAGAGCATACATGATACATTTGTTAGAACTATACTTTTAGCGAAGGACATAGATGACTAATGTTGCAAATTTTGGGAAGGAAGCCACTTTCACGGCTGTTGTTTAAAACAGAATCAACTACAGTTTGTAAAGTATTTAAAACATAACCACTTCTTGATTTTAAGTGAACATGACCACTTTTTCTCCACATCCTTTCAAATTCTTCTTGATTTTTGGCTTATGGAAGAACACAAAAAAGAAGAAAAACTTTAATGGTTTACAATTACATACCTTCCTACTTAAAGAACCAGACAACAAATGATGGTAGGAGGTGGATATACATATACTGATGATTTCAAGAAAATCTGTTTTTTAAAGGTGATGTATACAAGTTTGAGATCTTTAAATAAAAACCGGCAAAATTTACTAAATTAACTTTTCCTAATCGGTATACATGAATTATATACTTATTATACACAGTTAAATATATGCTATACTTGAATTATTAACATATTATACATCCTCCGTCTATTTTTAGTTTAAGTTGTTATGTGATTTGTTGTTTAAGTTAATTCTTCAAGTGTTTTTCTTTTTTTTTTCTTTTTTTGGAAAAACTTTTCATCGTTAGCTGTCCATTGAACGCCAAGACACCGTATCTTAAATTCGACCTTTTCATATAAAAACTCACCATAAAAGCACAATATGTCGAATACTATTTTAAGAACTTCATATGCTTTCACTAACTAAAATTAATTTTTGACCATCATGTATCATTTGGGGAAGAAGATGGAGGTAGTAATAACGGGGGTTAGCCACTTTTCAGCTCTATAATTGAAAATAATAATAATGGAGTTTCAAATTCTGCCGGCAAAATTTCATGATAACATCTTGGGGTTATATCTGTGAAATTTAAACTTCATGATAGTGGCTATTTTTCAATTACGTAATCTAAAAAGTGGGTATTGTGAATTTTATCCGAAGGTGTAGTTGGTTCGGTTTTGGGGCTGCTAGAACGGATTGGAAATCAGCACAAATGCCCTATTTTGGGGTAGTCTTTAATTTTTTGCTCTTTAAATTTGTTTTTTTTTCCTTCATTATTTTTTGGCACGGCATAATTAGAATTTCACAAGATATAATTAACGTTTAATTTCAACATATGTATCATAATGCCCTATTTTGGGGTAGTCTTTAATTTTTGCCCTTTAAATTTGTTTTTTTTCCTTCATTATTTTTTGGCACGGCATAATTAGAATTTCACAAGATATAATTAACGTTTAACTTCAACATATGTATCATAATATCCATACAAACTATGTCGGATAAGGCATAATTTCCAACACTCAAACATAATATGAAAAAGGTATAATTTCATATTTCGACGGTATAATTAGCGTTTAACTTTAACATATGTATCATAACATCCACACAAACTATGCCAGATAAGACATAATTTCCAACACTCAACATAATTTAAAAAAATTATAAAAATATACCGCATAACTTAATTCCTACATAATTTATGCTGCGCGAAGCAAAATTTCAGTTTTTGAAGAGAAAAATATTATAAAGACAATGCCTTGCGAAATAGACCTGAATATTTTTATAAAATAAACAGCATGAGTAAAAATTAAAAACATCGGATATAAAGGACAAAAATTAAAGAACAGTGCATTTGAAGGGAAATCCGCGCAAAAAATGGAACGAGTTTGCATATAGATACTAGTGGGCTAACACTGGCTAAGAAATGAATTAATTTGGGGAAACTATACTGACGCCCCCTAAATTCAAACAATTTACCCTTTCATGCTCCCTTTTCTTTTCATATTCCTAAAAACTATTTATCCTTAACACCCCTTATAGTTTTGTAGGTAATTGTCTCTTTTTTCTTCTTTTCTTTTTTATTTCTCTACTTCTTTTCTCCTATTTTCTCTCATTTTTTTCTTTATTTTTTCTCTTTTTTTGTTTCATTTATTTTTTTTCAAATCATAATATTCTTTATTTTCCTTTTTTCGCCATAGTCTAATTTCATATTTAATTTTAGCTCCTTTCATTTCCTTATTTTATTTTCTTTCTTTTAAAATTTTTTTATTTCTTCTTTTCTATTTTATTGTCTTTTTTTTTTTTTACTTCTTATCTTCATTTCTTTATTTTTCTCGTTTTTTTCTCCTTTTTGTTCAATTATTCATTTCATATTATATTTTATTTTCTTTTTTACCATATTTCTGATTCTATATTTAATTCTAATTTCTTTCTTTTTAATTTTTTTAATCTCTTTATTACTTGTTTCTTTTTCAATAGCAGTTTAAGTATACCGTTGCAGTATACTATGATACACGCATGGTATCACACAAGACTGATTGTTCATTCTTTCAAGGAAAATACTCACTCCTCAATGATACTAACATAATTATCATAGGGGAATGATTCATTCCTTTAAGAAAAACACAGCTCAATCTTTTATGACACCCACATGGTATATATCATATACTTATAGGATATCATAGAAGGTTGATTTATTTCTTCAAATATACTACTCAATCCTTTATGATACCTACATGGTATATCATATACTGACAGGGTATCATAGAGGACTGACAGTTCATTCCTTCAAGAAAAAACACTCGGTCCTCTATGATACCATCCTGGTATATATCTTATATTGATAGGGTATCATAGATGACATATTTATTACAATATGATGCTCATACGATATATATCATATACTCACATGGTATCATAAAGGACCATTTCATTCTTTAAAAAGCAAATAATTTTCAATCCTCTATGATACTCACGTAGTATATATCATATGTTGAGATGGTATCATAGAGGACTAGTTCATTCCTTTAAAGAAAAACATAGCTCAATCCTATGTGATACACATATTGTGTGTGTGTATATATATATATATATATATATCATATACTGACATGGTATTATAGATGATTGGCCCATATGATATGTCATATACTAATATACTCACATGGTATATATTGTATACTGACATGATATCATACAGACTAGTTCATTCCTTAGAAAATACTTTCAATCCTCTATGATACCATCCTGTATATATCATATAGTGATAGGGTATCAAAAAGGACTGATTCATTCCTTCAAGAAAAACTTATCACTCATCTATGATACCCATATGGTATGTATATATCACATATTGACATGGTATCATAAATAACCGATTAATTCCTTCAAAAGAAAATTATAAAAAAATAAAACAAATAGAGTTAGGCTTAATTTTAATATTTAATATAATTTTTAGCAAGTTAAATTTTATAAAATTTATTTAGAAAAAGTAGAATCGTATTTTACATATAAACTTTATATTAATATCATTAATATAAAAATACTTAATTAATATTTTATCTTATATTTTATTTTATTAATCAAAAGGAAAATAAAAAGACAAGAAACAATAAAAAGGATAAGGACAAAATAGAAAAAGGACAAAAATTAAAATGAGTCACACAAGCCGACATGCAAACACACAAATAAAAAGGAAAAAAAAAAAAGAGAAACTAGTCATAAAAGGACAATGTAATTAATGCACAGAAACACACCACATGGACATCTCAGGTAAAAAGATTATGGATAGGGAACATTAAGTGAAAATAGTTTGGGAGGAACATGAATGCGTAAATAATTTTATGCATTTAGAAAGTGTATCATTGTTGTATAATTCTTGTTTAGTAAATTTATAATTAACATATAATTACCAATTATACACATATTATACATATTCTGGGATATTTCGAAGGCTCAATCAACGTATTCTTACTAATTATACACACATCATACATGTTTTGGGATAATTTCTTGAAGGCTCATTATGAATTTTTTTTGTCGACCTTTAGTAGCCACTTTTTGATATTTTGTTGTGATTACCTTTAGTGGCGACTTATTAGTCTTTGTGACGAGTAAAGACGCCACAAAAAAGTCTAAATTTTTTTGTAATGTTAATGGGTTGCTGGTGGGCTACCGCCTGGGATTATTTTGGACCAAAAAGACCATATCACGATATTAAGCTCAAACATAAGCCAAATAAATTTCTAATGTATAGGTAGTGTTCTTTTTCCTAAGTTATTTTTAAGACATAGTTACTATTCCTTATTTATGATAGTTTCACTTAATTATAAAATATAACAACACCTTACCAATTATAACAAAGGTAAGAGAATAGCTTTCAATCTTATTCATTTTAGGCTATTATCTTTCTCTTTTTTTTTCTCTTTCTTTCACCAAGCACATCCAAATCGAGAAAAGCTCCATTAACAATTATTAAAGAGCTTTAAAGCAAATTTGAAGTTCAGAAAATGGTTATTTAATTGAATTGGGTATTGTTGTTGCAAAAGATTGAAAATATCATTTGGAATTTACCTATCAATTTTGACGAAGTTTGGTAAAGATTTTAAGTTGATTTTTATTAGAATTTCATATTACTAGAATTCAAAGAGAGAAAAATAATGCTATCTTTTCCAAATTCCGAGTATAATTTTGGTATTGATTGAAGACTTCGAGTTGCTGTTTGACTCTTTATTTGCACACTCCTTCCTTCATCATAATGTAGACTCTTGATTCCTAATTTCCCCATTAAATTGTTTCAATTTGGAACTTCATTCTGGGGTGTGTTTGACGGTTCAATTTTTTTTATTTTAGTTGATCAAATTTTTTGAAAAATATTTTTCTAAAATATAAGTTTCTTAAAAATTTAAAAAATAAATTTGAAAAAACAAGTTTCATAATTATCAGTATACATTTATGGTTGTTGGAAATTTGCCTTTGGCGGGAAGATGCGTCCACCCATTTTTGATGAATTAAACACTAGTGTTCCGCATGTTGGAGGCTTTGTCTCTTCACACATGCATAATCTACTAAGTGAGTAGATGACCGTAGGGCCAAGAATCGTCAAATTTCGTTGAGAAATGAAAGAGATATTGGTCCACGAAGTAAGGTGTTTGAGGCATGGAAATATGGTGTGGGACAAATCTACCACATCGGTGGGAAAAGGAAAAATTGCTCTCTATATAAGTCTCTAAAATGGTAAAGGGTTTGGGACCCCAAGGGGTATCCCATGTCTTTAAAGGAAGGAGGACCGAGATGTGCTTGGGTTCAAGGCTAAGCCCACACGCGCGCCGCCGTCCCGTCCGGTCACGGGTCACGGGTCGTGGGGACTTTCTGATATTATCTTTTTGGACCCCAAATTGCTTAATATTTACAGTTTGGTCCCTAGAATTTCTGGAAAGTTGATTTTGGAACGATGGAAGGCAGAAACTTTCTGCCTACCGTTGAAACTGTTTTTTTGAGGCATTAATCAGCCATTACTTGGCTGATTAACTCCTCCATTATCAGCACTTCTTCAATGGCCATGAACAGCCCTTAAACCACCCATTAATCTGCCTCCTAATGGCCATTAACAACCCTCACTAATGGCTATTAACAACCTTATTTGTGGCTGTTGGGCAACCCTCATCCATGCTATATATTGATGCTTCCTTTG
The DNA here is from genome assembly GCA_034509755.1 of Anisodus tanguticus. Classification (NCBI taxonomy): domain Eukaryota; kingdom Viridiplantae; phylum Streptophyta; class Magnoliopsida; order Solanales; family Solanaceae; genus Anisodus; species Anisodus tanguticus. Next base: position 54,961,104 of record CM067544.1, read on the forward strand.
GCTCAATTCGTGAGAGCAATATAGCACAAAACAGACAGAGAAAAACAGCAAAAACAGTCACGAAAAACAGCACAAAACAGTGAAGAAAACCACTGCAAAACAGTGACGAAATACAGTGTGATATACACAACAGAGACACACTATATACACAGAGACAAAAGAGAAGAGTAAAAAGAAACTCTTCCTTCCTTTTCATATCTTCAGCAAGTCGATCATATTTGTTTTCTTCGTCAGGCTCAACCTATTGGCTTTGTAGCGTTGAGATTAAAGTGTTGTTTTATCTTGAGAGACTATTGCCCGCTAACGTAAAAATATATATACGGGGCAATCTTGTCTTAAGGACAGAGGGCAATCACTCGACTCAACACACAACGTTGTAACCATCCAGATTTAGTTGTTTCTTGATTTCAGGTTATCAAGATTCAAGACACAACAAGCTTGCGGCAGTTTTGAAGATTGACCTATTTCTTCAACAAGATTCAATTTCTGAATATTGAATATTTGTTTATCTTTTCGAATACTTGTAATAGTTATTTACTTTCCGTACTGCTTTATAAAGTACAATAGAGGACCAACAATTTAAGATAAGAGTGTATTGTATTACTATTAGTGTTCGAAAGATGTTGGTCAAAAGTTGTGTGACCAAATCTGGATATGGCTGTGGTTTTCTGCTTGAAGACAATGATGATGATATTGTTGAAGTTCAACATGTTCATGGTGTCACCGCTCCCAAGAGTGGTGGGAACAAGCCCTCACGAGAGGCTGATGATGTCAATTGGGACAAGAGGAGAAGGCTGAAGATGTGGTTCTATCTTGCAGCAGAAGGCCTATATCTGTCCCAGACAAAGAATCCGAATTAAGGTAAGGAGGAAATGGACACTCAGTCCGATGAAGTGACTGAAGTGGGCCAGAATCCGAAATTGAGATAAGTTATTTTCTTCCTTGTCAAGAATAAAGATTAAAATATGTCTGATTAAAAATGGCTTAAAGTAAGGAGGAATATGAAAATATTTTCCGAAATAATTTATATTCCTTACGCTTTAAAAATCAGAAGTTTAATCACTTCTTCTTTCCCGTTTAAAGATTGGATTTTGTAAACGACTTAAAAAGATCCGTTCTTTTAAGTGTAGTGATTAAAAGTGTGTAAAGTATGTTCGCACATACGAGGGAGAAAGATCCACTGACCGTGCGAAAACTGTTACCACTCTTAAGTAAGCGCCAAGAATTATCTGGGCACCAATCATAACGGAAGAAGTCTAAAAGTTAAAGACGTTGAGCCTATCACACTATTTGGCAGAAGATCCTTCATAGGATGATATTGGACACTCAGTCATACAAAGCCTCCAGGCGACTGGAGTGGGCCAAAATTCCTTTGATATGATGATATTGGACACTCAGTCATATAAAGCCTCCAAGCGACTGGAGTGGGGCCAGAATTCATTTCATAGGAAAAGTAATGGACACCTAGTGCGGTGGGCCAGAGTTTCCAAGTCTTAAATGATCTGAAGGCCTAAAGAAAGGCAGAAAAGAAATTGGACACTCAGTCTGCCAAAGCAACTGGAGTGGGCCAGAGTATCTAGATCACATATAATCCGGTTACGCCCTAACCACAGGCAAAAGGTTGTTCATGTGAAGCAACGCCACCTCTAAAGTAGAAGGGGTTGGAGAGGTTGTCCTCAATAGAACTTCAGGGAATGAGATCACTCTAAGATGAGGTTATACATGTCCCAAACTTGGTTTAAGGGATGCTGTTGGTCAAGCTGGTTTGAGACTAGTCCAGTTTCTTAGTGGAATTGAGATATTCAGTAGGAAATAGCCATTAAATATTTTTAGTGGAAAATTAGAGATTTTTTAGTAATGACATAGGTTAGTAATCTGATAAAAATAGTAACTAACGGACCTATTACAAGTTAAGATTTATAGAGTGTGATTTTCTTTTATAATATCAGTGTATATAACTCAGATTCATTACTAATATGTGTCTTTTAACGTGTTGTTTTGCAATGTAGTTCTGGTAGAGAAGATACTTCGGATTCAACCAAACGTGAAGAGATTATTTCTTCTAGTAAGAGCTTCAGACACAAAATCAGCCAGAAAACGTTTTAATGATGAGGTAAAGTATACTGATTCTTTTCTTTTTAATTATTTTAATGCTTTGTTCATTTGATTTGACTTACTATTATTTAGGGAATGTTTTATGTTAAGACCTAGCATGTCTTTATTAAATGTCCCAAGAATGTCTACTGTTGCTGAAATGGAAGTTTTCTCTCTATGCTTAATCATTAATTAATACTTTTTTACTATTTTGTTTTTTTGTCAAAAAAGAATGTAATATTATGTATTATGATGCATTTTAACAACATATTGATCATTGTAGGAAATTTCTCTTTGAACACTAGAACCAACCGTTTTTCTCATAACAGTACTTCCTAATTTCTCTTGTGTCCGACTTTTATTAAAAACCCTGTTTAACTATATAAGATTTTTTTCTATGAAGAAAAGAACACTACTGTGGTTGCCTGTGGGGGCTTAGGCCTAGACTTCTACTTGTCAATTACAACAACATACGCAGTTTAATTCCACGAGTAAGGTTTGAAAATGGTAGAGTGTATGCATATTTTACCTCTATCACTACCAGAATTAGAGGTTTTTTCACCTACATTCAGTGAAAAATTTGTGCTATAAAATATGAATTTTCCACCTCATTTCCACATAACTAGCTCACTAAAAAATGCATGGTGGGAAATAGATTCTCATTGAAACGCTGAAAACACTACTATTAAGGCTTTTTCCACCGACATTCAGCGGGAAATATCCACGTGATATTTTTCAGTGGGAAAGTAGAGACATTTTAGTAGTGTACATTGGGAGGTAGAGAGGTTGTTTGTGATAGACCACCGCCTCAAAAGAAAACATATCAAAGTAGGTCAAAAAAGGAACTGACGAGAGAGAAGAAACCATGGCGGGATACTATAGAAAGCATAACAAAGCAATCTAGGAAATGAACAATAACTTCAACAAAACAACACAATAATCAAATACAAAAAAACAACATATAATAACAGAACTCGAAGGACAAAAAACTACATATGAAATATTACAATTCCATATTAAATATGGAAGGATAATCAAGACAACTCTCTACTACCATCTAACCATCTATCTTAATTTGTGTCATTCACTACCTCCTATCTAAGGTCATATCCTCGATAATTAACCCCGCAACCTGTCAATTAACATCCAAAAATTGAAGACATGGATCATGGGGGACATAATGCCTTAACTATATTAGATATTTTTTTTTTCAAGAGAAAACATTAATGACCCTGGACCCTTACCGATCAGTCCATTAATATCCAAAAAGTGAACACATGGAGACGGGGCCATAGTGTCATAACTATATTAGAGATTTTCTTTTATTTTTTTAGAAAAAGAAAGATTTAGACTTAGACTCTTGTCAATTAGCATCTAAAAAGTGCACACATGTAGACGGGGACGTAATACCTTAGGGGCCGATTGATACGCGGATATCCTACCAACAATGGTCTCCTCCACCCCCACCACTCATAGCCCTTGCCCAACACCTCCATACCTCACCCCATAGTCTGCCTAGATTATATATAGGTGTTTTTGAAATAATATTTTTCGCTTACTTACCCAAACATAAAATATTTTCTTAAAAATTAAATATTTTTCATAAAAAGCATTTTTCTTCATGCCAAACACACCCCTAATCTATGTTTCTAACTTTCTCTAAGAGTGAATTGTTTTTTATGAAAAGGAACATAGATAAGCAATCAAAGATAGAATGACATATAGTTGACGTTCAAACATTTCATTGTTAGTGGGCTAAAGTCTGTACGTAAATTTTTGTATTGGTTATTCAATTATTTTAGAAGTTTAAACCGTCAATCTAAAGTTCCATTAAACTTTCTCCAGAAGCCAGGTGGTAGATTTGGTTTGTTCACCTAATCACAAATATTCACTCCCTCTATATCAACAGATGAAAAATAAGGAATTTAGATAGGAAAAAAAAGAAGCAAGGGAAACAAAAAGGTAATTAAAATCTTTAATTTTTCACTGAATTTATATTTCACTTAATGTTGGTGAGAAAATTTTAAATAGTAGTATTTTCACACGAAAACATTAGAAAAAAAATCAGCGTTTCAATGAGAACTTCTCACCATGTGTTTTCTCACTGAGCTAATTTGGTGGGAATGAATTGAGATTTATAGCATAAATTTTTCACTAAAAGACTGTGGAAAAACCCTAGTTGTGTATACTGTTGATCACTCTGGTCACTCGAAAGGGAAACTTCAACTAAAAAAGAAGAAGAATAAGAAGAATTGCTTAAATAAGACAGTCGACTGGGAATGCATAACACGATCAGTCTTCGTTTGTAATAACTCTTAATTTTCTGATTTTAATTAAATGCTTTCATTCTAGCAAAAAAAAAGGACCATATGCGAACCAAACAAATTGTACACAAAAATTATTGTGATTGAATGGAGTATCCACGTTTTTAGATGTTCTTCCACTTCTTTCAAATATAATTAAAAAAAAATGTCTAAGGAGGAGGAAGAAGAAAGAAAAAATTAATTTAAAAATAATTGAGTGAAAGAGAAAAATTGTTCATTAATAAAGATAGAATTTAGAGAAAAGATAATTAATGAGAGGTGTCAGAACGAAGCTGAATTATTATGACTTGTAAATCAACATGCAGAAAATGAACTGAATAGACCACCCCCAGTTGACATATATCTTTTATTTATTTTTTATTTTGAATCTTTAGATTGTTAGTTTACATTTTACAAGCACTCAGAATTATTTGTGTTTTATTTATTTATTATTGTTTGTTTGTTGTCGGTGCGCATTTGTTGTGTCTTCTCTATTTGTTGTTCGGACACGCGTTGTGTAATATGTAATAGTAAATCCGAAATAACAATTTTTAGAATTATGAAATTGCATTGGTAAACGGAAGCTTTGGAGTAACTGATAAAATTATTGTCATGTAATTAGGATGTCACAGATTCAAACCGTTGAAGCATCTTCTTGGAGAAATGCATAGTAAATTTGCATACAATAAACCATTTTGGTCGACCCTTCCTCAAGCCCTGCTAGCCCTTTTTATCGAATCTGAAATACCAAAAATTCAATATTTACCAAAGGATGCGTATCACAAGCTAAATTTTCTTTTCACATTTTCCGTCAAATCTATAAGAAAAAATTTGTTTAAATATTCGACGAAGACTACTAACTTATTTTGACAAACTTACAAAATTAAAACTGATCAGGAATATATTTAGAGGATTACTTTAAATCTCCAAAATATAAGAAACTATATGTCATTTTCCCATTTCTTTCGCATTGAAAACCAAATAAATGAAACATAAATATTAAAGAGGACACAAAAACTGTAGAACTATTAAAGGGCACACAGAACTTTATAACTAACACATGGTAGTATCATTCAAAATATAAGTAATCAATAATCCAATCTTAAAATAGATTTATTGTTTATTGATATCTAGTTATCAAATTAATGGTTTGGGATCGATTTGAAATACGACTTAACGGTGCATGAAACAATTTACTCATTTTCTTTTTGCCATTACCCATTAAGAATTATTACACTATAAGTATACCCCTATATTTATAAAGCACTAAATGTTAGAAAGCCTAAGCTTTAATTTAGGCCAAAAGCTCATTTTTCTTCCCGCAACAGCCATCTCCAATTCTCCACTGTTCTCAAATGTGTTGTGGACATGTGATCATCAACCATGAATTGCAAAAGCAAACTGGATGTATGACAGGGATCTTGCAATTATTTGATAATTGCCAAAGTATGCTTGTTAAGTTTACAGTAGACAGGGATCTTACTGTTAGGTTAGCTAATTAATTAGTATATTTAAAAATCAATAACATATAAGTCGAATCGTTAAGTAGAAATATCCAACCGAATCACTTGATAAGCACCCCTAACACATAATTTTATCAATAATGTGCTTTCGATTCGATTTATCGATTAAATTAAAATATGCACATCCCTAGACATAAGGCTAGATTGTTGTCAAATTATATAATCGTGATGGGAGATTTAGCAGAATCTCAAACCTGTGCATTACTCCCTTTTTTTTTTTGTTGAAACGAAGATTTTCATAAATTAAAGTGCAGGAAAGTGAATTATCTTTTACAATACTAAGGTAGACTTAAACGATTCAACCTTTAAAATGTCATTGTCTTAAAAAAGCAGTAAAAAGTTTGGAGGAACATTCCAAAAGCTAGTTTTTCCTTCATTTTGTGTTTCTCTGTTGCCTGTCCACCTTATTTCCTTCACTATAAATGTGATTTATTGGGGGATTTTTCAGTGCTTGCAGGAGGGACCTGCACATTACTCTAAGAAGTATAGAATAGTCCTTTGTTCACCGACACCTGCAGCCGTCACACCACTGTCGTCCCGAGGCAGGCAGTCCTCATGTGCATGTTAAATTACATGCACATGATTTTACCTACTCAAAGAAATAATTGGACCTCCTGGCACATGTGCATGTTATATTACAGTACTTACATGCACAAGACTTGTAGAGATGGAGTGAACCAATAACGAAATATGGCCGAACTTTTGGTCAAATTAACCGCTCAATTAAATACTTAACGGTTATCAACTTCCCATCCAATTTTTGGCAGCGTATCCAGGTCCGCACTTACTGTTTTCGCATTTTTCCGTCCAAATTCCAAAGTCCTTTTGATTTTTTGTCTTTAAGTAGTCGGAGAGGATGGCAGAATATTGGGAATTTTGTGTAAACGATGTTTAACTTTTTAAAACAACAACCACAACAATAAGATATTCAATGTAATTTCATAAATGAGGTTTAGAGAGGGTAGAGTGTACACAGATTTTACCTCTACCTCGTGGAGATAGAAAGATTGTTTCCAGATGACTATCGGCTCAAGTGCATCAAATCAAAGTAGTTATGAAAAAGGAAATACGACATTTTGAAGAAAACATGGCAACTAATAAGAAAAAAGTACAGAACATTCAGAAAAAAACAGTAACAACTATGAAATAGGGCGATAACCTGAATCACTGTAAACAACAGACAGTAACATATATCAAAAGAAAGAAACTACATGACTACGAATAATATTACGACAGACACGATGCTCCAAACTACCACCAAGCCTAATCATGCCGAAAAGCAGGATAACGCTCAACTACCAACTAACCTTCTATCCTAATTCGCGACCTTCATGTCCTCTTATCTAAGGTCATTTCCTCCATAAGCTGAAGTTGTGCCATTTTTGTCTAATAACCTCTCTCCAATACATCTTAGGCCTACTTCTACCTCTCCTTATATGCACTATATCCAACCTATCACACCTACTCAGTGGGGGCTTCTGCGTATCTCCTCTTCACATGCTCAAACTACCTCAACGTCACTTCCCTCATATTGTCCACCACGAAGGTCACTCCACCTTGTCTCAGATATCTTTATTCCTAATTTTATCTCTCCTAATATGCCAACATATCCATCATAGCATCCCCTACGCAACTTGCATCTTCTGTACATGAGAATTTTTGACCGACCAGTACTCTGTCCGATACAACAAAATCAATCTAACAACCACTCTGTAGAACTTATCTTTTTTTAAAAAAAAACTATTCTTATTTGAAAAGCTAGTATACATTACTATAACTTTCCTCTACAAATTCCGGTTCATAAAAATGTATTCGCAATAGCGTTATATTGAAATAATTGTATTGTTGCTCAATTTATTCACATGATTTTTGTCTTAGAGGAGGTGATTGTTTGAATCTCCATAAATATTACTCTTTCGACAAATAATTAATAAGGTTAGGTTTAAGAAATTGCAAATTACCGCATTCAAGAAGGTTCAAACACCTAACCTTTAGCAACTAAAAACGGCATCAACCAGCTGGTAGTATGCAAATTTGTTATGCAACTGCGCGTTGTCACATTTTGTAGTATTTTGTAGACATATATAAGCGATTTCAATTTATTTGTATTAGTTACTATTTGAACAGTTTAAAAATATTTTCTTTGATTATAGTTTTTTCAAATACTTTCTATATATTTTAAATTGTGAACTATTATGACTTATAGTACTTTTATATAGTTTCTAACTATGTAAATTTTATTTCGAAAAAAATAAAGATTCTATTTTCGAATTCACACCAAACATTAATTAATTTTACTATCAATCCAAACAAATTAAAACCAAAGGAGTATATAATAAACATTTCCGACAAACACGTGATTAATCTTGGTCCAATTGAACTACATCCTCTATAATTTTACCCTTGAGTCACACGATTAACCGCACCTCTTCGACCAACTTATAAAGGGGTAAGAGCTTCTCTTCTTCCTCCTAAATGAGCAAGTCACTTATCTGTTTTGGAGAGAGGTATAAGTTGTATGTGGGTCCTGTGAAGGTTCTTTCTTTGACCGATCACTATTAGAAATAGAATTTTTTTCCATCGCAATTCAGTGAAAAATTTGTGCTATAAAATTTAATTTTTCCACCTCATTCCCACCGAACTAACTCACTGGGAAAACGCATGGTGAAAAACATGTTCTCATTGATACGCTGACAAACTTCTAAATTTTTTCGTGTGAAAACATTACTATTTAGATTTTTTCCACTGATATTTAGTGGGATATTGCCACCGAACATTTTCAATGGAAAATCAGTGAAAAATAGTATTTTTTTTAGTAATGGACGGAATCAGGATGTAGCCTTATTCATCGGGTTGAATTGAACCCACATTTGCTACACAGAGCATCAACAAATGTGAAAAATTACTAAACTTCAGTATTTATTAGATTTCAAACCTATAATTTTAACAATATAATCCATTCACCTGTAAGAAATTTGTTAAGCAAGATATATACCCGTGATATACACTTGGTATACATGGTGTATATCACAGGTGCTTTCGGATAAAGCCCAACACGGTAGAAGGCAGAAAGCCCATCTCGGGTTGGCCCATCACAAGTGGTGTATATTGATTGTATATATTGTTGTAATAATATAGTGTAAAGATTACCTTAATTAGTCTTGTACACTTACCATAATTGTATATTTAGAATGCAAGTAGAATAAGGTTTTATGAGTAGAATAGGAATATGATTCTCCTATTATGAAAATATGTAACTTGTATATACATAGTTTTTCAATTAATGAAAATAATAAAGAGATTATTTCTTTCATGATATCAGAAGTCTAGATCTTAAAATCCTCTCCCCCTTTTTCTTCCTCTTGGCCGTCGACCACCAGTGCACAAAGCCGAGACCAAAGTTTTTCCGCAACTTGTTCTCGGATTGGTTGATTTCGACGGTACCTATACTTCCCAAATTCTTTCTCCCAAAATCCCTCAATCACATATTGTTCTATCAATATGTCTACATCCCGGAACACGTTTCATCCTGCCCTTATAGTTTCTAACATCAAGAATAATATCTCTCTTATTCTTGAAATAGAAAACGTCCAATATGCGACGTGGGTCAAACTGTTCAAAATTCACGCACGATCGCATCAAGTCATCCATCACATAATCCCCGCAGCTCCTGAGGATACGGAGGTGCCAAAACGCGAGGATGATCCTAAGTTGTGGACGACTCTTGATGCTACCGTCCTTCAGTGGATATATTCTACAATTTCTACCAATCTTTTACAAATAATTATTGAGCCTGACGCTACGACACATGCGACTTGGGATAGACTGCGTGATATATTCCAAGATAATCAAAATTCTAGAGCCGTTACCCTTGAGCAGGATTTCTCCTACGTAAATATGGAATATTTCCCTAATGGTTCGGCTTATTGCGAAAGATTAAAGGAATTAGCGGACCAACTTCGCAACGTTGGCGCGCCAGTTTCAAATGATCGTTTGGTCCTCCAAATAGTTTCCGGCCTCTCCGAGGCCTATAGTGGTGTGGGAACGCTTCTTCGGCAAAGCAACCCGCTTCCACAATTTTATCAGGCTCGTTCTATGCTTACACTCGAAGAAGCAGGCATGGAAAAATGAGCGGCTACCGGTGCTAGTCCCGTAGTCATGATGACCGAGTCCACGGTGTATCCTACAGGTTCCAACAACTCGGACTAAAACTGCAACAACGGTGGCGGCAAAAAGGGAGAAAATAAGAAAAATAATGGCAAGAACCGCGGCGGCAACAACGGCGACAGTCGGCAGAATGGTGGGGGTCCTCGCGATGGTCAGCAGCAACAACAGCAGTTTTGGGGCCCTCAGTGGGCCCATATGCAGTGGCAGTGGGCCCCACATCAGTAATTTAGGCCCAACCAGTTTTTCCCTACAACAGCAGTTTCGGCCACCAATTCTCGCCCAAACTGGCAGTGGGCGGCCCAACAGCAGTCCAGGCCCAATTCGGCATGGTCCACATACAGTCAGCAGTCTGGGCCGAGATCGCAAGCAGGGGTGCTTGGGCCTCGGCCCCCGCAGGCCCATCACGCAGCAGCACCCACGTCTACAGACATCGAAGCCGCAATGCACACGCTTGGTTTAACTCCTCCGGACCCAAATTGGTATATGGATACCAGTGCCACTACCCACATGACATCCGATTCAGGTACTCTCTCGTCTTATTCCAATTTTGCAACCCTCGCGGCATAATTATTGGTAATGGTAATTCTATTCCAATTCGTGGTTATGGTCATAAAACGTTGCCCCCCTCCCCTCTCCCTCCCCCCCCCATCCACCTTTATCTTGAAAAACACCATACACGCCCCCAAATTGATTAAAAACTTAGTCTATGTCCGTAAATTCACTACTGACAATTCCATTTCTATTAAATTTGATCCATTTGGTTTCTCTGTGAAGGATTTCAAGACGGGGAGTCATCTCATGAGGTATGATCGTAAGGGTGATCTTTATCCTATCACACCCGGTTCTGGTCCATCGAGTCAAGCCCTGCCATCCGTCTTTGCAGCCATTTCTCCTTCCTTATGGCATTCTCGTCTTGGTCATCCGGGGTCCTCTATTTTGTCGTCATTAGATAAAAATAGTTTTATTTCATGTAAGGGTACGAGTAGTACTCCAAATTGTCAATCTTGTTCTTTAGGAAAAATTGTTAAGTTTCCATTTGTAGACTCAAATTCTTGTACTTTAATGTCATTTGATATTATTCATAGCGACTTATGAACGTCTCATGTTCTTAGTTCTGTGGGTCATCGGTATTATGTTCTCTTTTTGGATGATTATTCTAAGTTTTTATGGACGTTTCCGATAGCGAAAAAATCTCAAATTTTTTCCGTCTTCCTAAAATTTAGAGCATTCATCAGAACCCAATTCGACCGAGATCTCAAAAATATTCAGTGTGATAATGGCAAAGAATACGACAATGGGATATTTCGGAAATTCTATGCTAATAATGGGATCAATTTTCATTTTTCTTGTCCTCATACGTCTTCACAAAATGGGAAAGCCGAACGCAAAATTCGTTCCATAAATAACATTGTCCGAACTTTATTGATTCATGCTTCCGTACCCCCGTATTTTTGGCATCATTCTCTCCAAATGACTAACTATCTCCTTAACATAATTCCTTCAAAATATTTGACATATTCTTCCCCTTTTCAAATTTATATAATAAAATTCCTTCATATTCACATCTTCGGGTTTTTGGGTGTTTGTGTTATCCGTTATTCCCGTCCACCACAATTAACAAATTTCAGGCTCGGTCTACTCCGTGTGTGTTTTTGAGTTTTCCGTCTAATCATCGTGGCTACAAATGCTTTGATTTATCCTCTAATAAAATCACCATTAATCGCCATGTCATTTTTGATGAATCACAATTTCCATTTGCTAAAGTTAATACTCCTGTGCCTAGTTCGTATAAGTTTTTGGATGATAGTATATTCCCGTATATTATTCAGTATTTTTTGGACATCTCCAGCACCCAAATTTCTCCTGCGGACCCACCGCCCGCTGGCCCCACTGGTCCGTCACCCACTGCCGGTCCCACTCCAGCCACTGGTCCAGTTCCTACGATTGGGCCAGTCCAGCCCACCACTCGGAACCGGTCCAGTTCTCGCTCCGGTTATGGATTTGGGCCGCAGAGCCCACCGCCCTGGCCGGCCGTCCGTCCCGAGTCCCGAAAATTCCCAAAATCCACCCGCCTCTGCCCCGAGTCATGGACCAATCACCCGTAGTCAACTGGGAATTTTTACACCAAAAAGACATTTTAATTTACATTCTAATGTTCTTAAATCACACTTACCCCGAAATCATGTGCCTGCATTAAATGACCCGAATTGAAAAATTGCTATGACCGATGAATATAATGCTCTTATTGATAATAAGACGTGGGAGTTGGTACCCTGTCCATATGGTATTGATATTATTAGGTCTATGTGGATTTTTGCTCATAAGGAAAATTCAGATGGTTCATTTGCCCGACATAAGGCGCGGCTTGTGGGTGATGGTAAGACTCAGCAGGTTGGTGTTAATTGTGGTGAGACGTTTAGTCCGGTGGTCAAACCGGTTACCATTCGCACTGTGGTTAGCTTGGCTTTTTCGAATGCATGGCCTATTCATCAGTTAGATGTAAAGAATGCTTTCCTACATGGTGATCTCAAGGAAACAATCTATATGCATCAGCCGTTTGGATTCAGGGATCCCAAACATCCTCATCATGTCTGTTTGTTGAAGAAGTCCTTATATGGGCTTAAGCAGTCTCCACGGGCCTGGTATACGCGATTTGCAAACTATATTTCGACTATTGGGTTCACTCACAGCAGGTCGGATAATTCATTGTTCATCTACCGTCGTGGTTTATCCGTGGCCTATATTCTGTTATAAATGGATGATATTATTTGACGGCCTCTTCCGATGCCTTACGCCAGCCTATCATGACAATGCTCAGCTCTGAGTTTGCTATGAAAGACTTGGGGCCCTTGAGTTACTTTTTGGGGATTCCTGTCACTCGTCATTCCGATGGGTTGTTCTTATCTCAACGGAAGTATGCAACTGAGATCATCGAGTGGGCTGGGATGTCATCGTGTAAGTCCACTTCCACTCCAGTTGATGCTAAGCACAAGCTTAGTGTCGCGGTCGGTGTACCCTACGAGGATCCGACCCGCTATCGCAGTCTTGCAGGGGCCCTTCAGTATCTTACATTTACGAGATCGGATATAACATATGCTATCCAGCAGGTGTGTTTGTTCATGCATGATCCCAGAATTGAGCACATGAATGCACTCAAACACATCATTCGGTATATTCAAAGTACATTTGACTATGGTTTGCATTTATATCCTTCATCGACGTCCACACTTGTCTCGTATACGGATGCTGATTGGGGTGGCTGTCCCGACACCAGACGGTCTACGTCGGGCTATTGTATGTTTCTTGGCAATAACTTGGTCTCCTGGTCTGCGAAGCGTCACTCGACTCTATCCCTCTCAAGTGTCGAGGCTGAATATCGAGGAGTAGCTAATGTGGTCTCGGAATCATGTTGGTTACGTAATTTGCTTTTGGAGCTTCATTGTCCCATTCAGAAGGCAACCTTGATTTATTGCGATAATATTAGTGTCATCTACCTGTCTGGTAATCCGGTTCAGGACCAACACACTAAGCATATCGAGATGGACATTCACTTTGTCCGCGAAAATTGTTGCTCGTGGTCAGGTACGCGTCTGTCATGTCTCGTCAAGTTATCAAATTGCAGACATCTTTACAAAGGGTCTTCTCTCAGTCCTTTTTGAAGATTTTAGGGACAGTCTCAGCGTTCGAAGACCTCCCACTATGACTGTGAGAGTGTGTTAAGCAAGGTATATACCCGTGATATACACTTGGTATACATGGTGTATAACACGGGTGCTTTCGGATAAAGATTAAATTTATCAATTTAAATTTAAATTCGCCCTACTTGTTGAGGAGGGAAGTCAAATCAATAGACGGTCTATCCAAAGAGCTTGATGGATTGGAATCTTTCACACAAAGACATCATACTATTCAAGTTGCTTCTAATCTACTGATAAAGAGTTGTTGTCCATACGGAAGTAACAAAATGACCATAAGATAGTTGAAATTGCTCATCCCTCCGCAACATTTTAAAGAATTAAATCGAGAAACTATTTTATATAAATTCAGACTTTCACCTTTCGTGAGAGTGGGAGATTTGCCATTAATTTTTGCCTTGTACATACATTAAACGGATAGCAGAAAAGTTAAAACAAGGTGACATAAACCCAGCCTTCAATCATAGTACGTGTTGATTACACTATTGACATTACCTTTCTTATAAATTCAGACTTTGACCTTTCGTGATAGCGGGAGATTTGTCATCAATCATTGCCTTGTACATACATTACTACAAATAGCATAAAAGTGCAAACAAGGTGACATAAACCTAACCTTCGGTCATAGTAAGTATTGATTAAACTATTTGATTAAACAAGCTTTTGGTGCCCCATCTTTACATGGTATTGTTCACACCCAATTTTGTCCTACCTTTTCCAATTTACTTTTTGCAATTTTAAATATTTTTAACACCTCCAAAACAATTTTAATCTATATGCATACATGCGTATTTATATATATATATATATATATATATATATATATATATATATATATATATATATTATCATCCTCATTATTATTATTATTACTCGCGTTTTTCTTGTCATTTGCATTTTTATCATAATCATAAGTTTTATCCGAAAATTCTATGTTACTTTATTCTCACAAAATTGCAGCATTAAACATTTCGCAAATATTATATTTTATTATTATCACATTGTTATGTTATTTTAAATAATTCACAACTTTTACAAAAAAAAAAAAAAATGTTAAACCCCTTTTATATTTTTTTTTTAAAACCCAAAACAATTTCTAACCCATTTCATTTTTCCAACCCAATACAAATTCTACCCAAACAAAATTCAGAAGCCCAAACCCATTCCCCTTATTCCCTTCCCCTTTATTTCCCCCCAATTCCCAGGCCCAACCGGCCGACCCACAAGCCCAAACTCTTCCCCTTTATTTCCCCCCAATTCCCAAGCCCAACCGGCCAACAAAACCCAAAAACAATTCCCACAAGCCCAAAGTCCCTAAACAATTCCCCCCAACCCGCAGCCCACTCGACCAACCCGTCGGCCCAACTCCATACCCGACCCATTCCCCTTACCCCTTTAAACCAAAACAAACCCCCCCCCCCCCAAAAAAAAACCGAAAATAAAATCAAAACCCTAACACCCCCAAATCGCCGCCGCACACCCCATACCCCCGACCCCACACGCCGGTCACCTCGCCCACTGCCACCACCAACCCCCCTCTGTTGCGCTGACACCACCAAACCCTTCGACCCATATCCACAAAATCCGCAACCCATACCCCCAAAATCCGTTTTCAAAATCAGATTTTTTTTAACCTTTTATTCGAATTTCAAACTCGTTCTTGGAGGTTTAAACCATCTATAAATACCCCCTTTTTGTTCTAAGAAAAGGGATTTTTTTCGGAGGAGAATTTTTTGGAAGACTATTCCATATATATAAAATATTTGTTGTATTCTTGATTTTAAAGCATTTGCCTTCTTTGTTGTTCAAGATACAAGTCCGAAATAGGTCCAAGATTCGAAAGAAAAGAGGTGAGTTTCATTCTTGAACTTGAGTTTTAAATACTTCTATTTGGCTTTGTAAATCGAATCCGAAAATCTGTTTGCATTTTTGTTGTTGTTCTTCACTGATTTCGAGTCGGGTCGACCCGTTTTGGATATATTTTTAGAATTGTTGCATTTCGCATTTTTTTGCCTGTTGGTTATCTGAAATTGGTACAAATTTGATTCGGGTTTGGATCACTGATTCGGGTCGGGTCACTGACCCGGGTCGGATCGACCCGGTGCGAATATTTTCCGGAATTCTTGCATTTCATATTCTTGTTATTGGTTATCTGAAATTGGTGCTGAAATTTGATTCAGGTTGGATAACCGATTCGGGTCGGGTCGACCCGATTTGGATATTCTTAGAATTCTTGCATTTCATATTTTTTCATGTTGGTTATCTGAAATTGGTTCAAAAATCTCATTTCGGGTCGAATCACTGACCCGGGTCGGGTCGACCCGGTTTGGGAAATATTTCCAGAATTCTTGCATTTCATATTTTTGTATGTTGGTTATCTGAAAATTGGTGAAAATCTGATTCGGATTTGATACTTGATTCGGGTCGGGTCGACCCGATTTGGACATTTCTAGAATTCTTGCATTTTTCGTATCTTATTTGTTGGTTATCTGAAAAAATCTATTTTTTTAGAATTGGGTCACCTATTCAGGTCATTGTTCATGATCCGGGTCGGATTTTTCATAAATACTTCTTAATCCTATTTCGGTTCCAAAATTTCAGAATTTGGGTCGGATACTTTAATTGCTCACTGCTCATTTCTTTTACTGTTTTATTGTTTTATTAATATCGCATTAAGGCCGATGAAATTAACTTCGAAGCCGCGCTTTTCTTTCGTTTCGTTTCTCTATTTTTCAGCACTGTTTTAAGTATCCGGGCAACGGATATCTTACTGTTTTACTGTTTTTACTGTTTTTAAACAAATATCGCGTCTGTTCGGGCACTATTTTCTGTTTCAGTTCACTGTTCGGTTTCAGATTACCGTTTTTTCAATTTATTGTTTTAAACATCCGTGCAACGGATATCTTACTGTTTTTTACCGTTTTGAACAAATACCGCGTCTGTTCGGGCACTGTTTTTCTGTTTCAGTTCATTGCTCGGTTTCTGATTACTGTTTTATTGTTTTTTACTATTTTTACTGTTTTAAACTAAACACCGTGTCTCTTCGGAAATATGCCTCTCTGTTTTCGCCTACTGCTTACTGCTGCTTCTTACTGTTCGATTTAATTTTGCTGATTCGAACACGATACTACACTGGCCGATGAAAAATATCCGTCGATTTTGAGGCCTCCACAGTCGTAAAGACGGAAATATAACTTCTGGGCAATGATGAGACTTAAACCTTTTTTATTTCATCCGAGATCAACATGTTTAGTAGGCGAGGTGTCTAAAATAACGAACAAGTTATATATTCGCAGCCACGACGTGATTATAGTGATCTTTTCTTTTCATCCGAGAGACCAACACGTTTAGTAGGCGAGGCAATCAAAATAACCACATTAGTCATATGTTTGCTGCCACGAAGTGATTGGAATGGTCTTTACAAAATTTAAGTTTGAGCCCTCCGTGATCAAAACATTTACTGTTTTGGACACGGATCCGAAGCTATTTGTATTTAACTATTTCTAATCGTTTGTTGTTGACAGCTTGCAGGGATTAAAGTAAATAAAGACAAATATTCCTCGGAGTTTATTTATTTTGTTTACTTTCTTTAATTCAGCTTTTATCCCGCTTTGTATTGTAATATTATTTATCGCACTTATGTAATTATTGAAATGCTTAGAATAGGCAAACTTAGAATTATTTCATAGGGTAGTTTAAAATTTGAAACCAACCGCTAGCTTTATCTGTTTAGGGCCGTCTTATGTGTTCCAAACTTAGCATCTAGTTACTTTGTTCTATTTTTAGGTTCATTATGCATGCTTTAATATCTTTCAAAAAATAATTTGACAATCTATTATTCATTTTCTTTAAAAAATAAGGTTTGCATTTTATCCGATTTGCAACATTGAAAGATTTTCATAAAATTTACTTTTATTATTAAATCACCAAATACATATTTTTTGTAAACGAATGAATTTTATATCTATTTGTTATGAATAGTGTCTTATGAAATGCATACTTTTCTCAACTCTACATGTATATATGATAAATAATGCTTTACAAATGTATGTTTTCCTACATACACTTTATAAGTTGTGTCATGCAAAATACATATTTTTAATAAACTAATTTTTAACATAGCCATGCAATTTGGTAAAAATGCATCCTTTTTAAATCAAATTATTTGCAAAATCCTTTCCTTAAACTTCATACTTTAAACATGTATTTTTCTTAGCAATAATTAACCTGAGTTTGACCGGATAACCACAAGTTAGCGGATCTTAAAGGATGTCTAACCCCTTCCCTTTAGGATAATAAAGAACCCTTACCTAGAATCTCGCTAGTTTCGCAGACCTTAAAATTGGAGTTACATTGCAGCATTTAGTTTAATATTTAGGTGTCCTAATTCACCGTAAAAAATAATTAGGTGGCGACTCCTCAATCCTTAATTTAATTTACCCAGGATTCACCGGAATTAAGTCTGTGCTCCGCTCCGACCTCTCGCGGGGGGTCGGGTAAAAAAACGGGCGCGACAGGTATCAGAAACACAGACCCATTTCACGCTCCAGTTAACGAGGTTTGGACGTGCGGGGAGTGTTAAGAGTCCCACATCGAAAATGGAATGGAAACATAGACCTCTTATATGGACTTGGACAATCCTTAACCTACGAGCTAGCTTTTAAGGTTGAGTTAGGCCCAAAATTCATTCTTTACATGGTATCAGAGTCAGACTCATTCCAATTCTTTGTTTACTGATGTTGGGCACTCAAATTATATTATACACGCTCCAGTTAACAAGGTATGGGTGTGCGGGGAGTGTTAAGAGTCCCACATCGGAGATGGATTGGGAACATGGATTTCTTATATGGACTTAGACAATCCCACTCTATAAGCTAACTTTTGGGGTTGAGGTAGACCTAAGATCCATTCATTTACGGATATTACCAAATTCAGACTTTCACCCTTTGTGATAGTGAGGGATTTGTCATTAATCTTTGCGTTGTACATACATTAATTAATACGAATAACAGAAAAGTGCAAACAAGGTGAGATAAACCTAACCTTCAGTCATAGCATACGTATTGGTTAAACTAGTCAACTACCTTGCTATATGACAGTTTCCAAGATCATAATACCAAACAAGACCTCTTTATATATCTTTTGATTGGTGTTCACAAATCTTTCTCCTCCTATAATACCAACACTAGGTACGAAGAGTATCAAATTCTACGTATTGACCAAAAAAGCAAATGCTTTTCACATGACCAACAAATAAGTGGATTCTGTACTAATCTAAGATGATCTTTCTCAGATGACTTTAAGTTATGTATATACACTGTAAATATAGAGAATTTTATATTGTTGGAAATTTGTCTTTGGCGGGAGTTGCGACCGACCAACTTTAACGGCTTAAACACTAGTGTTACGTATGTTGGAGAATCCGGTTCTTCACACATGCATGATCTACTAAGTACGTAGATAACCGTAGGGTCAAGAATCGTCAAATTTCATTGAGAAATGAAAGAGATATTGGTCCACGAAGTGAGGTGTTTGAAGCATGGAAAGTGTGGTGTTGTGTTCAATTCTCCCACATCGGTAGAGGAAGAAAGAATTGTTGTGTATATAAGACTCGAAATTGGTTTGGGGTTTGGGACCCCAAGGGGTATCCCATGCGTTTAAAGAAGGGAGGACCTAGATGTGCTTCGATTCGAGGAAAGACCACACGCGCGTCGCCGCCGCCCGCCCGTCCTGTTGGGTTCACGGGCTGTGGGCTGTGGTCCTTCTGATATTATCTTTTTGGGTCAGAGAACTTTGCCAGAAGTACAGTTTGATCCCAGAAGTTTCAGATGTACAGTTTGGACCAGAATTCTTTCAGATGTACAGTTTGGTCCCTGAAGTTTCAAGATGTACAGTTTGGTCCCTGAAGTTTTCAAAAAGTCAGAATTTCGATGGTCAAAACAGAAACGCCATTTATTTTGGCTGAATTACTCCTCCTATAATGGCCAAATCCGTTGGTCTTTCACCATTTATGTTGGTGACTTTACTACCTCCATAATGGCCATTATTTGGCTGTTATGGAGGCAGTTTTCAGTCCCTCCCTCACCTATATAAACACCCCTTACACCATTGTTGAACACTATGAATAACAGTTCATACAACTGACGAAAATACACAACCAAAACAGTTTTCTTCCTACAACTTCCAAGCATCATTTCGTTACTCAATATTCTTCACGGTAGCTCTTGAGTTTCCTTTGCTCAAGTGTTCCATTGCTATTTTATCTTGGGAGACAAATTGTCCAGGACGTATAAAGGATACATACGGGGCAATATTGTCTTAAGGACAGAGTGCCACACTCGACTCAGCAAAACAGTTTCCATTTTTCCGTCTTCAACAAAATTATAATTGCAGTTTTGTGGTTCTATTTAATTTCAGATTTCTAGCTGAATTATTGAATCTTTGTTTATCCTTTCGAATACTTGTAATAGTGATATACTTCCCGTACTGCTTTATAAAGTACAATAGTGACAAGAGTACCCAACATATATCATCTCACTTATATATGTTGTATAGTAGTAAATAACTTGTTTTATTTTCAAGATTATAAAATTTATGTCAAATTAACGACCAGAAGCGGGAAACATCGTTTTGTTCATTCTTTTTCTTATGAGCTTCCAGGTCGGGACGTATAGTAGAATGCTTGTCCTCCTGCGATACGGTGGAGCGAAGACCCAATCTCGCATTTTAAGAAAATTTACCTGTAGATATTCTTTTTGATGATCATCTGATAGTGTTAAAATTTATTCACACTGATGATATATAAGTTAAACGCTTCTTAGATTTATAATTAACAAGACAAATAAAAATATCAAGAATGAAAGGTTGTTAGGTTGTCATAGTATGTTATGGAACTTTTTGGGACAAGATCTTTGGGGAAATGTCGCAAAATTAGTTAGTGTTTTTTTTTTCTTGTAATTTGGGTCATAAATGCTACTTCGTTGTGCAAGGTTAAGTGTTTGCTTCCACTCTTGGCTTTTGTTATCCTTGACTTACGGAATGAGGTGACCTAAATTTAGGTAAGTGTGAACCTACAACATTTAATTGTTGAAAAATGTGAAGCCTCTTTTCAAATCATTTAACTTGTGATCTTCATCAACCTTTTGCCTATATATATATTGGGAGATGAGTGCATGAGTTTCATATCAAATATCATTTTTAATATCACTACTTTTTGTTCAGTGCATGAGCTTAATTAGATATCAATCATCTCATCTTCAAGTCCTTGCAACTAAATTTAGCTGCCCAAATCTTGATTATTACCATGGATTTGTCTAATATTGAGCCTTTTCTAGAAGACAAGACTATTTTCATTACTGGTGCTACTGGTTTCCTTGCAAAGAGTACTCTCTCTCTCTCTCTCTCTCTCTCTCTCTCTCTCTCTCTCTCTCTATCTATCTATCTATCTATCTATATATATATATATATATATATATATATATATATATATTGGTGTGTGTATAATTTTTGTTATTATTACATTTTACACTTTAGTAAATGATCAAGCTAAACTTGTATCATATTGGAGATGAGTGCGTGAGTTTCATATCAAATATCATTTTGCGTTTGCTATCAAGATTTTCAGTTGAACTTGAAGCAATTACTTATGAGTTTATGTTGTATAATTTACATAGTTAAGTTACTTATTAGGTAATTCTAAATAAATCTCTTGATAATATTGCTCTTTATGTTTCAAATTTTCAATTTATGGGACAAAGTTTGAATAGACACAGTTTAAGAGAAAAATAAGTAGAGATTTGGGGTGATAAACATGCCATAATATTCACGTGATTAATTAATAAGTCTTCAATATTTCAGAATATTTGTGTAGCTATAAAAACTTTTAATGAAGAGCAAATAATGGGAAGTTTATGTTAATTTGTTTCAAATGTAGAATCTATTATTCTTTTTGAAATAAATTTAAAAAGAAATGTTGTCACATAAGTTGAAACGGAGCTAAGGAGTAGTTAGAATTACTATGTTGCTCGGACTCTTCAAAATTATTGGCGCACTCGTGTTGAATCTTTCAGAATGCACTATTTTTGGAATACCGACACACACCCATTGACAGTTTTGAAGAGTCCGAACAACACATTACTAGAAGTAGAGGTTTTTCCACCGACATTCAGTGCGAAATTTGTTCTATAAAACATGATTTTCCCACCCTATTTCAACCGAACCAGCTCACTAAGAAAACACATGGTGGAAAATAAATTTTCATTAATGGTGAGAAACTTTCTAATTTTTCGTATGAAAACACTAATATTTCGGTTTTTTCCACCGATATTCAGTAGGAAATAGCCATTAAATATTTTTTAGTGGAAAATTAGAGATTTTTAGTAATGACATAGGTTAGTAATCTGATAAAAATAGTAACTAACGACCTATTACAAGTTAAGCTTTATAGAGTGTGATTTTCTTTTATAATATCAGTGTATATAACTCAGAATCATTACTAATATGTTTTAACGTGTTGTTTTGCAATGTAGTTCTGGTAGAGAAGATACTTCGGGTTCAACCAAACGTGAAGAAATTATTTCTTCTAGTAAGAGCTTCAGACACAAAATCAGCCAGAAAACGTTTTAATGATGAGGTAAAGTATACTGATTCTTTTCTTTTTAATTATTTTAATGCTTTGTTCATTTGATTTGACTTACTATTATTTAGGGAATGTTTTATGTTAAGACCTAGCATGTCTTTATTAAATGTCCCAAGAATGTCTACTGTTGCTGAAATGGAAGTTTTCTCTCTATGCTTAATCATTAATTAATACTTTTTTACTATTTTGTTTTTTTGTCAAAAAAGAATGTAATATTATGTATTATGATGCATTTTAACAACATATTGATCATTGTAGGAAATTTCTCTTTGAACACTAGAACCAACCGTTTTTCTCATAACAGTACTTCCTAATTTCTCTTGTGTCCGACTTTTATTAAAAACCCTGTTTAACTATATAAGATTTTTTCTATGAAGAAAAGAACACTACTGTGGTGGCCTGTGGGGGCTTAGGCCTAGACTTCTACTTGTCAATTACAACAACATACACAGTTTATTTCCACGAGTAAGGTCTGGAAATGGTAGAGTGTATGCATATTTTACCTCTATCACTATCAGAATTAGAGGTTTTTTTCACCTACATTCAGTGAAAAACTTGTGCTATAAAATATGATTTTTCCACCTCATTTCCACCTAACTAGCTCACTAAAAAATGCATGGTGGGAAATAGATTCTCATTGAAACGCTGAAAACACTACTATTAAGGCTTTTTCCACCGACATTCAACGGGAAATATCCACGGAATATTTTTCAGTGGGAAAGTAGAGACATTTTAGTAGTGTACATTGGGAGGTAGAGAGGTTGTTTGTGATAGACCATCGCCTCGAAAGAAAACATATCAAAGTAGGTCAAAAAAGGAACTGACGAGAGAGAAGAAACCATGGCGGGATACTATAGAAAGCATAACAAAGCAATCTAGGAAAGGAACAATAACTTCAACAAAACAGTACAATAATCAAATACAAAAAAACAACATATAGTAACAGAACTCGAAGGACAAAAAACTACATATGAAATATTACGATTATAAATATGAAAGGATAATCAAGACAACTCTCTACTACCATCTAACCATCTTTCTTAATGTGTGTCATCCACTACCTCCTATCTAAGGTCATATCCTCGATAATTAACCCGCAACCTGTCAATTAACATCCAAAAATTGAAGACATGGATCATTGGGGACATAATGCCTTAACTATATTAGATTTTTTTTCAAGAGAAAACATTAATGTGGTAGACCTGGACCCTTACCGATCAGTCCATTAATATCCAAAAAGTGAACACATGGAGACGGGGCCATAGTGTCATAATTATATTAGAGATTTTCTTTTATTTTTTTAGAAAAAGAAAGATTTAGACTTAAACTCTTGTCAATTAGCATCTAAAAAGTGCACACATGTAGACGGGGACGTAATACCTTAGGGGTCGATTGATACGCGGATATCCCGCCATTAAGTTTGGAATTAATTTTATATTCTATTTGGTGGAAGGTATAAATCTATCATGGGATAAATTTATATCTTCTACAAAACAGAGAATAAAATAAAACTCAAACTTAATATTAGGATATCTCACCTTTGCACTTGGAATTATTTTATCGCACCTCCCAAATGGAATAAATTAATCCTGAAATTATAATCCCAAAATTATAATTCCGGAATAATTTACAATAACTTAAGTCATTGTGAAAACGTGGGAGGTGTGTTTCTCTTTTGCCACATCTTGTATTAATGGATGTTAGATATTCTATTTTTTCTTGTTATAGCAAAACAGTTTGGGAAATTTGTGATCTATGTGTTGTGTTTTTTCTGCTCGACATATATTGTATCTTTAAATGGGCTTTACAGAAACATTACTCTTGTTTTCGACGATCATAAGAAGTTTAGAGCTGTTCACTTCATTTTCTCACACATAAATAGGAAGTTTTACACTACACAATAATGTATAATTAATGTAAATTTATATATAATTGACGTGTAAAGTATACACTGACGATGACTACAAACTGTTATGACTAGGCCGATAATATAATTTTTAGGCAGGTGACTGAACATGTTAAGGTCCATAAGTATTTACTATCAAGAGATTTACTTCTCTACCACTCACAGTGTAGAATATTTTACATTATCAGGTCGCCTGCAAATGATGGTAGGTAATTGTACATAATAAATGAAACTAGTAATTACCTAAAAAATAAGACGGACAACGTTGAAAAATCGGGTGTACAAGTAGGGGCGGAGCTAGGTGGTGCAAGAGGGGTTCATCCGGACCCCCTTGGCCAAAACATTATGCAGTATATATATTAGGTTTTCATGTATATATCGAAGATGTTGAATTTTCTTGGCTTCTTCATGTGTTTAATTATTTATATTTTGAATATCTTAATGAAAATTCTGGCTCCGACAGTAATATTTTGCAAATTTTCACAGGTTATGCAGACTGAATTGTTTAGTGTTCTAAGAGAAAAAATAGGTGCAAATAACCTAAATTCTCTGGTAGAAGAGAAGGTATTTCCAGTTGCTGGTGACATTTCATTTGAGGATTTTGGCATTGAAAACTCAGAGATGAAAAATGAGATGTTCAAAGAAATTGACATAATCATAAACGCAGCTGCAACTACTAGATTTGATGAGAGGTATGCATGATATATGTTATTTAATTTTAATGCATGCAACACATTAATTTGATTTATTTCCCTATCTTTTTCACTAATTTCCTTTTTTTCTTCTTCTTGTAGATATGATATTGCCATGAATATCAATGCCCTAGGTGCCCTTAACGTCCTCAAATTTGCTAAAAGATGTGAAAATGTGAAGATTATTGTTCATGTATCCACTGGTCAGTGTTTATAGATCTTAACAAGGGTGCTTATGTTATTTATTTTGAAAAAAAAGAGAGTATGTGATTCATTTTTCATGTACTTCCTCCGTCTCATTTTATGTGGTAATATTTTCCTTATAAGTCTATTAAATAAAGATATATCATCAGCGACGAAACTAGAGTGGCGAAAGGGGTTCGAACCCTTTCATCAAAAAATCACATTGTATATGCAAGGTCATTTTTTTTGTTTTGTATATATTGTAGATGTTGAATCTCTTTGATAGAAATTTTGACCCTGCAACTGAATGCCACACTTTCTTAGTTAGAAATATTTAATTTTAAACTGTAAAGAATGGATCTTGGGCCTAACTCAACCCCAAAAGCTAGCTTGTAGGGTGAGGATTGTCCAAGTCCATATAAAGAGTCCATGTTCCCATTCCATTTTCGATGTGGGACTCTTAACACTCCCCGCACACCCAGACCTCATTAACTAGAGCGTGGACAATATAATATGGCGGCCCAACATCGGTGAACAAAGAATTGGAATGGGACTAACTCTGATTGCATGTAAAGAATGGATCTTGAGCCTAACTCAACCCCAAAAGCTAGCTTGTAGGGTGATGATTGTCCAAGTCAATATAAGGAGTTCATGTTCCCATTCCATTTTCGATGTGGGACTCTTAACATAAACTCCTCATTTTACCTTTAATGAGATGATTTACGACCGCACAACTATCTATGATTTGTCTTAACCATAGATTTCAAAAGTTTGTCTTTCTTTCTTAAGTTCTGTATTCAGTCAAACACCGCCACATAAATAAGAAATTATGTATTCAGTCAAACACTGCCGCATAAATAAAACATAGGAAGTATACATTATTATTATTATTATTGTTACTGTTATTGAAGATCTTTTGTCAAATTGATTAGCAATTTTATTGTCTGTCAAATGCAGCTTATGTTTGTGGGGAAGGGAAAGGAGTTATAACAGAAAAATCATTTATTTTGGGTGAGACACTCAACAAAAACTCAAAATTAGACATTGATGTGGAGAGGAAAGTGATAGAGGACAAACTCAAGGAACTTGAAGCTCAAAGCTTGACAACAAAGGAAGTGACAATGGCCATGAGAGACCTAGGCATTCAAAGGTATTACGAAAGGCCTAATTAATTAATCAATTCATAGCATTACTGAGATAATTTATGATTATAGTATTAACAATGAATCTTATTTATCTCTAGGGCAATTTTGCATGGGTGGCCAAATACATATTCCTTCACAAAAGCAATGGGAGAGATGTTGTTAGGACACTTGAAAGAGAATCTACAACTTGTTATAATACGTCCAACAATTATCACTAGCACTTATAAAGAGCCATTTCCTGGATGGATTGAAGGAGTAAAGTAAGTGAATCACCACTGTACTTAATTGAATTTCTCTTTTATTAGTGTCAATCAAAATATAATTGGGCAACTATACTGTCTACTAGCTAGAAAACAAGAATGTAGCGACGGCCAAAATTTCTTAGTTAAACAGTAAAAATCTCATGCTAATTTCATTCAGTTACGGATTAGCAACGGATTATAAGAAAATTCGAATTAGCTAGGAGCTATTTAGCGACGAATTAGCTGAGGATTACTGACAAATTTCATAGCTAATTTCATATTTTCTAGTAGTTATATTACTCAAATTCTTGAGATAACTAAAATATGGCACAACATTTAATGATCATATCGTATATATTTGCGTACAATTTTTCAATTGCAGAACAGTGGATTCCTTTATTTTGGCATATGGTAAAGGAATAATGAATTTCTGCTTCGGCGACCCAAACTCAAATATTGATGCGGTATGTGCTCTATCTATTTCAGTTTATGTCAAAATATTTTTTATTAGTTATTTTCAAAGAAAATGACTACTTTAATTTTATATTTCGATACAATTAATTTTACATTCTCTATTTTACCTTTAATAAAAAGTTCTATTAGCCGTACAAAAGTTATGATATGTTTAAGGTTATAAATTTAAATTTTCCATAGCCACACAAATGTGTTATTGTTTAAATATCATAAGTTTCAACTGTCTTTATTTATTCCTCAAATTTCATGTCTATCTAAACTAATTAGAACGGATGGAGTACATCTCTCCCAATAAAAAGGAAAAGAAAAGAATTGTGCATTCTTAAGTTATATATACACCGACTGGCAGTATAAAGATTAATGATTACCACAATCAAATCATTTTTACCTATTGTAGTAGATAATATGTATTATTTTTAAAATTATAAATCTCATATTATGAGGAGGCTTAATTATAAATATTCATTAAATAACTTAGTGTGAAAAAATTATTTATCCTACCTATGTATATAACTTAAATTCTTCTTAAATTATAAAAAATATTTTTACCTTTTACTTTTTTAATTACAGATTCCAGGTGATATGGTGGTGAATTCAATCCTTGCGGCAATTAGAGCACATATTGGAAATCAATATTCTTCTTCTCAAGAATTTATATATCATATAAGTTCTTCCGGAAGAAATCCCCTAAAATCTTCAGATATTCGATTGTTCATGTTTCATTACTTCACCAAAAATCCATGGATCAACAAAGATGGGAACATCATCAAAGTTAGGATGCCTACACTATTTAGCAGCATGGACAGCTTTCGAAAATACATCTCAACCTATTATTGGCCATGGCTAAAGGTTTGTTTTCAACATAGTAACATTTTTTTCAATCTTGATTCAATTTTCTCTGGGTGATTTTAGGTAATTAAAAGTAACCAACTAACAACTAACAAGCTATAATAACCCACCAAGTGCTGGTAGTTGAACTCATGGAGTTTCACATGCAGAATTTGAAATTTTATAATAATGGCTATTTTTTAAAAGAAAAATGATCAAAACAATTTATTGTGAGTCAAGGAATTGGCCAGTTGGGTCAGATTGGACAATATTTTGGCAACTGAGCTTGAATGACGAGCAAATACATGTAGAAATTAAGAGCACCCAATAACTACTTTTCGGCCATATCTTTGGAAAATGACCATTATCTTGGACTTCAAATTCCACAAGTGAACTTTAATATAATTATGAAATTTGAAACTTCACGACAATAAACTATTTTTCGATTATTAGGGTAGAAAAGTGGTTATTTGCCAATTTTATCCCAAATACATTCAAGTTCATAAACTTGGCTAATATAATTTTATGTTAATAGAGTTATCACTAAAGTGTTAAGTAAATTATGATTCATTATGATAAAAAGCCTTAAATGTGTGCCAAATATTTTTTTACACTTTCAATGACCTAACTTGTGCTATTATATATGCTTTTAGATACTAGAGTTGGCAAATCTATTATCATGGCGTCTTTTTGACAAAACCTACAAGGATTTGGAAAGGAAGATTGATATGGCTATACGTCTATCTGAACTCTACAAACCTTACTTGCTTTTCCATGGAAGGTATATGAATCTTGAATTTTCTATCTCTTTTCCAATTACTTCTTCCACGTGACACTTTTTTTCCGTACGTTCTAAAAAGTTTTATATATAGTTGCAGGATCGATAGTAGGGGTCAACGTTTTTGATGTTACTGAATCTCGTGCTACGGAATGAATCTAGTCATCATCCGATTTAGATTTTTAGTATGGATATAAATGCTATAAAGGTGGTAAAATTAGTCCATAAAAATATGATTCGCTTGATCCGTCAAGTTTGAACAGGTCATTAACTCAATCTGTTTGACTCGTCTAATTCAGCTCATCTATAAATTGGTTGATTTAGGCTAAAGTTGTCAAAATATTTTTTTACATTTTTTTATTTAAGTGCTATATAATCATAATAAAGAAAAAAAGTTCAAATTGTTTTGTTGGGTAAGCAAACAAATTATAATAAAACAAATAAAACAAATAAAATTTGGTAAGAGTTGAACATGCTTAGACATGTGCTCTGTCTTGAGCCGAGGGTCTCTCGAAAACAACCGTTCTACCTACTAAGGTAGAGGAAAGTCTTGCGTACACTCTACCCTCCCCAGACCCCACATTGTGAGATTTCACTGGGTATGTTGTTGTTGGTAAGAGTTGGACAGGTTGGATATGACCCATTGTTTAGCCCATCTTGACTCAGTCTATCTCAGCTCAATTAGCCTTTGGGCATGCCATTTATTAAACCAACTTACTTTGCCTGCCCAAATTTAACCCTACTGCGTCTATTTGACACCACTATTTAAGATCACAAATTTCAAAAGTTTTTAAAAAAAAAATTTATTGTCGATTAAAACTATGTCACATAAATTGAAATGAAACTATAATACCTTAATTCTAGTGGCTTATGCATCATTATAAACAACTTTCTGACTAATGAAATACACTTACATGTAAACTTACGTTCCTTTTTTTTTAATAGCTTTGATGATGCTAACACCGAGAGGTTAAGAATGGCAATAAAAGAAAGAAACATGGATGATGTGTTCAACTTTGATCCAAGTTGCATCAAATGGGAGGATTACTTCATGAAGACTCATCTCCCTGGAGCTGTGAAGCACATATTCTAAGGATTTTTTTTTAAAGATTCATGTATTAATTAATTAGTTCTTTTTAATCAAAATATCATATCAGAATGCTGTAATATTATGAAGGAAAAAAAAAGCATCCCGGTACACTAAGCTTCCGCTATGCGCGGGCTTTGGGAAATATCGGGTCAAAAAGTCTATTGTACGCAATCTTACCCTGTATTTCTGAAAATACTGTAATATTGTTTGCAATAAGAAATAAAATAGAGCATCGCCCTACCCCCAACCCAACAACCGTTATTTTCATTCTAGTAAATGTTTGGCTAGGTCACAACTATATAGATGGTTGTGTATTTGTGTGTGAGCTAACGGTAAATAATGGAGCTAACCCCGCTAGTAAATGAATTGTCCAAGTCTATATAAGGAGTCCATGTTCCCATTCTATATCCTAACTCAACTTAAAAGCGTGAATAATAAAAGCTTGTAGGGTGGAAGGACTCGATGTTGGATCAAGTGGGCCTAACTCAACCCCAAAATATAGGGTGAGAAGTCCATAAAAGGAGTTCTCATTCCATATCCAATGAGGGACTCTTAACATTTTGGCTCCTCGTATAAAATTATCCATTTAACATATAGAGCTAAACGAATAAACAAAAAAGGGTTATGACATAGAATCCATAAAGTAAAAATTTTAACTAAGCGTAATAATATAATTTAAGTATATGGGTCTTCTGATACATATTTACTTCAATGCACCGCTCAAAATTTCGACTAGCATCTCTTCGTATCAAATTAAATGAGCTTAAAATTTAGTATGAGCTTCACACAAGTGTTGCCAATAAGAATTTTGAACACCCATTCCTAATCAAAACATTTTTCAATGATGTGGGTTTCAAGGACTTCTTTCACTTAGCTATCGTGTAAAAAAGAAATAAAAACTCTGAAAGAGTTTGTCAAGTTTTTGCGTGGATTTCCCTTCAAAGGCACTGATTTTTATTTTTTCCCCCTCAAACGGTTGGTCTTTAATTTTTAAATTTATTTGAAAATAAGGTCCGGGTTCGAACACATCTTGCGTTGTTTAGGCCGAGAAAAAAAAGAAATACTTTGTCTTGCGTTGTTTAAAAAAAAATTTGACTAAGCTGAGATTCGAACCCAGAAACACTAGGGTTTTTAGGGGAAGGACAAAAAGTAAAGATTTTCAATTTGATGAACAAAAATTAAACACCGCGAATAAGGACATTCCTGTTAATTGCCCAAATTTTGTTTGGACCAATTTTTTTTTTTTTGGCAGACTCCCTTTAAATATCTAATTCTATTCGAGCTAGCTTTAATCCAATTGAAACTAGCCTTAACTAAGTTTCATACACTTTGGGATACCCTATATCATTTTGATCGAACCAAAAATCCTAGTTACCCACCTCATAATTCAAGCTTCGTCTTAAATTCTAAATATTGTTTTCTACTAACCATGATGGAATCAACTAAAATCATAAATTTCTAGGATTAGATCTTACCTAATATTGTTGAAATTAGTGTGAAGTCTTTTTTATTAAAGCTCTACAAGGGGGCAAGTGCACATACGCACGATTTTGAGGCCATCATTGAAGTCAACTTCACAATGTATAAGCATAAAAAATTTATAAATATATTCACTTTTGGAAATTAACTAACAACTTCAGACATGCGGGTCTGGAGTAGCAAAATTAGCGTATGAAGTTATAAATTTTGTCTTAATTGTTGGGAGGTCACACACACATACAAACACATACGCACACTAAAGCTCCGGCAGTTTTGCATGCACTTCAGCTGCATATGGCTAAAGTATAATAAGTTTTGCCCGCAATCACTTATGCATGAACACCTATTTTTGCATGCACTTCAACCACAGATGATTGAATTGGATGCGAAAATTGGTTGCACTTCTGTTTAATTGTAGCTGAAGTAGAACATGCTATGATATTGACCACTTTAAACCAAGCTCGTAGGGATTTTCCGGAAAAAAATTCACACTATTAAGAGTATCTCTACACCTTATATGTAACTTTCAAATCTTTTCAACTACAAATGTCAGACTTTGTTCGCTCACCCAACCATCTACTCCTAGAACTAAGTTTCACGTGGCCTATCACCATGATCCACGAGTTTCTCTCTCAAACTAAGTTCCATGTGATCCATTACCACGATCTACTGGTTAATTTGAGATTCACGGTGAGCCACCTACATGGCCAAGCATTTATGGTCACTAAAACCAAGAGCTAGCATCTTTTTGCGCGTGTGCATCTCCAAGCTACACCTACATAGTAAAGATAGTAAAATCGAGCCCATACCATCACTTCGTCACTTTCATACCCGTCTTGTCGAACCATTAGCTTTGATACCGATTATTGGGCTAAGTTAGCTCAAAATACTCTTAACATGATAGTAATATCATTTCAATTTCAGCCCAAGTTCACACGATTATTCCCTAAAAGGCTTCACACTATTAAAATATCTCAAACATTTCATGTATATATAGTTTTCTAATTCTTTTAACTACCGATATGAATTTTTCCCCAATTCCTGGCTTTGTTACAAAGATGATTTATTGGAATAAAATGACCTAAACATTTAGGTAAGGGCGAACTAGCTTAGAGATGGAACTAGGATTTTGAATTTGTGGGATTTGAATTCTAGAAAAGATAACATACTAGATTCTAGATGTAGATCTTGAAACACAAATACCTAATGAATTCTATCGAACCCGTAGACAAACTTATAACTCCGTCCTTAGGTGAACCTATAGCATAATTAATTGCTGAAAATTAGAAGCACCTCCTTATCTTTTATCTGGTATTAATCTTCTAGTTTGCCTATATATACTGGCAGATGAGTGCATGATATTCATATCAGATATCATTTTCAATATCACAATTTACAATTGTAGAATTTAGCTTCCCAATTTTTACCCCTACTTTTCTTTTCTTTTCAGCTATTTTTACACTATGGAATCATCTAAAATTAAACCATTTCTACAAGGCAAGACTATTCTCATTACTGGAGCCACTGGTTTCCTTGCAAATAGTACACTTTCTTTCCCCCTCTAGATATAAATATCTGTTCTCGATAGTAATTATTTGTAAATTATTTTTTAATCCCTTTGGTAATTAATGATCAAGTTAACTAAACTTGTATCCTCGTGTAATTCTATTGACTAACATTGCCATACTCAGGGGCAGCCGGGCAGAGCCACCTTAGGCCAAGTGATGTCCCGCTTGATCGAAAATTTCCCTCTGTCTCAATTTATGCGACACAACTTCGAATTTTGAATGTCAAACAATTTAATTTTGACCGTGAATTCGAACATGAAATCATTAATTTTATTGAAATAAAACTTACATATTTGAAAACTATGTAAAAAGTATTATAAATCACAATAATTGACAATTCAAAATATTTAAAAGGTATATAAAAAAATTTACGGTCAAAGAAAGATTTGTTTAATCTCGAAATATGAAATGTTTTACATAAATTGGAACGGAAGAGTACTATATATGAATAAAATATAAGAATATTTTTTTATATCTTAATAAAGACAGATTATTTTTTTACGTAATGTAGTTTTGGTGGAGAAGATACTTAGGGTTCAACCAAATGTGAAAAAGCTATTCCTTCTACTAAGAGCTTCGGACACAAAATCAGCCTGAAAACGCTTTCATGATGAGGTATTGGACATGTTCTTTCTAGATTTTGTTTAATTACGGATCCCACATTACCAATTTAGATACTTAGATCATTTGATTTGAACGAGAATGTTATGGTAAATATTAAAATTTTATTACTAAGAGTCTATTTTGTTTTTACTTAATGTAGTTATGAGTTTGTATTATTCTGATTTCAATTCATTAAGTTCTCAACTTAGTTAAACTGTGTGCATGCGATAAGTCTCATGGGTCTGATGGCATCCCTGTGAGCTTCTATCCGTCCTATTGGGAGTTTCTGAAGGATGAAATTCTGGACACCATGCATCACTTCCATTCTCATCAAGTATTTGAAAAAAGTTTTTAATGCCACTTATATTTGCTCGCATTCCTAAGAAGACTGGAGCAGTGGAGCTTACAGACTACAGGAAAATTAGTTTGATCAGTGGGGTGTAGAAAATTATAGCCAAAACTCTGACAGAGAGATTGAAGAGAGTTGCTTACTCTCTGGTAAACAATCATTAAATGGCTTTCATCAAAGGGAGACAAATTATGGATGTTGCACTCATTGCCAGTGAGTGTGTGGACTCTTTATTTCTGATCCTAAGCTGTGAACTCATGGTCAAATGGCTTCTGAGGTGAGCCTTCCCTTCCCTATGGTAGTACTGTGAAAACGGAGATTGCTTGTCCTGCTCGAGCCATCAAGGAGGGAGCTAAGGGAGAGGAAAAGCTTATTAAAAAGGTTCATAGGTGGTCGTTTAACGGCCCACGAATATCTCTCTTTTTGATTCATGCCTGGCCCTTCCCTTCCTGGGTCTGGATCACAGTATACCTGCGACTTTGTCCCTTGTCCAGTGCCTAGCAGAGCTAAGGGGGCTTCAATCCTTACTCTTTATCCCCGTCTTCGTCCAGGCTAACGGGGCCTTACTTATTCAGAGGGAAGAGTGGAGCCTCGAAAAGCACTGTTGAGAGGAAGATCCTTGGCCCCCTTAATTCGATTCGAAAAAAAATTCTAATTCCAAAGGCTTAGTTCGGATCTACAACCTTGCGGGGCCCTTGTGGTTTGCGAGCTAGAGCTGGCCAACAGCCCAGTGAACCGGGTGGGCACTCGAAGAAAGGGGGGCACACTGATGAGGGTTGAAGGGATCGATACCAATAGCCTTTCACGGGGAAAGACCCATTCTTTATAGCCGTTACGAAAGCTCCCGAAGAGAAAGAGGTCTTTGTTGCTGCACTCTGGACTTTTCATTGGTGCTTCCATGTACTCATCTTTGAACTTCCACCCCGTGACATGTTTTTTTAGCATCTTTTACATCGTAAATAAAATGAACCGAAATTTTTTAGCATTCGGTCCCTTTTAGAGGCAACAATTGACTTTCCCTTATTTATTGTGGTCCCAAGAGGTTTCGGTATTTTGTAAGTTCCTAGGTCATATCGAAATGACTCCATTGAGAGTAAGATCTGTTCGATATGTAAGTGGTATAGTCACTACCTGTAAGGCAAGCCCCAAAACACCTTACTACTTTCTAAGATTGAAAGGAGATGTTCCCGGTATCATGTGCAAGCTAGATATAGAGAAGGCATATGATCATGTCAATGGGAATTTCTTGCTTGGCATTCTTAGACACATGGGGTTTGGTGAAAGGTGGTTTTAATGGATTGGGTTTTGCATTAAAACTGTTAGATTCTCCATACTCGTCAATGGAGAACCTGTGGGTTTTTCTCCTTCAGAAAAGGGGGTGTCTTAGACAGGGAGATCCGCTCTCCCCTTTCCTTTTCATCATAGCCATGGAAGGATTTAACAGTATGATGAGAAAAGTTATCAATAACAGCTCGATCAAGGGATTCAAAGTCAGCAACACGATAGGAGAATAAATGGAAGTTTATCATTTGCTCTAAGCAGATGATACAGTGGTATTCTGTGAAGCAAAGGCAAAGCAGATCAGCTCTCATTGTTTGTGAAGTTGTTTCTGGTCTATGTGTCAACTAGAGGAAAAGTAGTCTTTTTCCTGTCAAGGAAGTGGAGCAGATCCAAGCCCTGGCATATATTTTGAGGTGTAGAGCTGATAGCTTACCAACTAAATATATGGGCATGCCTTTAGGAAATAGACACAAAGATTTGGAGATATGGGATGGAATTATGGAGAAAACAGAGAAGATGTTAGCAAAACTAGAGGCACAATATCTCTCACTTGGTGGCAGGGTCACCCTGATTAACAATGTGTTGGACTCCTTACCTACATATGTTATGTCTCTCTTTCTTATTCCATCCAAAGTGGTCAAAAAGTTGGACAAGCTTAGGAGAGATTTTTTGTGGGTGGGAAAAAAGGAGGGCAAAGGCTTACACCTAGTAGATTGAAAAATATTGTCCAGCTAGATAAAAGCTCTGGTGGGCTGAGAATCAGGGATTTAAGGAGACAAAACAATTCTCTGCTTATGAAATGGTCGTGGAGATTCAATGGGGAATAACATGCATTATGGAAGTGGCCATAAGCAAATATGGGCAGACAGAACATTGGTGTACTGATATTGTCACTAGCACTTACGGAACCTCCTCAGTATGGAGAACCATTAGGAACCTCTGGCCCAAACTAACAGAGAACGTATCCTATAGGGTGGGAGCTGGGAGCAAAATTTTGTTTTGGAAAGATCTATGGATTGGCCAAGTGACTTTGATGCAGGCCTTCCCAGATTTATTCAATATCAGCTCTGTACCAAATATTACAGTGGTTGATAGCTGGTCTCAACATATATCACATATAGAAGGCATCTGAATGATTGGTATATGAACAGGTTGGTTGAGCTAATGAATCTCGTAGAATGTTTCAGTGGTACTACTACAGCTCCTGATACTATCAGATGGAAACATGACGGTGATGAGAAATTTTCTGTAAGCAAAAGCTATATAAAGAAAGCAGAGCTGCAATCTCAGATCAGGTCAGACCCATGGAAGCAGGTTTGAAAAAATATGACACCGACAAAGGCCAAGTGTTTTACTTGGTTGGTTGTCAGGAAAGCTTGCCTCAGTCATGAGTGATTACAGAGAAGGAAGTTTCATATTGCTTCCAGGTGTTTCCCATGCTATGAGAAAGGAGAGCCAAATAGCCATCTGTTACTTCCCTGTAAATTACCTCCCAACTATGGTCTTTGATCTTCAGTCCAATAGAGATCAAACGGACTATGCCTGAGCATACAACAATCCTTTTAAGTTGTTGGATAGGAGAGGGGGCAGTAAGAGTCGGAAGAAATGGTGTAGATTAATTCCATCATTCATCTGGTGGACAATTTGGAGGGAGAGGAATGGAAGATGTTTTGAAGACAAAGTTAACAGCATTCAGAAAGTTAAAGGAAGATGCATTGCTACTTTTTGTTTTTGGTGTAAAGAACATTGTATTGAAGAATCTGAACAGTTAGTAGATCTTTTAGGTTCTCTGTAAGTACTATAGGTTGTTCTTAACAACTTTTTGGAGGTCTCCAACATGTCCTTAATGCTGAGGAATACACTTTATCAGTTTAAAAAAAAAGTAGTATGAAAGAAGTTACTTGGGATTAGGATCACAACTATAGGAATTAGAGATTTAAATAGTAATAAAACCATACACTATTTATTAGAAGTAAAATTTTGTCTTTGTATCTGGGTTCATAATTTAAAATGGTGTTCGAATTTAATTAACACTACTTTTACTTCACATTTCACTTATTTACAAATATTTCAAATTTTTTGTCCATATAGTTATTTTTTTGCATTACGTATATCTTTAGATTCTTTGCATTTTATCCGGCTTTTCGCCTTTGGAAACACTGTTTAAAGGGGGTGAGGGACTGCAGCCTGAGCTTCTGAGACTCAACATTACTTGCACTTTTGTAGTTGGTTAATTATATTGTGAAAGAGGCAGTGCAGTGGATTCAGCAGTTTGACTTATGCTTGATATTTGTTGTGTGTTTGTCCTTTAGTTGATTCACAGCAGACTATGGAGGAAACTATCCTGGTGGGTGATGATCTGATGATGGGCCCGCCATCACCAGTCATTCCACCTGAGATAGTGTCTCATGTACTCGAATGTGTTGATCTCTGTGACGGAATCTTGAGGAATCTGTTCCTGTGTATGTCTTCTTTTCGTCAATGATCCTTCTCCGATTCATGTGGTTTATAATGCTCATCAAGTCAAGGTTTTTCTTTTTTAGGCTTACAAATTAATGATATGGAGCCATTCTGTCAGGATGCGATTGCTTTATATCGGCAATGTGCAGAGAGAAGGGTGAGAATGATAACAAACAAGTTAATCTCTTAACATTTTTGCTCATAGAAAGTTGATTTTCATGTATTCTACATGAGGTTTTTGTTTGCTTGTGTTGCTCCCAAACGTACATGCAAGTATACGCGGTCGTACAAGTAATATAGGATTTAAAGTCCAGAAATCATACCCACAGGGACTTATAGTTTCAATTGTTTAACTAATCTAAATTTAGTTGTAAGTTGTAACTAGTCAAGAGAAAGACAGACATAGGGTTTATTATAACTAAAGTTAACTAAAAGAAAACAGTAAAACAATGATTTAGAACTAACGAGAATTGGGTTTAATCAAATAAGAGAGAGATCTCGGGTAATGGCGATTAACACTTTAGTTGAGCCTTCTAATCGTTCTACCTATCGATTTCCTGGATTACTAGTTGATATTAACTTTATGAGTATCTTTCGAATTACACGCAAGTCTATTCAAGCTACTCTAACGCCTATATTTTTATGGTCGTCAGAAAATAGCAAGAACACCTTTAACATTCCGTATTCAACTAAGCAAGGCTAAAAGGTATATTTCTATCCTCGATAGCAAAACATCGATCCTCAAGTGATTCACGAACAAGCTCTATTCATTTTTATTACGCACACAGTTCCCTTTTTCAAGCACAATTAACGTGCCACAGATGGAGTTTAACTATTGGCCAAATAATCAAAAGATTATGCGCAAGAATGAATAAGCAATCCAAAGACGGAAATCAATAGATAAAAACGGTCATCAGAATACAACATTCATGTCAATCCCACAACCCTAGAATCGAAGTGTTTAGCCACTCATGTTCTTACAAAGCATCAAAACTATGTTTAGAAACATGAATTAAACTAAAAGTAGGTTGTAGAGATAAACCAATGGTAGAATCTCCCAACAAAGCTCCAAATGTGTTCTTCTCTCTTCAAGATATGTCCCAGCCGCCGTTTAGATGTTAGAAACTCGTATATATATATATATATATATATATATATATATATATATATATATATATATATATAGTACGGTCTAGGTTACCTAAAACCAAATCCCACGCGAAGTAGGAAAATTCAGTCGGGCTTGTGCCACCCTTGCGACGCAAAGGTGGCGCAAGAATGTAAAACAACTTCAGAAACAGTGATTCTTCGCGCCATCCTTGCGACACAAAGGTGGCGCAGAAGCCAGTCTTCAGCTTCATCTTTGGGATGTCCTTGCTACGCAAGCCCACAGCAACTGCTTCCACCAATTTCCAACTTCGTGCCCAACGCTCTCAAACTTCGCCAAAACGCTCTAAATTCTTTCAATCCTCTTAGTTGTACCTAAACATCACAAACAAAGCAACATAAGCTCGGATATAGCATTTTTGAATCAAAGGTGCGATTAAAGTGCTAAGAAAGTGCGGCGAAATGATGCAAAATATAGATATCAGCCTGAAAAAATAATTTTATGTTGTTTTAGAGATTTTTATGCTAGTAGGAAATGTAGAGAATTTCTAGTACATCTCATTTTTTATTTATCTTTTGTAAAAATGTTGGCTTGAGATGAATTTAAATGGGAAACATGTTCGGTGAGGATGTTAAATTGAAGCATAGTTGTTGTTAATTTGAAGTTCTTATCTGTAGGATAAGGAGCTCAGGCAACGCCTTCAAGATAGTGAACAGAAATTAGGAATGTCAATGCCTCTAGATCAAGCAAAAGAAAGAGCCACTCAACTAGAATCAGAAACCACATCACTGGAGAGGTATGTTAGAGTCAAATTTAGTAATGATATTGCTGATTCTGTCTTTTCCTTGACAGTGACTCATTAAGTATTTAGTCAGCTTAAACTTACTGGCTATCTCTGAGCATCAATGCAGCTCCTTTCAATGAAGTTACCATTATTAACGTGTATAGTTTATTTGTATATAAGTATTGATAATGCAAAACAGTATAAGCAGTCTGAATCTATTATTTTAGGTGAAAATAGCCAATAATAGTAGTTGTTTTCTAGGAGTCCGACTGACCTTTGAGAAATTATCATTATCAGTAAAACAAGAGTAACATACTTATTCTTTGTGTTCGACTGATGAAGAGACTGTATTTCAATGTTGGCTTGTCTTCATGTTCACTTGTTAACGAATTAAAAAAGCTAGATCTGTTCATATAGAAGTTGCTGACTGTGTATATTAGTGAACTAGAGCTTTTGCCTTGTCGTCAGAAATTGCCACAATAGTTGTGGTGCCAACCTGGTTTTAGTGAGTGCAAAGAGTGTTTTCCATCGTATTCACTTCCCTTCTCATTATCGGTCATGTTTGTCTTTGCTTTTGATATATACTATTCTAATTGCAATTTGCGAATGTATTCATCCACAATGTGAAGGTGATAGCTTATGTTGGTACTCAGGTCATTCCAAAGAAAAGAAGTTTCAAGTACCTCGGGTCTATTATCCAAGGGAATGGAGAGATTGATAACGATGTCACACATCGTATTGGGGCAGGGTGTATGAAATGAAGGCTCGCATCTGGAGTCTTGTGTGATAAAAAGGTGCCACCAAAACTTAAAGGCAAGTTATATAGGGTGGTGGTTGGACCGACTATGTTGTATGGGCCAGAGTGTTGGCAGTCAAGACCTCGCACATCCAAAAGATGATAGTTGCGGAGATGAGGATGTTGAGATGGATGTGTGAGCATACAAAGTGGGATAGGATTAGAAATGACGATATCTGGGACAGAGTGGGAGTGGCCTCAATGGAGGATAAGATGCGGGAAACGAGGTTGAGATGGTTCGGGCATGTGCAGAGGAGAGACACAAATGCCCCAGTGCGGAGTTGTGAGAGGTTGACTATGAACGGGTTCAGGAGGGGTAGAGGTAGGCCGAAGAAGTATTGGGGAGAGGTGATTAGACGGTCTGCAGGTGCAACTTACTAAGGACATGACCTTAGATAGGAGGTTGTGGAGGACATGGATTAGGGTAGTAGGTAGTTGAGTGTAGTCTTACTTACGCGTACATACTGATAGTTGTAGTGTTACTATTGTAGGTCTACTTAGCCTATCATACTAGTAGGCGCAGTATTGTCTTATAGTCCCCTGTCGTTTGATTTCTGCTGCTATGTGTTCTTTAGTATACTTTGTTTATCTTATTTACCTGCGTTAGTACTGCTTCCCTTTCAGAATGCTCTATCATGGCTTAATCGCTTTTGTTACCATCATTTTCATACTGCTTTAAATTTCTTGTCCGAGTCTGACCGTTTCTCTTGCTTTGCTTATGCTTATGCTTATGCTTATGCTTTGTATTGAGCCGAGGGTCTTTCGGAAACAACCGCTCTACCTACCAAGGTAGAGGTAAGGTTTGCGTACACTCTACCCTCCCCAGACCTCACGTTGTGGGATTTCACTGGGTTGTATGCAGTATTCTAAAAGACGGGAGGCGTAGGGCGGAGCATTTTACCTATCGTGGTACAGGATGTAAGGCCCATGATTTTATTTTCTTTATTTGTTAAAAATATCATTTAAAATGTTAAACTTCAATAACATTATACAAAATATACTGAAATTGTATACAACTTGAAAGAAAAAGTAAGAAAATCCTTTTAAATCTCGAGGCATAGTAATATATGTACGTAATAATATTCTAAGTCGTCAAATTCTTAATCATAGAACGACAATAAGTAATAGTTAAATATTTAAAAGAAAATCTAAAAATAAAATATTGGCGGACAGAATGTATGAATTTAGGTGTAAAGCATGCACGGAGTTTTGAGTGTACAGGGAAAGCATCCAAGGCATAGAGGTGCATGGACAAATGCCCCTTTTATCGAGGTGTTATCCCTATGAGACTTTAGTTCCCATGGTTGCTCCGAGGCGCTTGAGGGCTCCTCGACCTTAGGTGAAGCCCGGGATGTTCCTAATTTGCCTTTTAAAACAGTATTCATATGCAATCGGTTACCCTCAGGCTGGTCATGTAGTCACTATACTCTACTTTTATACTAGGGATATGGTCGCTTCAGTTCTATTATGTGATCAGGGTTACGATCAGGGTTACACTTAGGTATATCTATTCTCTGATAATGGCAAGTCTGCCCTGGTGCCAGGTTATTTCTTCAATGGTCTTGTGCTCTAATTGAAACCATTACGAGGTATGGCGGAAAAAAGCATAAAATATTGGAATTCTCATCCGTGGATGTAAAACCAGTCCAATTTAACATTTTTGTCAGATTTGAATCCTGCATATTTGATGGTATCCTTGACCTTAAAGGTAGTTTACCCTTTTGTTTACAGCATTTGATATGAATTAATATACAATAAGTATGTCCTCTAACTCTTCTTCTTTGTTTGGTCTAGGCGCTTGATTTTGGCGAGTGGATTTGAAGGTATTGGAAGGTTTTCGGCAGCGATGGAGTCTACATGATCGCCTAACTGATACCAAGTATGATAACTGAATCTTCTGTTAGCTATTTGCCTAACCCCTACCTTGGCGATTGAAGGGTACACTTGGTTCTAGCATAATATTTAATGAGCAGGGAACTTGGGAAAGTTTGCCTTAGATTTGTACATCATTTAGTGTAAAATCCAGTGCTATTTTCTTAGAGTAACACTAAGTATGCCGTTACTCGTGTTATAAAACTATGATGTTGTGAACCCTTAAACTTGACAATAACAATGTTTCGATTTAGTGGATCATCTAAATTGTGTACTTTGCATGTGGTACCAGTATAATCAATCATGTCAAATGGTTTGACATTCTATCTCAAATTTTCAGTGTAGATCCTGTTTTGAGATCATAATGTTCCTTAGACCATGATAGTGTATTTGTTCTGCCAATTGCAGATGCGGCTATAAATTTGATTAACAATTTGAAACTGCTGAAATATGCATAAGTTGGACTTGGTTTGTAGGTCTCATGGTACAAGTCTTATCTTAAGCTTGAACCTATTATGATGTACCCAATCAAAGCTACTGTCTTGGCAGAGAGTTGAGCTGGAGTATTTACAAGCCAGTTCCTAGAGGTCTATGTTG
The DNA here is from genome assembly GCA_034509755.1 of Anisodus tanguticus. Classification (NCBI taxonomy): domain Eukaryota; kingdom Viridiplantae; phylum Streptophyta; class Magnoliopsida; order Solanales; family Solanaceae; genus Anisodus; species Anisodus tanguticus. Next base: position 55,003,759 of record CM067544.1, read on the forward strand.
TCCGTAAATCAATATCATTTCTTTTCTATTTTACAATTTTAAATTAAAAGTGAAATCTTAGGAGATAACTGTCAGAGAAGGCATTGCTGACAATGAAGAAATAGAAGCTATGTTAGAACAGTCCTTCCATTAATGACTATGCATATCATACTTTCTTGTGTAGCAACTTTTGTTTAAAGTTAATCGCCATGCAGGCGAAGGCTGGAGGCCCTGAAGGGTGGAATGGAGAACAGGAAGAAGGATGAGCAGGCTGAAAATATCCCTACCAAGAAATGATGGTTCTGGTAAAACCAATGGTTACAGAGTCTGTTATTACTCTCTGATCATCCAAAAAATTGTTACCTTTGTATTCTTTTTTATTGTTACTTGATTCCTCCTTGCTTTCCTCCGTTTTGTGGAGGGTGATGACCCTTTCTTTTACTGGTGGAGAACCTCACGCTTAAATATGTAATCTAGTGAGATAATGCAGGAATGAAGTTGAGTGTTAAAAATGTGTTCTTAGAGGCTTTCATTTCAGTACTTTGATCTATACTCTGGATTTTTGAGAGGGAACTTTGTACTTCGCTTCCCTCATATGATGCATCGATTGTAAGAACCCTCGAGAATAAAACATCTTTTTTTTTGGCATTGAGAATAAAATATCAAGGGATTATTTATGGTTAACCTCTTCACAACTTATCAATGGATATAACCCTTGGTATGTATAATTTATCAGTTTGGGCATGGATTTTCTTATTTGGACATCTTGTTTGGCCTACTGGATTTATAATGAAAAGTATATGCTATCTATCCATTAGGCAGGATTTTTAGTGGCCAAAGCACTTAATTGTTGAGGAGAAAGTGTCCTTTTACTGGTCTGATGACTTCCATCCTTCGACTTGTTAAATATATGGATGATCTTATCATCTTGTGTCCAGAACTATGCTTTTGCTACTTATTGAACACAGCAACAGAACGCCAAAGTTTGATCTTGTAGGACATGAAAGCATGCAAAATTTCACAGATGGATTATAAGGATAACAAATCAAGTCCGAGAAATATGTCATGTCACGATGCCAATACAGATACAAATCAATGTTACTGCTCGACTAACTAGTCCAATGTATTGTAACCTTGCAAGTCTTGGTAGGAGCTAAAACTGTTTCCCCTCCAGACCCCTTAACAGCTAAATAAATACATTCCATTAGTATTATAAGCTCATCATTTGACTGGTAATACAACTTCACGTAATTTTAACCAACAAGCTTTTTGATACAGTTGACTACCTTGTCATTTACTAATCAAAGTAAAAGTAAGGATGACTATTTACATTTCCCTGCTCTTGCAATTCGAATATCATAGAATAATACAAAAAGAGACATCATTTCGAGCGCATGATACAGAAGATCTTGAAGAAAGATATTGAATTGGTGCTCCAAATAAATATCTGTATATGCTATCTGGATATATCAATCAATTTTCCACCCAGCAAATCTGGAACTATGGCTACTGGATGCAACACTTCTCCTTTTTCCTCCCCGAAAAAAGAGTGCAGCTGTTAGCTGTAGATATAACTGGCACTCTCCACTGGTAACACTCGAGGGCATTTACCCAAGCCCATGCAGACAGCTGAGTTTCTAAAACACATCAGCTCTCATTTCATGGACTCATTAGATACTCTGGGGACTAATGTCTATACCGATAAAATTAAGTCTTGCTTTGGATGCCATGAGTCACCCTCGCACCATGCAGAGCGGCCAGTAAAAGTTGGTGCTCAAACTGTGGTCACTGATACTGAGGTGCACTTATCTGGCTTCCAAAATCCAAGTAGTGCATTCTTGGAGCAATTGAAACTTTTGATTTATGGCTATATTGAAGAAGACTTGCATTTTATTGCGGAAATCTGAGACATCTTCCTTGCAGCTAAATGATCCGGCACAAGTACAGTGGTCTGCTAAATGTGCAGCTTTAATCTGGTGGCATTTTAGGCATACCAGATCCTGAAGATGGTATAATCTCTCTCTCTGGCGCACAATTTGAACAAGAGCATTTTCCATTGCTTCACGATCATAAGGTTGTCCACACTGGGGCACAGCACAACGCCACTCCTGAGAAATCAAAGCTCTGTCTCGACACAAGTCAAGGTCTCTGCAGTCGTTGCAGTAACTGAAAGCAACAGATCGTGGAAATTAGAAAGTAACTAAATCCTGGATATTCTAGAGAAGACAAAGCCCAGCAGTGGCAGATACTCCACCAGCTCTTGTTTCAGATGAAAGTGACCTATTTCCCCTACATTTACCTGCAAATGACATTTGGAAGAGTATATGATACAGAGAGACTTTGAAATTCTGCCTCCGGAGCGAATTCCCTCACACGAACAAGTTTTAATAGGTTTCTCCTCATGATCTGCATAAACAAGAAGCAATAAAAACTAATTAACAGCGAGCTGCAATGAAATGTTATTGTTGCAGAAGAATCATACTAGTGAAAATCGAACTTATCTTTAGCCATTAATAGACTGTCACACTCTACTTTAGAACACCACATTTCAATAGGCATTAAATAATTTAGAATGAAATGACACGGCAAAGTAATCATATTTATTCAAATCAGAATCTCTAAGTTCTAAGCTCCCAACAAATTGGAACTAAAAACATTAGCAGGACATACTGGTTTATTGAGAAGGAAGATGTTGATGTAATATTACAATGAAGGACGTTAAGAAATAGACCTCGGGCCTAACTCAACTAGAAAAGCTAGTTTTGTGGTGAAGATTGCCCAAGATCATATAAGGAGACCAATTACCCATCCCACAACCAATGTGGGACTTCTAACCCCCCCCCACGCCCAAGAATGGATGTTTGGAGCGTGAACAATATAACATAGCGGTGCAACATCAAGTAAACCAAGAATTGGGACAAATCTGATACCATGTTAAGAAATGGATTGGGCCTAACTCAACCACAAAAGCTAGCTCTTGAGGTGTAGATTGCCCAAATGATATATGGAGACCTATTACTCATCCCACATCCCAAGTGTCAAGTCATGGGCATGCATACTTGGTCTCCTTAATTTGGTCGAAATCCCCACCTCAAGACCTAGATTTTGGAGTTGAGTTAGGCCCAAGATCCATTTCTTAGCAAAGGGGAAACCAGAAAAAGCCTTCAGACAGATGCATGAATAGAACAAAAATCATTTCTATTAGTTATAGCCTATGAAATCACAGGTAAATGAGAAAGGTCCTTCATATTTACAAACATTTTCATTTTGGGAGCAAGAGAAGAAAAAGGACAAAAAGAAAATAGGCAACAAGCACATAACACCAGAACATAGGAGCATTGAGAGTTTTGCATTGTTGTCAAAAGAGCACAACACGGCCAATTTTGCAGCTTTGTCACGATATCAATGCATAGGTGCTAACAAGCCTAAATAACAAGCATTGAGAAGCAGAACGCAACAATTAAAAGACACAGGGCAGTCTTTTGGCAAATGGTGAATAGGTATTACTAATGCATATTTCGTTCATTAGTAAGAAAAAGGAATCTTGAAAAACATTTAATACCAGAACTTCATGCTGCACATTCTGGTCAAGGGTCAAAACTGCACAGACATGCTTAATGAAATCTAAAGCTGGATCGCCCTTCTGGATGTGGCTATAAGATTGTGAGTTTGCATCTGATGTCTCCTGGATCTTCTGAGAGTTGTTCATCACTTTCATTTGAAGATTAGGGTCACAAACAATTTTCAGAAGTTTGTCAGTGAAGTAAGTTCGGATCTGCAGGCAGAATTTTCTAAAGTTAAATTCTCACACGTTAAAGAACCCAGCACAAAATTGACAATGACAAGGGATGCCTATGAATGAGTTGTAGCAGATACCTTCTTCTTTAGATCTTCTGCCATTTTCAAATCAAATGTTTCAGCAAGTGCAGCAGTGATTGATGGTGTACATAAATCACCATCACTAGTAGATGCTCGATGTGTAGCTTGTTCTTGTGCATATTTCCATGGAACATACATAAACTCCGAAACAATCAAAATGAAGTGATCCTGCATGAAAGATCAGCACCGATTAATAAGGCAGAACACTTTATCAAGGAGACTGGGGATCAACTGTGTTTTGTTGCAATATGGTGCGACCAAGTTAACTTGCACTATTAAGATCGGTGGGTCCACTTGTATCTTGTTTCACCTTCATATAATAAAAGCAATGTTCCTGTATAGTTTCTAGCTGGGGGAAATACCTGAGTTGCCTTCGGTAAATTTTCTGCAATGTTCCAGCTTGACACAATGTCGACTTGAGATTCACCACACACACTTTCTTCACCTGGTTCTGAGTTAACTTCTAAAGGCCCATCACCAAGTCTAGCTTGTATTCCGCCATAATTGTACTATCATAAAAGGATAATTGTAAGACGGAAATTAAATAAATGAGGATAGAAAGAACATATCTGTTCTCAGAACCATCAAATGAACGTTAGCTTCCTAACTCTTTACCCAGAATAATGGAATACTCCATGAGGCAAGGAACATCCAATCTTTTTCTATCTTATTTACAAATGGATTCTACCTAGTGATTGATGCATTGCAGTTTCATTTAGATTACACTTAAGCTATCATATCTAACATTCATTTAGCTTGAAAAGATAATACAAGTTATTTCCCAGCACAAAGAAGGCTGGCTAGGGCATTGATAGCATGAAAAACTATTGGAAGAGATATCTAGTGGGCAACAAATTCATCACCACACTCAAAAACAGGAACTCAGGGAAATTAATGATTCGAAGAAAAATGTGACAACCACTCGGATACAGCTAGAGACTCAGAACATGATCCGCTCCTATCTAAAATTCTGAATGCGTGTATCAGCATTGACTTATACACAACAAAAGGATCTTTTGTGATTCTATATGCATAAACCTGTCTCTTGGAGAAATGAAGGAAAAGACAGCATGGAAAGCTAAAATGTTAATAACATGAACAAATAAAGCCAACTGCCACAGCTAACCTGATCCATGAAAAGCAATGAGTGCCAGAACTGCAAGGGCTCAAGTTCAATCCACTCAAACAGTTCTCTGCAGATACATAAGAGTAAGGGAGGAAATCCAAAAATAACTAAATCTGTTGAGAAAAAAAAAAACTTCAGATTCAAGAGACCGACCTTGTTTGTACTGCTTTAATAACACTATCACAGTAGGCTTTGGCTGCAGATACATCCGACTTCCCAGTGTCGATTATAATTTTTGAGAAGCTGGCAAACACAATAGCAGCACCAAATTTTCGGAGTTCAGCCACAAGCAATGCAAACATCTTTTGCATAACCTGCCAATTATGAAAATATTAAAGTATCAGTTTTGATGAGTGCGAAAAGAAATGGAAATCACGTGTGAATAAATTAGCATGCTGGAACACATTCCAGAGAAATAGATGCCATCAATGTCTTATGTTTCAATAAAGTATTTGTTAGGAGTTGGAGAAGGACTGTCAACAGTACTAATAGCAAGAAGGCACGTCATGCATCTTGATTAGAAAATAGAACTCTTTATGTTCTTTTTAGACAACCCCAAAGTTTGTTATTCAAGAAATTACCTTGTGAAGCATACTGTGAAGAGCTGGGTCATGCAGTCTAGATCGGGGGCTGCAATAGTTAGGAGGACGATGTAGCATTAGCAATCAAATATAATTGTGAACAAAGGTGAAAGAAGCAAGCAAACCTGCAAAGCCATCGGTACAAATGTTGCAGCATTGCATCAGCAAATATGTTTCCTGATGTTACTGCATCTGTAAGGCACCTCTGAATCAATTGCTTGAGTACACGAAATGCAGGTGCACAGGAGGTCGTTGCATCAGAGAAGTACTGTTCATTAGTAAAATTCGTCATAGGGTCCTGGTCCAGTCCAAACAGAGTGCCTCCTTCCATTTCATTTACTTGGTTGCTTTTCAGTAGAGCATCGACAGCTAGATGATGAATCTGATCACAATATCAGAAATAACAAGATTTTTTAAGTAAAAATTATAATAGTATTACCTGTATATTGGGAACTTTATACCAGACATATAAAGGAAAGAAGTAACTGAAAGAAAATTGATGGAAATTTAGACCTTCAGCTCAACAGTAACTTTTCTATATGCACCCGGGTAAGTAAGAACCGGTTGATTGACCTGCTTTCATAAATCACAAGATTGCTTAAAATGTGATCAAGGAAAACGTCAGAAGGCTAAAAATTCTCTTGAATAATCAGTAAGAGAAATAAAGAAAGCAGATATTCTTATAAAAGAAGTTGATATGTTAAAGTTAACCTCATCCATAAACGATGATACTTCATCATTTATGCCTCCCAAGTCAGGGATGCCATTATCAGATACCCACAAGACCTGTGAGAATCAACAAGATTTATACAATCATGTAAGGATATCTAAAAATGCATTTGTTATGCACAGAAAAAACTTAAATTGCTGAGAGTTTCAACAAAAAATCTTGCTTGCAAAAGTGCAAGATGAGAGAAACATAGGAAACAAACAATTTAAAAAAGCTACTTATGAAGGTCGATTATAGCACTCTATATCATCAGAAAGATTAAACCCGTCGTCAAGTAAAGAAGTACAGTTCAATATGAATGAGATAACCTGTTGCTGATCATGAAGTGCTCTAGAAAAGAAGATATCTGCGGTATGCATGAGCCAGTCAACATCAAAATTCCCTATGGGAACCTACAAATGAGGCATTGGAAACTTTTAACATTCAGAACTTTCTTGGATTAGGCTATACTGGAGAGGAGAGAATAAGAAACAAATTACATGGGCATATCTTGAGAGAGTGATCCTTTCATTTAGCCACTGGAAGGATGCCACACATCGCTGCATTCCAATCTTTGCTGCTACATTTTGCCAGCCTAGTGCCTGAAAAGGAGAATTTTTCAGTGTTTCATTGAGTATACATAACGATAAGATACACAAAGCAATTGTTCCTTCTTAATCAGGTACTATCATCATTTGTTGGACCTGATATTGGCTATCCCGAGCATTACAAGGGATACTGATGCAAGGAAAATCATCCAAAACTCGTATGCCAGACTTCAGTAAATGGGCATTAGGGCACTCAATAATGGCAACTGCAGGTCCATGATTCCTGTGTGTCAACCAACGGATTTACATGAGATACTTATCAAAAAATATGGGGCTTAATATGAAAGAAAATTTCAGGAAAAGCTGAATCTCTCCTGATAGCTCAAGTTCAATATTTCAAGATAGGAAAACTCAAACCGAAACATAAATTTGATAATTTCAAAAATATGTAATCAGTTTTGAGATTCCCCCAACATCCAAAAAGGTATAGCATGTTACAAGCAACCACCTTCTCTCTCTCTCTCTCTATGTATGATGTGTGTGTGGACGGCTTGGATGTTTAACTAGACATCACACATGCCATCACGGTAGTCTATTCTTATTGATGCTGCTGAAGTTCATAAACATGTCTACTAATGAAGAATTGGGATGTGGGTGATACTATAATGCTTGTATTAGACAAAAACAGGTTGATCAAATTCTAACTGTTAGAGTATCACGTATTGGTTGAGGAAATGGATTGTTGTCTCCTTGTATGGTTTAAGGCAATCCTCACCTTGAAACTAGATTTTGTTCTTGTGCTACGCCAAACGTCCATTTTCTTAACATGTATCAGAGCCGGACCCATCCTTATTCAAGGTTGACCCAATGTGCTTCCCCAATATTATGTTATTCACACTTTAGATGTCCACCCCTGAGCGTACGGGAAATGTCACAGTATCCCACATTAGTTGAGAAAATGGTTGGTCTCACCTTTTACGGTTTTGGCAATTCTCACCCTATGAGCTAACTCCTGGAGTCAACTTAGGCCCAACGACCATTTTCTTAACTAGATCATCAAAGGACTGTGGCTGAGCTGTGGTCACCTCAAGGGTGGAATTTCACTTTCAGAAGACACCTCAATGATTGGAAAATTCAAAAAGTAGCTGAATTTTTCAACACACTGGATCAATTCAATGGACTTCAGGTAGGAGAGGATTTTTTTTGGTGGTTGAGAAACAACAAAGGGGTGTTTAAAGTTAGTGCAGCATATAGGATGATGGATCAATCAAATCATCAGATTGCCAATTGGCCTTGGAAGCACATATGGAGAACCAAGATTCCATACAAAGTATCCTGCTTTGTGTGGCTTCTAGCTAAAGAAGCAGTTTTGACACAAGATAATTTGATGAAGAGGGGGATCATTTTGTGCTCCAGATGTTTTCTATGTGGAGAAACAGCAAAGACAGTTAGTCATATGTTCCTTCACTGCAACTTTTTTTTATAATGGTAACATTCTATATATCCACAGGTATACTATACCATAAAAGTATAGTCCCCCAACCAAAGCATTACAGATTATAGCAAAAAAATCCTTCCTATATTGCTAGTTACATATTGTCCAAAACATCAAAAATATCTTCTGTTAGCACTAGACATTCCTGCTTACACCAAAAATAGTAAAGAGCTAAACAATTCATCTTCAGCTTCTGTACATTGCTTTTTTTATCTTCAAAGCATCTCTGATTTCTCTCTTTCCATACAGTCCACCAAATGCATGCAGCGAAGGTGTCATAGGCCCTAAAGAGTTGGGAGGAGGCAGGAATACTTGCAAAGGATAGAAACAGATGGAGAATTGTCCCTGCCAGTATATGGTGGACAATAAGGAAAGAAATTCTAGATGTTTTGAGAACCTAGAGAATGGAGTGCAGGTCAAGTTGAATTGTATTTTATTGCTTTGTTTTTGGTGTAACCAGGTTTACTCAGATGATACTATTACCATTATTGATGTTTTAGAATCAATACAGGTATAAAACAGTAGTCTTGGAGTACTTTTGTAAATATGGTTTCTGTACAACCTATGTACTGTTTTGCTCATATGAAATACAAGATAGTTACCAGTTTCAAAAAACAATATTGTGCATCAACATTTACTGGCACATGAATAGTGTGAGATATGGTTCAACATATGTACCAGCAGGCCACTGAGGATTCGATCTGACCCTACGGAATTTTGTTTAGGCTAAAGAAATTGTATAATATCAGCCTCTGGACTGAAAAGGTAAGAAATAAATTTCAAACTATATGATTGACAAGAGGGCATACTAAGAACAAATAGAATGATAAGGATTAAGATAATGGTTGATGCCATGTGACCAGGAGGTCATGGGTTCAAGCCGTGGAAACAGCCTCTTGCAGAAATGTGAGGTAAGGCAGCGTACAATAGACCCTTGTGGTCCGGCCCTTCCCCGGACCCCGCGCATAGCAGGAGCTTAGTGCACCGGGCTGCCTTTTTTTAAGGATTAAGATAATGGAAAATAACCTATGCTCATTAATTGCTCTCTGTAGAATCTTCTCAGCGTCCTTGATGTACCCAACGTAATCCACCTAATACAAAGAGGATAAGAATGAGATCAAAGCCAAAACATTATTTAATTGATTGCTATTTTGAGGAAACAATGACCTTACCTTGAAACTAATACCTTCCTTTTGTGTGATAGGCTGCCCAGACAATGTTTGGGAAGCTTCATAATAATGTCTTTCAAGAATGTGTGGTGATAATTCCTTGTTTTGAAATAAATTAACAACCACAACATGTATCATCTTGGACGCAGGAAAATGTCCCACGTAAATGGCTCGTCCATCGGATACGCTGAAATGTAAATCAGATATCACATATTAAGTCTTAACAACTCGCAAAATCTGTAATGTGAACTTAACCAGTTGTGTGACTAAATCCAGAAGAAGCAAATTGGTCGCGAAAATCGATGCTGAATTACAGAAGCAACATGCCTGCAATTGAAGTTAAACAATTAATTGTTCTAACAAAATGCTTGATCAATGCTAGTGATGACCGATATGTTTGCTTACACCTATGGAAGAATTCGAGAACTTGTTATTTTAAGTAAAATGTTAAGGCTCTGATTTGGTTGCATTTGCATTAGAAAACTACTGGGTTTGGTTTAGTTTTGGGAGAATAAGGGTCCTTTTTGGACCAAAAATGTAAAACGTGCCTGATTGGATTTAGTTTTGCTTGAATTTTTGGTTGGTTTTGGGAGGACATTCTGGAAGAATTAGTTTTGTTTTCTTTTTTCCAAACGCAAACATAAGTGTTTGGATTTGGTTTTGGTTGAACAAATTTCCAGTTTGTTAAGAGAGAATTGGTATTGGGCTGTCTTTTTGGAAAATTACTAAAACCCTAAAACATTATAGAGACTTCCAACATAGTGATTCCCTTGCACCATCTTAGTGTCAGCTCTGTTTTTAATATATTTACTAGTTTACCAGTTCCAAAAGAAAATACTAGAGACTCTCGTGTAATTGAAATTAATTAAAACTGGCTGAACATCTTTTCTTTCTACCAAATGTAGTTCAAAATAAAATATTAAATTAAGGGAATAATCAAAATTTGTCAGCCGAAACAGAGGCAAAAGTTCAATATTGAAAACTGAAAGCAGTGCCCAACAGACAGCCTAATGGCCAGTTAGTTTCAGAAAGTAAACACCCCTATATTTAAGAACACATTGTCAATCAACTCAGTAAGAAAATAAGGGCTACTAAGAGCATGTTTGTATGACTGTTTCCACTTATTGGTGATCTAGATATGAATCATTCTGATCTAAGCCCATTAAATGTAGCTTTTTCTTTTACACCCACTTATTTGCTCTGAATAAATCTGGTTCAATCAGATCTTTTTATGGCCCAAAGATTCTTGGGTAGATGACCTTTCACCACCACTTCCACTGCCAACGAACAGCCACCACTGCTGCTGTCAGTATCAATCGCTCCTCTTCTTTTCTATACTCCTACTTTCACTTCCTCATCTGTTCTCTTATAAATACCACCAACTGCCACAGACGGGGGAATAGAAGGAGTGATACACAGCCACAGATCATCCAAAAAAGAGAGTTGCATAGAAGAAGAAAGAAAGATCCAAAGAGTAGCTGGAAGAAGCATATTTTCTGAGTTTCGACCTTGCTACTCCTTTTTTATTTTATGCCTTTCAGCATCATGTGAAATTGTAATATTATCTAAACATTAAGATTTAATTTAATCAAATATTGAGTCTCATGTCCCTTCTTTTTCTGATGCTTTTATCGTGATTAATATCTCTGAAACTGATTTGCATTTAATAGAGAACAGATATAATAGAAAAAAAGTTAGTTTAAAATAAGATTTTCTCAAACATTTTGTTGATAGAATATTTAATTACTATTTTAATTTATATTTATTAACTTTTAAATAAGATAAATTAGACACATTTAGATGCTGAGAACGCAAAGGTCTTAATTATCAAAGATTCAAACAACTTTGAGATAATATCTTAATAATTAGTTATGTATTCAAATATCTTAATCTTAAAACAGAAACAGCCCCTAAGATGCCATGAATTTGAGGAGTTGTAGCACAAGGATTCCTCCTTTTTTCCAGCAGGAGAAAAGCACGGGCTACCCCATTACATTTAACTCCTAGCGATGCGGTAGGTGCCACCTAGCCAAAGGACAACGATCAATGGAAAAAGGAATGTAAATAATTGCATCCCCGGACCCAAAAGGTGTCTCTGATAGATAGCAGAGAAAACAAAAGTAAGATCAACAATTAGCATGTGTTGCACACTTGCACCAAATGAAATATCAAATCCCACTAGGACGAGCAATATACAGACAAAACTAAATGAGCAAACACGGGACTCGACAATATTACAATAACACAGACTAAACACAATTCTGCTAACTCTGCCCCAAAGACAGGAATTCAACTCTATTTTCAAGCTTGAAGTTGAAATTCCCATCCCCTATTATCCAATATGATCTGACTAAGAAATGGGAATAATCAATCTAAGAAACAAGTCAAACAGCTAAGCCGTAAGCAATATCCAAGTAATTTACATAGAAGTGAGCAGAGTAAGGCAAGAACTTTGGATACCAAGTAGATTAATATATGACAAATTAGGTCATCAATGGTTTTGGAACTTCCAAGCTATTTTTAGAATATGAGCAAGCACTCCAAAATTTGCTTGCTGTAATTCTTAGAAGGAATCAGGGTTGGCAAGTGAATGAGTTTTACCAGGTTATTGATGGGTAATCATGTCCATAGAGTACCCACAGTCGACCACGGGTCATGTTAGTGTAAGTTTGAGAGTTATAGAACTACCTCCGAATCTGGGATTTGGAACCTGGCCACTTTAACTATCAGAAGATCCTATGTGGAGAGGATCTTTTAACACATGGGGAGAATCTTATCAAAGTCAAGTAAGAATATATTCAAATATTTGATTCGATGAAACAAAACTGTCATATGTATCCTCATAATACAGTGTCACTGACCAACATGTTTCCTCTATAGGACAAGTATTTACCATGCACGTTGAACTAAACATAATATATTGTAATTCATCAACAACAACGTACCAAGTGTAATCCCACAAGTGGGGACTGGCGAGGGTAGGATGTACGCAGACCTTACCCCTACCTTTATGGGGTAGAGAGGTTGTTCCCAATAGACCCTCGGCTCAAAAGAAAAGAAGAATTCGAAGCAGGGTTGCAAGAATATATCATGATTCATCATAGAATATCAAACTTGAGATGGAAATCCAACTGTAACTTTTAGCAGGTATATACTAGAATCTAAGGGGATCCGAACTTACCTATGATATAAGTAGAAGAAAGCTATTGACTGATCCAAATACGGGCACTCAGTTGTTGTCTTCATATGCAGCTCACTCAAACTCCAACCATCTTGTGGATTCCTTTTCATAGCTGCTTTATCAACTTTACAAACACAACCCATCTGGAGAATAGCACTGAACTCCAACGGAACCTTTGTTTCATATATTCCCTGATCAAATAATCTCGTAAGCCATATTGCAGCATTTATAGACAAACATCCAAATTCAACCAGAAGAGTAAGAGTTAAAGAGATATATTCTTTTTCAGTAAAAATATGAGATCACAATCATGCAACCAGAATTATGAAACATAAAAAAACTAACATATATATATCTTGCTGAATGACTGGAATGCTTAGGGGAAAATGTCAATTTTAGTGAACCCCAGCGGGTGCTCTATGATTGAAACTGGGAGTGAATCCTCCACACCTTTGGAATTACTTCTCAGGTATTATGATTGACATAAACAAGGGGAAGATCCACCATTTTATATTGAGAGCATCTTCTGTTCATGAAAAACTCTCTCCTATCAGATTCATAAAGTATTGCGCTACTGTTATTCATGGAACTCATCTAGTACAAACAACAACAACATACCCAGTGTAATCCCACAAGTGGGGTCTGGGGAGGGTGGTGGGTACGAAGCCTTACCCCTACCTTGTGAAGGTAGAGAAATTGTTTCCGGTAGACCCTCGGCTCAAGTAAAGCATATCAAATCAAGTATGGAAAGGAAATACAGTAGTGGAGAAGCCATGCTAGAAATAAAGTAGAAGAGAACAACAAATGGTCCTCATCTAGTAACAACTTAAGATTATGTTACTAGTAAATATAATTTACATGGAATATTCTCCTGATTTAGAAATAGGAAGAATAGAAGATAAAAGGAAACGGTTTCCATAAAATGCAAAATAATTAAGCTGGTGATGTCATTTTTTTAGAAAGATTAAGCTGGCAATGGTCCTCATCTAGTGAAAGCTTAAAATTATGTTACAAGTAAATATAATATAAATGGAATATTCACCTCATTTAGAAAAAGGAAATTTGAGAAATATGAAGAACAGAAGATAAGAGGAAATGGTTTCCATAAAATGTAAAATAATTAAGCCGGTAATGTCATTATTTTAGAAAGAAATTTTTGAGAAAGATTAAGCTGGTATAATCATCCTATCTCAACAGCCAACAGCTAAGCTATTTATTGGTCCTGTAAATGCCGGTGCTCTATTAGGACCAAATACACCATAGATACTCAAGTCTAGAGAAGGATCTGGTAAAGGAAAATGAAAATCGGAAGCTCTTCATTCTTTGCGTTGATAACCATTTGTTGGTCTTGGTGGGAAAATTAATGGTTTTTGTCAAAAAATGTGTTAACAGATCTTTTACTGTAATTTTATTATTACTTTTAACCCATGTAATGAAAATTTTCTAAACTATAATTTTGTTTGATTAATTTTGTTGACATACACAAATCACAAACCAAGTGCAGAGTAATGGAAGACCTTATATCTTTTTCTCCCTTTTTTTTTTGGGGGGGGGGGGGGGGGGGGTTGTTGAGTGTGGAAGACTTTTCATATCATAAGTTTATAAATTATGATTTGTGCTCTCGAGATCTATGATTTTTTATATTTAAAACAAATTTTATAGAAATAAATTCGTACTGAGGAAAAAAAATGTTAAGAGACCATATTGTATCATTTTTTTATAAGGGCCATACTGTACCAATTAACACATATTTGTGACAGTTCTTTTTTTGATAGATAATGCAAGTACTTTGTTGATGTAAACCAGCAAAAAGATTGCTGGTCAAAGTATATCCAAAAGGGTAAGTATCTTACAGTGAGTGTGGCCAAGGAAGGAATGTTGTCTTAGCTTTCATGCTTAGCACAGTATTTAATCCGACAAGAAAGTACAAATGCACTTGGATTTAGGCATGTTGTCTTAGCTTTCCTATTAATATATTGCCCCTTAAGTTTCTTAATCCATTCTACAGGTCATGTAATCTGGTTGCCTTGCACTTGAACATTTTTAAGGAGATTCAAGAAAAAAAAAGTATGAAGTTTCAAGTTTATCAATCTAGAATTTGGCTAAATAATTGAGGTGGATCTTTATCCCCACTCTTTTTTTTTTGAGAATGTGGTCTATATCCACACTCTTGTTATTGTCAATTCATTATACTCCATTTTTCAGCACATCCTCTTAATAAAAGAGCAAGCCAAATATCAAACAATTATGTAGTAAAACTGTCATACATAACAAAATCTCAAGCTACAGTTTTCAAGTTTTTGAATATAGAATGGCAAATGAAACATCATGAATGGGAAATTCAACATCCTAACAGAGAAAAACATGTATGTCCAATTAGACAATTAAAACCATTATTAACAGTACACTTAACATACAATTGATTCAATTTCTTTAAGGAAAACGGAGGGAAAACGCGTTAGACAGATCATATAAAGGAACTTGACATCAAAAGTAAGTTTTTGTTTACATTTGTAATTGCCATTTATGAGTGAAGCACATGCACGCAGGTGTGTTCAGGTTTATGAACAATAAAGAACTTTAGGCGAAAGGAATACTGACCTCCACTTCTGGATCAGCAAGGTGAGCTGCTAGCTTTTTGCTCTCTGACTTGAATTGATCCTCATCAATAATGACCTAGGAAAATCAAAATTGTGTAGCGACGGAACCTAAAACCTTTGCATCCGAACGCATTAAAATACGATCAGAACTGATAATGATCAATGTACCTCAATTAAATTGTAGCTATGGCGTCCATGAGGAAGAATCTTGTTGACACGTCTTCCAGGAAATTCCTCTGTTATAGGAGCTTTGGAGTTGAGATAAAACACTCTGGGGATAGTTACTGAAATTTTGTGCAGGACTCCTTCCACAACTACCCACGCAAAAAATTGGCCATGCTGTGAAGTTGGTTCAAGCTGAACTATCTGAAGGAAAGACAGATTACATAAGCACCAACGGAAGAAATGGATTCAGCAGAATGCTCATTAAAACCATATGAGCAACATCACCTGCCAGTGACTTCGTGTGAGGGCTAATTCAGGTCGCTCAAAGTAGGAATTAACCCCAGTTCTACCCTGGCGTTTGCGGTTTACCAGGCTATGAAACAATTCAGTACTGCCATTAACATGGTTTACTGTCCTTGAGGTGTCCAACCTAACAAACACCAAGCACGTCAGAAGAAGAACAAGCAACGATGCACCACGGAGAGTTCGATCGAAAACGAAATGTTGAAATATTTGAATATGAGTATCTGTTATGTCACCACACATTGTGGGATTTCACTGGGTATGTTGTTGTTGTTGTATCTGTTATGCCTGTTCTGATTTATCTGAGCAAAAGTGTTTAAGTAGGAGATATTTATTAAAGTCCAAGATAACAATGATCAAAGTTATACAGCAATGTGATATTCCATATTCTTTGGATAGCGAGGTAGCTGCAGTAGGTGTGACCGGTGAAAAATGTTATGATATAAATGATATAGGTGAGGTTTCCTCCACCCATAAATAGATGTAGTTATTTTGTTATATTTGTACTCTATTCTTATGGTATGTTCTCATGGTACCAAGCACTATGAAGAAATAACAATATTTTAAATTCTCTGTAATTTCCAGGGAGTTTGTCAAAATTCTGTCACCTGCTCTTTCTAGTGCCGTCAAAGGAAGTAGTAAGGAATTTTTTTTTAATCAAAAAAAATTATTTACTACTTCCTTTTTTTTCCTGTGACTATTGGATTCTTGTCACCACATCCTTTCTAGTAACGATTTATCTTATAACCATGGTGTCACAGCCAGCTTGCGCGCACCTCGACTGATTCCACGAGGTACCTGCTATTTCCCGCCAGCACAGGTATCGGGTAACTCTGTCTACCAAGTCTTGGACAGATGGGATGAAATCACCTGGTGTTTTTGCCTGGTTCTCAACTCACTTCATTGACCACTATGTCACACCCTGGGAGCCTTTTCTAGTCACTATTTATTATCTCTCGACTGTTCACTATTCTGGTTTACTATTCTGAGGACATGACCTCAGATAGGGGGTTGTGGAGGACACGGATTAGGGTAGAAGGGTAATAGGTAGTCGAGCGTAGTCCTCTTTACACTTACAAAATAATAGTGTAGTGTTATTACTGTAGGCTCGATTAGCATGTCACACTTAGTTTGATTCTTGCTGCTATGTGTTCTTTAGTGTAATTTATTTATCTTATTTAGTTGTGTCACACTTAGTTTGATTCCTGCTGCTATGTGTTCTTTAGTGTAATTTATTTATCTTATTTAGTTGTGTTAGCTACTGCTTCCTGTTGTTAGAATGCGCTACCATTGCGTATTTGATTTTTACTATCTGCATGTCCACAATGCTTTAATTTCTCGTCTGAGTCTGACCGTTTCTCATACTTTGTTTTGCTTTGCTTGCTTTGCCTGATTATGCTTTATCTTGAGCCGAGGGTCTCCCGGAAACAGTCGCTCTACCTACCAAGGTGGAGGTAAGGTCTGTGTACACTCTACTCTACCTTCCCCAGACCCCACATTGTGGGATTTCACTGGGTATGTTGTTGTTATTCTGAGCACTATTCTGGCGAACATTATTCCACTGACATTGTATTTTTGCTTGGTGGTTGCATCTACTTTCTATTTTTTCATCTGCATCATATTAGTTGTCAGCAGAGGGAACTTCTAAGGATGGTGCTTTTATTAAATTCAAAATCACAATATACCATGATTTCTAGTCATGCCCGATAACCACTCCGGCAGTAGCTAAACAAAATACACTAAAGAACACATAGCAGCAGAAATCAAACTACAGTGGATTATAAAGCAATAATGTGTCTATAAGTGTGATAGGCTAATCGGGCCTTCAGTAATAACACTACAACTATCAATTTGTAAGCATAAGTAGGACTAATCTAGTAACTATAATTATTGGGCTCAATATCTATGCTTCAGCTTGAGGGGGACTATTGCAGAGTGTATATAGACATCATTCTTAGTCATACACAGAGCCATATTTAGGTAGCAGATTTGCAAGAATCCTTCTTTATTTCCCTTTACAAAAAAAAAAAAAGGAATCCTTCTTTATTCCTTCCTTAGTTAGCACCTAATATACTGTATTGAAACATTGCTTACCTATTGGAATAATACAAGTTCTTCCATTTGATTACAATATAGAAGTTGTCTTACTTTCTATACTTGATCTTTTTATATCTATGTTTGTAATAAATACGCTACATTTTAGAAAATTATTCCTATTTCCTTCTTATAGAGATAAGCATACCTTTGGCGTTTCCTTTCCTCGCGAATCTCTTTCCATTTTCTCTTTTTTTGTTGTAGCCATCCATGATAATCTACATTCCTGTCAACATCTTCCACAGCAGCAATTTCTTGCGAAGGTAACATCTTGAATAGACTGCTAGCTTGACCATTTTGCTGTCGACTGTCGACTTGATCACTAGTGTTTACTGGATGTTCTTTGTTGACTCCATGACAACGAACAACAGGCCTTGGACCAAATATAGACGATTTACCACTCTGTTTAAAGTCTTCCAGATCTTCAAAATTTTGCTGATTTTTAGAATGTTTACTGGCCACTGCGTCATCTCTGTTCACTGAACTGAAGATATCATTTAATTTTCGTTGGCGAAATTTGTCTTCCTTTTCACGAACCTTCTTATGCAGCCAATCAGGATGAACCACCCTTGGGACAGGGTTTGAAACCTGAAAGCTCCAGAATCATGTACTGGGATTTGCAAAGTACTGCATCCTAATCCATAAAATTAGACAGCTAACATGTACCTTCTGCATTGCCGCAGGAATTGTGATAATCTTTTGGATTGCTGAACTAAGCCGTTGCTTGTAATAAGACCAATCAATAATGGAACGTATTCCAATTTCTGATGATATTTTGCACCACTTTTTGACATAGAACCTCATGATCTCTGAAAAGCCAAATGTATAAGCAACTAATGCTCTTTATGTAAGGTAAAAGATAAATAATAGCAAGTTAATGCAAAAACTTACCAGCATTAGTTTCAAATATGGCAACAGGAATAGCACGTTCGCTTACTGGGGTTCCCTGCACAGATGAGACAATTGTAAAATTAACTGCAGAAAGATAGTAGCCAAAGTTATGGAAAGTAAGAAACATCAGAGCAGAAAAATTAAATTTATTGGTTAGGTACTCTATCTCTTCAATGCCAGTTCACCCTTAATCCGAGAAGCAACTGCATGCGTCTTGGAACTACTTTTTAAACAGAAATGATAGGAATGCCTTCAAAAGAAAACAACTGGCCTTCTATAATTTCTTTAGATTTTAGGACAACCAATTATATTAATTTAACCTTCAGTGGCCCTAGTTTTAAGATTTTCTTCCTTTTCCCCCCAATATTCACATTGGACAAACTTATATCAAGTGTGGAAACATCGCCACCTGAGTGGCTACCAAATTAATTATTCTATGAAAAGGAAATGGGCAAGAATAGTATTACAACATCTAGTTTGTGAATGCTGCACAATAGAGGAGCTCACAAGAAAGTTGAGGAAGGTCTGTAAGTAAGTAAAGTAATAAAATGGCATGTAAATAAGTCAAGAAACCAAGCATGTTCGCAGAGAAATCTACTCTAGTAGCAGAGTTATGCTCTTGAAACAACAGTGTATGTCAACGATTCACAAAATGTTATATGGGCCAGGTAATTTGGCCCTTAGTAAGGCGCTCAAAGTTATGATAAACCAGTACAGCTTCAGATAACACATATGCAGTAAATGAAGTCAATCGCTTCATGATGTCAAAGGTAGAAACTTAAAAAGTTTATAGATCAGTACTGAGAAGCAAAAACTGGATGCTGTGTCCAGCGGAACACTGATGGCAAGAACTTTTCGGGGTTTTGGAAGGGGCATGGCATAGCATATTTCCTGGCCAAGATGAGGATTATAATATTCTCAGAATTGACCACAACTTGTCCAAAAGAACTATTTTGGAAGTTAGAGACATCTTAACAGGACTTCATCCAAATGAGATAGAATTATGCAGATAAGAGCAAATAATTCCATCTTTGTCAAAGAGCATTTCGAAGCAGCCCTTTCTGATTTCCCCTCAGCTTTCAGACCGACTTCTTGGATGTGTCTCCATTTCCTTCACGATATTATGGTTAAAGTAAAATCCAACACTAAATAAATTGTCATGGAAAAATCTTTATTGAATTGATCAGGAAACACAAGCTGATAACTCTGAATACAGGGGGTAACTACCAAACCAAACTGAAACAGGTATACCTTTGGCTCACATGCAACAATATATTGACAAAGCAATCCTTTATCTTTGACCATTGCATCCCCCAGAAAATCAGCAAGCCGTTTAGCTGTGGTTACTGCACATGACTTTTGCACACCATAATCGGCTAGGGACTTGCTCATTGTGCTTGATTCAGATATATAGCCAAGTAACTCACTGTCTGCAATATCTTGGCCTTGACTCTGGAGAAAAAATTATACTTATAACTGCAACTATATTTGACAAATGCCACCTTTGATCACAGTTGCATAAGTTGTAACTATACATAGCATGCTTAAAATTAAGAACATCACATCAGTTTGCTTAGATAAATCTTCACTTACATCAAGCAGGTCAAGCCACCGATCTGCCACAGCAGCAACTGCTGAATAGCATTCCTTTAAGGTTGATCCATGGAGGAACTTATCAAAAAGCTCAGCCTGCAAATATGTTTTCACCCAAGAATCAATTCATATGACAACATAAAATTGATAAAACAAGTAACCACCAAAACTTTCTGTTGATCAGATGTTGGATCCTCATTGACCGTAGATAAGATTGAGTTAAACGGGCAATAGTAGCTTTGATAATCAAATTATGTTAAGCGATGGAATACCAAAGAGAAAATCCCACAGGATTAGAGCTGTATAAAAAGGTTTTCAAGATAGCTGTTTAGAGGCAAGAGTGTGGCTACAACTCTAACACAGTACAGTAAAGTATATCCAAATAGAAAAGGATAAACTTTTAACCAGTTCATAAAATGCCAGCTAGATATAATGGCAATGAAGCAGCTTCTTTGGTCCAGAATAAAATATGAGCAACAGCAATGATGAAATGGCCCTAACTTCCTCGCTCGTTATTATATAGTATTCATACCCAACTTTGCTTTAAATGGAGTAATCAAAAAAAATTGTGCATAATAAGACATTCATTTGTGCATCCAGTTTAGCCAGATGTTCCTTTCTCAGTCATTAGCTAGGACCAACTTAAAGGTTGCAAGTGAAGCAAGATGCAACAACTCAAGTCAGGACCAAAACCACCAAAGAAGCAGACAAAAATTATCAATTTACGAGATGCACACCATGTCAATCTTCTATGATAAACCAAAAACAGGGGGGGGGGGGGGGGGGGGGGGGGGGACAAAGGCATCCCTTCCTAAATAATTCTCAGCAGTTTAGATCAACCAGTAAACCCATCTAATACAAAGCAATGGAAGGCCAATGCCCAAGGATATTAACCTACAAGGCAATGTGAAAGAATCACATGATTTAGATGTAAGCAACTAGCAGACATGAATTATTAGTACAGTAAACAGAATGCATCTTATATTCCCAGATAATCTAACTCGCATCCTAATTAAGTCAAACTAGTTCTCTTTCAATTACTTCTCCCAACATCTAAAGTAACTGATTCAGCCAACTTTGTATAACTTAGGATTTCTATACAAGAGATCGGGAATTAGAATCCTGCAACACTCCGTAAATTCAGATTAGGTGTGGATGTGTTAAATGAGTATTAATGTGACATTTTAGACATGTGAGTGCTATCGGGATGAGTTTGGGCGGAAATAGTTGTTTTGAAATCAAGACGAGTAGTGAGTTGTTTGAGATTCGATAGAATCGGCTAAGTTTACGGCAGATCTGCCTTCCAGCCCGATTTCGTGAAAATCCATTGAGACCGGGAGAAAACCCAAAACATGAAAGTTGTAGATCTTTGAAATATCTTTCCAACCATATATAGTGGAGCTCAGACGGAGCTTTGTGCTAGAAGTTATGGCCATTTTACGGAGAGGCTGTCAATACCTTCGAAAAATGTAAAAAATTCGTCCAAGTGTAAAATGGACAGGGGGAAGCCCAGAGCGAGACAGCACCTCGCTATAGACCTCGCTCAGCAAGACGGGGGATCCAAAATGTCCATCCTTTAAATATAACACTTAGTCCAAAAAACCATTCACCAACACGTTCAATCCCGTAGAAAACCCTCTCCAGAGCGTTTTTCTCTCCTCTCAACCTCCCACAACAAGGTAAGTTCATTCCTAACAATTCCTTAGTAATTCTAACGTTTGATCATGATTAGTAACATGATTCTCCGACTAAAACATAGGATTAACAATGAAATCCTTCGCAAGCGATTCAAGCTAGGGTTTGGAGCATTCTTCGTCATAAATCAACATAGTTCGTTAGATTCTTCCTTGAGTGTTTTGGAATGATTAAGGTATGTAAGACTTTCCCTTGAATTGATAATTATAGACTAGAAGTTCATGAGATATACGTTGATGGGTATGATAGAAGAAAAGCATGAACGATTATATGTTTGGATTGTTGACTTAGAGTTGTTATCTTATGAGTGATGAAGTATAGTGATTATTATATCTATTTGGAATTGTAGAATCACCTAGAAACAAGAGGATGGGAAATTGGGTGTAGAAACACCATTAATAAGGGTTATGAAGCTTTATGCCCACCAAGTGTTTGATAAAATGCCTAGATGGCCAAAACATGATAATTGTTGCTAATTTTGATTCTATTGACATATATTGATATAGATTAAAGACGAAAGGAAGCGATGAACATTGTATTACACTCAAGAGCAGGACATTAAGGTATGTAAGGCAAACTCTCTACATTTGGGAATGTTACTAATTCTCCATACGCCACGTTCTTTTACTACGTTACGAATTGCCTTAGAAATATAGTTAAGCTTAGTTCATTGAATAGTTCCAGAACCTCTATTATCTAGTTTCGTAATTCGTTCATAACTTTCTTTCTGAACGTTGTGAGCTCAGTACGTAATCAATATAGACTTGTGTTTGATACCCACGAGTATCGGTCTAGAATACTCAGCATGTTGTAAACTAGTTAAAGCTTCAGTCCTCATAATCAGTTTCATGAATACATGTCTCAGCGAATCATTGCTCAGTGTGTCAATGTTGTATCTTTCGGCATGATTCTTAATTCCTTTATGTAAATTTTTATTGTTGAACACATGTATTTTGGGCCCAAGGTCACAGATTATGTATATGTATACTCGGGCGCAAGGCCACATATATGTGCACATACATTGGGCCTAAGGCCACAGTTTATTATTTTAGTTAAACATGTGATTCTTCATTTCAGAACTGGAAGTATTCATATCCTATACTTCTTTTGTTCACTTCAGTTACCAATTCAGTTTCAGTTTCAGCATTTACAGTTCTTTCTTTCAGTTGCTTTACATCCTAGTGCAATTCAAATGTACTAACGTCCCTTTTGCCCAGGGCTTGCACTTCACGGTGCAGGTAACGAATTTCAAGACGACGCATCTGCACGCTAGGATCTCTAGTAACAGCTGAGTTGGTGAGCCCCAATCTTTCGGGGCCTTATCATTTATTTTGCAGTCTTTATAGTTTATTACAGACGGTTAGGTATGTCAGGGGCCTTGTCCCAAAGCAACAGTCAGTTACAGACTTCATTAGAGGCTTCATAGATTATGTTAGCAGTCAGACAGAGTCACAGGCTTTTATGTTAGCTTATTGACTATAATATTTATCTTTCAAACTTTGTTCAGTATTCCGCACTTTCAGTTATTTATTCAGTCAGACCTTACTAGATCAGCATGAGTTAAGTTTATTTTCCACTTTCAATATGTCTTGATATCACATGTTGACTCAGGAAGTCAGTTGGTTCGCTCGGTCACAAGCAGTCAGGCATCGAGTGTCGTGTTACGCCCAGGCCAAGGTTCAGGGCGTGACAAATCCCTTCTGTGCCTAGAATAGAAAAATCCAACAAAAGACGTAATAAGATTTGTCATAACAACAAATTAAGTCAACTATAAAAGGAAATACATTGGTGGTGCACATTATATCTGCTGGACAAGAAGTTTAATATGAACTACTCCAAATCAAGATAACCATACCCTACTGTTAGAATAGGAATAGGATTTCATATATAGTATCCTACTAGGAAAAGGATTGTAATGTAGAATAGAAATAGAATTTTATATATAGTATCCTACTACGAAAAGGATTGTAATGGATTGTCTATAAATAGAGCTCAGTGTAATCATGTTGATACAACAATTCAATAATAATATTTTCTCTCATATTTTCTCACATGGTATCAGAGCTTCAACGAACTTGATAGAGAATCAAAGAGCTTCCGCATGTAGAGAACTTTCAGATATTTATAAAAAAAATATTCTCCTACAAATAATAGAATAATACACCGAAACAACAAAAATTGGCATGAACAGTGTCGCGTGAACAGTGTAGCATGAACAGTATTTTCCGGCGTGAACACTTACCAGATTTCGATCGTTGGAATTAGGGTTCACGTGATTCAAGGCTATTTTTAGCCATTCTTTTAAGAATTATTTTTACTGTCAACATCGTGCAGAGATTTCAAGCTGACCCATACCACTTTCTTCGAGGTTCGATAACTTTTTCGACATAATTTCTCGTCCCGTAAGGTCATGCCATTATTCCGAACCTACCCACAAAATACCATCACAATCTCATGTCTCAATTCCGGCGACTGTTTTGCATCCCCTAGGGTCGTGCCATCATTCCAATCCTATCCACAAAATACCATCAGAGTCCCGTGCCTCAATTCTGGCGACTATTTTGCGTCCTCTTCCAGAGTATTAGTAAGAAAGTATCAAATGTACAATATTCCAGCGAAGATTCAAAAAAAAAATCACCACCGCGCATAATTTTTTCGGTGGCTACTAGCGTCACATCTCTATTCAGTGGTGCTGTGCAAAATCCAACACCACCACAACATAGATCAGGTTCAAGCTAGTGAGAAACTAAGTATTGTGCAAATTTCCAACAATTTCCTAGAGCAAATCAGCCACCGTGCAATATTTCCGGTGACAACATAGTTGTCCGTGTCAAAATTACTTTCGGATGGTGTTGCGCAAATTCCAACACCGCCACGAGGTAGATCAATCCCTTCCGACCAAAACCCAATTAGCGACTCTGGCAAATACGTACTCACACGGCACCACGTGTCGCTCGAAGTGCCAGCGCTGACTAGCGCGTCAGATTCACACGCCGCGCATGCACCTTTTTCCGGCCAGATCTCGGTGATTTTCTTCTTGGGTTGTGTTCACCAAATTCCATCCATCTTTCTAGACATATTTTGCCACATCTCTCGGTTTTGATATGTTTAACACCAAAAACACAAGAATTGAAAGTTCAAATTTTATGGTTACTTCAAAATCCTTAAGGAGATAAGAAAATCGCACATCACAGACCATGAAAAAGCAACGAGGATGAGGTCTCCTTGGAAGATCTCGACCTAGGTGTAGTTATTGTAATAGACTTGGACACATTCATGAAATTTACTATTCTCTCCATTGTGACCTTGAGGAGGAAGTTTATATGTAGCAACCACCTGGTTTTGTTGCTCAAAGAGAGTCTAACTTTATGTGTCGATTGCGCCGGTCACTTTATGGTCTGAAACAGTCTCCCGAAACCTGGTTAGGGACATTCAGCATAGTAATTCAGGAGTTTGGCATGACTTGGTACTAAAGATCTCAACAGACTAAAGTATTTTCTAGGTATTGAGGTTGCTCAATCCAGATCAGGTATACTCTCCGGTGATATTATTACAAAATTTGTGAAGTCAAGTGATCAGCCTGCAGATATTTTCACTAAGTCCCTCACTAATCCTCGTATTAATACATCTGTAACAAGCTCGATACATATGACTTGTATGCACCAACTTGAAGGGGAATGTTAGAATAGGAATAGGATTTCATATATAGTATCCTACTAGGAAAAGGATTGTAATGTAGAATAGGAATAGGATTTCATATATAGTATCCTACTAGAAAAAGGATTGCAATAGAGTGTATGGCTGGCCAGTGGGCCGGTCGGCCCGGTCTCTCCCCGAACCCGAGTATTTAAAAAAAATCATGGTATCGGGACTCGAACCGGGACGGGACAAGGTCTAGTCCTGACCAACCCCAGGCCCGCCAATCCCGCCCGATACTCCCCTTTTGCAAAAATAGTTGCACCAACGACCATTTTACATTTTAACCGTTGTGCAATGGCCATTTTTGGCCTCCCCCCTCCCCAACCCCCCTTACCCCCTTAATATTTATTTTTAACCCATAAGTTATTATATTTCACTTTAACCCAATTTTCCAACTATAAATTACTCATTTTCTCTTCATCTTTCTCACAATCTCTCAATCTATCTCTCTACAAGTCTACATTGTCTACTAAATATTCAATTTTATTTATTCATTTGGGAATTGTGAGTGAAGTTGGCAACTAGCTTGAGGATCTTCCATCGAGCAAAGTTTCAATTTTCAACCTCTCGATTACACGTCGACGTTACGTCGGCGTTTGGTACATTAGTTCCTTCATTAAATTATTATTGTCTGTTTATTTTATTTAGCGCACTTAATTTCATGTACTTTAATTATTTATTAGTATAATTATAAATTTATAATGGAATGATTTAAACGTATGCTTACGGGTAGGGGTCAGGCTTATTCTAGTAGGGGCAACAAGGGCAAGGGTCCTATTTCTAGACAGAATCTTATTCCTACACAGGATGATTTTGTTGATACTGAACATTTTTCTACAATACCGTTAGATTTAGACGAGGAGCTATTTTCTGAAACTCAAGAAGACTTTAATTTAGACGATGATCTAAATAATACACCCACTAATGTAGATGACAACACACCCAATAGTGCACCTTCAACTGAAATGCCTCCTATTCCCCCTAGTATGAGACGAAGTCCAGCAAAACGATCATTAAAATCATATGCATGGACATTTTTTGATAGGAACGTAGAGAATCAAGTAGCTAGATGTAAAATTTGTAAAGATGTTTTAAAATTTAAAAATGAAAAAGGTCACCGTGGGACGGGAATTTAATGAGACGCGTAGCAAGGGCTCATCCAGCTAGGTATGCCCAATACGAGGCTTCAAAACCGGGTGCGCAAACGTCCGCTCCATCGGGACAAGGTTCACATACTGATATTATCCCGGACCAAGTACAAGGTCAAATTAACCCTATGACGGGGAATTGTAGGCCCTAAATACAATAAACATAGAGATAGAGAAGCAATAGCAAAATTAGTTGCTGTGAAGGGTTTGCCTTTTTCATTTCCTCCATCTCCCGATTTTATTCATTACATTAGAGATATGTATAATTCTGCTTCTAACGGTTTTCCTTGATCAACTGTTAAGAGAGATGTATTTAAATTCGCACATGAATATCAACAGTATCTACGTTATTCATTATATCATTTTAATGGCAAAGTGGCTATCACTTCTGATATAGGTCGTAGTACTAACGGCCATGATTATTTAACGGTAACCTGTCATTGGATAGACTATAAATGGTCTATGCAAAAACGTATCCTAGCGTATAGATATATAGATGATAGGCACACTAGTACTTTTATTGCAGAAAATATTTATCAAGTGTGCGATTATTACGGAATAACTGTTAAAATTATGACTATTACATTAGATAACGCTTCTTCTAACAATTACGTTATTACAATTTTAAAAAATAGTTTAACTCCATCTTTTCCAGATCATTTTCATATAAAATGCGCGTGCCATATATATAACTTAATTGTAAAGGATGGTCTATCACTTTTTGAAGACATTCTTAGTAAAATACAATTTGCTATAAACTTTATTTTTAAAAATAATAGAATACAACAAAGAAAAGAATATAAAAAAACTTGTCACGATTGCCAACTACCTTATAGAAAAATTCCAGAAGAAGTACCCACTAGATGAAATTCTTTATAAGAGCAACTACTTGTTGCTTATGATTATAGAAAACCTATAACTTTATTTTTTAACTCTCATAAACAAAATCCAGCTGATATGGTTGTAGATAGCGATTGGGTAAAAATTTCCGAACTTATTGTATTTTTAGAGAAATCTTTTCAAGCAACAAAAGAATTTTCCGGTATATATTATCCTACTATTTCAACTATGTTTTATATAGCTCTAATATTTTTATTACTTAGTAAATATATGAAAAAACCAGTTTATATGGCAACTATTAAAAAATGTCTATCAAAATAAAAAAATATTTTATTCCTATTCCCACTATTTATATTATTGGTATTGTATTAAATCCGACTATTAAAATAGACAGTACTAAATCACTTATTAAAACTATTTACGATTGTATAGAAATACTACCACCTCCAAGTCTCAAAAATTCAAATCACCCACCACCTATTGAACAAACTAAAAAAGAAGTGTTGTCTAGCGTAGAAGACCAATGCAAAAAAGTATTTAAGTTTTACCAATAAGAAAGTGTTAGTAACCTACCGGCTTCCATACCATTTTCTTCTTCTTCAACACAACCTCACAAAAGACATGATGTTTCTACGGCTAGTATTGAAAGCCTCAGAAATAGAATGTGCGGCCATACCGCTACTAACCAAATTAGCGAGTTTGATATTTTTGTTTTGCAGGGTTCTGTACCGTATCAAGCAGTTCTCAATGAAGAAGGACGTGAAGACTTGTCGAAATCTTTGGAGGGGAATGAGAAGACCTTTCCGACACTTTCAATGATGGCCCGAGATGATTTGAACATTCAAGCGTCATCAACTGCGTCTGAAAGCGTTTTTTCTGCCGGTAGATATAAAATAGGAGAGCACAGACACTCATTAGCCGGAGACAGCTTGGAGATTGTAATATTATTCAGAGATTGGATACGAGCGGAGAGGAGAAGGTGCGGTCAACCGGAGATCAACGAAGAAGAAGACGAAAACTACAACGAAATCTTATCCAAAGGTGGTGGAAGCGACGTGGATCAATTTGACCAACAAATACCAATTCCAACCGAAGAACCACATGAAATTATCAAGAAACTAGAACAGTTTTTTTTCAGAATGTGATTTTTCTAATTGCAATTTTACTATGTAATTTGCAACTTTTGAGCAACATCACAAAGTTGCAAAGTTGCAATTTTGACAATTGTATTTGTATTACAAAAAAATCATGTCTATTAAATAATATAAGAGGCACAAAAACAGTCTTGGGATGTTTTTATTACACTATCTTGTTTAATTATTGAGTTTTTTATATATATATGTTAATTTTTAAATTAAGTGCAAAAAAAAAAGATGCCCGGGATCCCAATCCCGACCCGACTTGATTCCGACAGGATCGGGATTGGGGTGGGACTTCGGCAAATCCCACCTATCCCGATCCCGCCTGACCCGACCCTCCCCGATCCCGCCCCTTTCCTGTCCCGTCCCGTCACGCCCCACCCCGATCCCGCCAAATCTGGCCCGCCGGTCCCTAGCCCGGCCCACTGGCCACCCTTAATAGAGTGTCTATAAATAGAGCTCAGTGTAATCATGTAGATACAACAATTCAACAATAATATTTTCTCCCATATTTTCTCACACCTACAAATGTGTTCCCTAAACGTCTTTCAGAAAACAGTACACTAGTATGGGACTCCATAAGTTGAATTACCTAGATATTTGTCTCATAAACTGTTAGAAAACATCTTGCATAAGAGTAGCTGAGCAATGAAAGGCACAACCTAATAATATGCATATTACTACTCCATTTTGCCAAACACTGAACAATGATCGTTGACCCATTTTATATCTCAAAGATCCTCTGAATTTCAGAAAGAAAAGAACTACACTTTGGATGAGGTTTTTTCAAATATACTGATGGTATCATTTAAAGAGGTCTATTCTAAGTGTTCTGCGTCTTAAAAACAGGAGCAAATTGGTGTCCCCTTATTTCCTCACACAATCACAAATCTATTACGTTTTAATATATATATAATAAAAGGTCTTAGAATTTGACACATATAAAAGGGCAGCCTGGTGCACTAAGCTGCCACAATGTGCGGAGTCCGGGGAAGGGCCAGACCACAAGGGTGTATTGTACTCAGCCTTACCCTACCCTGACGGAATCTAAACTGAATCGGGAAACGGCTGGAATCAGCAACTTCAGCAGCATGAAGGTCAGATGTTGGTCTTTCTTTTGTACAACAATTAGTGACAAGTGAATGGACACAGAGTAACTGGAGGAAATGATTTCAGAAAGTACTTCGCAACAACTACGCCTCAGTCCAAAACAAGTTGGGATCAGCTTTATGAATCCTCACGGACCATGTCTCTCATAAGTATATAGGAGATGAAAACATTTTCTACTTGAAAGAAAAGAATAAATTGGGTATTCAACAAATGAAGTGACTACCTGGAACACTTTGATGAGCTTTAGCTCCCCTCTACGTTTAATCTCAAAACCTTTAAGTTCAGCAAGTGTACCATCATCATTGAAAACTGCATATCGCTTCTTAATTAGAATACCTTCTTCCTTGGAAGCGGGAAGAATCATTGCCTACTTGCAGAAAAAATTAAAAGGATAATCAACATAGTTATCATGCCTTATTAAACAGCATAAAGTTCCAAAAAGGGATGACACAACGATCATTGGAGTTTGCTTAAAGATGTGTGTTAGGTGTTTTTGCTTCACCTTATATGGTCCATCCACTTCAAACTCAATTGAGCATTCACTGTGTGTCGTATACGTCTTATTGATGGGGTCCTTGAGCGTCTGAAAAATGGAAGAGGAAAATAGTTTCTTTTATGCAGTAGAAAACAGTATTTCTTGTTTATTTCAGGTTACAACAATAATAGACTAATAGTCGTGCAAAAATCATCTGAAAGTGAAACAAGCTGAGTACAGGACCAGAGTCCCCTCCAACCTGGTACTGATCATTGGTGTTGTTTCTTGCTACATCAACATTCAGCATTACACAAGGATAGGAGATCGTCAGCTTCTTCTTTGGATCTCTGAAATACACATCCATAATCATCGTGATATCCAGTATAACAGCAGAAAAAATACCACTCTTAATATAAATGACAAACCTCTACAAAACAAAAATCATCTCAGAAAATAAATATTTGCACAGCAGACAGTACAAGAATAGAAGAAAGGGCAACACCAATAACACTTGAAGAAACAATGCATCTTAAGAACCAAACCATACGTTGTCTTGAAGGTATAATTCTCAGGGAAAGAGCCTGGTAATGCACACCAAATACCATCTGTGTCTAATTCGAGGGGTTTTCCAATTTTTTCAACCAATAATCGAGCATTCTGAATGATTTTTGCACCAGTATATGTAACAACTCCAGCCATCTCCATTGAGTACCACCTTGCACCCCTGAAGGAGAGAAAAAGAAACTTTGTAGTTACACTGCCTGAAGACATATATTGCTACATAGAACAGTACAGGACAGTGTGCCGGGAAACAGTGAAAGCAAATAAACATACTTGCGCATTACATAACCATAAAAGGAGTTTAAAATGCATTTATGAGCCAGCTGCAATGAATCATACACAACTACCATGTCCTGTGAAAATCAATGAAAATGTAGATCGATTAGTGGCATATAGTATTCTCTCTACTTATCAAAGCCAGAGTGAGTTAAACAATAGAAAGACACATCAAAAAAGGCACCTGTGCTTCTTGAATCTTTATGGAATTACCACTAGCCTTTGCTTCAGACAGCTTACCCTTCCAAACTTTATTAAGCCCTTTGTATTCATACCTCCTATCTCGGAAACTTTTAACAGAAAGCAAAAATTCATATGAGCAAACTTTGGAACTGCTGAAAAGCTCCAAAATACTGTTGACGTAGTACAGCAACTAAGAATACTAGAGATAAATAAATGATCCATAAGCTTGTCTTACCTCCGTACAGTATCAACATAAAAAGGATTTTCTCGCATGCAGATCCCTGCTTCTCGAACTTCTGTGACCGGCTTTTCAAGAACTCTTTTATATGCCTAGGATAATAGATAAAAGGGACTATTTAATTGCCCTAGAAAAATAAGTTAAAGGAAGATGGCATAGCAAAGTTAGCAACTTACCTTTTGACAGTATTTCTTTAAACGATCCTTGAGCTTTATTTGTTGTTCTGCTTTAGGCAAATCAAGAAAAGACTTTGATCGTTGACCATCTCCTACTTCAACAAGTTCAGACTCAAGTTGCCTCTTTATGTGGTAATAATCACTGATGTTTGGTATAAACAAAATTTCAAGTTTCAGTAGCAATCTATCTAAAGTTGCCCATTTTGTACTATTTGACTAGATAATATACCTTCTTTTTGCCGTGTACATTTCACCACGCCAAACCCATTCAAGCTTCCGGAGACACTTTTTGCCAGGACGATTAAAATCGCATGCAGTGCATATCTCATCTGAAACTATTGATGGTGGCTGATGAAATCAAGTAACTAAAGTTAAATTCAAAAGGCTACAAAATATAAAATGCATGCTACATATACAACAACAACAACATACCCAGTGAAATCTCACAATGTGGGGTCTGGGGAGGGTAGAATGTACACAGACCTTACCTCCACCTTGGAAGGTAGAGCGGTTGTTTCCGGGAGACCCTCGGCTCAAGACAAAGCATAATCAGGCAAAGCAAGCAAAGCAAAACAAAGTATGAGAGACGGTCAGACTCAGACGAGAAACTAAAGCATTGTGGGCATGCAGATCGTAAAATCAAATACGCAATGGTAGCGCATTCTAACAACAGGAAGCAGTAGCTAACACAACTACATAAGATATATAAATTACACTAAAGAACACATAGCAGCAGGAATCAAACTACCGGGTACTATAGAGCAATAATGCGCCTATAAGTGTGACAGGCTAATCGAGCCTACAGTAATAACACTACACTATTATTTTGTAAGCGTAAAGAGGACAACGCTCGACTACCTACTACTCTTCTACCCTAATATGTGTCCTCCACAACCCCCTATCTAAGGTCATGTCCTCAGTAAGTTGCACCTGTGTCATATCCCGTCTAATCACATCTCCCCAATACTTATTTGGCCTACCTCTACCCCTCATGAACCCGTCCATAGCGAACCTCTCACACCTCCGCACTAGGGCATCCGTGTCTCTCCTCTGCACATGTCTGAATCATCTCAACCTCGCTTCCCGCATCTTATCCTCCACCGAGGTCACTCCTACTTTATCCCAGTTATCATCATTACTAATCATATCTCTTTATATGCCTACACATCCATCTCAGCATCCTCATCTCCGCAACTCTCATCTTTTGTATGTGTGAAGTCTTGGTTGGCCAACACTCTGCCCCATACAACATAGTCGGTCTAACCACCGCCCTATAGAACTTGACTTTAAGTTTAGTTGGCACATTTTTGTCGCACAAGACTCCAGATGCGAGCCTCCATTTCATCCACCCTACCTTAATACGATGTGTGACATCGTCATCAATCTCTCAATTCTCTTGGATAATAGACCCTAGGTATTGGAAGCTTCCTTTCTTCTGATTGACCCGAGTACCAAAGCTCACCTCCACGCCTGTCTCAGGGTCGCTCCCGTTGCTGAACTTGCACTCCAAATATTATGTCTTGGTCCTACTCAACTTGAACACTTTAGACTCCAGAGTCTGTCTCCAAACCTCCAGCTTGGCGTTCACTCGCTGCGAATCTCATCAATAAGGACTATGTCGTCTACGAATAACATACATCATGGTACCTCCCTTGAATTTGTCGCGGCAGTCCGTCCATGACCAAGGCAAAGAGGAATGGGCTAGGAGCTGATCCCTGGTGCAGCCCCATCGTCACTGGGAAGTGCTCTGAGTCTCCTCCTATTGTCTGTACTCTAGTCTTGGCTCCATCATACATATCCTTGATCGCCCTAGTGTACGCCACAGGTACACATCTAACCTCCAAACATCTCCATAGAACCTCCCTAGGGACTTTATCGTATGCCTTCTCGAAGTCGATGAAAGCCATATGTAAATCTTTCTTCCTCTCCCTATACTGTTCCACCAACCTCCTAATAAGATGAATGGCTTCGGTAGTCGAACTCCCCGACATGAATTCAAACTGGTTCTCGAAAATAGACACGTCTCTCCTCACCCTCGTCTCCATGACTCTTTCCCAAACTTGCAACTCTGGATATCGCCTTTGTTTTTGTACAAGGGAATCATTGTACTCCACCTCCATTCTTCGGGCATTCTTGTCGTCTTAAAAATGACATTAAATAACTCAATCAGCCACTCCAAACCAGCCCTGCCTGCATTCTTCCAAAATTCAACTGGGATCTCATCAGGCCCGGTCGCTCATCTCCTGCGCATCCTGCGAATAACACTTGTAACCTCCTCAACCTTGATGCTTCTACAACACCCAAAATCCCCGTGCCTACCAGAATGCTCCAGATCTCCCAGCACAATGTCTCCATCTCCTTTTTCGTTCAAGAGTTTGTGGAAGACTGCCACCTCCGTCTAATATACGCTTCCTCCACCAGTACGTTACCGTCTTCGTCCTTGATGCACCTCAATTGATCCAAGTCACGGACCCTCATCTTTCTTGTCTTGGCTAGTCTGTATAACTTCTTATCCCCGCCTTTCTCCAATTCCACATATAAAGAGGTAATGCCCCAACATCAAGTTCCTCATTAATTAGGGGAGACAACGTAAGTAATAATCAATATGTGTCGGTTGTTCAGCACATCATGTTTTGAATGCCAATTGGGTGTCAGCCATAAAAGATCCACATAAAGCCCATTGCAAGCATCTAAAAATGCTTGCCGCAATGTTTTATTGTTCCTCTAAGGCTACATCTTGAATCGGTTTCTTGAAATGACACAATACAAAATATATTGATGATACTCGTAAAATAGAATTATAATTTATTTATTAATGGCCACGCCCTAGAGGATGCGCTTAAACTGCAGCAAAGTCAATCAATATTCACATAATGGACTTCCAGGATGCTTAAGTATAATTTGGGGGTAAGGAGTTGAAGAATTAGAAATATCATTCTAGTACCCTCCAGATATGATTGGTTTTGTGTTAAGTATGCCCCTAGAATCTACAATTTAATTGATTCCCTATCTTCTAACTTGTCTCCAATAACTTCTATAACTTATACCTTCTTCAGTCTTGTCTCGCCTAGAAACTCTTACGGCTGGATAATCATACTCTTAAGATTAACTCTATTCATTCGAAGTCTGGTGTTCCTAGAACGCCCAAAGAAATTCACCTTCTAATGATTACCATGTGAGGTTATCTTCATCCCGAGATTGTTCAAAATATCAAGTTTTATGCATGTCCTTTAGACAAGTTAGTGTGCAATGACTATCCCCAGTTACAAGGAGTTAATCACCAAAGGATCAACTTGCTGACTTTAAAGCAGACCGCAACAAGAAAAAGTAACATGTTAAAAATCACACAAGATAGGCAGAGAACAAAACCCCACAAGTCTTCAACATCTAGCATCGTGTATTACTAGTCTTTAATTGTTCTTTCCTCACTCCCCAATGTTCAACTGTCTATTCCAGCTACTAGAATCTAGATTGAATATTTCAAGTTTACTCTGTTCCACATCAGCAAAGCTAACTGATATACTGCTTTAATAGTCAAACTATTGTGCTACCCTTCTCTTTGCATCCAGACAAATGAAGATGTTAAAAGATGTATTTGTCTTGTTGTTTGGTAGGTAGTGAACAGTTGTAAAAAACTACTCCCTCTCATCTGAATTGACTGCCAACCTCCCTCGGGAACATTTTTAAGAGATGTCCACTTCGCTAAAGCAAACTTCTAGCATACACTTGCAGAGGAAAAAATTGACAGCCTACTTTATCCTAGTCTATTAACGGTTTACCTTACGAATTTCCTAGTATTTAAAAAATTAACTTGTCGGCCCATGATTTCTTCCATCTAAAACAGAAAAATGGATTTTCAATTCCTCTAAACTATTCAGAACAGGGAAAAGAAGACATTCGATCCAGGAAGAAAGAGTAACAAAAGCCATACATACTAACATGCCAGAGAAGAACATTCTTCAAGAAATGGACCATGAAAGCTGACATACCTGAAGCCTATTCGTAAGTATGATGTTTGGATACATAGCAGCTACATCAAGATGATATATGAGGGGGCATTCCTCCATTAAAGGATTGTCTCGCAATCTCATTAGCTGCAAATAGATGGTTAAGATGGTCAGAGAGGAGACAAAGATTCTGGATACATATAAAGAATTTTCTCAGACCATTAAGTTACGCAATAAGAAAGAAAATCTGAGTAAGAGGAAATGACAAGGAAATGAAAAACTTCCAAGACAATAAATCCCACTCATGTCGGATATGGCCATGTGTGGCGGCAGAATGCTTGTCAATTCTCTCTCATGTGACAGATGAATGCCTCAACTCAGCCGAAATTATTACAAATATAAATGAAGGACGCACTACCTTTTCCACAATGACATTCTTTACTTCATCATAATTTATGACAGATTCCAAGTCCATCTTCCCCTCAACCTCAATAGCATACTGCAGATCTCTATCAAGGTTGTTGATCAATAGCTGGAGTGTTGAGAAACTTAATGTCAGTAACAATACAATGGAATAGAAGAGCCTAGAAAAATATCAAAAGCTAACTATAATAGACACCAAAGATTTTAGAAAGCAAGTATTTAAACAATTTAGGATGTATTTATTGTACACGAGCAAGACAGCCAGCTGACAAAAATGGATACTTCACAGTGAAGAGTTACTACACTCTTCTACAGCAGCAACCAGAGAACTAGGAGTTCAATTGGCCTTGGAAAATGCTTCGGAGAACAAGGGCATCTATTTTGGATGAATAGCAAAAGAGGCTCGTGTAACTCAAGCTGCTCTTCACAAAGAGGCCTGTCTCTCTGCAATAGATGTTTCTTATGTGAAGTCTCGTTGGAAGCAAACAATCATCTTCTACTTCACTGTAAATTCTCCTAGCAGATATGGTCATGCATTCTTAACATTTTAGGAGTGAGCTGGGTGATACCCCAGGATGTGAGAAGCCTTATATCTTGCTGGCAAGGACAGAGGATTGAAAAGAGGAAGAAGAAGACTGCCCAATTTGCATCATGTGGACGCTGTGGTTGGAGAGAGACAATAGATGCTTTGAAGGGAAGAAATTGCATCCATCCTTTGTAAAATATAGATGCTTACAAACACTATATTTATGGTGTAAGAGTAGTACACTGGAAAACCCAACTCTCCTCTTGGAGTTTTTGGAGTATTTGATGTGTAACTATAGCTGTGAACTTGTTGATTTCTTTTGTACTTCTAAAGTATCTTTTTGGTACTAATCTTCAGTAAAATACTTTACCTTATAAAAAAAAGGAACAATACAGCCAACTCTTGAGTAGTTGACCACAACGAGTTACGAGATAGCTATTACTCCCTCCATCTGATTCTGTTTGACCTACTTTCTGCTTTAGTGTATCCCCAAAACAAGATCTCTTCCCTTAAATGGCAAAATTAGTATTTCGAAGTAGTCGATTAACAGTCACATTAGTCAAAAAAAAATAATTCTCAAAAAATAGTCAAATTAACATATGCTCCCTATTAATCCAAATTCTATCAGAGATATTTATACCTTTCTCTTATTTTCCAACCACTATTTTGACAAGTAACCATCAAACTCAAATATAATACTTCACTAAAGCAATTAACTCCTGAGCTCCATGAAAGGCGACTAAGATCAAAAAAATTGGGATGACAAAGAACTTCTAAGAGTTACTCATATAGTTTTAAATCAAATATTTATACTGTAAGAGACCAGTTTCAAAAAAAAATAGAGACAACCTACGTTTTAAATTTAATGAATAGGGACTAACACAAAACTTAACACTACCTCTAATATTTAACAGATTAACAATTCACATTGAGCACTAACAAAAATAGGATGACCATGAATAAAAGATACTTTTGCCAAACGAAGATTTCCAGAAAAATGGTCGAGGCTTTTTAAAATTAATTTCCAAAGTAAGAAGCACTTAAGTGCAGTACTACCGCACAACCACAACCGACAGCCATCACACATCCGCCACCAACTACTATTGCACAATCACCACCCTCTGGCAACTCCACCAACCACCACCACCAGTAACCACCTCACAACTATCACTTAGACCACCACCACCAACAACACGAGATACCACCACCACTAGCTTTTAGAGCGTACTTCATCAAACACAATTTTTACAACACAATGTACGTACGATTTTCTCTACTATCTTGTGAATATAATATTCAATAATTATTATTTAAATTTTATATCTATTAATTTTTTAATAAAGATAGATTATACGCATTCATATGCTGAGATGAACATTCTTAATTATTCAGTTTTTAGATTTAGCGAATATTATCAGGTATGTATTAAATCTTCATCTTAAAGAAACAACAAACAGTACATTAAGACTACTCTATCCATTATCTTAAAGTTGTATGCTTTTTTTTCTTTCCCTTTTTTTCATACAAACTTAAAGTTGTATGCTTAGTTTCATTTACAATAAAGATCAACAAAGACATTTCTTTAGAGAAACAACCTATGCAATAGTGTCCAAGCTAATGTTAGTTCAACTTTAATTTAGAGTAGTAATCTGATAGACCGGATGGATCTATTTTCACCTCATTATGAAATTTTGTTACGTTTGTAACGAGACAGTTTGATAGCAAATATATTTTTTCCTTCAAAGTCAATTATTCATGAAAATATACTCAACAGACATCATTTATTCGGGCAAACTTGCATGTGTAGTCAAAAAAGTTTATAGTACTATCAACTAGATGGTTTGAGGAGAAACAATTCTACTCCCATTGTCCCAAAATTGATTACCTACTTCATTTCATGGAGATTAACAGAAATAATCTCAGATAAATAGTTATAAGAAGTTATTATAGTAATAGTTTAAAATGGTGAAAAAACAGAGTAACTAGTAAAAAAAATCATGTAGTATTAACATAAATTCGTCTAATCTGGAAGAAGAGAAAGCTTTATAAGATGGTTAACCTCATAGGCAGAGGGATCGAGTTTAAAACTGGTTGGAATGTCAGATCTGAATACACCACTTTCTAGGCATTCCACATGACCACCAATGTATGTCTCACTGTCAAGGAGTTTACTACCATAAAACTTCTCTGGATCAGACTGGTGCTTGTTCGGACAGATAACATTTGCCTTATAAGCCTGCACGAATGAGAAATGCAGAAGTAAAAACAAATAAGGCAGTTACCATTCAGAAGAAAAGCGGAATGCATGAGTTCTTTGTCCTCTTTTCCAAGTCAAGCAGAATCAAAACACTGAAGAGGCACCAACCCTAAAACTAAAAACCATAAACAGGGAACTTCCAGAGAACCAGAAAGAAAACAGAAGCTTCTAAAGACGCCTACCTGGACCATAAGAAGCATTTCACACAAAGTCCCACTTCCTTTGCGCAAGACTTCATCTGGCGGCATGGGTATTATGGTTGCAAGGGAGAAAATGAAGGGATGAACATAAGTCATATACAAGTAGTAAGTTGAAACAGCATCTGAAACAGAATATGAAGCCATCATCTGTAAAATCATTTAAACACGCAAGAGTTAGGTTATCCAGACTGTATTTCCTCCAGTGAATAAAGTGCAAACGATGAAAAGACGACGAATGCAGTCCACATTTCCACTTTTCTACAGGTTTCTCCTTTACCAGAGTAGGCACTGATACACAAAAAGTTAGAAACCAAAATAACATTTGTACTCACCATGAAGAACAATTCAGCAAATCACAGTTGTTTGAGGGGAAAATATAGTACTCCCTATGTCACAATTTATGTGTCGCCTTTCGGATTTCGAGAGTCGAGCTTCTTAATTTTGATCGTGAATTTGGACATATAATCTTCAAGTTTTTTGAAATAAAATTTACATATTTAAAAACTACGCAAAAAATACTATATGTCACAACAATTAACAATTTAAAATATTTAAAAGGAATATGACAAAATCGTGGCCAAAGAAAAATTTCTTCAGCAAGCCACAGTTTTTTTAGGGGGGAAATATTACTCCCTCTGGGTTCGGATTTCGAGGGTCAAGCTTCTCAATTTTGATCGTGAATTTGGGCATAGAATATTTAAGTTTTCGAAATAAAATTTACAGATTTAAAAACTACATAAATAATACTACAAGTCTCACATTTGACAATTCAAAATACTTAAAAG
Source organism: Anisodus tanguticus (assembly GCA_034509755.1). Taxonomy (NCBI): domain Eukaryota; kingdom Viridiplantae; phylum Streptophyta; class Magnoliopsida; order Solanales; family Solanaceae; genus Anisodus; species Anisodus tanguticus. The sequence continues at coordinate 55,043,750 of CM067544.1, forward strand.
GCATATGGAAAAATCGGGGTCAAAGAAAAACTCGTTTGACTCTCGAAATCTGAACACAGCCACATAAGTTGGGATGCAGGGAGTATTAGACAGAATGGAAATCAGGCTATGCAAACACAATTGTTGAATGAGCTCTGCCCTTGGCTGCTAATTCCATGGATGAATACTCCAAAAGAAATTGGTAAAATCGAACAAGAAAGTCATACTAGGAATCTACCAAGGTAATTCTTTACATATTCTGGCTATGAATCTTAATAGTGGTATCAATTTCAATCTCAAAAAAATAGTGGTACTGGAAGAGTGATGAGAAAGCTAATAAAGACATTTGTAAATTGTAAGATTCCAAAATGCTTCTTTTTTTTTATCAGGAAAACAATTGTAAAGCCAAAATGCTTCTTTTAAGAATGAAGATTCCAAAATGCTTTTCAGAGGAGATAAATGGATCGCAGCGAGACAGCCCTCAAATCAGAGAAGGGAACTTAGCTACCACATCCAGTAAGAGAAATAATCCCCAAATTCTAGCATGTAATATGCAAAAGGGGGCAGAAATTACAAAGTAACAATGCTGACAAGGAAGAAAATAAACATACCTTTTAATGCCAAGAACAGTCTTTGGACTAGAAAAAATTTCAAAGAGACGTGTTCATGCAGTAGGGAAAGTAAATGACTTGCAAGCTAAAGCTACACAAGTCTTGGATCCCCCCAGGCTACTCGTATGGTCATATGACATTAAATGATGATTGTGAAATCCTTAGATAATGGAAAGCTATAAACATAATTTTTTCATCATAAAATTGTCAAGCAGGAGTTCGGGTCTGTGAAATGTGGCTTCCCTTTGGGTCCAAAGAGCAAGTTATCAATCATGTCTAACACTTCTATAGCAAAATATCATCTTCGAAATTAATGCTGAACTTACTAAGATATACCAATTTTAAATAGCTCATACCTGTGGTTTTTCCTTTGCAAAGCGAACCATATCCTCAGGATTAACTTCTAGAGGATCATAACCCAACTTGGCCTTCGTAACAGCCTGAGTAGGAGTGGAATATGCAATAGTTACATGAGATGTCACAGTGAACAGTCTGATAATTGCAGATAGAAAGTTCTGTCTGAATGGGTCGGAAGTATAAGCCAAAAATTTGAAAAGTGGAAGGACTTTTTCATTTTATTTTATTTTTGATCATGTAAATGTATTTTCATTCATAAACATGGACAAACTGGCCGTATACAAGGGGTATACCAAAAGGTAAAGACTCTACACAAGGATATGATTCTCTACAAACTCCCCCCAATCATCTATACAACCAGGAACTTTCTGTTCACACCAAAAGAAAATAAAAGAACGAAGACTCCTCCTCAATTGAGAGAAACTTGACTCTACACCTTCAAATGAAGAATCTTTTGAACCAACTTATCTGGTCATAATTCCTAAACATAAGGGGAACTCATTCACTTCTCATTTTTTTGACTACCTTAAGAGAGCCATAATCACTCACTTTTCTTTCTTATATTCTTAAGTATGTGAGGTAAACTAGTTTCTTTCGAAATACTCTTTATTTTCAAATCTTTTTTATTTTCTCAAAAGAACAGAGGTACCTATGTAATTCTGAAGAATCTTAACGGGGTGAGAAGCTTTTCTATGAGGAAAAAGAACTTTTCAATTCTCCACCCAAAATCATTAGGATCTGAAATTTTGGTTTTGAGCTACACAGAGCACATGGGAACTCCAAGAAGTAAAAAAAAATCTGTAATCTGATTGTAAAGGAAACTACCGCCATCCAGCTCAATTAATATCTTTACAAGCATATAAGTTTCAGCTAACCTGCTAAGGGAGTGAGGAGAGAAGAGAAGATACTTTCAAGTTTCAACTGATATGAGCTCCTAGGCAAAAGATATGTGGAGTCCACAGAAAACATAAAATATTAATATTACTTTATCAACTGGAACCGTTAACAAAAGCAGAGAACTAGTGTGAACTTCACACTGCGAAGACAAGAAAGATCCTACTGGGATACATGAAGTCATCAGTAAAAGGTTAAAACCAAGCAAAAAGAAGAATAAGAGTGCATAAGCAATAAGAAAAGAAAAAGAGGTTACGAGTTACACCTTCAGACCTTGGCTTCCTTGAGGAAGATAACTATCACGTTTGACCCAAGCAAAACAGTCCAGATGGCAAGCAAATTTAGCACGACATTCCCCTTGATTCATGTCACAGGAAAACCCAAGCTCCTGCAGCTCAAAAGATATGCAGTGAAAAATTAAAAGAATAAGTGTGTAACATGTGTTTCAGACAAAATGAGAAACTACAAAAACATAAAACAAGGAAAAAGAAGATAATACTAATTTCACAAATGATGATTTTACAAATTATTCTTGAGAATACAACACAACAGAAACAAGCAACCTTTATGAAACTATGTGCTTGTAGGAATTACAGCATTGCTGCAAGAGTTTTCAGTGAAAAATAGAAAAACAAAATATTTTGGGCAGTACGGGCATCTGAGTCAAAAGGACCTTATCAAACACCTTAGAGATAGAAACAATTCGTAATACTTTTGTCCCTAGACACAGATAAATTACAATATTGTGAAGTTGGAAATGGACAGAGAGCAGAGCTAGATAATGAATTGGGTGCATCAGGGAAAATTTCTTAGACCTTATCAACAGTCGTATTATTTGGGCATTATCAGGAACAAAGTTGGTAAAGTAGCATTGCTCTGGAAAACCATCCACGAGATTTTGAACGGTAAATTACTTGAGAGGACTAACATAAAACACTAACAGTAAGGAGCTACATACATCCGTCAGACTCAAACCATAATGAGTAGCTCTTGTCTCCACAAATGGCCAATCAAAGAAGTCACCGTTATACGTTACATAGATACCGGGCTTCACCACTTGCATATGTGCAAACCAGTGTCTGAGGAGTCCTTCCTGCAGCAAAATAATGTTGTAGAAGAGTGAACGTCTCAATCGCGAAGAAATAGTGTACAAAATTACAGAAAGCCCATTACCTCATTTTTCACATCTCAATCGCGAAGAAATAGTGTACAAAATTACAGAAAACCCATTACCTCATTTTTCACATTTGTCACTTTAAAGTGCCCTTCATATTCTGGTTTTGGTGTATACTCTATATCCTCAATATCTTCCGCAACACACTGGAAATTCAGAACAATAGTTTCTTTTAATGTATCAGAGCAAATTGGTTATAATTGCATAAGATACTAATTAATTTACTTTTCCAAAATAAATAACGGATCTTTGTTTGTAGACGTATTGCTAAAGAATTTGCTTCAAGGAGGAGTCTCACTAACAACAACCAGCTACATAATCTATGCTAAGACCCTAAATGTCCAAACACAATGAAGAGGACCTGAAGAAATCATGTAGCTCATGAAGCCCATCACTAATTTCTCAGATTTTATAACAGATAGGAGATGAATTCCAAAAACCTAGTTCAGATTAGAAAGTAAGTGCAAGAAACACAAATGCAGTACAGAATGACCACCTCTCTGTTAATAATGAGATAGCCTTGGCCATCAACCATGTATGAGATCATCATTATGGAATCATATTCGGCATCAGGAAATTTAAGAGGAAGCTTTGTGGTTTCAATATCAAAGGCGCAAACATGAACTTCAGCTCGCTGCAAGAGATCAGTCCTCTTCTCTAACATAACACCGGAGCTAGATACACTGACATCATACCACTGACCACATCTAACATCTAATAAATGTAAATTTCAATGTTAAGATCAGAGCACATAGTTATTCATAGACTTCAGAAAATGAACATTGGAAAGGACATCACCATTGTCAATGGCAAAGCGAACATGGTAGGGGACATCGTATTCACGTAGATCAGTGATATAATCTATAAAATCTTGACTTCGCTGCTTGCTGCATGTCAGGAAAGAATCACCTCAAGATTGGTGTACGACCATAATGAAAGTTAAAGGAAAGGATTGGTATAAATTGATAAGGAAATTAAACAATGTCAAAATAACTGATGGTCATCTAAAAGATATGTGAACTTCATTAACTATTTAATGGATGGACAATTATGGTTATCGATATTATTTCAAAATATCAGAGACTACCTTTTCCCCGTCAGTATAGATTCATATGCTTCTATAGTATCAAACTTCGTTTGATTTCTCTCAACAATGTGTGTTAGATCCTTCTTCACATGCATCAACTGTTGGACAGTGTCAAATGATATCTTTAAATATGATCTGTGTAGGCCAGACAGATGGTTTTTCTGAAAAAGACAAAATAAATATCAGAAAGAGATATTGATGGCATAAAAATAGATAGTGTACAATGAACGAGGAGTGAGCCAACAGTATGTAGAAATTTTCCACCACAGGAGCAATGCTTAACCAGGCTGTTTAACTTGCTCTCATGATGTGCAATCTAACATGCTTTTTTATGACTACCGTTCGGTGAAACTTGGCTGGAGAATACAATGTGGATACTTAGAATTTACAAGTACAATCCACTCTAGATTTACTTCTTACTTGAGCCATATGCCAACCTACTCTCCCTGCTTGCTAGACCAAATTAAGAAACTATCCCGCTAATTTTTTAAGGTGAAAAATTTAATTAATAATGGGAAAATCTCTGGTATAGAAATAGTATACCAGAAGGTAGTGAATCTACGACATAATATGATTCTCTACGAATGACACTTAATCTCCTATACAAATTAAAACATCATGGGTGCACCAAAAGAAAAAAAGAATAAGACGACATTCTTCAATTATACATTCTCTATTTATTCAAAATCTCTATATATATCTCCTTCCATGGGCACGTGGGTGCTAATGGTGCAACATCCCACGCTCTTCGGCTTCTCCTCCTTTTAAATGTCAATCTTGTACATTTGTAATCCATGGGAAAAACTAAAGTTGAGCTTGTAAGCTAGTAGAGATGCACTTAAAAGGCAAACACCTAATCTAAAACCTTCTGCAACATCTCAGCATTTCAACAATGCAGCTTATTACTATGTATTTCAAGTTTTCTTGAAGTAAAGCAGACTATTATATGTGACCAGAAAAAAAAAGTTCATTGAGAGTTTGAAAAGAACTTGTTTACATCTCCATGCAGTTACTCCTTGTACAATCTGCTTTGTTGGGGGGGTAGAAAAATGCAACTTCGCTAGTTTTCTTTATTTAAAAGAAGGAGGGAAGCTAGAACATAAGTTCCTTTTTAGTGTACTGTGTTTATAGTAGAACTCTGCCTCTCCTTTCTATCTCACGGCCACTAACAAATGTTAAGTTATAAGTTATCCTCCATGCTTATTTCACCTGAGGAAACATAATTGCAACAACTACAACTCAATCTAAAACAAGTTAAGGTCGGTAATATGAATCCTCTATGACCATGTTTCTCCATTAGATTCATCGCAGGCAAATATTACACAAAATAAAAACAAAAATGAAACGTACTATAGGTTCTGTTTATTTTCCACTTTTATAAGAATATCTGATAGGGTTAAAAGACTCCTAGAAAACATAGGGCCTCAAGTAAGCATACCAACATGACTAAATCATATTCCCAACTAGTTGGAATCACCTATATAGATCTTGTTCTTTCATTGTGCCCTATATTTCGCTAAGTGTGCACAGGTTCTAAGAGATTGTATGTCTTTCCATGCGATTCCCTTCCATTTGATTTTAGTCTACTGTCCCCTTGTAACACCTTTGCTCACAATGGTCTCACCCCTGTGGATTGATGCATCTGGGGCTTGACACATGACAGAAACAAACCATCTCAAGTGACATTCTCCCATTTTACCATCAAATGTGGTCATTTTTAATATCGGCTAATCTTGTATGGCCGCACGTTTATCTTTCATATGCATCTCTTCAACCATCCCAGTTTAATTCCGTGTCACGTCTCCATCTATTCCATTATCCTAGAACAACGAGCCTATGCATCTAAAATATTTAGATTTAGACACCACAATCTTGTCTATTCTCATCTTAAGTTCACTCTTCTATGCTGTCTAAACTTGCAGTACATATATTCAGGCTTCTACTTACTCTAAAACATAATTGGTTTCATTAAGTTCTTTTTGCAAAGTTGTTTCTTTAAACAGCTAATAGTTACAAAGATAACTTGCAAACATTAAGTTATAAGTTGTTTTTATGCACATTTCACCATAGAAACACAAATGCTTTCATTAAATTCCTTTTGTAAAGATGTTTCCTTGTACCAAGTAAATCGGAAAAGGAACAAACAAATGGCGGGAAGAGTGAATTACTTTTCTATCACCTCTCTAACGATGTTACTTACAACTTATGAATAGATACCAAAGTACCCAACGAAACTTCAAAAAGAAGTCTAATATTGCCTAGTTTAACAAGATTATATCAGTGACATTCATGTCTATAGTTTGAGCATGTTTCACAAGCTTAAAAAGTGAATTAACAAAAAAGCCATTTTTTCCATTGGTTCTTGCTCCCTAGACCTATATGCATCCTTAAATCCAAATTTTATTTCACATTCTGCCACCTCATGACTAGACATATGACAAACTCTCTCTTGTGCATAGCACTCAAACAATGATGACCCAAAGTTAAATATTTTAGTAATAACATGAAATGGGAAGTGATATGATGCAAAATCAAGCCACATGGCTGATGCATTTCTATGCACACTTTACAAATCCAATAGCCCTTTAATTGAGGTGTCATATTGGTTCCCACTCATATACACTCTACACTTCCATTAACATGGAACTTTTGAAAGCATTCATGAAACAAGAAAATCCTAACTTTGATGTTAAGAGACTTACAAGATCAAGATCCTCTTTCTCTATAACTTCAATGTCTGCTATTTGAGATTCATATCGCCTTCTCAGATATGAGTCGACATCCATTTCCATTTTATCCTATTTAACAAATGTGCAACAATCAACAAATGTATGAAATTCGGAAGAAAAAAAACTTCCTTTTCTTGGACTACGGAAAGCTAGATAAAAGAAATTAAGTGACTGACCTTTGTTGCCACATAAAAGTATGGCCTGAATTTGTACTTTGCTTTAAATGTTGAACCATCCTTCAACCAGAAAATTCACACATAAAAACTCATAGAAATTAACATTTCAATATTCAAACAACACCTTCACTAAAAATATCCAATTGATAACTCACAAAATTGACATTTTGTTTTTTCACGTGAATAAACAACTACTCCCTTTGTTCACTTTTACTTTTTTGCTTCTCGAAAGTCAAACTATATGGACTTTGACCAATATTTTTCCATCACATTAATACGAGAAGAATTGCAGCTTATGGTATTATTTTGGTATAGTTTTTGAATGTCAAAACTTTAATTTTAAAATATTAAATTAATCTAATCCATTTTAGCTCCGAGTATTAGTCAAACTCTCGAAAAGCGAAAGTTGACAGGTAAAAGTGAATAGAGCGAGTATATCACAGCAAGTAGAAATTTCACCTGACAAACAAAATAGAGGTCGACGCAACTGTACGCTTTGCGAGTCTCCTGATCCTCCCACGACGACTAAAAATTTGAACTCAAAAAATTCAAGATATATATTTTCACTATAAAAATTCAAACAAATGAGGTAAAATTTGAGGTGTAGTAGTAGTTACAGAGGCAAGTGTGAGAAGCCAGCCGAGTCGTTTATCTCCTTCGGTGAAAACATCAAACCCTAGCTTAGATTCGAGTTGTTCTTCGGAGTTAAGTATGAGTTTCTGCTTCTTTGAAATCTTCGTGTCTCGTCGGTTCCAGCGCCGGCTATTTTCGGCGGCGTTCATACTTTTTCCGGTGGGAACTCCGGCGAATGAAGTATGGTTAGTGAGATCGGAATTGGAGATAAAAGTGTTGGTTCTTTTGATTTTACAAAGGGGTGTAGGGTGTTTGAGGGGGGGTACTCTGTTTCCCGCGCTTTCTTTTTCTATTATTTTATTTATTTATTATTTAGCTGTGAAATGACAATGTGTCATTATCTTCTTTATGGTCACTTACAAATTTGTATAGGAAAAAAAGAAATACAATATACAAATATCTTTATGTTACTTGCAAGAAGTAAGTAATCAACAAAAGATCAAAATATATATTAAAAAAATACATGTTGCACTAAGCTCCCGCTATTCGCGGGATTTGGAGAAGGACCGGACCATAAGAGTTATTGTACGCGGTCTTATGGCACCAACTTTATCAATTATTCTAAGATCAAAATATAAAAAAGTGATAATAACAAGAAATGAGGAACCTTTTTCTTTTCGATTTTGTGTTTTTACCCATCTGAAGAAGGCTATTTATAAGCTTAGAAGGTGAAGGTAATAACTTGTTGACAACATTAAACAGTACGGAAAATGGGTGGGTTGGGGTTAAAACGGGTTAATTTACAGTAAGGTCAAAATCCAATCCAACCAAATATACTTGGATCAAAACGGGTTGAGAGTCTAAGTTGTATTAAAAAGTAGGTTGTAATACAATTCGTCCAACTTAACCAAATTTTTTCTCACTTGTATTCGTAGACAAACACTTATTTAAGAGTCAAAATAAGCTAATAAAAACAGACTATTTTAGGAAATATTACTTTCAATTCAAAATGGTACGTTGCCATCTTGGGAGAGTCTCAAAAAAATATAGTTTTAGATGAATTTCCTCTTGTAGGCTTATTTGCTAAGATATTATCATTGTCTCCTGTAAGGTAAAAAGAACAAAATCAAAGAACAAGAAGAGAATTCCTAAAATAGAATGCAAGTTATACTGAATAATCCATGATTTAGGCACTATTAAACAAACAACAGGGGATTAATATTAAATAAAGCAAAACAGAAGCTGGCCAAAAAATTACCATATACACAACATAACTTTCACATTTTAGAACATTTGGATTCCAAGAACCCATCAAATTATTGATACGCATAGAGTGTGTTCGGTGTGGAGGAAAATGTTTTTCACGGAAAAATGTGTTCTTATTTAAATTATTGATATGCATAGTGTGTTCGGAGTGGAGGAAAATGTTTTTTTCACGGAAAAATGTGTTCTTGGAAAATAAGTTAATTTCTTACTTATTTTCTCATGTTGGTTGTTTAGTGGAAAATAAGTGAATTTCTTACTTATTTTCTCATGTTTGATTGGTTAGTAAAAAATATTTTTCAAAAAATATTCACCCAAGCCCTGTCAGCCCCACCTCAATCCCACCATCCAACCCACACCCACCCAAAGCACTTACCCCCAACTAAATCCCCACTCAACCACCATCCTCGAACGTTCTTTATCTTCATCCACCCCTACCACACACCACCACACACCTAACCCCAAACCACCGCTCCACCCAACCCTTCCTAAATTTTCTATTGCATATATTTTATTTTTATTTTTATAATTTTTTTTCTTACCCCCATCCTTCAGAGTTGCAACAACTATAGAGGTATCAAGCTCTTGAGGCACACTATAAAAAAGTTGGGAAAATGGTCGTAGAGATGAGCGTGAGAAGAGGCGTGTCTATTTTTTAGGACCATTTTGGATTAATGTTGGGGCGTTCTACTACAAAAGCCATTCATCTTATTAGGAGGTTAGTGGAGCAATATAGGGAGAGAAATAAAGACTTATATATGATTTTCATCAACCTCGAGAAGGCATACGACGAAGTCCGTATAGAGATGTTTGGAGGTTAGAAGTGTACATGTGGCGTACACTAGGGGGATCAAGGATATGTATGATAGAGCCAAGACCACGGTACAAACAGTAGGAGGAGACTCGGAGCACTTTCCAGTGATGATGGGGCTGCACCAGAGATCAGCTCTTACCCCATTCTTATTTTCATTGGTGATGGATGGAATGACGCGACAAATTCAATGGGAGGTGCCATGGTGTATGTTATTCGCATACGATATAGTCATGATTGATGAGACTTGCAACGGAGTGAACGCTAAGCTAGAGGTTTGGAGACAAACTGTAGAGTCTAAAGGATTCATGTTGAGTATGACCAAGAATAAAAACTTGGAATGCAAGTTCAGTAATGGGAGTGACCTTGAGACAAGCGTGGAGGTGAGGCTTGGTACTCAGGTCATTCTAAAGAAAGGAAGCTTTAAGTACCTCGGGTCTATTATCCAAATAATTTGTGAGAATGATGACGATGTCACACATCGTAGCATGGTGGATGAAATGGAGGCTCGCATCTGGAGTCTTGTGCGATAAAAAGGTGCCACCAAATCTTAAAGGCAAGTTTATAGGGTGGTGGTTAGACCAACTATGTTTGTATAGGGCGAGAGAGTTGACCGGTCAAGACTTCGCACACCCAAAAGATGAAAGTTGCGGATATTAGGATGATGAGATGGATGTGTGGGCATACAAGGAGGGATAAAATTTAGAAATGATGATATATGGGACAGAGTGGGAGTGGCCTCGATGGATGATAAGAAGCGGAAACGAGGTTGAGATGGTTCGGGCACATGCAGAGGAGAGACACAAATGACCCATTACGGAGGTGTGAGAGGTTGGCTTCGGACAGGTTCATGAGGGGTAAAGGTATGAGAGAGGTGATTAAAAGGGATATGACGCAGGTGCAACTCACTGAGGACATGACCTTAGATAGGGGGTTATGGAGGACACAGATTATGGTAGAAGGGTAGTAGGTAGTCCAGAGTGGTCCTACGTACGCTTAGAAACTAGTAGTTGTAGTGTTATTATTGTAGGCCCGCTTAGCCTATCATACTAGTAGGCGCAATATTGCTTTATAGTGCCATGTCGTTTGATTTATGTTGCTATGTGTTCTCTAGTGTACTTTATTTGTCTTATTTACCTGCTTTAGTTATTGCTTATTTGTTCAGAATCGTTATCATGGCTTAGTCGCTTTTGATACCAGCATTTTCATATTTCTTTAAATTATTTGTCCGGGCATTACCGTTTCTCTTGCTTTGCTTGTGCTTGTGCTTTGTCTTGAGCCGAGGGTCTCTCGGAAACAATTGCTCTACCTACCAAGGTATAAGTAAGGTATGCGTACACTCTACCCTCCCAGACCCCACGTTGTGGGATTTCATTGGATATGTTGTTGTTGTTTCTTACCCACATCCGACCCTTGCCCCCTCCCCCATCAACCACAATCCCACACCAAATTTAATCACATAAAATTTTCATTTTTTAAAATAAAATAAAATAAAATATATGAAGTAGAACATACGGGAGGGGGTAGAGGGTCATGGGGTGGAAAGGAAGGAGGGGTGGTGTAGAAAATTGATCAAAAACTTTTTTAAAAAAAATATTTTGTTGGTGGGGTGGTGGGGTGTTGAGTTGGAGGTGTCGCGGCGGGAGGGGAGTGGGTGGTGTAAAAAGATAATTAACTTCTTAATTTTTTTTAAATAAAATGTTTTTTTGGAGGATTGGGTGGGGTTGGGGAAGTCCGGTAGGAGTGGGGGAGATGGGGTGGATTTTGTAGAAAACCTAAAAAAAAATTAAAAAATTATTCAAACAACTATTATTAGGCAAAAAGAAAGTTGAATAAGTTTAAAAGACAAACACAGAGAATTAATCCGTTAGGTTGGATATTTTAACTCAATGTGACCTGGTATTTTCATGAGTTATTTGGGGTTAACCCAATTTGACCACCAACACAATAATTAATAATCCAGCTCTTTTAAATTCAAGCGGACTGAGCTCATCGTTGTTACCTCTAGATGTGTCCATAACAGCATGAATCCACTCCCAAACTATTTACAACACTTCACCTTAAATGTTTATCTTAAAAAAATTTCTACTAAAAGAAAAAGTGTGCACGTATTTCACAATATGCATCACTTGTTGTATTAGTAAAACCCTTATTAGAAAAATTCAGTGAAAAAAATCTTGATTAAGGAAAAAAAGAGCATAATACTTATTTTACTCTCCCCGATGAAAACATCACTTAATATATCGGAGACAACACATTTCAATCTTATATGTCAGTTTCTCAAATGTTGATGATAGCTATGCCTTAGTGAACATATCTGTCAAAATATCATTTGAAAGAATTTGTTGAACATTTATTTCACCTTTTATTTGAAATCGTGAATGAAAAAATAAATTTTGGTAAAATGTGCTTTGTTTTGCCTGTTTAATTTGTCCTCTTAGTTGAATTATGTCTCTCGCGTTCAAAAGATGAAAGTTGCGGGTTAGAATGCTGTGATAGATGTGTGGGCACACTATGAGAGATAATATTAGGAATGAAGATATCTGGAAGAAGGTGAGAGTGGCCTTGGTGGAGGCTAAGATGGTTTGGGCATGTGAGATGAGAGACATAAATGTGTCAGTGTGAGAAGTTGGATGTGGACGGTTTCAGCAGAGGTAGACCAAAAAAGTATTGGAGAGAGGTGATTAGACAACACATGGAGCATTTCCAATTTACCGAGGACATGACATTATATATGAGGTCATGGAGAATTCAGATTAGGGTAGAATGCTAGTAAGTAGTCCCGCTTATCCTTTCATACTAGTTATCGTAATATTGACATATAGTTTCATGTTCTTTGATTTCTGTTACTATCTAGTATTTTGTGTACTTCGATTATCTTATTTATTTGTGATAGCTGATGCTCTTTTTTTCAGAATGTTTTATCATGACTTATTCGTTTTCGTTATTTTCATTTTCACACTGCTTTGAATTTCTTATCCTTATCTGGCATTTTCTTATGCTTTCTCTTGTGTCGAGGGTCTTTCGGAAGCAACCTCTCTACCTTTCAAAGTAAGAGTAAGGTCTGCGTACACTCTACCCTCCTCAACCCCCACGTTGTGGGATTTCACCTAGTTGTTGTTGTTACTTGAGTTATGCATGTAGCACTGTCTACCCACAATATTATTGGGATATCCCTTTTCGAAGTAAAATCATATATTTTCTAAGTATTTTGAGTTATTGATCTAAACCATACACATTCTTGACTTGCTTCAATGAATGACTATTATATCTGTGTTATTTAAAGAAGTAGCAATTATAGTTTATTTCGTTGAACGTCGGGATATGATTATACCTCTATGTGTAAATAAATAATCTGTTTGAGATCAACTTTTATGTGGATTAGATACGTTTCTTGCATCTGCATAATGAATTAGTTATGAGTTAGATTCATTTGAATAAAACAGTATCACGTCAATGGTTTAGCAGAAGTATCTAAATATATGCTTAATAGAATTTCAGTGTCTTCTTATTGAAAAAAACCAATTTTCCTAATAAGCTTAAAGAGAAAGCTATATGTGGTATAGAATTATTGACAATATATATTAATATTTCAGTTATACTAAGATATCATATTTCAACACCCAACAAGCTCTTCGTCATTTTTACAAGGTCAAAATAAATCGTTATTAATATCAAACGATCTCACAATTATCGGAGCACTCAATGAATGTATTTTATGTAAAATATCTTTAAAATATTTTAAGTATATGTTGGTTGATGGATAAATATTTTATTTATAAAATGTTCAATTTGTAGACCAACACGTTTACTGCTCAACACTACATACTATACTCCCTTTCCTCTTCTTTTGTAGAACTCTTATAAACATGTGCATATTCTCAGTCTTCGTTGAATTGCATTAGGAGTGAACAAGAATTATTGGCCACGCTACATGAATGAATGAGTTTGCTAGAATAACTTAAGAGTATTGTAGTTAGTGGTATATACACCATTGTGTTTCACTTTGCAATATTAATGAAATCATAATTCTATATTTTTATTTTCTAATTCTCTAACTCTTTTTTGTTCTTTCATTTTTCTCTCACGTTATAGTAGTTCCTTCGCTTGTTGAGTCCTTATTATGTTAGTTGATTTCATAAATCAGTGTCATAACTTGCTTTTTGTCCAAGAAAGTATGATATGCATAGTCATTAATTATGATATAAAAATTTATAATCTCAATAACAATAGCGAGTTACTAAAACAACAATTTCACGTCTCCATCACATTAAACGAAATGAAAAAGTAGCATACGAATTAGCTTTATAACGTAAGAGCAAAAGCCTTAACTATATATACATAACATTCACCACAGAGCAAAATCTATTGTTTTTTCAAGAAATGAAGGTTATCGCTGCTTACTTGTTGGCTGTGTTAGGTGGAAACACATGCCCATCTGGTGCTGATTTGAAGAAGATCCTTAGTTCTGGTAATGTCTTTTTTCATTTTTGGTGAAAAAAAGAGGCATATGAATGCGAATTACCCAATAACTCATTGCGAAATATTTTCACTTTGTTATTCATAATATTTTCTTCTTCTGATTTAATGCATACCCATTTCATTTTCATAAGTTTTAGATTTATGCTAATGAACCAAGTGATAGAAATCTTATGTTCTTACTGATTTATGCATATACCTATTTCATTTCTTATTCATATACTTCAGTTGATATGTATGTTAAAGGAACAAATGATATAACGCTGTAACACCAAGATGAAAAATTTATCTTCTGTTTTTCCTGATTTTAAAAAAAAGTTTATGAAGTTTGAGGGCGTTTTTTTTTTTTGGAAATTTTATGAAGTTTATGTTAATAGATATGAAGAAACTTCAGGGTAGATTATGTTTGTTAGGTACAGAGAGATTTCATTCTATATTTTCTCTCTATTGTTTTAATTTAGCTTCTAAAGAAATTGGGAAAATAATGATTGATTATGTTATGTAGTAGGAAAATAATGTTATGAGATTAGAGTACTCTATTAGGCTTATTTTCTAGCATAGAGGAAAACCGCATCACTGATTTGTATTTCATGGATTTAAGAAGCATCATAAACTGATTGGTTGATGCTACTGCAGTGTCATATTTTCATTAATCTTGGCTTACTGAATACTCTGTATATTTTATGTTGGTAGCTCTTAAAGTTGGATTCTTAGTTTTCCTAAATGTGTGCTGCAGTTGGAGCTGAGGCTGATGATGACAGGATTGATTGATCTCCTCTTTTCCCAAGTCGAGGGCAAGGATATCACTGAGTTGATTGCTGCTGGCAGAGAAAAGTTGGCTTCAGTACCCTCCTGTGGTGGCGCAGTTGCAGTTGCTGCACCTCCAGCTGCGGCGGAGAAGAAAGAGGAAAAGAAGGTCGAAGAGAAAGAGGAATCTGATGATGTAAGATGCTTTCTCAATCTAGGGACATTGGCTCTGGACAATGTTTCTTGCTTATACTAGTTTTTATCGTATATCTGCTAACATTGTTTTCTGGTTTCAATATTGCAGGACATGGGCTTCAGTCTCTTTGATTAGAGGAATGCAACAATGGAAATGTCATATTACCCTTGAGTTTATTCTAGGAGTCTTTTTGTCTACTTGAGACAAAAACAATATTTTGTTGGATTTGTTTTGCACCTTTTTTGTTTTAGTATTTTGTTGTTTGTTCAAGAAATTTAAACTTGCTATTATCTTAGGACTTCCATTCTATTTTGCGTGATCAATTGGTATTCAGCATCGTCTTAAATTGGAATAAGTTGACTGGTTTATCAAAGCGGAATCTAGATGAAAGCAACGAGGACTAGTGAACATAGTTTCTGTTTGTGCGACGTTTGGAATTGTTTGAATCTGAGCTTTCTGCATTATTAGATGTAAACTTTGTTATGTTACTGGGTAATCCTCAAACCTAGCATTTTTATTTGCCTTTGATGTCACAACTCTTGTTAGGTTGTGGATAGATGTATGAACAATCGTATTGTTTGGTTTTCGAGCAGATAACCTAGTTGTGCATTTGGTATTTTTAGATTATGAGATTCATGTGTAACCCGTACGTGAGTAACTATGACATGCACTGCTGAAACTCCATCTAAGAACTTTCTGGTTTGGAGGCACTAGGCAGGCTAGTAGGATCTTGTTTAATAATTTAATATTTAAATTTACTGGCTTAATTAATCTTAGATTCACACTGTAATACATTTCTTATTAGGGATCTCTTCATTCCAGTGCCCAAACTCAAGATCTCTAGTTGAGGCCTTGAGGGCAAGAGGGATTACATCTGTCTTTAGAATTCCTCCATACCTCACCTTTTGTGGTAGCCATTTGGTTTCTTGTTTGCTGCTTTTTCACTCAAGTTTAGTAGCCAATTTGGAGGTCAATTTGACGAAGAAAGAAGGCAAATCTTCCTTCACTGTAATTTGTATTTTGCTTTGTCCTAGATGTTATCAAGAGATACATTTAGGCAGTAGTATGATGCACATGTTTCAGCGATTACAACAAATAGACTATTGATGTGAATTATAATCCAAATGGGAAAAAGTTGTCTGCAAGGTGAACATAAGTAGTAACTTGTAAGAACATCAAACATGAGTAGGGAGATGTCCCACTTTCAGAAAATATGGACATGAAACAGCAGGGTCTTACACAATAATTAAAGAAAGAAAAACTTAAAACTTCACGGCCACAACTCAAATATATCTCAGTTCACTTGTCAAAAAGGTTTACACTTGGAGGAACATGCGAGACTGCAACACATTCGAGAGACAACATTGCAATTATGTTAACTTATTGGTCTTGCAAGCCTGCTATCAACTCCATAAATTACCGGCCACAACCCCAACCCCAACCCCAACCCCAACAAAAAGATTGATAATAAGCTAGCTCCGCTCTGTCCCACTAATGCATCTGGAATGGAAACGCTGAGTTGGTAAAAATTGCTAGACTCCCTGCCAATGAGCTAATACCGGACTAGCCCACAACTCCCAGTCATCGTTCCATCTCGAGTGAAGCAAGTCGAGTTCTACTTCCCAGAGGCACGATTTGATATAATAAAAAAAGAAGAGAAGTTTCTCAAAACTGAGAAATGTATGTTGTATAATGTGTTTTGAGAAAGGTACCAGAAGTCATACATTACACAGGATACATGTCAGATCAGGGTCCAAGGAGGATTGCCGATACTTTCCAACATAAGTCGTAGTAATCCCTTCAATGCGCC
Source organism: Anisodus tanguticus (assembly GCA_034509755.1). Lineage (NCBI taxonomy): Eukaryota > Viridiplantae > Streptophyta > Magnoliopsida > Solanales > Solanaceae > Anisodus > Anisodus tanguticus. The sequence continues at coordinate 55,060,636 of CM067544.1, forward strand.
AGAATAAGTAGATGTAAACCATCCAACTGGAGCATAGCCGCAACAAGAACCCATTTAAGACTTTGGAACAGTCACATTCAATATTTTTACATCCTGGTATGGCTTGTCACCTTTGTCGGTCTTCACTTTCTCTAAAGACTGTCATAGTCCAAAAGAAAAGGAATCTTGAATTAGGTCTCAAGAAGTAGCCATACATAAAATATCACATCACATCACACACTGCAACAGTTATCATTTCAATTTGAACTATAGCATATTCACCAACTTTCTGCTTTTCTGGTAAAATAACTAGATATACTGCTAAACAGGACAAAGCTCTGCGTGGTCTATTCATCGAGTAATCAATCCATAGCAGACATAGGAGGGAGAAACTTTAGAAGCTAATACCTGTACAACATCCATTCCTTTCACCACTCTGCCAAAAACTGTGTGCTTATTGTCCAACCATGGAGTGGCAACGGTTGTTATGAAGAATTGAGAGCCATTGGTGTTTGGCCCAGCATTAGCCATCGAGACAGTGAAGGGTCTATCATGTCGCAGACTGCACAGACCAATGTAATCGTTCAGATGAACTTTACTCAGTGAAGCATAAACTAGAGAATGTGTTTATCAGCTACATGTAGGAAATCAAGTTAAAATTAGATGTCATGAGGCTGTGCCAGCTGTTATTTCAGGCAATGACTAAGCTGTTCACTCCCTAGACCCTAGAAAGAAAAATCTTCTCAGAATCAACAAAGCAAGAAAAAATCTCCAGAGTCAATCAAGGAAGACAACTACAGCAAATGTTAAATATTACACTGCGCTCCAGAAGTACACTTGTGGTTCCCATGAATGGAGTACAAGCTTCTAGTTAGACTTGATTAGTCGCTTTCATAATCATAAGCACTAGAATTGTATGTTAATATCAAAAGCACAGAAATGCAAAAGACCCTTTTAAAGGGTGGGGAGGAAGGGGATTGTTGGGTCATCTAATAGTTAAATTCATGAAAGCTCCACCGCTGTTGCCAGGAAGTATTAACAATATTATTACTCGCAACTGAGCTTCAAACTTCAAATACTGATGAAATCATGGTCATCAGCATATCAAAGACGAGAACAGGAGGGAAAGCAAAAGAAATCACATTTTTTTCCGGTCACTAACTCTTGTTTCTAAAGTCTAAACTATGCATTGGCAATCTTCTATTGCATATTAGGTGCTGCAAAAGCTGCAGCAACTAAAAGAACACAGATAAAATACACTGTACTATTACTATGGATCCATTTACTAATTACTCCATGGATTGAAAACTATGGATCCATTTACTAATTACTCCATGGATTGAAGACTTACTTTCTCTTACCATTTGACTCGGGTTGTTCAACAAAAATGTGGTCGACTAAACCAAAAACACATTTTACACCCAAATGGAACAGTCTTTTATTATGAGCCTAGACTTCCGGTTCCCTCAGCCCACCATGTTTATTATTCCAAAAAGCTACATAGGCAGCATCAGTAAAACAATGGCCCCTCTTCACATGACATATCTAGGAAGGAGGGAGTCGAGGAAATAAGTTAAGAACCACAACTGAAGAATTAATTATGCACTTATGTATAAGTACCTGCAAAACAGAACATTAACATACCTTTTATGGAACTCATCTTCAAACTCCCTTCCCCATATAGATTGTCCACCCGTGCCATCTCCTAATGGATCTCCTGTCTGAACCATAAACCCTCTGATGACCCGATGAAATATCAAATTATCATAGTATCCATTCCTACAGTGTGTTGTAAAGTTCTCCACTGTTTTTGGACACTCTTCAGGGTATAGCTTCATATGAATGTCGCCCATACTGGTATGCAGGACCTAGGTCAGAGCAAAAGAAAGAATGAATCAGCAAAACTGTCCATTTCTCAGGATTAATACAAAAACAAAAAGGAAGGGCCTCTAAGCAAAGTGGTAATGGAAGAACTAAGATCTTTTAGGTATATCACAAATAATGCAGAAAAAAAGAGTGTTATTCTTTAGTTAGAAAAGGCTGCCCAAGCGCACAAAATAGGTTTGCGCATCTCATTCCAGCTAATGAAGATTGAAGACCATTCTCAAGGTAGCAGTTTCACAACATGCTATCCTTTTATCTCATTCATTAATTGATCAGGGAGCAGAAAACAGAAGTAGAGGAAAGTAAGTCCTTTCTTCAGGAGTCATTGCTTTGGTTTATACGGAGCACAAAAAATAAAACTTACTTGGAACCTTTCCACAGTCAATACCAATCATTGTAGCTCACATACAATTCCGTTCACACGAACTCATGGAAAAGGATATCCACTTTAAACCTATCTGGAATTTTCTATTTATCTGATATATTCCAGATAAAACCATAACTTACCACGTTATCTGGAAGGGATGTAGTGACAGACTTCCCAATGTCAGATACAGCCAAAAGTTCATCAGGAGGTGGCTTTTCATTAAAGACATCTCTTCCCTTGGTAGGATCATCAGGTTCCTCAGGTTCTCTCTGACTGTTAGTGAATAACATATGAGCTGTTAATAAGCATAATATTGAAATAGAAACAAGAAATCTGGTTTTAATAGTGGATGAGATGGCAAGAGGGCTGATATTTAATGGAAGTATGAACCATCAATTTAAATCACCCAATTTCAAAGAGCGCAGTAGCCAACTGACATTTCCAACTTTTTCACAGCTCAAGATAGTCTTCATACAACTTTGAAGCTTAATTCTAGTAGAAGCATCTATCATAACAATTCATACTGTATGTTGAAACTTGCAGAGATACATAATATAAAATATATTGACCTGTTTAGATAAAGCATCAACACGTTTCCTTTACTATGCCACTAAAGTCTAGACTGAACAGGTTAGTGCAGCGGATAAGGTCAAGTTCATCATTGACCAGTTGGACTGAAAAAGCAACAAAGTTCAAGATAACCTTCTTTTCATTCTCCATACTATATACAATACCTGAACAAATAGATTCTATGTTTCTTGAAAGCACAGCAAAGTAGCGTCGGATCTGTCAGGGGCTCCTTGCTTTCATTTGCATTTGCTGCCGCAGCAGGAATTTTTCTTACCTTTTTACTACTTTTATCACCTTGATACAAAGCAATTCTCAAAAATCTATCATTGCTCTCCACCTTCCCCAGGATACGGGATACCTTGTTGGTGTGTAGATTTATAACCTGGCAATAAGAAAAATAACACAAAATCAGAAAATGACCATCTGAAGAAGCATGAAGCTTATCATAACTCCAGTAAGGCACAAGTACAAGGAACAGCAATATAAATGCATTCCTGACAGTCTAATGGACATTTTCTTACTTTAATTCCTAGGAGAGTTGCATATATAATGAAGTTGGAACTTTCATCAAAAACAGCATTAGGCTGCGGTACATGTTCTGTTTTCTCAATTTCTTTTTCCACAGCCATTCTTCGCCCAAAATCAATAGCTTCAAGTCGGTATAAAGGAACATCACTCCTCTGGAGATCTTGTGCCACCTAAAAGATGGAACAATTTCGATTATCAACCAAAAAAAGGAACACAGAAGACAAGAAATACATAAGTTAATAGATTATTTTAAAAGGAGTAATAATCTCTTACCTCAAGAGATTCATCATATACACGTCTTAGTTTACCTGTCCTGAACCAAAATATACGAATCCTGCGGTCTGGTGAAGTTACAGAAAACTGTTTACCATCAGGGCTTACCTGGAAATAAAGAAGAGAAAAGGCAAAAAGAAGTTTTAGAAGACTATCTACTAATTCGTAAGAATGAGAAATTTGAAACTGCTTAGCTAACTTGAGATGTACATAGTAGAAGAAACTTTTTTACAAGTAATAGGGTCTGAAGTACACATAATTTCCAGAAAAAGGTTTTCCTGTAATACCTCTATAGAAGAAACAGCAGTTTTGCATTTCACAATTTCAAAGAGATTAGTATCACTCTTCAATCTAAAATTCACCCTGCAGGCAGAACATAAGAAGATAAGCATGAGAGGTGACTATTACAATTAGAAGCAAGAGACAAACTCCTTAATATAACAAAGAAAGTGAGTGAACCTATATATTAAATAATCTGTGTGTATCTTCTTAGATAGTATAAAGTAAACCATAAACTGTTGATTTATTATTATGCTATGGAAGTGAATAAACACTAAAACCACAAAAACGGAGATGGTCGAACAATAAACGCCATATAAGGACTATTTCACAAGGCTCTATTTTAAAATCAAATTTGATACTCTCCCTTCACACACAGTGATGCAATACCAATATTCAAATGGATCATTCTAAAACTCAGTTTGGGGCTTTTGAGATCCACCAAAATAAATGCAATTTATTCTACCCACAAAGGATCAGATACAAGGTAAATTGCTTTTAAAACTTGAACACATACACATTCTCTGGGAACTGAAGTGTGGCAGGACTCCAGTACTCAATGATTCCTTTGTCATCTGCTGATATCACAGTATCAAAAACATGATTGTACTTCATGAATTTAATGGGGCACAAGTGTACCTGATTAAGAGGAAACTAAAAGTTAGCGATTTTGGTTCATGTGACTGCTGGTAGAAATTTCACATTAACCTGACAGAGAAGAACATTAAGAACTGCACAGAAGTCATACCAACCTGAGGCAAGTACAATGACATACCTCTTTAGATATTATAGGCTCATTTGTACCAGCTCTTGCATCGTATATATGCACAACTGAGGAGTTAGAATCACTAACAGCAAGTTTAGCTTTGACATCCCCTTGTTTATATACCCATTCAACACATCCAGGTATGAATGGAAGACGAATCATGGACATCATGTCAAAATTCACTACGTCGTATATTTTCACAGATTTATCACTTGAGATTGTACAGCAAAGCATACCATCAATGCTAACCTGCAAAGGAATTTAGGTGAAATTGAGTATTGCTTCGATCAAGCATGCTGATAATGAACCGGAGCAGAGAATACTGCTGCCAGTGAGACTATGACTACTTACTGCAAGGCCTTCAATTGGTCCAAGATGAGATCTAAAATGTTTTGCAAACTCGATACCCATATGCTTTTTCTTCCAAAATTTCAGGTGGCCTGGACAATAAAGAAGAGAAAATTTGGTAAATTAAGCAAACATCAAGAATTCATATGTCCTGCCTTACCATCAGCACTCCCACTAATGAAAAAATCTGCTCCTGAAACAGCAACATGAGTGACCACATCTCGGTGCATGTAACTTTTTTCGTACCTGCATTGCACGAAACACGGTTTAGTAATATTTCCAACATGATCATGTACTCCCTTTCAAGTTGAGTCATGATCCAATTCAAAGAAAAAGTTGAGGAGTTAATATGATAATTCATCTATCTTTTAGTTGATATTTTGGGTTTACCGGCACGCCCCGCTAAAAGCATCAATGATTTGTGCACGCCACAAGGTGGTCAAGGAGGTGGCTAAACAAAGCAAGACACCAGAAAGAGGCCTGGAGCATGTGCAATACTTGTTGAATGATGGTAGTGTGCCTTGTGGTTACGGCCGACAATCGGCCCATGCAGAGATGTGCGAGCATGACACGGAACATACTAGGAGGTGTCTCGACATGGAAACATGCCTAAAAATTAGAGGAAGCACAATGAAGCACGAGAAAGTGGAGTTAAAATCATGCCAAGATCAATAATCGCACTGAGGTTTTAGAATGTTCCAGAAGGTTCTTGAAGATTTCAAAAGGTGGTGGAAGTTCCCACGGATCCTAGAAGACTCATTAGAATATCAAAGAGGGTACAGAAAGATCAAGGAAATGCGGCCAAAGGACAGCCAAATAAAAGCAATCTGCGGAGGATTCTAGAAACACCTAGAAAGTCTTGCCCTTATGTAAATCAGTAGCCCAAAGCCCACCAACTTTAGGGCGTTTTACCGACTTTGAAGGTTCCAAAACCTTCCTTAGGAGCCTACAACTAGTAGGAGATCGGAGACCACACCTTAGTAGGCATGAACAGCCAGCTCCATAAACTAACATACTACACATCAAAACCCTTGCTCTAGTATCTTTGTCTTGTGTTCTTATGTGTAGTTTTTCTTGTAAACCTTGTAAGTGTATATCTTAGTAAAATCAGTAAAAGGGGTATTTTGCTTACTTTCCAAGCTTCTCTCGCCTTTCCTTTGTGTCGCCAGACACCACAACCATTCCGCTAATGCTCCCCGCCGTACTTGAGGCATACTTCACCAAGGTGTTGGGGCTTGATTGAGTCAAGCCATTGTTTGGAGAGGCTGAACTTAGCTTCCTTGGGGAGAGTAGTCCAGCTAAGTGCCACATCAACGCTAGTAAAGGACTAGGTCAATGAGGTCCTATGATTTCAAACTTTAATAACATTAAAATGCCAATATTTGAGAACTTCCAACCCAACAGTTTCTGCCCATCAACAAGTGTCCACAATATTAAACCCCTAAAACACTTGGAGTTGCTTGTTGGCCGCATATGAAAAGACAATCCTGACATAAAATTCTGCATAACTAATACACATAAATCTCTGTATTACTAATTTAATATCTGCATAACTAATTTGGATTTGGCATACAACATTGCATAACAATTACCTATTGCAGCCTAGAGTTTGGTTTATAGTATTAAACTCCCTTTCTAGTATAGACATAACCTATGTAGAACTTTTCAGGACGGGATAGGGTCCCTTCGAATTATATACCTACCTGGTAAACCCTACCACAGCAGTCTACTTCCCCCTTACTTAACATAGGCAGATTAACATCGTTTTATAGGCAAACTCAGCAATTGGAAGAACGTATCCCCCTTGCTTGATCTCCCTTGCAAACCAAACCACTAGTAGAGTAAACTCTTCCATTGTGTCAACTTGAATATGAATAAATTCAAGTTAGGGAGTCATCCCAACTAGTAGACCAAAGGTCTCAGGTTCGAGTCCCCTTGGGTACGGAGTCGACTTTGTTAGGGAATGCTTTGCCCCCCAATATGGGACTTCCCATCGCAAATCCGGATTTAGTCAGGCCCCAATGCGGGTGCCGGACACCGGGTGGAAAACCAAAAAAAAAAAAAAAAACTGAATAAATAAATGCACCCTCAACAAGAGAGATCAATTTCCGCCTTTGAGTTGAGGCCGCTGGCACATTAATATGATATTATATTAATATTCAATTTATGATAATGATGGCGGATAAACCAGATAAAACTCTTTTTTTTTTTTGGATAAATAATCAAAGATTTTACAAATGCTTGCACTAAGCCAGTGCGAGAAAACATAACTACAGATTGTGCAGATCCCCTATTATATCTAAAATTGCATCAACATCCTGTACAAAACCAGGTTGCACCAAAAAGCTAGCAAAATAAGACATCTTTGTTTAAGGCTATGTAAATATCTCTTATGGCCTTCAAAATTTTTGACATTTCTTTCAAGCCAAACAGTCCACCAAATGGTTTGAGGAATGGTATTCCAATTCTTTTGTAAACCAAATAATATTCTTACTTGTCCCCAACGCTAAAGTACCAGGCTTTTCGGGGACTAGCCTGCTTCCACTCTTTGCATTACTCTAAGAGGGGAAAAAATGGAACTCTATGAATATGCGCAATAGAAAATACTGAAATATAATAAACCCTAAACCCCCTAAAACAAACCGAAGATATTAGTTGTGCAGTTAAACATCTCCATAAGTTGTTAGTATTACTACTTACAAGTTGGCACACAACATTGCATACTTAATGCAGCCTAGCATTTGGTTATACATTATTAACTCCATTGCTAATACATACATATAATTTATGTGGAACTCCATCCCACCCACACCCACTCTACTACCCACCCCACCCTTCTCCATCACACCCACCCCACCCATCACCTACTTATTTTAAAGTTTCTATTTTATCCGTTACTTTAGTTTTATTAATAAATATACATAAACTAGTTTGTAATTAAGGGCTAAAGGTATTTTAGTGAACTTATATGTCATTATACCATACCATACCGTTAAACCAAACAATAAAAGTGTTATTAAACCACAACAAATGATACCGTCTATCCAAACATCGTACTACACTACAACAAATGATACAGTCTATCCAAACATCATACTACACTACAACAAATGATACCGTCTATCCAAACATGGTACTACACTACACTATACATTACATTATGAAACCATGGGTAACGACCGACCAAACAGTGTTTTTTAGGCGGAATAAAATGTAACTCTATGAATATGTTCATTCGAAAATACTTAGCTATAGTAAACCGTAAACCCCCTAAAACAAATCGAAGATATACTTGTAAAGTTAAACATATCCATAAGTTGATAGTGTACTACTACTAACAAGTTAGCTGAAGGAAGGGAATCGAGATAAGCTTGTTCAAATTGGAGAGGGCGTTTCGCACGAGCACGAGGAGCTGGACCCGGTCCGATAACCGCCTCCTCCACCACCACCGCTGACGTTAGGTTTCCGTTCTCATTTTGAGCTGGTTCCTCCATCTCTCTCCCTTTGCAATAGATTCTTCTAGGGTTTTGAAATCGCTACTATTTGCTGAATTTGTGAGAGAGCTAGACAATTTTGTATCGGGTTCTTCTTGTTCTATTCGAAGCTATAGGGTCCGAAATTCGGATCCTCTTTTTTGGTATATTAGTCCATGTTTTTGTCTCTGATGACACTGCTGCCTCTAATGTTTTGGGGAAAAGGTTAAAATTGATCCATTTTTCTTTGTTTTTGAGCAACCGTTAGTAGGAAGGATATTTTTGAGTTATTTTGATAGTTTTTCGCATTTTTTTTAACTAAAACGTAAGGGAGGATAAATTTAACCGATTTTGAATATGATTATTAGCCCTTTTCCAAAGTATTTTTGGGGAAAAAATCTTTGGAAAGGAATTTTTGAAAAATAAAATAAAAATTTGTTATACCACATGACTAATCAAACGACTTTCAATGAAGGAAGAAAGAGAACTATAAACACCAAAAGAATTGCTTAGAGGTGGCTTAAAGATCAATCAAGGGCACATAGATATAATATAATTTATTCATGTCAATGTTTTGAGTGTTAGTAGATTCAGTAGTGCTTCAATAATTTATCATTTCTCTTCCTTAATCCTTTGATATTAAAAAATTGAAATTTAAAACCATCAAGTCACAAAGGGTTAAGTACTAAACAAATAGAGATCTTTACGACAAAGCCCACCATAAAAAATGGAAAAATGGTCAAATTTATCCTTCAACTATTGTTTATAGTTTAGATTTACTTTTCATTAGAGTTTTAGTTCATATTTAGGTCTCACGTTAAGAAACTTGTTATATTAGCCCTTATCACTAACGGATTGATGGCTAGGAGCCCTCATTTATTCACATAGACGTCATATGTATGTATAATTTTTTTTTATTTTATATCATACCAATTGAATTTTGTCATATAATTTTCTGTTTCTATATAAAAAAATACAATACCTAATATTCTTCTCCATCAAACCACCACTTCCCCTTCTTATTCTCCGCCACTGTCACCGTCGTCCATCGCCTCTACACTGCTGGTTAATTTACTCAAAATTAACCCATTACTTCCCCACTTTTCTCCATTTCTCTATAAATTGATAAGCGATGGTTGTGGTAGCTGGTGGGTTTGCAGAAGGAATGAAGGGTGAGGGTCTCATTGGGTAGAAAGTCGAAGTTATGAGTTAATTTTTAGTAAATTAATCAGTGGCGGTGGACGCCGGTGACAGTGGCGGAGAAGAAGGAGGGGAAGCAGTGCTTTGATAGAGAAGAGTATATTAACTTTGCTAGAGAGGAAGAAGATGAATTCATAAAATTCTGCAGTATTTTCTAAGTGTTGTGTAGTGTTCTTCAATTGAGTCAAATGCCTCAATTTATAGTGCAAGAGAAGACCCCTCAACTAGCCAACTAATGACCTTCAATAATCATGTAATGGCACTTAATAGAGGGGTTACATTCAGCCAAATAATGGTTGAATTCATGTGCCATGTAATGGAGAATCAATGCTCCAAAACCAGTCCAAAGGTCAGAACTTTCCAACTTCCCGTCGCAGCATTCTGCCTCCGAAGCGCCGCGGCTCCAGTGACTGGCCAACCAATTAGCGCCGCGGCGCTCCGGCACCGTGGCGATTTTTGACTCATTTCATCTTACACTTCGTACACTTCTTCCTTCGTTTACCAACGTGGAATACTTTGTTATTTAACCAATAACCGTCCATCATTCTATGTCTCAAGCGTATTACATACGTACCAATATCTCTTTCACTAATTAAATTTGTGATACTTGGCACTACGTGTGCACGTGTGTGGAAACGAATTTTCCGACGTGCGGGGCCCCAATTATTTGAGTCATAAATAATGGGATATACTTAATTCCACATTTAGTAATTTCCAACATAACCCATGTTGCAAGAAGATTAAATGGTGTACTTGGTTGAAAATTGAATTATTTACCTAGAGAACTAAAAATCAAATCTCACTTAATACTTTTCTTTTTTTTTTAGTCCCATATTCTAGAAATTCTAAATTCATCTCTATTGCTATCTCCCACTAGGACACGTAACTATCTTGATAGACAATTTTACTTGAAAATATTATGGCAACTGAGCAAAACGAAAAGATAATGCAAGTATATTAGAGTAAGCTCACCCACAAATTAGTTAAAAAGTATGGCCTACACAAGCAGGGCATATCTTTGTAGGCAATATATTCTTGTACTTTGTAGGCAAAACAGTGAACATGGGAACCAAGAAGGAACGACTGTGTAGTTCAATAATTCAGCTAAACTCAGTAGGTAGTATTGTATTTTGACAAAAAATAAATTATTATGGAACATTATTTTCCGGCTACTACTACTTTAGGTGTAAATAATTGATCTTTTCAACTAGGGGAAATGGTCAAATTTGCCCTCCAACTATGCCTTTATGAAATAGCATTGCCCCCGTCAAACTTTGAGACCAAATATACTCTCACCGTTTGCAAACTTGTTAAATTTGTCCTCGGATAGACGAATATGTGAGTTGGACGCCACGTCGGATCCACATAGACGCCATGTAGGCTCACCCAATTATTTTAACCCGTTATCTGTACCCGTAACCTGTACCCGTTAGCCCACCGTATATATTCTTTCAACCTGTTACCCTCGCTATTGCTTCTTCTCCAGCGGACCTCTGCCATCTCCGGCGAGCTCCGACGAGTTCCCATGTCGGAGCTCCGGTGAACTCCACCATTGTACAACCAATTCACCACCACCAACATCAACCCCTCACTGCCTCACCACTAGATCCGCCGACCACCACCGCTGGAGCTCCAACTATGCTTAGAAACTTGAATCCAAAGTCTTTTTAGTAGTTCATGGTTGGTGTCTTGCCACCGCCACAACACCTACAACCGCGACCACCAATCCACCATCTCGTCCCACCACTGCTTCTCCACCAGCCGACGATGAACCACCATTGCCGCCACTGCTCAACGAACCAAACGATACCATGTACAACTGTTGTCTAGATGGATAATGGCAAACCTCTTCAAAATATTATCTATTTTTAAAAAAATAAACTGAATTGACCATTTTGTTAAAGAAAGAACCAAGTTTAGAAAGCGAAAGTAAGTTTGAAAATATTTAACCAAGAAAAGTAATTTAACTGTGCGGAAGTAATATATATGAAAAATCTGATAAGTGTTTCAGAATAGAGATTGACACCAAAACCTGCCCAAATCCTAACTCATACCAGTCATGGAGCATCTATAGAGATTTTATTATACAACATTGTGTTTAAGCCCAAACAATGAAAGTAAAATGTCATATGGAGAGATAACCACGAACAAGATCAAAAATGCTCGTCGTGCCATGAAAAGTAATACCTGCAACCAAACTCTACGGGGGTGAGTTTCACTAGACTTCGTAGGATCACCGACCATTCCACTATCTTTGTCACTTTCAACCGATCTAAAGTGCAATGAAAACTGGTGCCTTATTAATGTTAAACTTACCACATTTGTCCAATCTTCTTAATATAAAATAGATATCAATATCTCATAATCTATGTTGACACCCAATTTTGTCCCATCTTTTATGATTTTATTTATAATTTTTTAATATTTTTGACACTTTAAAACAATTTTAAAATATAGACATATATATGTATATATATCATTATTATCATTATTATTTGCATTTTTATTGTCATTTGCATTTTTTATATCATAATCATACTTTTATCCTAATATTATATATTATTTTATTTTCGCAAAACGACATCTTTTTTTATTTTATTTTATTTTAAGCATCAAACATTTCACAAATATTATATTTTATCATATTATCTTCTTTACAATTTATAAATTTTGCAAATCTTTCTTTTATATAATAAAACCCCTTTTTATATTTTAAACTCATAACCCATTCCATTTCCCCCAAAACAACTTCTACTCAACCCAAAACAAATTTCACCAAAACTAAAACCCATTTCGTCCAAGACCCAACTCCCCCTCTCTTATTTTCACCCCAACCCAATACCCTAACTTCTTATTTCCTAATTCCCTAACCAACCGAACCGACCCATCGGCCCAACCGGACCAGCCCATTTCCCCATTAACCCTTTTATCCCCTAACACCCACACCCAAAAAACCAAAAAAAAAAAAAAAAAACCTACACCCTTACTCTCTCTCCCAAAAATCCGCCGCACACCCCCCCATACCCGACCCCACACGCCGGTCACCTCGCCCACTGCCACCACCCACTCCCTGCCACCAACCCTTCGGCCATACCCCCAAAATCCGCGACCCATACCCCTAAAATCCATTCCAAAATCGTTGTTTTTTGGGCCCTTTATTTTGAATTTAAGCTCGGTTTTAGAGGGAAAATGGAGCTATAAAACCCCTTTTGTTCTTCAAAAAAAGGGGGGGGGGGGGGGGGAAACCGAAGGATTTTTTAGGAGGATTTCAGAGTCCGATTCCATATAAAGATATACTTGTTGTGTTCTTGATCTTTAGTCTCACCTTCGCTGTTATTCAAGAAATAAACAAGTCCCAAAATCCGAAAGAAATGGTGTTTTGGATTCTGCTTTTTAATTTCCGGTCGGGTAAGAACCATTTTTTGTTTTTGTTGTTGCTACATATTGGTTATCTGAATTTGCTAAAAAAATCTGATTTGTTGTTGTTCACTGATTTCGGGTCGGGTAAGAACCATTTTTTTGTTGTTGCTGTTGTTATTATTGGTTATCTGAAATTGATGGAATTATTTGATATCGGGTTGAATCTCCAATTCGGGTCGGGTCGACCGGTTTGGATTTTCCAAATTTCTTGCATCATTTGTTGTTGTTATTATTGGTTATCTGAAATTGGTGAAATTATTTAATTTCGGTTTGAACACTTAATTCGGGTCGGGTCGACCAGGTTTGGATTTTCCAAATCTCTTGCATTTCATATCTTGTATATTGGTTATCTGAAATCTGATTCGGGCTGACATCTGATTCAGGTCGGGTCACTGACCCGGGTCGGGTATTTGTTGCTGGTTATCTAAAAATCTGAATTTCTGATTTCATTCGGGTCAACCCGAAAATTCGGGCCTGATCAATGTTCAGGACCCGGGTCGGGTAAATTTCAGAATTTGGGTCAGACATTCTTAATTGCGGACTGTTGCTGTTCTTTTTTTGGCATCTTAAACATCTGTTACACATCTACCTTGTTGTTTTATTGTTTTAACTAATATTGCATTTTGGCCGATGAAATTAAATTCGAGGCCGTGCTTTTTTTTTCTTTCGTTTCGTTTCTCTTTTCTTTTTTTGTTTTAAACATCGTGCAACGGATTACTGTTTTATTTGTTTTAACTAATACTGCATTTTGGCCGATGAAATTGAATTCGAGGCCGCGCTTTTTTTGTTTGTTTCTTTTTTCAGTTTACTATTTTTGGCATTTAAACATCCGTGCAACGGATATCTTGTTGTTTTACTGTATTATTGTTCTGAATTAAATACTGCATTTTGGGCCGATGAAATTGAATTTGAGGTCGCGCTTTTTCGGATCTTTGTTTTCTGTTTACTGGGTTAAACATCCGGGCAACGGATATTTACTGTTTTACTAAACATCCCGTCTTCTCGGGAATTGCCTATCTGATTTGCATGCTGCATACTGTTCCGATTTGATTTTGCTTATTTGAACACGATACTACACTGGCCGATGAAAAAATATCCGTCGATTTTTGAGGTCTCCACAATTGTAAAGACGGAAAATAAAACTTCTGGGCAATGATGAAACTTAAATCTTTTTCACCCGAGAGACCAACATGTTCGGTAGGCAAGGCAACTAAAATGACCAACGAGTCATATGTTGCAGCCACGACGTAATTGGAATGATCTTTTCAAAATTTAAGTTAGAGTCCTCCGTAATCAAAACATTTATTGTTTTGGATACTGATCCAAAGTTATGTATATTCAATTGTTTCTAACCGTTTATTCTTGACAGCTTGCAAAGATAAAGTCAAAGAAGGCAAATACCCCTCGAAGATTACTTATTTTTGTTGTTGTCTTTTACTTTCTTTAATTCAGATTTATTTCATTCTGTATTGTAATATTACTGTACTCATGAAATTATTGAAATGTTTAGAATATGTAGACATAGAATTAATTGATAGGGTAGTCTAAAATTGGAAACCCATCACTAGTTTATTTATTTTAGGCTCGGTTAGTTTTAAAATTGAAAATCGCTAGTTTATTTATTTTTAGGCCCGTCGCCCATAATAATCACTTTGCATACATTCTTATCAATTTTCATACAAATGCATACTTATACATTTTTTTCAGCTTTACATGTATATTAATGCCATACAAATGCATACTTGTACAAAATGCATCATTTTATTAATACATTGCAGTAGTATTTTTTATATGTATAAAAACATACATTTTTTCTTAGCATGACAATTAACTTGAATTTGATCGGATAACCGCAAGTCAGCGGATCTTAAAGGATGCCTAACCCCTCCCTTTAGGATAATAAAGAACCCTTACCCAGAATTTCATTAGTTTCGTAGACCACAAAAGTGGAGTTATTTTGCATCATTTAGTTAACATTCAGGTGTCCTAATTCACCTTAGAATAATTAGGTGGCGACTCCTCAAAGCAAGCATTTTTTATCCGATCCAGAGGGAATCGACGCCATCACGCCGCGAAGCCCGCAGGTCAAAAACGGGCGCGACAATCTACATAACAGATAATACCCCAAGGATCTCCTTGTCAAATCACAAAGCAATAATAGGCCCTCACCGACTCATACGACTAGACCAAATAATCAACATAGGCCTTCACCCTCTTTCGGGCTAGACCAAATAATCCATATAGGCCTTCACTTTCTTTCAGGCTAGAGCAAATAATCAACATAGGCCCTCACCCTCTTTCAGGCTAGACCAAATAATCGACATAGGCCCTCACCCTCTTTCAAGCTAGACCAAATCATCAACATAGGCCCTCGCCTTTTTTCAGGCTAGACCGAATAAAACATAGGCTCTCACCTTCACATAGGCTAGACCAAATAATCAACATAGGCTCTCACCCTTTTTCAGGCTAGACCAAATAAAACACATGTCATCACCTTCAAATAGGCTAGACTAAACAATCAACATAGACCCTCGCCCTCTTTCAGACTAGATCAAATATAATCACAGGCCCTCACTTTCACATTGGCTAGACCAAAGTCCATACATCTTCATCGACTCATACGACTAATAGACCAACCATATCCATAGTTTATATCATTAAACCTTGTGTATAAGTACATCAAGGTTCAAACTCACCATAAAAGAGTGTGAAATTATTATCAATTCAATTATCATAATTGTCATGACTTATTTGAAAGCATAAAATCTCAAACAAAAAAGAGTCAACTCCAAATAAAGCACGAGAAATGTATAAAATAGCATAAATGCTCAATGAATAAACAATAACGGTTTATCATCTCAATTCAATGAACTATTTTGGAGGAACAAAACACAACTCAATATTCAAATGTTTCGAATATCCCAATCTTTATATGAAATACATTTAATAGCTCAAGATAGGTGAAATAATTCAAGAACTTAAGATTCAATTATAACATAATGATGGCTATCACAACAAGTTCACAATAATTAGTTCATGTTTTAATTATGAAAAGCAAGTAAGTAGTAGTCAAGTCTCCCCTACCTCACATCCGACGAAATACTACGACCAAGCACTTGTCAAAGATCCAAAAACGAAACATTTGAAAGTCTCAAGCTTGATAGCGTTGAAATCCCCAAAGTACTACGATTAAGAAATGACCAAAAGTCCATCACGACGATCTCAAATCGTTTCATACTATGCAAAATATGAAAGAGCATGCAAAATTAGGCTAGGATACACATTATCATAACTTTTCAAAAAATAAAAGACAAAGTCAATGGTCAAGTTAAATATTCAACCTCAGATCAACTTCTTGAAATCCAAACCGAGTTAATATTCCGGTGACTCAATATACTACAAGCGCAACGATTCAAAAACCAAGTCAATCGGAGTTCAACAACATCCCTAAACGCCTATTTGATTCTCACTTGAAGGTGTTCTTGAGTTCATGAACAACCCCAACCCAAAATCTCAACAATTTAAATTTCATGGATGAAACCTAATATTCTCCAAACCAAATATCAAATGTCAAATGTTCCTTAAAGTTATTTGCAATTATTGAAAAAGAAATGTAACTGGAAGGAGACATAGATATCCTCTTGGATTTTCTCCAGTAAAGAACCAAGAATTTGCATGATTTTTTCCCCCTCTCAAAGTTCCATCTCATGAGATTACTCGAAATGACCTTTTATAATGTAGCTTCCAACGCCTAAACCCTCTTTCTTATTGCCTTGATAACATTTCCGACTAATATACTTAAAATCTCACTTTTATAATTGGTGTTGGCAACAAAAAATAAATAATACCTCAAAATTTTAAAACTGTTGAACGGGTTATTACATGTCGGCATTGACAACTGCTATATTGCATATAAGAACTAATTCTTTCAAGTTATTATTGTTATATATAGAGAGAGAAAAATAGCCAATGAAAAAGCGTAGTAAAAACTGCAGGATACTAAAAAAATTTGTTGACTTGAATAAAGATTCTACTAGATAATTTTTCACAGTGTCGTCTTCTTTCTTTTGAACGAACAATTAGTGTATTTGATCCAAAATCGTGTCAAATTTTAACCAAACTGACTTAAATATCAGATATGAGCTCTCCTACATGTTCTTATTTTTTTTGAGATATCACCACATGAAATAGAGCTCAATTGTGGCAATTCAAAATTCGAACAATCATCTTCTTCAACCTTGAGAGTTGCTATAAAATCGATCCAAAATCATGTCAAATCTCAACGAACATGCTTCAAATTTTAGATATGAATTCCCCTTGACGTTCCGATTTTTTTGAGGCATTGACAACTGCTACATTTCATATAACAACTAAGCCAACACAAAAGTTTAGTCTATTCTAGACCTGAATAAGGATTCTGCTAGACTATTTCTGGCAGTGTCTTCTACTTCCTTTTGGACGAAAACTTGTTGTAATTTGATCCAAAACCATGTCAAATCTTAACCCAACTGCTTCAAATTTCATATATGATCTCCTCTCCACGTTTCGATTCTTTTGAGATATCACCTACGTGAAATAGAACTCGATTGCGGTAATCCAAAATTTAAACAATCATCTTCTTCAACCTTGAGAGTTGCTATAAAATCGATCCAAAATCATGTCAAATCTCAATGAAATTTCTTCAAATTTCAGATATGAACTCTCCTCTATGTTCCGCTTTGTTTGAGGTACCACCCACTCAAAACAAAGCTCGTTGAAGTAACCCATATTTTTTAATTAGAGCTTCGAAGCTTCGTTAATGATCGTCAATGGTTTCCAACTCCTTCTTCACGTTTTCAGCAACCAACATGTATATATACTTTAAGTTTAGATTTCAACGACAATTACACACAGAGAAGATGAAGGAATGAGAGAATTTGGGAGTAAAATAATAATTTTTGGAGAAAAAGAACATGAAAGAACAAATAGAGAAAGAAAGATAAAAGAGCTTTTTTGAAAAGTTTAAAAAATAAATATGAAGTTTTTAAAAATGTCAAAAGCCCTCCATGTGTTTGCCAATCCTATCCTTAGTAATAACTGAACTTAAAATAAATGAAAAAGAAAAGGAGGACCTTGTCACTTACAAAAAAAAAGTTTTGGGGTCCTATGAACTAAATGATCCAATAATCTATATATTGTTACCCATATGGAACAAAATCAACAGGTGATAGTAACATTGATCTAATAGGTTTAACTCAACCTAGCATTATTTGTTTATATAATTCTACAATCACTTTATTAGTCTGAGTAAATTTGACCATGCCAAAGTCTTGATATTATTTATTAATATGTGTATTCAAATTCAAATATTTAAACTTTAATGCATATCTTAATATTTAAATATGCATTAAGATTCAAATGTCTTAGTCTTATGAAAACAAATGAAAGAAAATATTTTATTGGAAAATATTTTCTAGGAAAATAAGTGGATTTCTTACTTATTTTCTTGTGTTCGCTAGGTAAGTATATTATCCTAAAAATATTTGTATATAATTTAGACAAATACTATGAGGGTGAATTGATAAGGGGCTGGGTGGGGTGATAGATGGGGCTGGGTGGTGTGGTGGATGTGGGTGGGAGGGAGTGGGGTAGATGGTGGGGGTGCGGGGGAGGGGGGTGTCATTGGGAAGAGAAGAATGTGGAATGTTACTTGTGAACTTGTTTTCCCTACTTCAATAAGGGAAGTCATTTTCTTCATTTTTAAGAATTAATTGTTTTATATAAAATGTTTTTCAAAAATTTTGACCAACAGAACATGAGAAAGTTGAAAAATATTTTTTGAAAAGTGTTTTTCGCCATACGGAACACACCCTAAGTCTCCCTCATCTAAACTATAGTAACTTAAGGCTCATAAAATGTGAGAAACCCTTGTTAACAAGGGCATGTTTGGAAAGTCAACCAAATAATTGAAATTGGGTGTAATTATATAATTTGAGTTGTTTGTTTGACCAAGTAATTACACAGTTAGGTGGGAATTTTGATTTTACACCGGGAGAACAAAATCCAATAAAAGAGAAAGTTTTCGCATGGGCTCATCATCTGATGCAGAACCGATGCGAGAGAGGTTCAAGTTTTCACCAATGCAACATACTATCCATAAACAACGTACTCCCATAGTATAATAAGGCAAGAAAGCGGAAAATTTCAAAAAAGTTCAAATTGCCTTGATGTGTTAGGAGAATGATAGCTATATTAATTCGGTATACTCTTAAGACACCCTCGGTACAATATTGACGATCTCACAAAGATGCAATTTCCAGAGGTTCAGAAGTCAAAGGCAACTCTCAGACCATTTGAGTTTACTTACTTTGCCACTTAGGTGACTACGAGATAGAACATGGGTTCACCCGCTCAAAACTACATTATGTTCAACAACAGAAAGAGGTGAGGTTCTGCTTTCTTACCTGAGAATATTTACAAGGAGGAAGCCTTTGTCTAAAGCTTCTAATGAGACTTCATATCCGAAAACGCAGGAAGGATCTGACTAGAAAGTCATTCAAAACTTGATCGAAAAATCACCTTTTATTTGAGGGGGGGGGGGGTTGAGAGTTGGGTGTAATTACACCATGTAATTACATGGTTGCCTTTTATTTTCTTTCTTTTTTGTTTTATTTAATTTAATTTTTTTTTCTATTATTTTAATTTCTTTTAAATTTTTACTTTTAAATTATTTTTATTTTAAAAAATATATTTTTACTTTTATATTATTTATCTCTCATTTCATTTCTTCTCATTCCCGACCTTTACTTCTCGTGGTTCCATGTGATTGCTTGTATTTTTTTATTTTTTTATTTTATTCATTTAGCATAACCGTGTTATTATTCTAATTTTTGAAACTACACCTCTTAATATTAGAAATAATGAGTCATTAACAAACTTAACATATAATGAGTGAGGTTATTAAAGTATAATTTCGTTGTGAATAAGGTTATAGACTTATATTTTTTCTTTTTTGGAATTATTTACTTAAGTTACGTTGAAACTTACTTATGTAATGTTGGAATTTGACATAAGAGTATTATGTTAAACTTTTTCTTTTGGATTTTGAATGTAGGTTATATTTTCAATTTAAATTTATTTGTTTTAGTACTATCGACTTGTTATTTCACATTGCATGTTGTTTATTTTTCACTTACAATTGATATATTTTTTGTGGTCAAACATTTGAATAATGTTATGACATTATATTTATAAATTTTTATTTTTAGTTAAACATCCAATTTATGATGTTCTGACAAAAAAATCTGCTTTTAAGTTTTATAATTAGTTTCAAATATATATATCAAATATTTTTACAATAAAAAAAAGTGCAACCCAGTGCACTAAGCACCCGCTATGCGCGGTGTCCGGGGAAGGGCCGGACCACAAGGGTCTATTGTACGCAGTCGTACCTTGCATTTCTGCAAGAGACTGTTCCACGGATTGAACCTTACAAATAAATGATTATTAATTAATATATTTTCAAGAAATGTTGTGTTATTAAATAACTAATTTAATATCATTTATAAAGGCATATATTTTTTAAATATTAATTTAAATTTTTATTTAAATTAAACAAACTGTGTAATTACACTTGTGCAACCAAACAACAAGCTTGTAATTACATTATGACAAACAAACTGGTCGTTGTAATTACAATACTGTGTAATTACTAAGCTATGTAATTACTATTCTAATAATTACACCAATTCCAATTACCATGTGGCTTTTCAAACAGAC
The DNA here is from genome assembly GCA_034509755.1 of Anisodus tanguticus. Lineage (NCBI taxonomy): Eukaryota > Viridiplantae > Streptophyta > Magnoliopsida > Solanales > Solanaceae > Anisodus > Anisodus tanguticus. Next base: position 55,081,481 of record CM067544.1, read on the forward strand.
CCTAAAAGATTTCGGCCAGGTATTAGACTTGAGAAAAGTAGTGGATCTCAACTCAATAGATCAGAATAGAAAAAAAAAAAAAAAAAAAAATGGGAGAGAATTTAACCCGTATAGCAGCCCAAATAAAATTTAAACTCAAAATAAACATAGTTAATTATGACAACCCATTAAAACCAGTGTCCCCATGTTTTTTACTTTTACTAACCAGATACGAGTAATTGTAGAAATTTTAATTTTAAATCACTTATATTTAGGGATTAGATCTTTCTCTCTTCCATAAAAATCGTTCCTCTTCTTTCATATATCCGATACATTCTCTCTTATTTTAAATTACGGTGTGAGATTTCACAGATATGGTGTTGTTGTTTGTCTTTCTCTTCCATAATTCTCTCAGGTAATATATTTTCCAAACTAAAAAATAGGAACACCTTTGCCCATGGCATTATCAACTTTCATAATTCTCTCAGGTAATATTATATGATATATCGTCACAATGTACTATAATTTTGACAATTGTGCACGTCGTGATATTTTTACATCATTAATATTTGTTGTGTCAATAAAAACGTAAATTTGTATTAATTGTCATTTCATTCCCAAAAGAATGTAACATGATCTATATAGATAATAAATCAGGTTCAAATCATATTATCAGATTTCATTAAATATGTTTCTTTCTCTTTGTCTATTTAGATAGTGAATGATTTATTTGTTAGAGAAATTAGTGGGATTGTATGTTCGCATATTGCTTAATAGAATCAAACTCCCCGTAATTTAAGCTAAAGAGAGATATCAGATTTGTTTCCTTTATTGTTTAAAAATACTTGCTACCAAAATTTATGGCAATATAATTTTATGGCTAGAAAAAGTAAGTTGTACTATTGGGCTTTACTAATTATGTTTTTTTCCCAAGAAACTAAGTGATGGACCAAGCCCATTTAACTTTCAAAATAAATTATGTTTCCAGAAGGTGGGCCAGAGCCCAAAATGTATTTCAGATGGGTCATTTTCACTTTTTCCCTAGTTTGTGCTGGTCTTTAGTTTTTGATCCTCAAATGAAACTTAGGCCTATTGAGGCATAAGTTCTTCAAAATATTCAACACGACTTGTGCCGGTTCCTTTAAAGAACTTATGCACTAATATTGATTTTGAAGGACAAAAAATTAAAGACCAGCCCATTTGAATGGAACACCATCCAATTTCTTCACTGCTATATGCAAAAAAAAAAAGAGGAAACATTTAACAAGATTTTTTATTATAAAATTCTAAATATTAAAAAAATAATTAAATGATAATTTTATTTAAGAAGTCTATTTTGAAAAGATAAAAAAATTGTACTACATTTGCCTTGAGGCTTCACGCTTTTATAAAAGATAAGAAGTAGATATACATTTGCCTCGGGATTTCACGCTTTTATAACATTTTAAATATTCACTTCTAATTTGACCATATATATTATTTTATTCCTAATATTATTTTTGTACTCATTGAAGTACTATTTCCAAAAACTAAATAAGTGTTCACTGTTTGGTTAAAATGCGATCCAAATAGAAAATCAAACCAAACAAAACCGATTAAATAAACTGATATTTACTTGGGTTGAGTTTGATTTGGTTTTAAATTATTAAAAACCGATAATAGTTGGTTTGATTTTGATTTTGATCTTGATTTTTACTAAAAGCAGACCGAAGAAAAAATCGAACCGAACCGACAAATTTTATACATAATTTTAAGAATTATATATAGGCAGTATATTACAACAACAACATACCCAGTGAAATCCCACAACGTGGGTCATGGAGGGTAGAGTGTACGCATACCTTAGCTCTACCTTGGTAGGTAGAGCGACTGTTTCTGAAAGGCCCTCAGCTCAAGACACAACATAAACACAAGCAAAGCAAGAGAAATGGTCAGACCCGAACAAGAAATTTAAAGTAGTATGACAATGACGGTAACAAAAGCGGATAAGCCATGATAAAACATTCTGAAAAAAGGAGCAATAACTAACGTAGGTAGATAAGATAAAAAAGTACACGAAAGAACATACAACAGCAGAAATCAAACGACAGATGACTATAAAGTAATATTGCGCCTACTAGTACGATAGGCTAATTAGGTCTACAATAATACCACTACAACTATAAGTATGCAAGCGTAAATAGGACTACACTCAACTACCTACTACACTTCCACCCTAATACGTGTCCTACCAATCACCCATCTAAGGTCATGTCATCAGTAAGTTGCACATGCGTATATCCCGTCTAATCACCTCTCCCCAATACTTTTTCGACTTACCTCTACCCCTCCTCAACCCGTCCATAGCCAATCTCTTACACCTCCGCACTATGTCATTTGTGTCTCTCCTCTACACATGCCTAAACCATCTCAACCTCGCTTCTCGTATCTTATCCTCCACCGAGGTCACTCCCACTCTGTCAGAATATCATCATTTCTAATCATATCCCTCTATGTATGCCCACACATCCATCTCAACATCCTCATCTCCGCAACTTTCATCTTTTGATGTGCGCAGTCTTGACTGACCAACGTCCGCCCCATACAACATAGTCGGTCTAACCACCGTCCTATAGAACTTGCCTTTAAGTTTTGGTGGACCCAAGATACTTGAAACTTCCTTTCTTTGGAATGAACTGAGTATCAAGAACCATCTCAACGTTTGTCTCAAGGTCGCTCCCGTTATTGAACTTGCACTCTAAGTATTCTGTCTTGGTCCTACTCAACCTGGACCCTTTTAGACTCCAAAGTCTATCTCCAAACCTCAACTTAGTTTTCACTCCGCTGCGGGTCTCATCAATCAGGACTATGTCATCTGTGAATAACATATACCATGGCACATCACCTTGAATTTGTCGCATTAGTCCATCCATCACCAAAGCAAATAGGAATGAGCTTAGAGCTGATCCCTAGTGCAACCCCATCATCACTAGAAAATGCTTTGAGTCTCCTCCTACTGTCTGTACCTTAGTCTTGGCTCCATCATACATATCCTTGATCGCTATAGGTCTCCTAGCACAATGTTTCCTCAACCTTAATACTTCTACAATATCCAAAATCCCGATACCTTCCGGATTGCTCCAGGTCTCCCAGCACAATGTCTTTATCTCCTTCTTCGTTCAAGAGTTTATGGAAGTAAGACTGCCACCTTTCGTCTAATAAGCGCGTCCTCCACCAGTACTTTGCCGTCCTCGTCCTTGATGCACCTCACGTGATCCAAGTCACGGTTCCTCATCTCCCTCGCCTTGGCTAGTCTGTACAACAATTTTTTATCCCCGCATTTTTCATCTAATTCCACATACATGCGTTCAAAAGTTGTCGTCTTCGCCGGCGTAACCGCTAGCTTTGCCTCCTTCCTCGCCATCTTACATAATTTCCTATTCGTCCATTTCTCCACCTCATTCTTGCTTTCTACCAATTTCGCATACAACACTTTCTTTGCTTCCACCTTCTCTTGAACTTTACCATTCCACCACCAGTCCTCTCGATGCTCACCACGGCTACCCCGCGAGACCCCTAACACTTCTCTAGCTACCTCTCGAATGCAACTGGCCGTCCTATCCCACATACCGATCGCATCCCCACTATTCCCCCAAGCCCCTCTAGCCATCAACCTCTCTCCATCTTCTCTGCACTAGCCAAGGTCAAACTCCCCCATTTGATTATTTGCATGTCATCCACAACCCTCATATTCTTCTCTATCTTGATCTCCAGATCCATCACCAAAAGCTTATGTCGGGTTGTTATACACTCATTCGGAATAACCTTACAGTCTTTACAAAAATCGTTATCAACCTTTTTAAGGAGCACAAAGTCTATATGAGTCTTAGCCACCGAACTACGGAAAGTCACTAAATGCTCCTCCTTATTCAGGAACCTCGAATTGGCTATCACCATCCCAAAAGCTTTAGCGAACTCCAAAAGTGATACGCCTCCCCCGTTCATGTCCCCGAGGCCAAAGCCTCTATGCACGTCATCATAACCTCCCGGAAGTGACCCGATATGTCCATTGAAATCCACTAATACAAATAACTTCTCAGTAAGTGGTATACCTCCACCCACCTCGTCTAAAATCCTCCAAAAATACATTTTCTCCTCCTTGTCCAATCCTGCCTACGACGCGTAAACACTAATAATGTTCATAGTGGCTCCTCTATCTGTCAACCTAATCTCCATCATCCTGTCATTGATCCTCATCACCTCTACCACCTGATCCCTTAGCTCGTTGTCTACTAAAATGCCTACCCCATTCCTATACCTCGATCTACCCGAGAACCATAACTTATATCTGTCCACATCCTTAGCTTTAGGTCCTACCCATTTGGTCTCCTGGACACATGCTATATTAATCATCATCTTCTTAATAATCTTAACTAGCTCTATGGACTTCCCCGTTAAATTCCTAATATTCCAAGACCCTATTCTCAGCCTAGCATCTCCCTTACCCCACCTACCCCCTAACCCTCGTCCCCGACCGAGAACATGACCATAGTCTACTATCATTCACTAAAGACACTAGAGTAAAAAACTAATCAAAAGGTTAACGCTAACACACACGAGAACCAATACTAACACACAAAGTTAGCAAGAATCTAGAGATAAGTCAGGCTACTACAGACCGGATAGATAATACAAAGGACAAGAATATAATGTCAAGATTTAATACAGTGAAACAAGCAAAAATTAACGTAAAGGACAAGGACAAAGAATTAATACGGACACCCAGAGGTACCAACTCCAAGTGAATCGAACATGTTCGCCGCCGAAATCCATTGTTCAACAGCGGAAGAAATGTTCCATGTTGGAAATATTGTTCACTGTCGGAATTCATGTTCACTGCCGAGTTATTGTTCACCGACTGACCTTGCCGGAAAACTTTAGTCATGTGCAAAACCGACCGGAAGCTACTCCAGGTGGTTGTAACCTGATGGGTTGCCGGAATAATCACCGGAGATTTGAAGCAGTGGTTGTAGGTGCAAAAAGCACGAGTAGGGTCGGATCGGCCTAGCAATACCCGAGAAAGAACAGATCTGGAAAAATACCCAGGACACTCGCCGGAACAGATCTGTTACGCCGGAACAAGTAGTATATAAATTTTTATAAATGCTTTTAAATGATTTATATACTTTTTAAGCAAAATTTTATTTATATCTATCATGTTAATGAATTGTATACCTTAAGCGCATTTTTAAAAGAAATCCATGAATTCAAACTCATTTATTCAAAGAAACAACTATGAGAATTACCGAGATTTATTATTTGTATTTCTTAAAAAAATATTCACTTAATTAAATTCATAAATCTCAAGACATTTTCTCCATAATGCAAGAAAATTATATCACAATAAAAGGGTAATAACAAATTATAAGTTTTAAAGGATAGACGATTTTCTTCTAATTGTAGGGGGGGAAAACATGAAAGAGAGAAATACCGTTAGTTTATTATATTTGGTTTGATTTTAATAATTTTAAAAATCGACTAGGTTGATTTGGTTTTGATTTTAACCCAAATTCGAATCAAACTGAACTATGAACAACCCTAACTAAATCTCTTTCCAATCTAGTTCCGCCAATAGTTCTTTTCTCCATAAAATTACTTTTACTTTTAAAAAAATTATGGACATGTTTTGTTTTGACAGTAAAACAATACTTATCAAACATGTAAATTATTTATTACTATAAATTTTAGCACTTCTATCTAAAAAAGTAACAATTTATTTATAAGATCATATCATTTATTGAATGTGTTTTCATCACTTGATGCTCATCAATTACTCTTAATCAAATAATTCAATTGGGGTCGAAGTACCAATTGAACATTCCTTTCGATTAGTACGAGGTTCGAGACACAATCATACATACTCATTGACAAATAACTATTTATCTTTATTAATGTTGTGAATATTTGGAGGGAAAAAAATACTCCCTTCTCGCCACCCCCTCTCATAAAAGAAAAGAAAAAAGAAGAACCCGCAAGGGTAGCCAAGTTGGTGTAGCAGTAGAGCGCGGGACCGTAAGGTCACGAGTTCGATCCCCCGCATAAACCTTCTTGGTTGAGCCTGTCACACATGGCTTGCCAAGTGTGGTTAATCGGCCGATTGCTATTGCGCGTCGGTCCGGGGTTTACCCCCGTTTCGAGAAAGTAGCGGCATGCGGTTCCTTCGTCAACAAAAAAAAAAAAGAAAGAAGAGAACAAATTGTATTGTCTTTCTGAGAAGAAAATGTCTCTTATGCTCATTTATAATATTAAATGCTTTTATATTTTTTTGTATTTTATTTATAAATATACCGTGTTATTTTCTTATTAATTTTTTAAAAGAAAATTATATAACTAAAATTTTCATTTGTAATAGGCTAGCTTTCAAAACAAACCTCCCCCTCTTTGAATATGATTTATTTACTTTTTTGATCTTTCATGATTATTCAGACAAAATAAATATTAATCGCCATATATAGAATTTGTCCTTAAAAATTACATTGTATTAATTATATATATATGGAGTATTATTTAACTTTGAAGTGTGTAGTTCATATTTTATAGTAAAAATAATTGAAATAACACTGTTTATTGGTTGAATGGACGGATTGTCCCTCGTGCATACTTTTAAGCTATAATAAAAAAATTAAAAAATAAATATAATATATACATTTACGATGTAAATTTTATATTCAAAAGTATACAATATAAATATAAATATATATGCTGAATATTTTATTTCATAAACAAATACTTTAAATAAAATAATATTCTTTAAAATAAGCATTTTTCAGTTAACTGTTTTTGCCATGCTAGAATTTGAATCCACGTCCTAATCTTCTCCCCCATTTCTTTTTTCCGCTACCCCGTATGTAACAAATAAAATAAAATTGTCCGCCATATTAGAGTTCATACAGAGGGAAAGAAGAAACAGTCACTTCCCGTGAAATCCCCCCCCCAAACACAAGTCTTTATTCCATCTTTTCGATTTCTTCATTCAATTTCACCCTTCTTTTCCCGTGATCTCCAAAGTTTTTGCAATAATCACTTGTGGGGTTTCGTTATTTTTAGTTTTTTTCCAACTTTGTCCCTGTATCCACTTCAAAATTTTCCCTTTTTATACGCATATACAGTTGAAAGAACCTTGGTTGTTTTCATTTCAATGGAATTTTGAACTCTCCTTTTGCTTTTAATCCCCTTTTTCAGGTTTCTGTTTCACCCCTCTTTAAGCTTTTTTAATAATCACTTGTGGGTTTTGGTTATTTTTCAACTTTGTCCTTGTACCCACTTCAAATTTCTCTCTTTTATACTCATATACAGTTGAAAGAACCTTACTTTTTTTCATTTCAATGGAGTTTTGAGCTCTTGATCATTTTCAGGTTGCTTCTTCTACCCTCTCTGTATCCCTTTATGTATGTTTCTTTTTTTCCATAAAAAGTATGCACCTTTATCTCTTCTCTTCATTCAATTTCACTCCTCTTTAAGCTTTTGTAATAATCACTTGTGGGTTTTGGTTATTTTTGTAATAATCACTAGTAGTCGTGGTATTATTTTTATGGTTTCTTGTCCTTCAATTTCTATTATTTTTGTTGTTTGTTGTTCTTTGACTATTGTATTACTTTGTGGTTGTTACTGCCCTATTCTTCTTTTATATATAGTATGCTATCATGGTTTATTTATTTCCGTTATTTCTTTTTCATGTTGCTTTAAATGCTTGTGCTTATGCCGATGGTCTTTTGAAAACAACCTCTCTACCCTCACCAGACCCACTTTGTGGGATTTCACTGGGTATTTTTGTTGTTGTTGTTGTTGGGTTTTGGTTATTTTCCAAACTTCTTTTTTTATCAAATTTGTCCTTGTAAGTTGTACCAATTTCAGCTTTCTCTCTTTTATACACATACAGTTGAAAGAACTCTTCTTGTTTTCATTTTAATGGATTTTTGAGCTCTCCGTTTTCTTTTGATCCTCTTTTCAGGTTTCTGCTTCTACCCTTTTTGTATCCCTATATGCGTGTTTTTGTGTCTTCAAAAATTTATGCACCTATATGTTTCTGAATATATGATATATGGTTGAAAATAACAAGTTTGGGTTGTTTTTCCCTTATTTTTAAATGTTACAAGAAGCCTACAAGTTGGTCCTGTTATATTGGGGGTTTTTCTTCTGCTTTTTTGTTAATTGCTGATGAAGTTTATTTATCTATATTTGGTGAGAATATCTTTGATTTGATTTGCCTTGTATTAACTATTAAGTAGGAAGAATTCTTGTTATGCGATCCGACTGAATAGTTTATTTTTAGATATAGGAAACAACCTCTCTGCCTCCCATGGTAGGGGTGAGGTCCGCGTACACCCTATCCTCACCAGACCCCACTGTGTGTGATATTACTGGGTATGTTGTTGTTGGTGAGAATCTTTGTTGATTTGCCTTGATTTAGGTAGGAAGAATTCTTGTTATGCTATCCAATCGAAGATATTTTTTTTCCTTTTCTGCTTCTTTTGTGTTGTTTTTTTCTAATAAGGATTGGATGGTAAGTATGTGGATCATGGATCATATGTTACTCCCTTTTTCTTAATTATGATACTAATTTTTATCTTGAATCTTTTGAGTTATTTATTTGAGCCTTTTTCTTGTAAAATCGTGTGAAACAAATTAAAACTAAGTTGCTTGAGCTTTGTATATACAGCCAAGTGCCAACTAAAGAAATGGAGATTTTAGATGAAGCAAGAAAATAGATGAAATGAAAGTATTCATAGCTATTGATGTTTATGAATATGCAAAATAGGTTAAGATAAGTTGGAAATAAATTTGTTTTTTTAATATGTTCTTTAAGGTGGCTGTCAGCATTAATAAGATCTAAACTAACTAATATATCATTTATTTGCTTGTAACTTGTGAACAATTGGTTCTTCATGCTCTAAAAGGTGAACTATGATTTTATTCAGCTTGTTATTGCAGTAATAATAGCAACAGTAATGGAGAGGAAATAACATATAGTAATCAATGTTGACGCTTACAATATCTTAAAGTTTCTGATTATTTCTGATATTTCCTGTTTGTATCAGGCGTTGGATGGTGGACACAATTACCCAGTACAGTCACTATTGTTCATCTTTTGGAGTTGAACATGACCGCTCACATTTTTGGAGAGTTTCTGATGTATGTTTGATTTCTCTTCGTATTGTTTTGTTGGAAATGGGTTAGAAAGTTACTGGCGGACAGATTAATCTTTGTTTTTATTGGTCTTATATATATTTTTTCTAATAAGAATGGCTAAGTTGCCTGGTAGTAGTGAGATTACAGAGTTAATAGAGGATCCTGCATGTGGACAAAAGCATCATAACTTGAAGCCTATAAAAAAGTATTGTATTGAAGATGATATTAATAAACTGTTCGAGACAATGAGATTAGGAATTCCAATAGGGGTTTGATGAGTAAACGTGCGATGAAGAGGCCAATGAGATCTAGCCCCTCACGTGCATCAGGCATAGGAATTTCTGAGCCTGTAAGTTTGAAGCTGGTGTTGAGAGGATTATGCATCTCTCAGGCATCCGAGCTGGCTGCTGTGAAGAAGCAATCGTCAAGAGCGTCCAGGTTGTTTGCAGTTTCAGAAACCGGGGCTGTGAAGAGACTGAGCGCTGTTGTGGTTGCAGCTAATGATCCTGAACATCGTGAAGGTGGAGGTATACGGAATTTGGTGGAGATATCGCTCGTCCCGGAGAGGAGTATGGTGGATTCTTCGCATAAAAGTCCTGAATCTGAAAATGTGCCTGTGCAAGTGAAACATAAGGCAAGTGAAATGCCAGCAGAAAGTGAGGCCCCTTATCAGTCAACTGATGGTTATGAGTACCTGAAAGAAGTGTCTGGCCGGAGAACAACATCGGAGTTATCACATTCGTCAATTGGCAATTGTACTGATAAAGTGGAAATAGTACTAGATCAGACGGTGCCTTCTGTAAACGAGCAAGATTTAAATTTTGTGTCTTGCTCCTCTTTTTTTGGTGCAGGAAATAAAGTCATTAACCCTACTACCTCTAGGAGTCCGCGTGTGATGAAACCAGCTTTCAGAAGCAAAGCCTTTTTCAAGAAGAAAGTTTTATCTTCTTTCACCAGCCGTCCGAAGCATTATAATGGTGGAATCAATAGTGATTTGTCTTGTAGCACAAACAATGAGTTTTCTTGTCAGACGCTTGAATATGCTCCAAGGAATAACGGTAAAGTAGAGGATAACGATCAAGGTCAAAAGAAAGCAAGAAATATACTTACAAAAGCTGATGACAGATCAAGGTCAAAGGAAAAGGAAAAGGGGCAGATCTGTCAAAGTTCAAAGAGTAGTATTGGGGATTATAGCAGCACCACAAGCCTTAATGATGAAAGCTATCTCAGTGGGTCGAGTCGCAGTGGTTATCAGCCTCATATGTCGAAAGATTTAAGATGGGAATCTATTATTGGTGCTCAAAAGCAGCATGTAAATATTTGCTTAAGGCATTTTAAGCTGCTCAGAAAACTTGGAGGTGGAGATATTGGGAATGTTTATCTTTCTGAGCTAATGGGCATGAACTGTCTGTTTGCTGTGAAAGTCATGGATAATGACTTCCTGACCAGTAAGAGAAAGATGACCAGAGCTCAGACTGAAATAGAAATTGTTCAAATACTCGACATCCGTTTCTCCCAACTCTCTTTGCCCATTTTACCAATGACAAATACTCGTGTTTAGTGATGGAATATTGTCCAGGTGGTGATCTGCATGTGCTACGACAAAAACAACCAAGCAAGAGTTTCTCTGAACAAGCTGCCAGGTAATTTTTCCTAAATAGTGTACTTATTCCCTGAAATTATTTCTTTTTGCCCAATTCTCAATTCAGATTTCAGAATAAAAGAGTAAATATATGAGCAAATGAAATAAAAAAATTCCAATTAAAACATATTGGCTCAACATGTTGGAGCCAATATGTTGAGAGAATGTCTATGTTCACAGTCTAAAGGAATCTCATTCCATGTCCCACAAAATTACTTTTACTGATAATATGCTGATGAATGATAGCTTGGTTTTTGCTATCACAATTATTTAATGGATAAGAACTCCAGTGGCGTGTGCTGTTTTAAACCGTGTTTTATAACCTAGCGTAAGCAAGATGAATCGGAAATTCTCTATTTTCTTTGAATTTGAAGATGCTAAAAACTTATAGTAATTGTTAAAATTGTTTTTTGTAAGGGGGAAATTTTCTCCTTAATCCACAAGGCTTGGATAAATGATAAGATATCTTCTTTACTAATTCCTGGATTAATCTTTATAGGCCTCTAAATAAAGTTCTTTTTGCCTAAAGTTGTTCTTATAAAATAATTGGCCTATCAAACTATCAAGGTAATTAGTTTGCATTACAGCTATTTGCCTTTTCTGCTATTCAATTGAACCAAAAAATGATTTCTTGGTTTCACAAATTTTAAAAGTTGAGATAAAGATATTGATTCCCTATAATTTTTGTATCTTTATACAAATCGTGACCAAGTCAAGGGAGGTCTTCAATGAAACTGCAGAGTTTGAACGAGGGATTTTCTGCATCTGTAAAATTTGAAGGGTCAGTCCGGCAATATTAAGAAAACCTCAAAGGGGGAATCTGCCAACCGAAATTTTCTGCTCTGTTCCTTAATGTTTTCATTTTTGTATCTTCTCCTTCTTGGTTTTCCTGTTTTTCTTCCTTAAAGCAATGATCCTACGTGTTTGGCAGAAATCTGTGAATTTCTGGTGTATGTTGCTTTCAGTAGAAGATGATGTCCAGAGATTGCTAAATAGTAGCTAATGACAGGAGGGGTGCATGTCGGTTGATTCAGTTCAATGTAAAGAGGGGGGAAAGGAGGAAGATGTAGGGGGGAAATTTAGCTGAAGCAGTGTAGTGAATAAGTGGAAGTAATGAAAATGAGCTTTGATTTCTCTTGCATCCCTTCTTATAACAACTATATTTACCTTTCTGGTTAATTAATTTCGGGAGAAATGAGTTGGGAAACACAACCTTGGTTTTGAGTCTTCATCTCTTCAAGATATTTGAGATGGCTTTCCCTGATTTTGTCTCACATTTTAAAGACGAGAAATTCAAAATAGCCTAAATATTTTAACCTTTGGATGTTACTTCGATTTCATGTGCAGATTTTACGTTGCTGACATTCTTCTTGCATTGGAATATCTTCACCTGCTTGGAGTTGTCTACCGGGACTTAAAACCCGAAAACGTGTTGGTTCAAGAAGACGGTCATGCTGTTAATCCTACCTTGGTAAGATCTTCTTCTCCTATCATTGAGCCTCCGAAAATGTCTAGTCCGTGCTCAGCCAGCTGCATAGATCCCTGCTTTGGCCCCATGTTTTTATCTACGACAGCAAAGACACTTAAGCTAAAGGCTGACCTAGCTGCACAAGTCTCACCTTTACCACAGCTTGTTGTGGAGCCCACACACGCTCGGTCCAACTCATTTGTAGGAACTCACGAGTATCTAGCTCCGGAGATTATCAAAGGTGAAGGTCATGGTAGCACTGTAGATTGGTGGACCTTCGGTATCTTTCTGTACGAGCTTTTATACGGAAGAACTCCTTTTAAAGGGCCAGGAAATGAGGATACACTAGCCAATGTGATTTCTCAATGTCTTAATTTTCCAGCTGGTCCTATAGTTAGCTCTCATGCAAGAGGACTTAATCAGAAGGTTGTTGCAGAAGGAACCCGAGAATCGGTTAGGAGCTGTGAGAGGGGCAGCAGAAATAAAGCAGCATCCGTTCTTCGAGGGACTCAACTGGGCGTTAATTCGATGCTCGACGCCTCCAGAAGTGCCTAGATCGTACGACTTGATAAATGTCGTCCCTGATGCCAACCGACAACATAAGGAACACGGCAAGAGTCAAAATGAGTTGAAAAATATAGGAGAGGATATAGAGTTTGCCATGTTTTAGCAAAAAAACACTGCAGTCTGTAGGTATGAGAAAGGATAGGTATGGTTTTACATTTAACACATTGTGTCTGATCTGTGTAACTATTAGGCAGTATAACCTATATATAGTGTACATGTTCCACAAAGTGCAACACATGAAGAGCATATAATGTAGTACCATGTTTCATGTAATTGACTGTCCTATGTATCAAAGGGGTGTAATCTGATGTTCAATTGGAAAGGACAGCTGGAATGTGAAGTGACTAAAGAAAAATTAACAATTTTTCCTGTTTCGTCATGAATCTTGATTTGATCCTTCTGAATAGCTTCTCTCGAGTAGTGTCCTACATTTTCACATCAATGTGAGACAGGAAATTACACGAGGTAGACACTGAGGCACAATGTTAACTGTAACCAATGAAGCCTTGTTTACACAAATATTCTCTTTTCAGGCTACTATTAAAATTTTGTCCTATTTTTAAAAGCTCCGCAAATATAGCTCTCGAGACTGATAAAGTCGTCCAACGTCCACAAAGTTTCATAAAAAGTTCATCATTTTGCTAAACAACTGTTCCAAAAAGGCACAACTAGCTTAAATTTCTTCCAAATGAAATGGGATTAGAGTACTTGCATTGTGAGTCTTTTAATGAAACGGAGGTGCGGTTTTATTGGGATTTCTCCGGTTACGATCAACGACTTACAGTCCCTATATCACGAAAATCTTACATAATTATTAGTTTGAACAATATTTTTATTTTATAAGGGCGTAATTTTAGGTATTATCTATAACTAAATATCTAAATAACACATTAAAATTTATAAATAAAATTTATATATATAACTTTACAATGGTCCAGTTGTACAAGAATAAGGGCGATATTCAGAACTGCAATAACTATAGGGGTATCAAGCTACTAAGCCACACCATCCTTTGGAGATGTTTGGAGTCTAGAGTATACACATGTAGCTTAAATCAAGGCAATTACGAACATGTACAAGGGTACTGTTGGAGATTTCTAAGCAATGTCTCACATTGGTGAGAAAACACTATATTATTGTGTTTATAAGATAAATTTCTTCCTTATGGGTTAATATATATATTTGGACATAATTAATTAATTAATTAATTCAGAAAATTATGAAAAGGCATCATTCTTAACCATCTGTTTAATCTCAAGAGGCACCATAAAAATGCATCATTCATAACCATTGGTTTAATCTCAAGAGGCACCATGAAAATGCACCATCTATCTATAAATAGATTACCATATTTCCATCAGGAAAATGAATCAGAATAAAAATCAGAAAAATTCTCAATACAGTAGGAATCAAACGTTGTTTTAGTGCAAATGATATTTGATTAGACTTCTTAGTATCCCTAAGACATTCAATCCTCCCCGGTGCACTCTATGAGGGTGAAATAGTCTTAATGGGAGAGTTCGTACTCGCTTGTGAAGTTGTTTTTCTACTTTTCTGCAATCTCTTTCTAACAATCTTAAGACTATTTTTTATTTTTTAATGGCTAGTATTAGGGAGATGACATCAAACTTTGTCAAACTGGACAAGTTTGATGGTGGTAATTTTCGAAGATGGCAGAAAAATACGCACTTTCTTCTCACCACATTGAACGTTGCTTATGTTTTGACTACTCCACAACCAGAAGAAAAGGAGAACGAGAACATTGCAGAGACACACGCCAAGGCAAAGTGGGAGAATGATGAATACATATGTCGAGGCCATATTCTGAACGGGATGACTGATGCCTTGTTCGATTCTTACCAGACCGTGTCTTATGCAAAGGAATTGTGGGATCAATTGGAGGCAAGGTACATGCATGAAGATGCAACAAGTAAGAAATTTCCTGTCACCCAATTTAACTGCTATTCTATGAATGAAAAAAGGTCAGTAATGGAGCAATTCTATGAGATTGAACGCATCATTGGTAATTTCAAACAACATAACATGAATATGGATGAATCTATTGTTGTATCTAGTATAATAGACAAACTGTCCCTAACTTGGAAGGAATTCAAACACAACCTTAAACATAAAAAAAAGGATCTTATTCTTCAGGAATTGGCTAACCATCTTTGTGTAGAAGAAGAATTCCGAAAATAAGAAAACAAAGATCAGGATATCCACACTGTGGAGGAAGGCCAATCCAGCAAGGAAAAAGGCAGTTCAATTCAAACAAGCATAACAACAAGAAAAAGAAGTCCGCTTGTTGGAATTGTGGTAGTCTTCACATGAAACGTGACTGCCCAAATAAGAAGGATCCTGGCAGTTCGAGTTCAGGACAGAAGAACCGAAAGGCTGCAGATGGCAACGAAAGTTTCACTGCCATGATTTTCGAAATCAGCATGGTCCAAAATGACAATGATTGGTGGGTTGATTCGGGTGCTACAAGACATGTTTGCAAGGACAAGTCTCACTTCAAGACCTATGAACCAGTGGAAGATTCAACTTTTCTCTATATGGAAAACAAATCTCCTGTTAGTATTTTTGGCAAAGGAAGTGTTGTATTAGATTTTACTTATGGAAAAAGTTTAACTTTGAATGATGTTTATCATGCTCCAGAAGTTAGTAAGAATCTGATGTCTGGTAGTATTTTGAACCAATATGGGTTCAAACAAGTGTATGAGGACGGAAACTTTGTACTCTCTAAGGGTGGGTGTTTGTAGGAAAGGGTTATTTACATTGTAGTATGTTTAAATTGAACCTTGTTAACATTAATAAAGTGATGAATGTTGTTGTTTATGTCTTGGACTCTCTTGATACTTCTTCTTTATGGCATTATCGTTTAGGACATGTAAATTTTAGAAAGTTGAAAGATATGGCTCTACAATCTCTAATTCTTTCAATTGATAAGAATGCTGTAAAATGTAGAACATGTATGCTCATTAAAATCACTAGATTGTCATTTCCTTCTCTTCAAAGAGATTCGAATTTGCTTGATTTAGTTCATAGTGATTTATGTGACATGAGTGACAACGTGACAACATACGGAAAATGTTATTTTGTTACCTTTATTGATGACTATTCCAGATTTGTTATGTATATTTGTACATTCCAAAAGTGAAACACTTGAAAAAAATTTAAGTGTTTAAAAGTAATGTAGAACTTCATTGCGAAACCTTTATTAAGTGTCTTAGATCGGATAGCGGTGGGAAATATCACAATCCATCATTCTTTGAATCAACTGGAATTGTGCATCAAGTTACAACACCTTATACACCACAACAGAATGGTGTGGCCGAAAGGAAAAATAGAGTCCTAACGGAAATGGTAAATGTCATGTTATCCAAGTCGGGTTTAGGACATGGATATTGGGGTGAAGCCTTGCATACAACTTGTTATATTTTTAAGAGTACCTAACAAGAGAAGTAAGACTACCCCATATGAATTCTGGAACAAGAGAAATCCAAACCTAAGTCATCTTAGAGTCCGGGGATGTAAAACAATTATTAAAGTTCCAGAGCCCAAAAGAAAAAAACTCGGGGAGAAAGGAATTGAGTGTGTTTTTATAGGCTATGCTATGAACAGTAAAGCCTACTGATTTAAGGTTATTGAACCTAATGATTCATACTCTGTTAATACTATAATTGAGTCTAGGGATGCTATTTTTGATGAAAATAGATTTAGTACCATTCCTAGATCTCATGACACAACGTTACCATCTAGTTCTCATTTACGGGAAGAGCATGGTTTAGTTGATAATAACTCAACTAATGAGGAAGTTATGGAACCAAGAAGAAGTAAAAGGGCGCGAAAAGCTAAAGATTTTGGAGATAATTTCTTTATGTTTCTCGTGGAAGGAAGTAGGTATCAGTCTTCTGTTGACACTTACATACCTTTCTGTTATAATTTAGAAGTTGATCCTGTCACCTTTGAGGAGGCAATGAAGTCTCTAGATGCTTCCTTAAAGAAGCAATTAATGATGAAATGGATTCGATTATGGGTAATAGAACTTGGAAGTTGGATGATTTACCACCAGGTTGTAAACCCATTGGTTGTAAGTGGATTTTCAAAAGGAAAACGAAAGTAGATGGAACTATAGACAAATTCAAGGCTCATTTAGTAGCCAAAGGTTACACTCAAAGGTTAGGTATTGATTACTTCGATACCTATGCTCTTGTTGCAAGGACACCAACAATAAGGGTGTTGATTGCAGTAGCCTCAATTTTTATCTCGTTATTCATCAAATGGACGTGAAGACCACATTTCTAAATGGTGAATTAGATGAGTAGGTGTATATGGAACAACCCGAGGGGTTTGTTGTTCCTAGTCAAGAACACAAAGTGTGTAAGTTGATCAAATCATTGTATGGGCTCAAGTAATCTCCCAAACAATGGCACCAAAAATTTGATCAAGTTGTACTTGCTAATGGATTTCTTATCAATGATGCCGATACGTGTGTATATAGTAAGTTTGTTGGAAACAAGAGACTTGTCATTTGTTTATATGTGGATGACATGTTAATATTTGACACTGATCTCCAACAAGTGGTGGACATAAATGAGTTTTTATCTGCTAATTTCTCCATGAAAGACATGGGTGAAACAAATGTGATTTTAGGCATTAAAATTACTAGACATACTAGTGGTTTGGCCTTGACTCAGTCACATTACATTGAAAAGGTGTTAAAGAAGTTTAACAACTTTGATTGTAAATTTGCATCTACACCTCTTGATAACAATGTAGTGTTATCTAAGAATACATGAGAACATGTGAAACAATTAGAGTATGCTAAGGTAATTGGGCGTCTTATGTATGCCATGACATGTATAAGACCTGATATTAGTTTTGTTGTAGGAAAACTGAGTCGTTTTACTCATAATTCAAGTCATGCTCATTGGCATGCGGTTCGAAGGCTACTTAAGTATCTTAGGAGAACTATTCACTATGGAACACATTATGATAGATTTCCTTGTGTATTAGAAGGGTTTTCTGATGCAAGTTGGATATCTAACAGTGATCATTCCTCTACGAGTGAGTGGATATACACACTTGGTGGGGGTTCAACTTCATGGGGATCCAAGAAACAAACTTGTATTTGCAGATTCAACTATGACATCTGAATTTATAGCATTAGCATCTGCAAGCAAGGAAGCCGAGTGGCTAAGAATTTTTTTGAATGATTTGCCTTTATGGGCAAAGCCTATGTCACCTATCTCAATTCATTCTGATAATGAGGCTACATTGGCTAAAACATACAATAAAGTTTATAATGGTAAATCAAGGCACATTGGTTTACGACATAGTTATGTGAAACAACTCATTCGTGATGGTGTTATAACTATGGACTTTGTACATACAAATCAGAATCTGACAGATCTTTTGACAAAAGGCCTTACGAGGGATTTAGTCACCAAAACTACAAAAGGGATGGGTTTGAAGCCTATACTCTTAACTACCAATGGTGGAACCTCGACTTAACACTCGATAAAACCCTCGAGTCTTAAGTTCAATGAGTCCAAGTACATCATTCTGTAGTTGCAAGCACTTGTCTTACCATCCCAAGTTGTTCTTGGTTCCATAATGTGTATGTAAGATGAACAAATGTTTGCTCTTAATGAACCTTTAGTGGTATATTTATGCGATAAAGATGTGTGTGATATATTTTATATTTCTCCGGGTATGCCTGAGTTAATATGTACATTTGATCGTAAATGAATAAAGTTGCTCATATCTATTATTCAATTTATTTCCACAAGTGTACTATATTATGGAATATGTGAAAGGTTCACATATATGAGCTTAAAGTGAGGCCGCTTTAGGAAATCAAATAGGCTTGATTTCTTAATGCTAAACATGACACATGGCCATAAAAGTGTCGGTAACTTCTATATGTATTGGGAATAAAGTATCTTATGTGTGACTTGAAATTAAGTAATAAGAGAGGATCGCTAGTTCAAAGCACAGTCTACCATGACATCCTAATTACTTAAAAGACATTTCACTAATATAGGGGTTTAATCGCGAGACACCTCTATTTAAGCATAAGATCATGTTATTAAGTATTTCTTGGAAATGATGGGGGATTGTTGGAGATTTCTAAGCAATGTCTCACATTGGTGAGGAAACACTATATTATTGTGTTTATAAGAGAAAGTTATTCCTTATGGGTTAAGATATATTTGGACATAATTAATTAATTAATTAATTCAAAAAATTATAAAAAGGCACCATTCTTAACCATCTGTTTAATCTCAAGAGGCACCATAAAAAGACACCATTCATAACCATTGGTTTAATCTCATGAGGCACCATGAAAGGCACCACTCATAACCATTGGTTTAATCTCAAGAGGCACCATGAAAATGCACAATCTATCTATAAATAGATTGCCATATTCCCATCAGGAAAATGAATCAGAATAAAAATAAGAAAAATTCTCAATACAGTAGGAATCAAACGTTGTTTTAGTGCAAACGATATTTGATTAGACTTCTTAGTATTCCTAGGACATGCAATCCTTCCCGGTGCACTCTATGGGGGTGAAATAGTCTTAAGGGGAGAGTTCGTACTCGTTTGTGAAGTCAATTTTCTACTTTTTTGCAATCTATTTCTAACAGGTACCAAGATATACGTTAGGACAGTGGGAGGGGACTCAGAGCACTTTCCTGTCGTGATGGGGTTGCAACACGGATTATCCTTAGCCCGTTTCTGTTTGCCTTAGTGACGGACGAATTAACGTATCATATTCAAGAGGAGGAGCAGTGGTGTATGTTATTTGCAGATGACATAGTTTTGATTGATGAGACACGTAGTGAAGTTAACGATAGGCTGAAAGTTTGGAGAACGACCCTATAATTTAAAGATTTCAGGTTAAGCAGGACTAAGACGGAGTACATGAAGTGTAGGTTCAATGACGTGATGCACGAGTCAGATGTGGAAGTGAAGATCGAGGCACAAGCTATACCTAAAAGAGGAAAGTTCAAGTACCTTGAGTCCATAATACAAGGGGACGGTGGGATTGACGATGATGTCGCAAACCGTATTAGAGTAGGATGAATGAAATGGAGAATCTCATTCGGGATGCTTTGCAATAAGAAAATGTCGCCTAGGCTAAAAGGTAAGTTCTACAGAGTGGTGGTTAGACCAACATTGTTGTATGGGGCAGAGTGTTGACCAGTTAAGAATTGTCACGTTCAAAAGATGCAGGTGGCGAAGATAAGGATGATCAAATGGATGTACGGTCATACGAGGAGAGACATGATTAGAAATAAAGTTATACGAGACAAGGTTGGAGTGGCCTCCATGGCGGACAAGATGAGAGAGAGACATGATTAGAAATAAAGTTATACGAGACAAGGTTGGAGTGGGCTCCATGGCGGACAAGATGAGAGAGGCACGACTGAGATAATTTGGGCATGTGATGAGGAGGTGTGAGGATGCGCCAGTTAGGAGGTGCGAGAGATAGGCGATCGTAGGAGTTAGGAGAGGTAGAGGTAGATCGAAAAAGAACTGGAGAAGGTGATTAGATAGGATATGACACAACTTCGAGGACATGCCCGTATATAGGAAGAAAGCTTAGTTATAATATTTAGGCTATTCTTATGTGTGCATTATTTCATTTGTCTTAATAGTAGTATGTAGGTATTATTCTTATGTGTGAATTATTTAATTTATTTTTTATCTAAATATTTTGATGTCTTATTTTCTTGTATCCTCAATTGACTACATTCTTTATGAGTTAATGGTTTATCAGAAACAACCTCTTTATCCACAAAGTTGTGTACATTTTAGCTTTTAAAGACCCACATTGTGATATTACATTGAGTATGTTATTGTTGTTATTCTTTTAAATAATTTCTGACATAATTTATTGTTTCTTCTCATTTCTTAAATATCTTTAGCTTTTTCATGCGTTACTAGAACCAACCACCATTGCAACATACGAGGAGTTGAGTGATGAGGTCCTTACTGTATAGTACATTGACAATTCCAACCACCTCAAAATTACCAAACTGCCATCACTCTCACTATGCTACTCATCACTCTCTGAAACTCCCATTTCTCAATTTTCTTCTTCCATCTAATAAATACCCATTTCTTCTAAAAGAAAGCCATAAAAGAGTAATAATTAAAGCTTCAATGGCATCAACAACAGACCCAAGTACAAAACCGTTTTCTGTTCTCTTTGTTTGTCTTGGTAATATATGTAGAAGCCCAGCTGCTGAAGGTGTTTTTACTGATTTGATCAAGAAAAAAGGTCTTGATTCCAAGTTTAAGATTGATTCTGCTGGTACTATTAATTATCATGAGGTATTTCCACTTGGGTGTCCGTAAAAATTGTAACTTTGTATGGATTTGGAATTATTTTTGCTAGTATTACTATTAATTATCATGAGGTATTTCCACTTGGGTGTCTGTAAATTTGTACTTTTTATGGTTGATTCTGCTGGTACTATTAGTTATCATGAGGTATTTTCACTTGGGTGTCTGTAAAGTTGTAATCTTTTATGGTTTTGGGATGACTTTTGCTAGTATTACTAATTATCATGATGTGTTTCCATTCGAGTGTCTGTAAAATTTGTAATTCAAGATTGATTCTGCTGGTACTATTAATTATCATGAGGTATTTCCACTTGGGTGTCTGTAAAGTTGTAATCTTTTATGGTTTTGGGATGGCTTTTGCTAGTATTACTAATTATCATGATGTGTTTCCATTCGAGTGTCTGTAAAATTTGTAATTCAAGATTGATTCTGCTGGTACTAGTAATTATCATGAGGTATTTCCACTTGGGTGTCTGTAAAATTTGTAATTTTTTTTATGTTTTTGGAATGATTTCTGCTAGTATTACTAATTTTTATGAGGTATTTCCACTTGGGTGTCTGCAAGATTTGTACTTTTTTATGGTTTTGGAATGATTTTGCTAGTATAACTAATTATCATGAGGTATTTCCATTTGGGTGTCTGTAAAATTTGCAATTTAAGATTGATTCTGCGGGTACTATTAGTTATCATGAGGTATTGTCACTTGGGTGTCTGTAAAAATTGTAACTTTTTATGGGTTTTGAAGTTCTTGGAGTTGATTATGTTATTTCTGTTGCTGTTGTTTTTGTTTGTCTTAAAGGGGAATGATTCTGACCCAAGAATGAGGGCTGCTGCTAAAAAACGTGGAATTGCGATAACATCTATATCTAGGCCGATTAGGCCTTCTGATTTCAAAGATTTTGATCTCATTCTTGCCATGGATGAGCAAAACAAAGGTTGGTTTTTGCACAGCCCTTTGATCTTATGGGTTTAGCTTTTCTTTCTTAATGGGTCCTTTTACTTTTTTATAAGTGTGGTGTTGGGCCAGCTTGCACGTATCTCGACTAATTTCATGGGGTACATGTTACCATCCTTCAATACATATACCGGGTAGCTCTGTCTACCGAGACTTGGACAGATACGAAAAATCACCTAGTGGTTTTGCCTCCGCTAGATTTGAACCTGAACCAGAGACCTCATGGTTCTCAACCGACTTCATTGACTATCTTGTTTTCTGAGTTTAAATTCAGCTCCACAACTTCTTGGGTTAATGTTGATATATTGAACACATGTATTTATCAAGAACTGATTTGTTGTTTTTTAATTCACAGCTGATATACTTGGGGCTCTGGAGAGGTGGATCCATAGAGAGCCATTGCCAGCTGATGCAGCTGAAAAGGTTTCTTAATCTATGTCTTATACTGGTGTTGGTTATCAAGTGCAATTCTCAAATCTGTTATCCTAAAAGCGCATTTACCGTTCAGGTTCGCTTGATGTGTTCTTATTGTAAGAAGCATGATGAAACTGAAGTCCCAGACCCTTACTATGGTGGAGCTCAAGGTTTTGAAAAGGTAATGTCTGATAATCTATAATCCGTCTCTATCTTGTTATGACATGAGAAATAACCCAAAAGGTGCCTGATTTTCACAATTTAGATGTCGGTAGGCTTCATGCTCGTAGCTATACAGGAGAATCTCACAGTGCTTATTTTGTTAACTTTAATGCTCGAGCATTATCATAGCTATAACGCGAAAGTTATGTTCTATTGGCTTGAATTAGGAAGTTTAATTCACAAGACTATGCCAATTTATACCTAAAACAATACAAGAGCATAATGGTCTTAAAGACTCAGAGCTCTTGATACACAATTGCTAACCACATCTTCATGGAAAGAACGAATAACAAAAAGGAGAGATCATTGAGTTTGTCCTCAACACTTTGGAATAATAAAGAGAAAACTCTAGTTTATGTGTTTTCCCAAATTATGAACCAGTAACTTACTATGCTTAGTTTATATGTTATCTATAATACAGCTTGCTGTCCTTTTCTTATGGTAGAAGACTACTCTTGCAAAATCAGTGCCATTTGAAAGATGCACACAACAGCCACCTTACTTATTTTTACATCCATTAAAGCCCATTTCAATATTAACTTCTCACCTCATATTTCCTTTCATCTTTATAGCTTAGGCCGCATGGAGAAAAAACAAGGAATGGTCTCTTGAGTTATAGCCCTCGTAGCTAACTCTCCTTTCACTGCTTACCTTCTCATTTTTCCGTTCTTCAAACTTCCTAACCCTATATTATTCGGACTCTTAAAAAATGTTGCCACATCCGGAGGATCTGACACGCACCCGAAGGCATTTTGAAGAGTCCGAGCAACACAGCCCTAACCCTTCCGGTCCTCAATCTCCCTGAACTCATTCATTAACTCCCTTATACTCACCTCAACCCTCCCGAACACCTCCTTGGTCCATTCTTTTTTAAGACCTTCAGTTTCTTTGCTAGATGGAAAGACTCAAGTGACTTGATAACTTCCTCAGAACTGTGGTTTCTTACCTCCAAAGCCCCTCTTTCAACTACAAGTTCTCAAACGTGAAAAGAGCTGGTGTTCTTTTCACTTTGGTAGAGTCTTGCAAGATGGTAAGTAGTCTGAAGCAAATTTGAGTGAAGGTACCTGAATCATGTTCCACACCATCTCCTCCTAGTTGGTGGAAACCAGGAAGCTGTCAAATCTTGATTTTTACCTTGATTTGTCCACCCTGGTCCACGTAAACTTTGCACCTCTCAATGGAAGGTCCACAAACGGGGGCTCCGGAGTGTGTGTTATATAGGTTTTAAAGAAATCAAGAAAGTTCTATATCCCTCTCAATAGTCCTACTTCTTTCAATATTGTTGTTCTTTTAATTTAATTTCGTAACAATTTTTAATATGTAAATTAGATTATGCCTTCTATGCACATTTGCCATCTTTTAGAAGAACTTTTGTCAGCAGATTTTAGCCACAAGATACTGAACTTTTGTCAGGAGATACTAGATCATCTCCAGGATATCTTTTCCAGCTTTTCCACTTCTTGTAGTTCTGTAACAGCATCAGCTTTCTCTGTCATTTCTCAGTCTGATAAATCCCTTTTCACCTGATATTACCAAAGCCATTATTTTATTCAGCGCATTCTCTTCGTCTTGGAGTGGAAGTTCAGTAACGGGAGCGACCCTGAGACAGGTGTGGAGGTGAGCCTTGGTACTCAGGTCATTCCAAAGAAAGTAAGCTTCAATTACCTCGGGTCTATTATCCAAGAGAATGGAGTGATTGATGACGATGTCACGTATCGTATTGGGGCAGGGTGGATGAAATAAAGACTCGTATCTAGAGTCTTGTGCGACAAAAAGGTGCCACCAAAACTTAAAGGCAAGTTCTATAGGACGGTGGTTTGACCGACTATGTTGTATGGGGCGAAGTGTTGGCCAGTCAAGACTGCGCACATCCAAAAGATTAAAGTTGCAGATATGGGGATGTTGAGGTGGATGTGCGGGCATACAAGGAGGAATAGGATTAGAAATGATGATATCCGGGACAGAGTGGGAGTTGCCTCGGTGGAGGATAAGATGCGGGAAGCGAGGTTGAGATGGTTTGGGCATGTGCAGAGGAGAGACACAAATGCCCTAGTGCGGAGGTGTGAAAGGTTGGCTATGGACTGGTTCATGAGGGGTAGAGGTAGGCCAAATAAGTATTGGGGAGAGGTGATTAGACGGGATACAGTGCAGGTGCAACTTACTGAGGATATGACCTTAGATAGGGGGTTGTGGAGGACACAAATTAGGTAGACGAGCGTAGTCCTACTCACGCTTGCAAACTAGTAGGAGTACTGTTTTTATCGCAGGCCTGCTTATCCTATCATAGCACAATATTGCTTTATAGTCACATGTAGCTAGTTTTCTGATGATATGTGTCCTTTAGTATACCTTGTTTAGCTTATTTACTTGCGCTAGTTAATGCATACTTTTTCGGAATGCGCTATCATGACTTATTCGCTTTTGATACCAGCAATTTTCATACTGCTTTAATTTTTTCCTAACCGTTGCTCTTGCTTGCTTTACTCTTGCTTTGATTTTGCTTTGCTTGTGCTTATGCTCTATCTTGAGCCGAGGGTCTCTCGGAAACAACCGCTCTACCTACCAAGGTAGAGGTAAGGTCTGCGTACACTCTACCCTCCCCAGACCCCACGTTGTGGGATTTCACTGGGTATGTTGTTGTTGTATTTTCTTCGTCTTAAGGCATCCAAAGGATTTCAAATGCCCCTTTTCAACTTCAGCTTCAAGTACTCTTTTTCTTTTCAAACTTAAACCAAATCATGTCCAAATGTCTTTCACTCAAATTTAACTAAGTGGCTTCAGCGTCCTAGCCAAGACATAATCAAGACTCCCTTATCTACAAACGAGTCCCACCAACCATAAACCATGTGAGCAAACCCCTCGGACTCCACCCACATGTTTTAAAATCTAGAGCAACTCGTATCACTTCTTGTTCTTCATAGAACCTACAGGTCTTATGAAATTAGTCATACATATGAGTCGTGATGCTTGTCTTTTCATCCCATTTTCATTAGCCTTAGTTATTGGTATCTTCAAGAAAGTATCTGGGACAAAAATAGTCCTAAAAGTTATGCTATTGACAAGGATCTTGAAATATTTGGTTTGGAAAATCCAAGGAGGTATTTTGGAGAACTTCTGTTAAGTCCTTGAATATTGTAACAAGGACTTTATATCTAGAGGTAAAGGTGGTCCGCGTACATCCTACCCTCCCCAGACCCCACTTGTGGGATTACGCAGGGTATGTTGTTGTTGTTGACTTTATATCTAGAAGAAAATCTAGAAATTGATGTTTTAGGTAGTGCATGAAAAGGATTTCTCAGGAAAGCTTAGGCAAGCGAATGGAGATTTGGATGCGCTTGTAGTTTCCCAAGGTCTTCTCAATAAGCTAAGCACAAATTTTCTTTCCTTTCCTGTTGAATGGTTTCTACAGAAAATGCAAGGAAAGCCCGCCCTTAGAAAGAAATAGCTCTTTTGCAGTTATAAGAGTTTCTGCAAGAGGACATTTCTGAAGCTCTTAAAAAGACCCTATTATTATCTTCTTCCGAATAACTCTGCCCACTATGGCTTGGACAAATGGAAGAAACACCTAGTATTTTTGTCTCTGCTGAGATTTGAACCTGAGACCTCATTAGTTCTCAATACACTTCATTGACCAATAGGCCACACCTGTGGGTGCTGGCCCTATTATTAATTTAATATGATGGTGTTTTGCTGCTATTGTCTATATATTATGTATTGAAACTACTTATTAGGGTTAGTCATAGTTTACTTTTGTTAGCCATTAATCTTGTGGTTGATGCTCACTGCCAGCAACATGCATCTAATGCTCAACTCCACCACTTCTTGCTCACAGGTACTGGATCTGCTTGAAGATGCTTGTGATTCACTGTTGGAAAGCATTGTGGCAGAGAACAAAATTTAGGTTTATAGATCTATTTTTATCACCAGTATTCTTACTGCCAACTGGGCAATTGGTTGTTCAAAGCATATAGAATGCACTATTTGCTCATTGTTTGAACTATCGCAACTTCTATAGCCAGATTCTGGTCCATCTGGCCCATGGTATGCACCGTTTGGTGTTTATTGTTTACCTGACAAGTTGAACAAATATCTCTACAAATACAAATTTAAGGTGAGTCATGTATCTTTTTGACATTACTCCATGTACTTTGTCCTGTTCTCACCTCCTCCCTTGGCTCGTTAAAAAAAAGGTGTTGTAGAAGAAGTGATCACTACCACCTGCCAATTCTGCTGAAGATCTTTGATCATGAAACGTTTTCTTCTTTGCACATACCATTTTCTTATGTGGTAGGAAGCAGGGGTAGAGCTAGTAAATCCCTCTTGCTGAAAAGTTATACTGTGCAACTAGGGTAAAAACTAGTTCTTTGGTTTTATATAGGTTGTTGAATCCCCCATGACATGCGGAAAAATTCTAGTAAATTAACGGGGTTTGAAAACTGCTTTGGGTCGTAGGTTCAAATCCTAGGTGTCATTTGGAATCCCTTTGGTTCTGGCTCCGCCACTGGTGTGAAGTCTGAAGTAGCAAGTATGGATTCACACACAAATTGACTTGGAAACCACTGTTATTAAAAAGAAGGTAGAAATGCTGACAAAATTAATGATCACAGCTTAACCTAAAGGGGTTCCTTCATGACAATTATTAAGTTTGTGCTTCAGGTCCCTAGCATACTTGCTTGTTATGAGGTCCTTATTACTAATTTAGTATACTCTAAAGACACACTCGGTACAATGTTAGACGATTTCATAAAGATGAAATTTCAGTGAATTGTCATTTACTGATTTTATCTTTTTTCGGGATCAATCCTCTTTCACTATGTAAGAATATGTGGAGCTCAGCATATCTAGAAGCACAGAAAACGTTCATTTGCTAATAATATTACCATATTCGAAACAATCCAATTAGTTCTCCGTGTGCAAAAAATATTAGACATTCCATCTTTTGACATCAAATCGACATCCAAATCATAGTTGCTCTAGTAAATAACTTTAGAAAATAGATAGATGGGAGATAGAAAATAGAAGATAAACAAATACAAGTTTCTTAACTTCAAATCCTCTATTTTAATTTGAAGTTTGGAATAATAATGGAGAAAATTGTCAAACAAACAATTTGCAAATAATATTTCGATATTTTCACATAATATATGTCCAACTGCCTACATAGATATTCATGTAGGGTGAGAAAGAAAATAAGTTCCCATTAACAACCTGATCATTATTGTAGAGATAACTACCACAAACATGGACAGGGACGTGAAAGAGAGGAGAAAACCAGCTGAAAATGAAAAAAAAAATCCTAATACAATGTACTGAGATGAGACCGTGGCCAATTTATACGAGGGGAAGTTGATACAGTACATCATCTTCTCATGCCAGGTTGCTACAATATTTTCAACACTAGATGTATCTTGCGTAGATATAGTAACTATACAAAGACTTTAAGTAACAACAACAAATACGCTTCAATCTCAAGCAAGCTGGAGTCGATTATATGGATCTTCATTGACCATATCATTTCATTTAAGCTCATCTCGGATTAATATTACACGAAAACTGTTTGACTCCTTTCCGTGAACGTTTTCGCCTTGGATTTGAACTCAGTATGCTTGAAAAGGCACTTAGAAGTTCTGTATCTTCCACATTGATCTTTGCAGCCTCTGGATTGACAATAAGCAGCTTTGTCACTAGATATCCTGCAATAGACAAGTCTGAAAGAGACGTGCCTGTTTCCCGATGAACCCTCCTCGCTTAGTATCATAGTAGTCGGGCCACCTGTCTGCTGTCTCTGGCTAAGCGTCTCTCAGCAACCTTAATTGCTTTTTCAGCAATTTCGGGCCTCTTCATTTTTATGCATGCCACGGTCAGCTGAAAACGGTTCACATTTAAAATAATCAGCCCATCTCTTCTGTTGTCAATGAATCTCTTCCATATTCGGTTCTACTCTATATTAGAACATTTATGTGAATGCACATAGGAGATGACACAACATTATTTTAGCCAGAGTTATATGCTTCTAATTTGCCTTATTCTTATATTACATCTAACACATATATAACCCATGTAGTGTACAAAATTAAGGAGCATGCTTTCAGTGCCAAAGATACATTTCCAGCAGATAATAAAAAAAGAACGACAACAGTAATAGGGAAGATTGATACTTATTCAATCTTATCATCTATGGATTTATCGCAAGATTGTTGACCACTCTACCTGGTGCTAAAGGCATGTTAAATCGTAAGCAAATAGAACATACACTTTCCCTTAACAGCTGCATTATATGTCGCACCAAATTTTAAAATTTCCTTCCAACACAATGCAGTATATTCAACTTGTGAACATCACTCCCGTACATCTGTGGGTGAAACTCATAGTGGTCACTCTGTAAATCAGAATAAGTTGATGGAACACATGCTAAATAGGTGTTTGGGATGTTGACTAGATTTTGACCTGGACTTCTTACGCATTTCAACTCTATTGATGGAAATGTTGGTGTGGCTCCTCTTTATCAAGAGATCACCTCCAATATTTGAAAAGGTGAAGCTAAGACTCATCTCCAGGCTCATTTGACCGTGATCCATGCTCTAAATGCCACTAGACAGTCATCGGGGCGAAAATCTACCCAACCAGGGGGTTTGGGGGGAGGGGAGCATTCGCCTTTTACACGTTGTGTGTGTTGCCCCATGAGCCCGGATCAATTTTCTGTCTTAAATTTTGCTAAATATTTGAATAAACACATGCACGTACATACATACATATTATATATATATATATCTTATATATATACATATCTACATGTGCGTGTGTAATATATTTGTATGTAATTAAATTCAGATATTTAACTTAGTTGTCGTGCAATTTTTCAGTTCTTTTTTAATTTTATTTATAATATTTAATGTATTTTCATATAATATATGTTAGAAAAATCGTGGAATTAAGTCTTGTACTGAAAGCATGAAATCAAAGGTGTGCATACTGAAGAATGGCAACGTACCTGCCAGAGCAAAGTTGGCCAGGATCCTCCATTATGATAAGACCAAGGCCTACAGCAAGAGTATCAAAAAATTACCAGCGAGGAAATCACGATGAGGACAGAAAACAAAAAACGGATTAGAAAATAAAAATAGAATAACATATCTTCATTCCTGGCCTCGAGAGCAGGATAACATATCTTCAGCGGCATATCAGCTACTAAGTCCTCCCATTTGGCTTCAATAAGATCTAAAATGGCATGTGACTGATCTATGTTAGCAAGACTGCTTACCATGGACCATAAGTTCCCGAGTGAAAAGAACTGAAAGTCCATATGAGCTGGCTGCAGGTTTCCGATAAGATAACCCCCTTCACTAGGCATCCATTCCATCAGCCTGGGAGAAATTTGATCTGGATATATATTAAACTTATTGATTGCGTCGTATGAATATTCCTCTGTTTTGTATCTATAAATCTCGTTCAGTTTTTCACATCGATCCAGTAGTATTCCCTAATATGAAATGACAATGCTAGCAGACGACTGTTAAGTGCTCTAACAAGGTCTGTTGATGCCTCCTCTGGAGCAAGCATCTCTCGTGCACAAAGTAAGGCTGAACAATATAATGCCTGCAAAGCATGAAACATAATGCACATAAGCATGAAACGTGAACCTTTCTTTTTGTGAAACTAGAAGGTAGTACTCTTAAAATCAATCAACTAGCGTCAATTTGATACATTAGATTCAGAATTATCATCTATGGCGACAGGTTGTCAGGAGGGTATCACCCTCATATCATAGTCAAAGAATAGATATTAGGTGCACCCAAGGGTGTGGCCTAGTGTCAATGAAGTGCGTTGAGTTGAGAACCATGATTCTCAAGTTTAAATCCCAGCATAGATAAAAAATACTAGGTGATTTCTTCACCTTGATGGACAGAGTTACTGCTGGTGCCTGGTGGGAAGTGGCAGGTATTTCGTGGAATTAGTCGAGGTGTGCGCAAGCTGGCCCGGACACCACGGTTATCAAAAAAAAAAATAGATGTTAGGTCTTTGACATGATTAATCAGAGAGGTCAGTTAGGCTTGGGAGGTAAAATGCCAATGAAAATGTTTCCAAAAACAGGAAAAATATGAAAGGAGATAGCAGCATACATCTGATGTTGGAAGAAATTGAGAGGCAACACTTTAGTATTTGTAGAGAATGGATCTTGGGCCTAACTCAACCCCAAAAGCTAGTTTGTAGGGTGAGGATTGTCCAATTCCATATAAGGAGTCCATGTTCCCATTCCATTTCCGATGTCAGTCAACGAGGTCTGGGCATGCGGGGGAGTGTTAAGAGTCCCACATCGGAAATGGAATGGGAACATGGACTCCTATATGGACTTGGACAATCCTCACCCTACAAGCTAGCTTTTGGGGTTGAGTTAGGCCAAGATCCATTCTTTACCGTGTTCAATACATCAAAAGAACTGATTTTCCATTAAAAATGACAAGCTCACTTGCAGACAGGAAAAAAGATAAGACCTGAATTTCCAGGGGTGGCCATGGATTCCCATGCGGCGATCTATCATGCAAGAACCGTCAGTCACCAGTAATGTCGGAAACATATCAAAACCATCTGCAAGACATAGCCTAAGGACCATCTTTATTCCTGTTTGGACATCTCCAGAGCATTTCCCATATGCTCGCAGCAGTATAATCCACCATAATCCTGGAATTAACTCACGGAGTCAAAATTTTCAGATATACATCAAATTTGCTATACAAAAGGCATGCATCAAAAGTTACTAAAGATCACCTGAATCAACAGGTGCAACTCGACCAATTGCTGCCTCACCGAAGTCTGGATCCAATACATCTTCTGTTGCAGATTCGTCATTATCAAGTGGAACCGTACACACTTTGAAGCTGGCAGGCATAAGTCCTTGACCTGGACTATACCAATCCATTGTTTTCTCCCAACTCTGTTTAGAATAGGAAAAGATGCTTACAAGGCAAAAAACTAATGGCAGCCTTTTCAACTTCACCAAGTTAAGAAAAGTGAATCTTCTTAATGACCTCAAACGTGTCGAATAGCATTTTTCTTATACATTCTACTGGAAAACTACTTCTAACGGCAACCTAAGGCTTAAAAAGAGCCACCTTCCACATGAATTAGTGAATTTCATTGCAGCTAATCATACAGCATGAAATGCATGGAAGTTATAGATTATGCATGTCAAAGGGGTGTGTGGTATATATAAAACCAAGAACGATGGTACAAACTAAGTAATTAGGGAAGAGCTAAGAAAGTTAACTTGCGCATACCACGGGCCAGCAGAGCAGCCGATATTACACATAATTGCTTAATTGGAAGGAATTTTGCCAGAAGAGACACTGTGTATCTTCTATATTAAGGGGACTATTTTGGATCTAGAATTGTTATTATAAACACAGAAACACATGATGCTACTGAAAGGAATCAAATTACACGCTGAATCACCCTCTTAAGAAAACACAACAAAAATTATGTGCATTACAACAGACATCGAAATCCAATAAAGCAGGCAAAGCTGAAGACGAAGCAAATAGTTGTTTGAGATCATTTTACCTGCAACTGAAGTGTGTGAAGTATGAAGTTCCTCACAATATCATACTCTCCTTTTAGAAGGAAAGCTATCCCAGAAGGTATAAAATCACGTATAAATACTTGATCATAGTTTTTAGCATAGTTGCTTCACTTAGATCATTAGCAGCAATAGTTCCAACTGGGCCGCCACAGTAATAAACCATGGCAGCTCGCAAAAAATGCCATGCTTCATCCTCAATAGAGTCCGTATTGGTTTTAGGCCTACTATTAACTGCAGCAGCAGTTTTGAAACCTTCACTGAAAGGCTTCGCCCCATTTTCCTGCTGCTTATTTTGTTCATCTGGAGTATGATTTGGAATCCTTGGAGACACAGTGTGCATTGACTTTCCATTTCACCTTTAATAATTGTGTCACTGACTCCTTCAGGATGTTGGCAATTACAGATCAATGAATCGGACCGACTATGAAGTTTTTCTCCGCGGAAAACACTATGTAAACCACGAAAAGCATTTAGTCTTGAGCAATTTCTCGACTTACTTAAACCCTTTATCTGCTTATACCTAAAGTCCCCACGATTTCTACTTTTAAAACAATGCTCATAACAAAGTAAAGAGTTTGATTTCGCCAAGATTGAACTTGTCCGGACTTGACATGAAAGCTCACCGGATAAAAGTTGTAGGGCAGCTTCTGAAGCCCCTATTGTCAATAAGAATCTGAAATTGATGATGCCTTCAGCTTTGCAGCTATTGTAATAACTTCTGGATTTAACGCATTTACATAAACTAACATAGCGTAATACAGAAAAGGGACAACTTTAGCAAGAACCAGTAAATTTTGAAATAGGCAAGTACAAGAATTGCATAAGCTGAACAGACATAACCCAAGTTGTTGCAGCCACAGCAGTTACTTTTCTATATAAACTCAGAGTGACAACTGCAAAATGATGGAGAAACTTGGAACCATTGAGAAACCAAGAGAGCTTCAATAAGCATTAAAAGATCCATCTTTCTCAAAGATCTTAACTTTGCAAAATAAAGAGATATTCACTGAGCTAACTGCAAAGGATCATCATCCCTTGAAATAAAGACCCTTTTTAATGGACATTTCAGCAAAATCATGGCGAAACCAAGAAAGCTTCAGTAAATAAGAATAAATCCCATCTTTCTCAAAGATCTTAACTTTGCAAGATTTCACTGAGCTAACTGCAAAGGGTCCTAACTCATAACCCCTTAAAAATTAGACCTTTTTTTTACGAAATTTCAGCAAACTGATGGAGAAAACTGGAACTATCCTGTCAGTTTAGAAACCAAGAAAAGCTTCAATAATCATAAGAAAAAGACCCAATCTTTTTCAAAGATCTTAACATTGCAAAATAAAGAGATATTCACTGAGCTAACTGCAAAGGGTCATCATCATCCCTTAAAAATAAGACCTTTTTAATGGAATTTCAGCAAAATCATGGAGAAAAGTGGAACCATTTAGAAATCAAGAAAGCTTCAATAAGCATAAGAAAAGATCCCATCTTTCTCAAAGATCTTAACTTTGCAAAATAAATAGATATTCACTGAGCTAATTACTGCAAAGGGTCATCATTCCATTAACAAGAATACCCTTTAATGGACATTTAAGTAACATGATGGAGAAAACTGGAAACCAAGAAAGCTTCAATAAGGCATAAGAAAATACCCCATCTTTCTCAAAGATCTTAACTTTGCTAAACAAAGAAATATTCACTGAGCTAACTGCAAAGGTTCATCATCATCCCTTAAAAAAATACCCTTTTTAATGGATAATGTAAAATTGTATTAATCTCCCTTGAGGAGTATTTCTCATTAATAAAAATATATATAGTGTGTACAATGTGGAATCCTAATACAATGGGATCCTATTTCTACCATAATTATACATCACTAATAATTACATGAGATATGGTGAATATTTAAATAATATTCACTAATAGACCCCCTCAGTCGGAGCGGGAGGAGGCCAGACGCTTAGACTGGATCTGAAGTTGAGCAATAGCTGTCTAGGTAGTCCTTTAGTGAAGACATCCGCATATTGATAGGAAAATGGCACATTCAATACCTTAACATGTCATGTAGCAACCGTTTCACGAACAAAATGTATATCCATCTCTATGTGCTTGGTTCACTGATCTGAACCGGATTATGAGATAAATATATGGCGGATATGTTATCGCAGAATACCAAAGACGCCTTACGCAAGGGACACTGAAGCTCCAAAAGAAGGTTTCGGAGCCAGCAGATCTCAGCAGCAACATTTGCAACACCTCTATACTCTGCTTCTGCGCTCGAACGGGATAGGGTGGCTTACCTCTTGGCAGACCATGAAATGAGATTATCCCCTAAGAACACACAATAGCCGGAGGTGGAGCTCGTGTCCGGACAACCTGCCCAATCTGCATCCGTATAGGACAACAACCCGGTCGGTGTAGAGCGGTACAGATGCAATCCATAATCAAGTGTTCCCTTAACGTATCGAATGATACGCTTCATGCATAAACAAGCACACCTGCTGAACAACATAAGCAATGTCAGGCCTGGTGAAAGTAAGATACTGAAGTGCACCTGCAAGACTCCTATAAAGTGTCGGATCGGACACTGGATCACCATCAACAACACTTAGCTTCAATTTAGAGTCGACCGGAGTAGGCATGATCTTGCAATTAGCCATTTTAACCCTGTACGCAATCTCATCTGCATACTTACGCTGACATAGAAACATAGTATCAGCAGATCGAGTCACTGATATCCCAAACAGTAACTCAACTTCCCTAAGTCAGTCATGGCAAATTCGGTTTTAAGCAGTGCAATAATCTCATTTTTCAAATCATCAGATGAGGCAATGAGCACAATATCATCCACATATAACAATAAATAAGCAATGTCACTACCTCGATGAAAAATAAAGAGAGAATCATCACACTTGCTGCAAACAAACCCAATCTGCATAATGTACTTAGCAAAGCGATCATACCACGCTCTGGGGCCTGTTTCAAACCATAAAGTGACTTACGAAGACGACATACATAATGAGGGGCTGCAAGATGGACAAAACCTGGCGGCTGGTGCATTTAAACAGTTTCTTTCAAGTCCTCATGTGAAAATGCATTCTTCACATCAAGTTGATAGATCGGCCAATGCTTACCCATGACAATACTCAGAACTGTGCGAATAGTGGCTGGTTTAACAACCGAACTGAATGTCTCACCACAATCAATACATTCCCGCTGGTTAGTACCATTAGCCACAAGTCTCGCCTTGTATCGCTCTAAGTCACCACTGTCTCTAAATTTGTGACGATATAGCCACATGCATCTGATCACATTCACCCCATCCGGTCTAGGAACCAAATTCCAAGTGTGCTATTTTGTTAAAGCATTAAATTCCTCACTCATGGCCACATTCCAATTAGGGTCTAGTTTGGCTAATTTTGGGTTTTTGAGAATAGGGGATATGATTTGTGTGGATAAGTTAAAATAGACTTTGGGTTTGAAAATCTTATGTTGGGCACGGGTTTCCATACGGTGCGTGGGGGCAGGGCAGGGGCAGATTGGTTATTTTGGTGAGGTTGCTGGTCATTGGGATGCGAGGCAGTTACGGTGACTGGTGCTCGGCAGGTTTGGTGGACGGAGTGAGGGGTATCACATGGGGGTTTGGTAGCTGGAGACTGGTTGTCTGGGGTTTGTGATTTGGGCAGATCGGGTGGTTGTGGGTTGGTTGGGTGTGGGTTCTGGTGTTGTATGAGGTTTCGTGATCTGGTACTGTGGAAGTGTCGGTATGGGTGATTGGAGTGTTGGTGGCCGGCATTGACACAATGGTATTCGGCTGGGTGTGTCGGTGGGTGGTTGAGGTGACGACGGGATGTGGAAACATGAAAAATGGTTGATTGTCGGTGGTGGTATGGGCAATCGATAGTGACCGATGATGGTCGGACCGACTGGCAGAGGTGGTAGTGGCAGTCGGTAGAAACGGGGACGTGGAGGTAATGTTGGCGGTACAGGCTGGAGGGTTGCCTTACAGACCATCGATAGTGGCAGTAGCGGGAGGTGGTGGTAACAGTGTTGACTACTGCCGGAACAGTGGTAGCATGACGGAGAGCTTGGTGGACAAGTGGTGATGTGTCTGAATCATCAAGAAATTTGTAATTAGTGACTCGGAATTTTTGAATGTTGTCAAACGGGAAAACATACTCGACAAAGGTGATGTGGCGTGAAATTATGATTTTATCGGTGGATAGTTCATAGCACAAGTTCCTCTTATGGTTTGATGGGAAGCCTAGGAAGGCACACAGAGTAGATCTGGGTGCCAATTTATAGGGGGCCGTGGATGTCAGATTAGGGTAACACAGACAATCGAAAATTCTAATATGGTCATAGGTAAGGGCCCGACGGTAGAGAATTCCGGTGGGAGTCCTATTTTGAATCGCATGGATAGGTAAAATGTTGAGAATGTGTTCTACCATTTTTAATACATATACCCAAAAAGTAGGGGGAAAGACGCATGAAAAGGAGGGTACGAATCATATTATTAATGGTGCGGAGAATTCTTTCGACTTACCATTTTGAGGGGAGGTATAGAGGCACGAGAAATGAAAGATCATGCCATTAGCCACACAAAATTTATGAAATAG
The DNA here is from genome assembly GCA_034509755.1 of Anisodus tanguticus. Classification (NCBI taxonomy): domain Eukaryota; kingdom Viridiplantae; phylum Streptophyta; class Magnoliopsida; order Solanales; family Solanaceae; genus Anisodus; species Anisodus tanguticus. The sequence continues at coordinate 55,118,448 of CM067544.1, forward strand.
GGAATTATTAAACTCACGACCATTATCACATTGAACATTTTCATGTCTTTTTCAAATTGCGTTTTAACCAGTGTACGAAATTCGATGAATTTGGAGAACACTTGAGATTTGAGTTTGAGGGGATAAACTCAAAGGAAGTGAGAGAAATCGTTCAACAATACAACAACAACAAACCCAGTGTAATCCCACAAGTGGGGTCTGGGGAGGGTAAGATGTACGCAATCATACCTCTGCCTTTGGAGAGGTTGTTTCCTATTGACCCTCGGCAACCCTCCTCCTTTATCCGGGCTTGGGACCGGCAATGTGAACGAGGTCACACAGGCGGAGTTCAACAATACCAGATAATATTTGTAGCCTAAGTTGCTAGCTATGGGAGAAGTCCATAAATTTGCATGAATAATATCAAAATAAGAGTAAGTAATACTCATATAAGGCTTAAATGACAGTCTAACGTATTTCCCTAGATGACACGAGGAGCAACTATGTGCAAGGTTCCCTTTATTACATTTGATTAAATTTCGATTTCTAAGAGAATAAAAAACGTGAGAACCCAGATGACCAAGTCTACTATATTACGTTGAGAGAGATATTGTTGTTAAAACGGTGGGAGGAGTGACGAGGGAAGCTAGAGATGTGGGAGGGGTGACACTGGTACCGGACGTGGATAGGAAATGATAGAGGCCCCCCTCACTATTGCACCTCGTAAGGAGTTTCTTAGTACGGAGGTCCGTTACAAAAAACCCAAATGGATCAAAATTAATTGAAACGGAATTATCGGTGACAAATTTTCTAACGGAGATTAGTTTCTTGATAATGTTCGGGGCATATAAGACGTTTTAAGGGAGAAGTGGGGATGCGGTGGTGGGGTTAATGTGTGGCCAAACCCTTGATTGAAATGCTATGACCATTTCCGACCATAATAGATTGAGGAGTATTTAAATTACGCATTTGAGGAAGATTAACAGAATTGTTGGTGAGGTGAGACGTGGCGTCCGTATCCATATATCATGCATTATCGGGTTTCCGAGGAGTCAATGTGCCGAAAGTCTGGCCCAAACTGGATTGGGGAAGGCCCAGAGTAGAGAAGTGGGCCCTAGTAAATTGGGTCCGGCTTATGTGGGCCGTCGGATGGGAACCCAGACTGCTGGGCCGGATGACCTTGGCCCAACAGTTGGTTGAGCTGCACTGTTGCTGGGACTTGGGCCGCAACTTCTGGGCTATATCCGATGGCCACACCGCCGGGCTCGTGCGGGGGCTACCGGGCTCAACTCGGAAGCCCGGCTCCCGGCTCGCCCGCCCACCTGCGCCGGCCCGATGCACCTCTGTCCACAGTTATATCTGTGGTGGTTTCCGACCATGGTGGTTGCCGGAGATTGGGTAGGAAAGAGAAAACAATAAGGGGGGTTTGGGACGTATACGAGGCGTATATGAGGCAGACACAGCCGTATACAAAGTGTATAATGGCTTAGGGAGGTAGTATATAGTGACAGGAATGGTATATCAGTCGTATACAAAGTGTATATCGGCGTGTATAGGCTGTATACAAGGGGTACAGATAGGGATGGAGGGAGGGTTGTATATCAGCAGTATAACAGGGGTGTACAGGGTTGTTTAACAGAATTGGAGGGCTAGCAGCTGTATATCAGCATATATCGAAGGTATACCGACGTTATACGGTTGGTTCGGCGCCGGAAATAGTGGAATGGGCCCCAAATTATATTCACTAATAATTACATGAGATATGGTGAATATTTAAATAATATTCACTAATAGATAAAAATGACAGACCGGTGCACTAAGCTCCCAGTACGTGCGTGTTCCGGGGAATGGACCCTTTTTAATGGAATTTCAGCAAAATGATGGAGAAACCAAGAAAGCTTCAATAAGCATAAGAAAAAAATCCCATTTTTCTCAAAGATCTTAGCTTTACAAAACAAAGAGATATTCTTGAGCTTGCTAAGTGAAGTAGTTAAGATAATCACTTTTTTTTCAGAAGGGAAAAGATGCAATACAAAAAGAAGAGAGCACCAACACGAAGATATGTGGTGACAAGTAAAAGGGGTTGTTGAATATGCTTACCTAGTTTACAAGATCGGAATATGATTTTGTGAAGATGTTTACTTATTATTTGATTTAAAGATTAATATCTTGCAGAAAATTAACTTGGGGTTTTCTTGAATTTTCTGGGGAAATCTTGATGCTTTTGCTCTGCTTTAATTTTCAGTGACACTCCGGTAAGCCGGGAAAGTCTATTGTTTTTTGTTTTTGTCTTTATTAACCGTGAAGACCACGGCAATTAGGGGACACGTATAATCATTTACTCTATTACACTTCATGTTAAATAATTTTGATTTAGTGCCTATAAAATAATGCTACCCTTATTTGGCGTTAAATTTATGTGACATCATTTAAACATGAAACTTTAAGAATCTTTCTAGAAAAACTTGTGAACCAAAATATGTATTGATATTTGTATAAATATAAATCGTCAACAATAACATACATATAGTCCCACAAATAGAATCTGAAAAGGATAGTGTGTCCGCAAACATTATTCCTATCTTGATGGGTGGAGATAATGTTTTTGATAGACCCTCGACTCAAAGAATGTGTAACTATACATCGTGTCGGTAAAAATAAAGTGAAAATTTTAAAATTAAACTATTTCTAAATAATAGAGTATGATATTTACTTGAGATGGATTGAAAAAGAAAGTATATAGCACATAAATTGAAATAGATAGAATACTATTTCTCATCTAAATTAAGTGTAGTTTTAGCCAAATTAATAGGATTAAATTATATTACTAATAATATAAAATATTTATAACTGAACTTTAACATGTGATAACATGTTAATTACCATATTTACTTGGATTATCATTAACGCTTATCAAAAAAATTACTTGTAATTACCTAATAAGTGCTCTAATTATGTAAATACTTTTACAATATTGGTGCCTAGAATTTAAACTCAAATTAATAATGGTCTAAATTATGTGTTGCTTTAAAAATTAAGAAAGTGTTAACTATTCTTTTTCAAATTTATACTTGCTCCAGTAAATTATTTATGCAATTGTTTTAGAAAGACTGAGGAGAAATAAAGAATAAATGTAGTTTAGTCATTTAATCCTAATTATTTTTAATGCTATTGGATAATTCATTAATGACAAAACATTACCCCACACTTATCTTTGGATTGAAGAAAGTACTAGACAGCATAAGAATTGGAATTATGAATTGGGAGTTAAATCATTGTTGCCAATTAGCAAATTTTTCTGTGGACCATACAATTGTTTCCAGTATCTCTTTGACAAGCTATATTCTTTTTTTGGCTTAACATGGTTGATCAAATTAGAGAAAAAGTAGAATACATTTTTGTTTATAACTTTTAACTTTTAGATGACACATTTGGTCATTTTGGTGGTGAGCCTTCACTTTTTGGATCGTCTTCTGCCCAATGCGGTACCCATTCATAGGTCGACCCCATTGGTTAGTGGTAGTGTACATGGCACGAAGGTGGTGGAAGGAATAAAAAATGTCTTTTTTTGTTTTTTATTCTGCTCGGAATCCGTCTAATTTAAATTTGTGCCACTTTCTATCGAGATTGTCTTATTCCAAACTCGAACTGAAACTGTTAATTGAGGTTATAGCCTGTCTCAGTAAGTTGAGAGTATGTAGCGATCATATCCATTCTGTCACAACTTTCAACGATGATGCTCTCGTAGAGTTCGTAACGGTTTCTTCTTTTTCTGATTCTTTTTTCATTTCCTTCAAACTGATTGTAAGATTGTATTAATCTCCCTTAGGAGCCTTTCTCATTAATACAAATATATATAGTGTGTACAATGTGAAATCCTAATACAATAAGGATCCTATATCTACCATAATTATACAACACTAAATATTACAAAATATATGGAGTATATTTAATAATACACGTTAATACACCCCTTCAGTCGGAGCGGGAGAAGATCGGACGCTAAGTCTGGATCTGAAGTTGAGGAAAAGCTATCTAGGAAGACCTTTCGTGAAGATATCTGCATACAGATACGAAGAAGGCACATACAATACCTTAACATAGTCGTGAACAACCATAGATAAGGCTGTGAACGGAGGCGCGAGGTGGCAGCAGGGATCAAGTTGGGAACTGGGCTTCCAGCTTGGGCAGTAGCCTCCACACACAGCCTAGAGGCTGCGACCCAATTTCCAGAAGCACGCCAGCTCGCCCCAGACTAGCTGATGGGCCACGACCATTCGATCTACCTTCCTACAGCCCAACAACGACCCAACCGTCTGGGCACCCATCCGACGGCCCACTGCAGTCAGACCCAATTTCCTAGGGGCCACTTCTCTACTCCGAGTATTCCCCAATACAATTTGGGCCAAACTTTCGGCACATTGACTCATCGGAAGCCCGATAATGCGTGGTATATGGATACGGGCTCCACGTTTTACCTCACCAACAATTCTGATAATCTTCCTCAAATGCGAAATTTAAATACTCCACAATCTATTATGGTTGGAAACAATCATCGCATTCCAATTCAAGGTTTTGGCCACACTCTAACCCCACCATCGCATCCCCACTTTTCCATACATAACGTCCTCTATGCCCCACATATTATCAAAAACCTAATCCCCGTTAGGAAATTTGCCATCGATAATTCTATATAAATTATTTTTTATCCATTTGAATTTTTCGTAACGGATCTCCGTACCATGAAACTCCTTATGAGATGCAATAGTGAGGGTGATCTCTATCCTTTCCTATCAACGTCCGCTGCTAGTGTCAACCCTCCCACATCTCTAACTGCCCATGTCACTCCTCCCACCGTTTTAGCAACAATTTCTCCGTCAACCTGACACAATAGACTTGGACACCCAAGAGCCCATGTTTTTAATTTTTTAGAAACAATAATTTAATTCGTTGTCATAATAGAAAATTTGCCCAACAGTGTCTTTCTTGTTCTTTAGGAAAACATGTTCGCCTTCCATTTCAGTCTTCCTCAAGTGTTACGTATTCTCTCTTTGACATTGTTCATGCAGATTTATGGACATCTCCCATTACTAGCTCACTCGGTCATAAACTTTATCTCGTCTTATTAGATGACTTTTCTCACTTTTTCTGGTCTATCCGCTTAAATTCAAGTCTGAAGTGTTTGCCAAGTTTCTTGCATTCTGTGGCTATGTCAAAACACAATTTGAAAAAGACATAAAATCGCTTCAATGTGATAACGGTCGTGAGTTCAATAATTTCGCGTTTCACAATTTTTGCTCTACTAATGACATGGTTTTCCGGTTCTCGTGTCCCCACACCTCCTCCCAAAATGGCAAGGTCGAACGAATCATTCGCACTACCAATAACATCGTTCGTATGATCCTATTTCATGCCTCCCTCCCCCCTCATTTTTTGGTCTATGCTGTGAAAATGACCGAATATATTCTAAATATTTTGCCCACTTAGACTCTCCAAAATAGCACACCCACCAAAAATCTATTTCGTAGGATCCCAACTTATGAGCACTACGAATTTTCGGCTGCCTGTGCTACTCGAATCTTACCTCCACGGCCCCGCATAAACTTGCATCCCGCACCACCCCTTGTGTGTTCTTAGGTTTTCCGCCCAATCATAGGGATATATGTGCTCTAACTTGTCTTCCCGCAAAATCATCATCTCACGTCACGTCACGTTTGACGAAGCAATCTTCCCATTCGCAAATATCCAAAAATTACAGAATTCGAATTACATATTTCTCATTAATACAAATATATAATATGTGTGTACAATGTGAAATCCTAATACAATAAGGATCTTATATTTATCATAATTATACAATACTAAATATTATAAAATATATGAATTATATTTAATAATATACGTTAATACTGATGTATATGATATTTCTGCATTTCAAAACGTAACACAATCATAATTAAGAAAAACGTAAATATATTAGTAAATTTGATGAATATATTGTTAAACGTAAAATATAATAGCTAAGATTCAAATCCGTTAAGTAATGCAAATCTTAAATTTGATGTAATTTTTTGTTCAAAACGTGGAAGTATCTCGTATCTTGTTAAATTTCCATTATAGTTGAGGACAAAGAAAATATGGTTTTTTTTATATTATTTTGAATAATCTTCACTTCATGAGCTAATTTTAATGAGCTGATTTTAATAATAGAGTTAAATTTAAAATTCACTTCTCATACAAATTCATATATGGGAAAAGGACATGGTGGGACCACTAAGAAAAAAAAAAGCTCAAAAAGCCCCCATTTTAAGTAAATGTCCGGAAATAGTCATTAGGTTCAAAATAAAGATAAGTAGTAGTCCATTTATCACAAAGAATAAGATATCAAATTTCTCAAGGGCTCAACACTTTTTCACTTTGTCTTCTTCTCTACACTATCTTATTTCCCACATTTCTGCCGTAGTAGCCCATTTATCACAAAGAATAAGACAACAAGCCCAACTTCATATACCACATGTTTGAAGTTGTTTCAAAGTGAGTATACATATACTTTTTTTTTGTATCCGTTTTTTTAATGAATTGAATTAATCAGAACTTTAAAGTTTAAAGCGGATACCAAATATCAGGCGTGAAACTAGAAGGAAAGAAAAAAGACAAATCTTTTTTTGGTTTCCCATTGAATGTCTGATATTCGCATTAGAGCTCGACAATATCCGAATTCGCGCTACGTAAAACCCATCTCTACCAAAAAAAAATTCATACCCAGAACTCGAACTCGAGATCTTTAATTAAGGGAAGCAACCTCATCCACTGCACCACGTGCTTTTGCGGTAAAAAGAAAAAGACAAATCCTGAAAGTGAGAAAGGAAAAAAAAGTTTGTAACAAAAACAAACAAATAATTAAATTACCTTAATAAGGAGAAAACTCGAAACGACATCGTTCTATAGAGTCACCCATATTTATCAAGTGTATACCTCTCAAACCGCAAATTACAAGCTTGTGTTGTCAATGGCGCGAGGCTTTTTGATTTCTCCACATACCAAAACCTCTTCACAGTTACTCCTAAATTCCATTTATGAACCTTCACGCATAACAAAATTCCTATATTACCCTTCTTCATCTCTCCTTTTCTTTCTTTCTACTCCTCCTCATCGGTTTCTGTGCAGTTATCGCCAAGAAAATGGCCCAATTGACATGTCAGTTTACTCAGAGACATTTGCAAAGCGTATGGCAATGGCGGGTCTCAAACCCCATCATCGTATTGGTCAGTTTTGTCCCTCCATTTTTTTTTTTACTTTGTGGGTACATAGAAATAAGAGTTGAAAGTGGGAAAAAGATTGCAGTTTTATAGTACTATTGTTTGTCTATATTTTTTGGTTTCTGTAGTGAAATGTTGTTATAGAGATTATTAGGGGTGAGCGGGTCCGGGTACCCTAACATTTTTGAACTACCCGGACCCTACCCGGTAAAAGATCGGTTCCTAAATTTACTACCCGGAACCTACCCGTAGCAATCATTACCCGGAACCGCAGGGTCCGGGTAGGTTCACAGGTACCCTGTAAATAAAAAAACACAGATTAAGCAACAATTTTTAGCCTATGAGAATCAAAAAGAGTTCTAAAATAATTTCATCCAGTAGATTTTTAGCCTGCAATCGGAGTTTTTAGTACCCTTATAAGAAGTTTTAGAAAACTTATTCATTGTAGAAAAGCTAATTTTGTAACCAAAACCTAAAATTGTAAGCCAAATTTGACACTCAATTAATTGAACGTGTTGATTTCAAAATAAATTTGGAAATATATGAATTAAACTTATTTTCGTGTTCATAGGCTCTTCGATACAAAAGAAAATCTTTCTTATACTAGTAAATCTCTAAATTTCATCTTCAGAGCTACAAAAATATACACAAATTTTAAAAATAGATTAACATTTCAAATCAAAAAGTAATACAAATTGAAGATGAGTATCGCCTGAAATAGAACAGAAGCATAGGATATTAAAAAGAAATTGAAGAGTTAGATATGAACCCATATGCATTTTAGGAACGACGTGAACACAACCAAGGGAGAGAAAGAGGCAAATGTGAAGCTTCAACGATGACAACGATGAAAGTACCTGAGAGAAAGCTTCAACAACGACGATGATGAAGCTCGGTGGTGTAGCTAAAACGCCATTGCTATTGAGAGAGTTTTGTGTGTTTTCTCTTAGGGCACAAAAAGCATTCTAGAATAAAGGGGTGAAAAAGCTGAAATATTTGCGTCTTGGGGTGGGGAAAATCAACGTGCAGGCGTGCAACAAACAATTTTGGAGAAAGTTAAAAGTGGTCCAAATGTTTCTCAAAATAGTAAAAATATTTAATATTTTATAGGTTCCGGGTATCGGTTCCGGGTCCGGGTACCCTGTCTCTATTTGCCGGAACCGGAACTGGACCCGACATTGATCGATTCCTAATTTTACTATCCGGACCTTACCCGTTATTATAATATATTTACCCGGAACCTACCCGTTAGTGTCGGTTCCGGTCGGGTATCTGGGTACCCTGTACCCGTGCTCACCCCTAGAGATTATATTCCGTTTTAAAATGTTTGTCTGGTTTTTACTTGGCACGGAGTTTAAGAAAGTGAAAAAGACTTTTGAATCTTGTGTCAAACATTTTGAAACATATCAAAAAGGAAAGTAAGACAAACATTTTCAAACGGAGTGAGTAACATATGTTACAGTGATATGTTGTTATACATGCTGACTGTTATAGAGAGTTCTGATGTACCTTTTTTCACCCATTCGTAAATTAGTAGTTGAGGTGCCAGACACCACGGTTATAAAAAAATTGGTTTGTTAAAAATCTGAATATCATGAGTTATGCTTCATGGGATGATAAGTACCCCTCCGAGTTCTAGTTGTATGAATGGAATACCATTTGATAGGGAGTGCTTTACCCCAGAGTGGGTAAAAGATTGCAACTTTATACTACCTTTCGCATACATTTGTAATTGGTTAGACATTTTCAAAGAGTATGGCTATGGCTGGTCTCGAACCCCATAATCGTATTGGTCAGTTTTACCCCTCCATTTGTTTTTTTCTTTTTTACTTTGTGGGTACAAGAAAGAAGAGTTGAAAGTGGGAAAAAAACTGCAGTTTTATAGTACTAATTTTCTTGCTCGACTTAAAAATCTCAAAATCATGAGAAACTGTATCATGGGTTTCACTTTTCTTGTAATATAATGTAGCTTTACTTAGTGGGTACACATAAAGAATTGCCCAAGGAAGAAAATTACAGCTTTATGGCTGTGTCTAGGGGTGGAAAACGGGCGGGTCGAGTCGGATATGGGCGGGTCGAAAATGGGTTAAACAAAAATGGATCAATTACCCGATCTGCCCATATTTAACATGGATATGGTTACCCGACGGATCCATATTATCCAAAGTTATTTTAAAGATGCTAGCTTCATGCAGCTAATATGGAGAAGATTAATATACCTTCTTGTCCACAAATACAATCCGTAGTACATAGTGCGCCTCATCATTTGTGGGAAGAATAGAACTTCGAAACTTTCCAATGACACGACCTCCAAGAAAATATTTTTCGGAAAATATCCACCCAAGCCCCACCATTCCCACCCCAACCCCACAACCCTAGCCTGTGTCAAACCCCATCATTGTATTGGTCAGTTTTGCCCTCTATTGCTTCTTTTTTTACTTTGTGAATTGTGGGTACAAAGAAAGAAGAGCTGAAAGTGGGAAAAAGATTGCAGCTTTATAGTACAGTGATATAGTTTGGTTGCTATAGAATATATAATATAGGGAAAAGGTCCAAATATGCCCTTAAAGTATTCGAAATTGAGCATATATGCCCTTCGTTAATAGTTTAGCTCACGTATGCCATTAACTTTCAATTCAACTCTCAATTCAACTCTGATTGTAATGTTGGTAACTCAAAGTCTTTGCACAGAGTTGATTGAGAGTCAATTAAGTATTGAGCTGCATTTTGATTAAGAAATTAGTTTTTGATCGGAATGAAATGGTATTGATGTTGATTTTTCTATCTCCCCCTTCCCTCTATTTATCTTCTTTATATTCAAATTATTCGAAGTACCAGAAGTCAAGCAGGCAGGTTCAGTTGTAAAGGTTCAAAGTTAAACTTTCTGCTGGACACAATTGTCTTCTTGTGGTGTGGTGTGCTGACAAAGTATAAGGTGCATTATGGTGTCAACCAAAACAAAAAGAACTAGGACTCCTTAAAGAGGACTTTGAATAGACACCGGTCAATGAATCCGACTAATTAGACAATCTGTTATTCGTTGAAGGGGACCCTTGGCGTAACTGATAAAGTTGCCGCCATGTGACCAGGAGGTCACGGGTTCGAGCCGTGGAAATAGTCTCTTGCAGAAATGCAGGGTAAGGCGGCATATAATAGACCCTTGTGGTTCGTTCCTTCCCTAGACCGCGCGCATAGTGCAATGTTGTCAAAGGCGCGCTTAAAGCATGCCTAAGCCCTAAAGCGAGTCTCAAAACACGTTGAGCGCTTCGCCTCGCTTTATGTGTGCTTCAGTGTCATCATCAAGACTCTAAGACATACTTTTCCTTGCTAATGAGCCTCTCTTGAAGAGGTGACACTAGATAATTGATATTTCACTTTATCGTAATGTTTTTACAATTTCATTGTCTATATATTTGTTAATCATGCTTATTATTATTATTAGTCTTGGACTAAAACATACATATATATATATATATATATATATATATATATATATATATATATATATATATATATATTTGCACCATTGCGTCTTTTTTCATTAAAGCCCACACTTTATTTGCGCTTCGTGCTTAAAGCCCCAACTGACCTTAGAACTTTTTTGCGCTTTTCGCTTTTGATAACACTGGCATAGTGGGAGCTTAGTTCACCGGGCTGCTCTTTGGCCTTTTTGGTCTTTATCGTGACCAAGGAGCTGAGTTTTCTTCTTGACCTTTTTTTGTAGTTTTGGGCGTTTCTGGTGGCCCTGATAGCATGGCCCTTTGTGTCTTAACTGCTACATGGAAAACCAATAGCCTTGGTATTGCTTCTCAAAAGAATGAGTTCGTTGATGGGCTTTTGGCAGTGGTAGTTGATCATGGACTTCGTGCTGAGAGTAAAGATGAGGCCAACCTTGTTCATCGTCGAGTCACAAGCATGGGTATATATCCTAACTTTTTCTTTGTCTTCGATGTAGCAGCATTGCTTAACACCTTTTAATAGAGATATAATGTAGGCCTTATATAGGAATCAAATGTGAGATTTCTTGCTGTGAATGGTCAGAAAGCAAACCAAAGCAGGGTCACTTGCAAGAAGCGGCTCGCCAGAAGAGGTCATTACCATAGTTTCAAATTTTTCTTCAGCGAAATGCTATTTATGAGTCTTGTCATATCTGCTAATGCTGGTTTTTGATTGACTATATGTTATACATTCATCCTTGTGTCAAATCGTCATTATTTTGAGTAAATAAGTTGTCCTTTGTCATTTGTTCAGGTATGAAATTCTCCAAAGTGCTTGCATCCGGCATCAGATTGGTGTGTTGATGACTGCACACCATGCAGATGACCAGGTATTGTCATAATAGCATCTACTCTCTGGATTTTTGCATTTTATGTTTCTAAAAAATTACTCCCGTTGTCCCAATTTATGTGGCACCATTTGACTAGGCACAAAGTTTAAGAAAGATAGAAAGACTTTTGAAATTTGTAGTCTAAAATAAATCTTAGACATTTGTGTTGGTATAAATCATTTCATTAAGGGTAAACAGAATTTCTAAAGTTAAGTTTTTGCTAATTATAGAAAGGTGACATTCTTTTTGGAACATACTAAAAAGTAAAGTGTGTCACATAAATTGGGACAAATAGAGTAGCACTTTATCAGATGTCTATCTGTTTAGTTTTGTCATTACATCGAAAAGAATTTCGCTAAATGGTATTTGAGTACAGTTGATGTTGCCTCAAGCAAATGGAGGTTGAACATTATTGGTTTTGACACCATAGACTTTGCATCGCTAATAGGATTACTCCTACAGGCGGAGCTATTCATTCTCAGGTTATCTCGTAATAGTGGTGTTCTTGGACTCTCTGGAATGGCATTTGTTTCACAGCTGTTCTCTACACGTCCAGATTTAAGTGCTGAAGCGACTGGCAAGGGACTTTTATTGGTGAGACCTCTCCTGGAGTTTTCTAAAGAAGATATGTACAAGGTTAGTTTTTTCAGTATGCCTTTTTTGAAGATATTCATAGTAGCCTTTGAACCTTAATGACTTCTTCTAATTTGTAAGTAGAGTTTTTCAGGTTGATATTTCATCCGAATCTTAAAATGATTAAACTACATCTGCGCATTTTGCTTAAAAGATTTAGGTGGTTATTCCTTTTCCTAGTTTCTATTTTTGAGATAAATAAGATAAATTAACTGTAATTCCTTTTTCTAGTTTCATTGGAAGCTTCTAAAGTTTCATTACCTTGTATTGCAGATATGTGACGGTGCCAATCAAGAATGGGTTGAAGATCCCACAAACAGAAGCACATTATTTGCTCGTAATAGAATTCGGATGATATTGACTGACTTGGCATCACGTGAGTTGTTTTCGGCATTTGACTTAATTATGCCACCTTGTGTTTTGGAGGAACCTTGTTAACAGTACCTGTATTTACTGCATCTTGGTCATATTTTTTTTCCTGCAGCTATCTTCAGATCCGAGTTGCAAGCACTTATTGCTGCTTGTCGGAGGACAAGGTTGGATGTTGACAAAATTTGTTCCAACCTGATGCATCAAACTGTGACTATCATGCCTGTGAGTTTTAGAGTTTAATTGAGTATTCATTCTAACCAACATGCCATTGTCTCTCTATTGATACTTGATTGCCTTCAGAACAGGTGTACGACATGCTTGATAAATGACATCTATCTGCATTTGCTTTAATTTGTGCCTTTTTTGGGGTATATGGTCGTCAGTTTGCAGTTTAGCATCCTTTTCCTTGCATACAAAGTTGATAGTTCATTACCTGTCTAGAACAGAACCAGCAACACTCTAATTCAACTTTATTTTCGTATTCCTAATGCAAAATGAAGCTTATGTGGTTGTAGATAGTCAAACGGAAAGCAATTATAAATAGAACTAAGGTATGCAGTTTCTATTTGGATGGGGGATTGGTAACTTTTTGTTTTCTTTCTCTACTTATGGTTAGTCATAGTTACCATTTTGAATGCCCCCCCCTGGCCCCAAGATATCTGAAAGCAAGTACTAGAGCATTTTAGAAGTCATAGTTCTAGGCATGCTCCTTGCTTTCCTGGTGTTGACTACTTGGTCTTATAGTTAGAATGTGTGATTAAAATCCAATAAATAGATGACATTCAATGAAGTACTATGGAAAAGAATTAATGGATAAATAGATAAACTAATCATTTGGAAGAGAAACTTGGAGCGGAATCCTTCAATGACTACTAGTACTGTTGGTAGAAGTATTTTGACTAGAACTTATCCATGTAATATTTCCTTAGTAATGATTCTCATCTGGTGAAGCGAAACACTCTGTATATCTGTACCTTGTCTATAGCCTGATGTTGCCCTCTGTCTCACTCTCATTTTTTCTGGAGAGCAGGAAGGGTATGCGGCGATTGATTTAGGAATCCTCAGTCCTCCAGAATTAAAGGACATAGTTCTCTCCAAGTTTATTGCTTTGTTATTGCAGGTATTGCCACTTTTAGCTTTTACTTTCTTTAAATCAATTTATCTCAGACAAGATATTCTGTTGTAGAAAGCTTTTCTCGACCTGTATCTAATGATAGATACCTACTCATGCCTCTTGTTTTCGATATGATAGTTTGTTTCACAAAGGCAAAGACCTGTCAGAGGCAGTGCATCAAAATTGTTATTAGACTACATTCGGACTTCCCCATGCAAGGTGAATATAATCCAATCTAACTCTACCTTTGCACATACAGATGGGAGAAACTTTTCTGCGCAAGAAATTCCTTTATTTTGATGTTAGACTGACGATTTTCAATAACACATTGTCTAATTATCTCACTTATGGCACCTTGCAGACTGCTGTAACTGCATCTGGTTGTTACCTTTGTCCTGCTCCTGGCTCCAAAGGCACTAAAGTATTGGTTTGCTGCTCTACTGGTGCTGATTTGCCCCTAGAGATGCTAAATCCATCCTTGACTGAAGGAGAAAACTGCTCTATTTCAAATGAGGTAGAACAAATTGTAGCAAATGGGAGGTCATACTCAGATCAGTTTCCTCAGAGTACACTCGGAATGCAATTTTTGGATTTAACATCTTCTGATTCCGTTCTAACTGAAGCCAAAAGGGAAGGCATTCTTGGTGAATCTACCTACAAGAGCATTATTTCTCTACAGAGAGAGGAAAGCGATAATTTTAAGTCCAAAACTAATATTGTGCTCGAAAAAAAGGTGGAACACAAAGTAGAATACACAGCTTCTGCTCCAAGCGAAGTACTCCATCCTGAAAAAGTTGGGTACTTCATGAACAGATTTATAGTGAAGTGGAATCTGAGCAAGCAGAACGCTTACACTTCATTTTCGATGAATAATTCCAATCAACTCCAAGAATTTGGAGAAGAAAGATGGAACTTTTGCAATTCTTGTGTCCTTGGCCATGATCAAGTGTCCAGGGTCCGTTACATGGTTGATGCAGATTGGTTGTACCTAGCAACGTTATCAAAGAGAGAGGATAGAAGCAGTGTTCATGAAGAACTTCCCCTTTCAGCAGAGTCACGAGTAATGAGCAACGTAAATTTGTGTTCTGCTTGTATAAAGAAATCAGCTGAAAGAGCTCTTCTCTTATTGAAGTCCATTCCAGTCGCTGCAAGAAGAGCTTTACCTGTCTTGGTCAATGTGGAAGGGTTGTTGCTAAGCATACCAGTAAGTTCGATATCTGTATTTACGTCTGCCTTTGTGATACTAATCTGATAATATATATATTTTTTTTGGTTTCCCATCCGGTGTCCGGTGCACGCATCGGAGCCCGACTATATCCGGATTCGCACCTGATAGGGCCTATTTCTGGGGCCAAGGATTTTTCCATACCCAAGTCTCTAACCCGAGACCATTGGTTAAGGGAGGAGCAGCCCCATCCACTGCACCACATCCTTTGGTGGTAATCTGATAGTATTCTTCCTACAACTAACAAGCCTCCCTGATATAGCATTTCTTTATCATTTATTCTGTTTAGCCTAAGGCTTGAGGCTTTGAATGCCATCTCATCATTATACGAACCTAATAAACATAAACAAACAGGCTGGTTCAACCACAAACTAGTTACTCATTTGGTTCCTACAGACTGGTGAAAAGCAGTTTAGACCAAGATTTCTGGTTCATCCAAGGGGATTAGACCAAAGTGGAGAAATTCTCTTTGAACCCTACTAAATTATCTAGGCTGTTCTGTTCTGGCCTTAAGGAAATGAAGGGTCGTTCTAGAAAGTTTGGAAATGGCTCATATCTAGGCTGTTCTGTTCTCATAGCTTGCCTTGTCTCAGGCTGATCCTCTACTTTGTGCTTCTAACACCCACCTATGACCCAACCAATGTTCTATTGCTATTTTTTTTTAACCTTTACTACATCACTGAACAAAGAACAAAGGCATGATAGCATTTTGGTTATAGCTGGCTACCCACCAGTGACTTGATCTTTCTCCTCTTCCACTTACGTACCAAACACCAAAAATAAGCAAGAAAAATACTTATTTTCCAAGAAAATATTTTCCAGGAAAACATTTTCCTTTCATACCAAACACACCAAAATGTAGGTTTACTATTTGTGAGTGTATTAATAGTCTAAACAACAATCACAAACTATCCCTGAAAATTTTGGTAT
The DNA here is from genome assembly GCA_034509755.1 of Anisodus tanguticus. Classification (NCBI taxonomy): domain Eukaryota; kingdom Viridiplantae; phylum Streptophyta; class Magnoliopsida; order Solanales; family Solanaceae; genus Anisodus; species Anisodus tanguticus. Next base: position 55,134,287 of record CM067544.1, read on the forward strand.
TTGTGTTCACACATTCCATGCTGGTTTTGATGTGTCAATTTCTGTTTCACTCTTCCTTTTTCTTCTTCTCATCCCAGTGGATCAACTGATAGCTTGGACTAATTTTTTTCTTTCGCCTCTTCTCAGAGTGTGGGTTTCCAGCACTGTCCTTGCTTGGTGGCATCCGCTATATTTAAGCCAAAAGTCCCGCTGGGTGGAGGTTACAATTCATTCCTCTAGTTGGTTTACAATGTCAACTTGTTCATGTATCTTTTTTAGTGTAGCTGGCCTTCTGATGTTACCAAAGTGGGGAAATGTCTGCCGGATGGCGGTTACAATTCGTTCCTCTAGTTGGTTTAATCAATGTGAACTTATTCATGTATCATTATAAAATAGCTGGCCTATCAAAAGGGGAGAGGGGGGGGGGGATCTCTGCTGGGTGGAGGTTACAATTCATTCTTTTAGTTGGTCTTCAATTTAAACAATGTGAACTTATTCATGTATCATTATTAGTGTAGCTAACCTTCTGATGTTATCAGAGGGGGGAAAATTTCTGCTGGAGGGAGGTCACAATTTATTCCTCTAGTTGGTTTACAATGTAAACAATGTCAACCTGGTTCATGTATCATTATTAGTGTAGCTGACCCTCCAAAGTTGCCAAAGGAGGGAAAATCTTTGCAGGATGGAAGGTCATCTGAAGTTTGGACATTGTTCAATTAGGATGCATGGCAGAGATGCAGACGTATGAATAGACATAATAATTTTATGAATATTCTTCCAATGGAGATACTTGGAGATCAGTAAGACCTGAATTATAACACAGGGTTTAAGCTTTAGGGTTCAGGGCGTATTATGTCCGAGAGGTAGCTGGCAGATAATTTCTTGTATATTGACTGCTCAATAAAGATGAGAACAACTGCAGATCCTCTATTAGGTGGAAATTGTATCAACCAAAAAGATTGATTTGGATGTAAAGTAATATGCTTTTACGTTAGCGGGCAATAGTCTCCCAAGATAAAACAACATTTTAATCTCAACGCTACAAAGCCAATAGGTTGAGTCTGACGAAGAAAACAAATATGAATCGACTTGCTGAAGATATGGAAAAGGAAGGAAGAGTTTCTGTTTTCTCTTCTGTTTTGTCTCTGTGTATATAGTGTGTCTCTGTCGTGTATATCTCGTGTATATCACACTATTTTTGGGTATTTTCGTGTGTTTGTCTCACTGTTAGTGCACTGTTTTTCGTTGTTGAAATGTGCTGCTATTTTCGTGTATATTTCTATCATGTTATTGAGCCAAAGAAGCATCAATATATAGCAAGGAGAAGGCTGCCCAACAGCCACAAATAAGGCTGTTAATAGCCATTAGTGAGGACTATTAATGGCAGGTTTAAGGCTGTTCATGGCCATTGAAGAGGGTTGATTATGGAGGAGTTAATCAGCCAAGTAATGGTTGATTAATGCCCCAAAAATCAACTCCAACGGTAGGCAGAAAGTTTCTGGCTTCCGTCGTTCCAAATTCAACTTTCGAAACTCTAGGGACCAAACTGTAAATATTAAGCAAGTTGGGAACCAAAAAGATAATATCAGAAAGTCCCCACAGCTCACAGCCCGTGACCGAGACCGGACGGTGGCGGCGCGCGTGTGGGCTTAGCCTTGAACCCAAGCACATCTAGGTCCTCCCTCCTTTAAACACATGGGATACCCCTTGGGGTCCCAAGCCCTTTACCACTTTAGAGACTTATAAAGAGAGCAATTCTTCCTTTTCCCACCGATGTGGTAGATTTGTCCCACACCATATTTTCGTGCCTCAAACACCTTACTTTGTGGACCAATATCTCTTTCATTTCTCAACGAAATTTGACGATTCTTGGCCCTACGGTCATCTACTCACTTAGTAGATTATGCATGTGAGAAGAGACAAAGCCTTCAACATGCGGAACACTAGTGTTTAATTCATTAAATATGGGTGGACGCACCTCCCCGCCAAAGACAAATTTCCAACAGTATCTACCTATGTTACTCGGACTCGGGTGCGGGTGTCCAACACGGGTATGGATGTAGAGGTCGGATCCTCCGTGTTCAAAATTTCAATCTTCGGGGATATGGATCCATATATATATGGATACGGGTGCGAGAATTTGGCTAAAAATAATTCAAATATCTAAAAATATAGGTATAAAAAAGTAAATTAGGTGTTCTCAGTTCTTTCTATTCTTGATTTTATCTTTTCGAAAAATCTCCATTTAGCTCCTTTAAGTAATATTTACTCAAAACTGTTAGAGAGAATTAGTTCATTCCCTGATCATGTGAATTACAACAACATGATACCCAGTGTAATAATGTGAATTACAATTAGGAAAATACATACTTATCTATCATAGGTTACATAGACGTTTCTTGGGGAGTTTATAATGGTCTTGGGCCACTCAGGCTAAAGTACTGAAAGTCTTAAAGAATATGATACAGTGAATTATATTGATTAAATTAGAAGTCTGGTTTTTTTGTTACCCGGTTAAACAACATAATCTTAACAAAGTTCCAAGTCTAGCGTAGGTTGGCAAGCATGCAGTAGATCTACCAGCCCCTTTCATAAACCCTAACCCACCACAAGATAGATTGACTCCCGACGACCTGATCTCTGAAAATCCCAGCAACAAACGACCTTGCATGCGCCAGCTGTCAGTCAGTGTCACGCGCCGGCAGGTGAAGCACTTTCCGGCAATTTCCAACCTCATTTCTTCTTCTGTGGAGGTCATCCACCCCTTCCGACTCTACCCATACTACTTTTTCCGGCTGATTTGGTCAAAGTATCCAATCTCTATTGACCGGATCTGACACGAATCCCGCACCCTAACCCGTGTCGGTGTCATGTCGACACGGGTAAGGAGGCAAAAGTGTCGGGTCCGAGCAACATAGGTATCTACGCGCCTGTGGTAGCAACAACAAACAACAACGTGGGGTCTTGGGAGGGTAGCCTGTGTTAGGAGGTTCATAATTGGTTTAGAATATAATGGGTTATGTTGAGTACGGTAAAGGAGGCATTGCATACACGAAAGTGATGAAGTTGCTTGGACTATAGAACCATGTTTTTTTGTTGGAGTGTATTGGATGGTCAATTCGAGGGTTGCCCTCCCCCGACTCTCCTTTCCTTAATATGAACTTTTGAGTCATCAAAGCCTTCCTCACTCGACCTAGCCTGATCGCCCTATGTGACTGGCACTTCAAAAGGTGAAACTGTCGGACATTGTTTGGCTGGAATTTCAAAAGAAGGAAGATATGACCTAGACATAAGATGTAGCCCCACTAATTGTTGTATGGGTTCTGTGGAGAAGGAGGAATAGAAGAGCTTTTGAAGGGGCCAAGAGTGATTTTGTACATATGAGTAGTCTCATGTCTCTAGTTTCCTTTTGGTGCACTCATGAGGTCCTTGTTTGCATAAATGAGTAGGTGACTTTTGTAAAGAACCATATTTTGGACTAAGCTTCTCTACTTTTTGGTATACTTCTTGTATACGTCGACTCCCCCGAAATTGATAACAAAATTTACCTCATAAAGAAAAGGCCGAGGTGGCTCAATACAAGAATGGGGAGGGAAGGGACAACATACACAAGAGAAACTTAGATGATTGGAAAATGGAAGGCTGGCAGAAATCCTTAAATATCCTGGAAAACTCAGAGCTCACCACAGAGCGGATAGACCAGCATGGACAAGATATCTATTTTTTCAGTAAATCCTGTAACAGGTCAATTATGGAAGAGAATACACGTATAAAAGATAGGCCACGGAAGAACATGTAGCAGACCACAGCCCCATATAAAGTGGTAGCATGGTTCTCACTACATGTCTCAATATAGACAACCAGGTTATCACTTATGCAGATGCTACTTGTGTGAAAAAGAGAATGACGATACCCAGTTCCAGCTCACTATGGGACTAGTTTGGAATACTTTTGGGAATGCTATAGGCCATGCCTAAGAGAACCAGGAAATTGCTAGCTGGAACATAAGAGGACTGAAGGAGCAGAGAAGAATGTGCAATTCAATCTCAGCATGTATATGGTGGAGTGCATGGAAGGAGAGAAACTAGAGATGTACCCAGTGTTATCAAATGTGAAAAGCAAAAAAGCTCTAAGGTCCATTGGGACTTTAAGTGCAAATAAAGCGTGTGTTTTAATGAAAAAAAGGAGCAAATGGAGAAAAAAAACAAATATGTGTGTAGTCCAAGATTGATAATCATAAGCATGAAGAACAAATATATGGCCAACGAAATTGAAAAAATTATGATAAAGTGAAATATCAATTGTTTAGTGTCGCATCTTCAGGATTCCGCTCATTGGCAAGGAAAAATATGTCTTACAGCCTTGATGACGACAAGGAAACGCCCATAAAGCGGAGCGGAGCAAAACATGTATGCGCGGCCTTTGACAACAGTAGAGATGGTAGGCAAAGCTGACGTTAATTCAGATGAAATCAAAATATATATTTTTTGATGGCTGTTTGGTGTAAATCAGAATACAAAATGAAGTTGACAAACTGATATAGTTTCATTAAGTCCCATAATTAGTAGAAGGGACTACTTCCCTACATTGTTGTTACATTTAGCACCCTCTTAGTGTTGTGATCAATGAAACCCATTTACTAATAAAAGAAAAAGGAGAGGGATGGAGGTAGTTGTTGCTCTATATGCTGCCCCCCCCCCCCCCCCCCTCCTCCTTCAATCTCTAGAAATCCATGAAAACTTAGCGGAAAATAGAGCACAAGAAAAAGATTCATATGAGCGATACCAATTACCTGGGATTAAGGTCTAGTTATGTTGGTACGTTCTCAAGCAAGAGAACTTTTTTGTGCTAGAGAACCTATTTTTTTTAATATTCATTGAGACAGGTCTAAGTGGAATAACATGGATACTGAGGATTCAACTAGCTTGGGATTTAGGTGTAGTTGTTGTTTGTGGTGGTCAAAGATGATGAGTACTACTGCGCAGCAAGATTCACTTTCTATAAACGTGCTGTGCGGTCAGCCTGCATGTAACTCCACTCATTAACAAGTTACCTGCTACCTCCCAGCAGCACATGTACCGTGTCCACGAAGGCTTGGACAGATGAGAATAGTGCAACAAAATTCCTATGAACAAGTATGCAGCTCAAAGATTATATTTTAACAAAGATTAAATGAAATAAGACAAAGTTCTAACACTTACATCTTGCCATTTCACTAGGGAACAAGTCCTGGGTATCCGAGGTAATTCGGTTCAAGAATTCTACATAATCAGCTGAATGAAACTGCGCTAGCTCCAATGGATATGCTTTATGAGTAGGGATGGCAACAGATCGGATTTGGACCGGATCCTACTAGATCCAGATCCAGATATGTTTTTCATACCTGAATCCAGATCGGATCCAGATCCAGATCCGTCGGGTCCATAAAAATCAGATCCAAATCCGGATCCATCGGATCCACAGGGTCCACGGATCGGATCTGGATCCACATGTAAATTTTTTTGTCTTGCTAAGAATGTAACCTTGCTAAAAAAAAAATTTAAACTGACAAACGATTTTTACTTAGCTAACAATTTACTGTGTTCCAATTTTGAAATGTTCATATGAGATATTTTGTTCGTTGTCTCGTTTTGATATATTTTGTTCGTTGTCTCGTTTTGATTGTGAGCTATTAATTGAAAATGTTGGACAATGACAATAGTTGTGGAAAATACCGACTAGTATTTTCACAATACAGAACTTGCATGTGCTTGGAATCTTCACAAATGAAGTGAATATAATTTTAACTACTTGTCTATGGAGATGTTAGTCATTCACTAATATAACATTGATTTTATTACCGAAGTTACCTCTTTATTTTTTGGTTTTTGAGTTAACGCGGGGATAAATTAAACTTGTTTTGAGAATTGAACTTGCAAGGATGTGCTTAGCAATTTCAAGAAAATACTTATAAAATTACATTCTAGGTTATGAATATATTTAATAAAAAATGGATCCACGGGTCGAATTTGGACCGGATACGGATCTCAAATACAAGATCCAAATCCAGATTTGATCCGTCAGAAATGGATTCGGGTCCAATCCAGATCCGTCGGGTCCAAATTTTGAAGATCCATATTCTATAAAACGGATCTGGATCCACCGGATCCGGACCTGGTCCAGGATCCATTGCCATCTCTATTTATGAGGGCCACACAGTTCAATCAAAAGGGTAAACCAAAAAAATAAAAACCTACTCCCTATCCCAATTCATGTGGCACCTTTAGTATTTCGAGTCAAACAAGTCTTTCTTTGACCCTAATTTTTTCATATATCTTTTAAATATTTTGAATTACCAATTATTGTGACTTGTTATACTTTTTATGTAGTTTACAAATATGTACTAAATTGTTGAAGGTGGTAGAAAATAGATACTCATATATATCGTGTTGAATTTTCTTTTTATTAATTTTTTTATTAGTTTATGTGCTCCTAATTTTATATTCGACGAGCTTGTTGAATTTTAGAGACACAATTACGGGTGAAATATCCTTAAAAAATATTTTTCTGGCACGTCCTCAAGCTATAAAAATTTCAAGTATTTTTCATAACATTTTCAACACAACATTAGAACCTCAATATTAATACATATTAATAACCATTAACTCACGTTAGAAGAATTTCATTTTATGCGACATTAACACATATTAACAAAGAAGACAGTCCCCGGGCATAGCTGGATGACAAAGGAGGAGAACTTAAAATCCAGCTTGAGGCCTGCAGCGTGAGTTCGAACCACGGTGGGAGCAATTTGCTCTCTTATGGGGTAGTACCTTGTAGGTGATATCAGTTGCTCTGTTCTCAAACCCTGGTCATTCAGGTACATCCCGCGATTTCTGTTCTCAAACTCTGGTCATTCAGGCACATCCCGTGATTTACTGGTAGTAGTGCTGAAGGACCGGAACTACTATCTCCAGGAATAGTATGGCGTAAGCCGGAAAAGCTGGATATAAAAAAAAAGAGACAATTGTAATGGAAGGTGAAAAGACGATTAATTGAATTTAAAAACTCTTTGGACTATTAAAATAAATAGATAAATAAAGGGGAAAATATAAAAAAAGATAAATAATTTTCTAGGTCATAGGGACGTCATATAACCTTGTCTATCTCTAACTTTAATATATGTATAAATAGGAGCAACCTTAGAATTGTGTATATTATTGTTAGGTAGCCAATTAATAAATGTTGAACCAATATGATAAAGTTTGTGATGAATTCACATGGCAAAAACTAGAAAAGGATAATATTATAAAAAAGTTTACAAATATTTTAAGAGTTCTGTTTGAAATATAATATTATAATATATATTTTACAAGTCTACTCCTACTTTTTCCTTGGCCAAATTCATCTTCTCATATCGAGCTAGAAGAAATGTGATTAAAACTTAAAACCTTTGCATGTTATTGCCAATTTTGGCAGATAATATTCTAGAGATTTGAACTCCTAATTTATTTGGCAGGCTTAAATGGGATAATATGAATCCTCATAGGTATCCAATATGAATCATAAACATATAAAATTTTATGTCGTCAATACAAATCTAATTTTGATGTAAGAAATGATTTGTTTGGTAAAATCTTCAATGATTTAAACATCCTAATATTTAAAACTTTATACATATTTCAAAATTTAAAGGGTAAAAAATTAAACCATTTTACTAAGGGGTGTTGTACTTTTACATAGATATAAATAAAATATTGATAAATATCAAATTTTATCTCAAAGTTTCTTCAATTTTAGCTGGTTAGGTCTTCAACAGAAAGAAACCCTGATTTGTGTATACATTTATTTTGTTGCCTCAAGTTTTAGTACATCGAAGTCTGTTCAAAACTTCAAATTGTCATATGAACTTAACACAAGATCAAAGTAAAACAAGCTTTCAGCTCCTTCACTCCATGTTTGAAGTGAAAATAGTTCAGAGAAAATGGATCCTTCAAATATGTATCACATGTGATAAAATTGCTTAATATCTTCATTAATTTACTAGATGCCTCCAAGAAGCCTATTAGTGCGACTAAAAAGGAGAATATACACCATATAACCCACAATATTTTTTGGAAACCTATGATAATAGGTCTGTTAGTCTACCCTTCTCCACTTAAATATATAGTATAGTTCACATGGTGCAAGGTTCGCTTGTGACTTCACAAGTCACAAGTCACTCAACATTTGCCACTTAAACTAAACCTCGGGGGCAAACAACCATAACCCACAATTATTTGAGAGACATGTCTTATATGAGAATTTGGAAATTGCACTTTCCACATTGTGTATTCTGAATAGAAAAAGTTGGTGCAATGTTTCAAATGGTGGCAGTTAATAGATGAAACAGAACTGATTTCTACACCAGCCCAATAAATGCATGTAAAACCCAAAACAGAAAAGCAATGTGTTCAGCGACTGATATGACACGCTGTGTTTTCTGCATCAAACCAATTATTAAACTTCAGAAATCAAGAAATTTCAAAGTGAAAAAACACAAATGTTCCAAAAAAATCTCTTTTATGCTTGAATTTCCCTAGGAACCATCGCACAGAACCATTTATTCCTTCTTGCCAATGCCATGAGACATATTGTAGATCCCCCTGCCCTGAAACATCATCCAAAAACTGATTTAAAGTTGATTCTAGAAAACAAAGAAATGACCCGAACCATTTAATCTGATAGAAACTCACAATCATGAAGATAGCCGTAGTTGCCAGAGCAAGTGGAATGGCAACTGAGGTAATCTTGTCTACGGGACCTTTCAGGTGTGTATACTTGCGAACACTCTGGTAATACTTTTGCTTCTCAACAAGCTTTTCTCGGGGATAGAAGGGTGTTTCTGACATCCTGCATCATTCAGTAACTTGTAAACGTAGAATCTCATGACAAATAAAATATCATGGGTGTTCAACTAGGAGAGTGAAAAAAACATAGAACATCCTTTTACTTTGATACAAGTGCAACCTGTGTGATTTCCTTTTTTTCTTTTTTACCATTTTAAAGACACTTTGATATTTCGTCACTTTTCTGGCACACAAGAGAGCGGGAAGTGAAAAGTAAAGAGTTCCTCTAACGCAAGAAAGATATCAATCGAACACATCTGGAAAGAAGGTGGCCGAGACTCAAAGACTACAACCCATCAATTAGAAAGTAGAAAATGAACCACATGACTATTGTTTAAGAAGTACTAGTAATAGACATTTCATTTTAATAATGCTAATAGGGATATTAGCCAAATAAATGTCAACAGTACACACTGAGAAGCAATGATAGTCCGACTCTGCTTTTTTTTCCCCTTTTTCTTTTTATGGGTAATATGTTATTGTATTAAGAAATGTCACGAAGGCGATGCTTGCCCGGTAAAACACATCCAAAGCTAAAAAAGACCACGCAAAAGAAAGAAGAGAAAAAAAATACACAGAAGAGAGACTATCCATAAGTTCAAACAAAGATAGACTGAATTGGACGCAATATGCAACATAGATTTAGGCTCTATACTTCCACAACAACAAGCTCCAAATATTTTCCATCTTCCATGTATCTACAGAGCAAGCAAGAAAAATGACAACAGCAAAAATGCATACATCCTGCATCTTGAAAAATGTCACACGAATCCAGCATACCAACATTATTTACCATGTTTGCTGATAATATTCAGCCCTACAATTAGAGTACCTAATAATTATACATGCTGATAATAGCCCAAAGATAATGTTGTTTTTCCTTCATGCAAGTGTTCAGTAGCATTTCTCCTAGGAAATGAATAAGAACTGCTAGCATTACAAACACAGTACGTGTCCAGTTATCATCTCTAGTTGCAAGTCTAGAACTTCCCAGAAAGAATGAAAAACTACAGTCTTATTCATATTTATTCAACAAAAAAGATAAACTCATAACCATCTAAAGTAAAAGAGTTTTTAGCTAAATCACACCCAACATCTTTGTCTCCGAATTTATATTCAAAAGTTAATTTACACCTTCTCAAACAATGAAAGTACAGCGGCAATTTGATATGCCAACAACATGTATTGGTTGCACGACATACTTGAACCAGGAAAAACAAATCCAAGATCGGCAGGAGCTGTGATTGACAGCCAAGCTTATATCATAAACATACATAAGAGATCTGAAGGTCAAAATCTTCCACTACTATGTCCGAAATATCTATGAGCATTTAGCTCCACTAGTATGTGCTCTTTTTGGGGCATCAAATAGTAGTGCAAATCACTTAACTATCAGAAACAACAATAACAACAACAAACCCAGTGTAATCCCACAAGTGGGGTCTGGGGAGGTTAGAGTGTACGCAGACCTTGCCCCTCCCTTGGGAGGTAGAGAGGTTGTTTTCGATAGACGCTCGGCTCATGCAACAGAAAAAGAATACAAATTCCCTTTATTGGCATAAATGATCAGTTATAGTGCACATACTAGTGGAGCTAAATGCTCATAGATATTGGGCATAGATAATCAGTTAAAGATCTATTAGTCTAGCGGTCAATGAAGTGAGTTGAGAACCATGAAGTCGACAAAAATATTAGATGATTTATTCTCATCTGTTCTAGTCTCGGTGGATAGAGTTACATGGTAACTATTGCTGGTGGGAGGTGACAAGTATCATGTGAAATTATTCCGATTATAAAAAAGAAAAGATTCTATTGTTTGAGTAGCTTAGCTAGCAAATGAAACATTTCCACAATAATGGGAATCCCCAAAATGTTCCTACAAACTTTTTCTTAATCCTTATTGTTAACAAAGGATCAAAGAAAATGAACCTTGGACTTAATCCCTAAAGCACGGATGTGGACTCAACAAATTATCCTAATGCCTATACGTCTTTCTAGCGTACGTGCGGTTCCTTTCGATTGGAGCCTGTCGCTACCTGGATCAATCAGCCTATTTACCGATCTAATTGGGCAATTTCAGCAGGAGTATCCTACAGCATGCCAGTATACAATCAATCTAAAGTTAGGGAACTCTATAAACCACAAAGATCCCACCAATCAGATCAAATCATACATACCCATCAACCAATACGACCACAAACAAGATCTAATCAATCAATCAAACATCGTGAACACAAAAATTGAATAAAGGGTCAACCAATTATCAGGAAAAACAACCCCAATTCAAATAGACAGATCAACTTACTTGGAAAGCGAGAGATAAATTCGATGAAAGGCAACGAGCGAGAGAAGAATCGATGAATGTGTACTCCTTAAAGAGGAATGAATCAATTTGTTGAGTGCAACGCTAAAACATTGCGGTGACAAGGCTAGGGTACGCTGCGTGATTATCAATATTTCTAAATTATTACCCTGTTTACATAAAATTAATATATTTTATATCCTTAAATTATTTATAAAATAAAAAAATATATTAATTAATCATAATTAAATAAAAGAGTTTCGTATTCAAACATATGATGTACATATGTTGATTTAATTTAAACACACAATGTGAATAAATTATTATTATTATTATTAATATTTGTCATTTCAATAAGTGAAATGAGGGTTAATTTGTGACGAAAAATTCACTTAAGTATAACTAGGATCCAATAAGTAGAAGGACGATAACGTCATCTTCAATATGTTAGGGGTATTTTATCAGTTTTCGCTCTCCCTCTTTTCTTTCTTTTTATGCATATATTAACCTTTTTTAAAATTCATTAATGTTATTTTGTTTTTGCGTTGTTTAATTATTTGATCAATTTCTTTAAATCATATTAGAGTATTTAATGGTACAACCCTTACTTGAAATGTTAAAATGACAATCATGAATATATAAATAATTTTCTATATGCTTATAGTTAGATAGGAATGACCTTGAGGTCTAGTTCTAGAGTCCAATGAACTAGCGCAACATATATCTCATTTGGTTGAATGAAATTTTTTAATTTGACCAAAAAAATCAGAATGAATATTAAGACTTAAGAGGACACTTTTGTATTTTGGCCAAATAAAAAGTATACCATTAGTTGATAACCCTTTTTTCTCAAAAAATAATAAAAAATAAATAAGAGCTACTTCATTGTCTGTTATTAACAAGGAAGTAGGGAGTGTTCTACAATTATGACAAGTTAAGGGGATATTTGTGTAATTTTGCTCCTATTTTTTCTCTTCGTCACCAAACACCAAAAATGGAGCCTTGGGATAATTAATTAAAGGTGACAACGAAATTTTAAAATTGAGTGGAAACAACTAAGTTATTTTTATTGAGCAGGGGTGATAAAGTTTGAATTAGTGATTAATGAGGTTTGACCCATTTTCAGACTTACCCTCAAGTTTTATCATTTACACTTTAAACCAACTTATATAAAACTCTAAATTATCTAAAAAGGAGTAAAAATAAAATACGCTCAACTTCTTCCTCTTTTTCTTCTTCTTCTTCATTCAATTCTTCCTTGCTTCTTCCTCATTTAAACAAAATTTGCTCGAGAAAAAAATTAAATCCACTCGATTTACGTAATTTGTAGACTAGATTTCGTTCGTGTAGCACTGAGCATTACTTCATAGGTGATTTTCCCTCGTTTGGAAGTAAAATAATATTATTTTGTGTTGATTATTCATTTGGGTATAACTACAGATTTTCCAACAACTTACACTATCAGTTACAATTGTTACAACAAGTGCTAAAGATGTTGTACAATAGCTTCTGCATTTATTGCAACAACTAATAAAGAAGTTGCAACAGTTGATGTAGTTGTTGCAACAATTATAATGATTTATGCAGATGTTGCTATGTTGTATAAATAACTTCCTAAGTTGTTGCAACAAGCACTGCAGCTATTTCATTTTGTTACAGTTTGGTATGTACTGTCATGATCAATTTTTTTAAAACAAAATATCTTCAGGTATCTCGAACATCATTAATGAGGGACTCAAAACAATACGGGTTGATTGCCATGGTGCATGAGTCGAGAACAACCATCGATTTATTTGGCGTTGGAAGACTGATTCCATGATAGAGACGATAGCTATGACTGTCTAGAGAGAGTGAACGACATGTTGAGCCGGGAAAATCGGGAAGAAGGCGGACAAAGAGGAGGCGTGGAGTCGGGGAATCATTTCCAATGAAAAAAATAAATGCTCCATATGTAAAATAATTGGCCACAAAAGAACTACATGCTCAGACCGAAATGTTTCGTAGTTGTTAATGTTGCAATGTCTTGTAGTAATAAGTATTGTTGTTGATGTCTGCGAACTTAAATTGCATGATATTTTAATGTTATTTTTTCTTGTAATCGAAAATTCTGTTGTTGGTGTTAGTGAACTTGGTTTATATGATATGTTGGTCTTGTTCAAATCACAAATGTACGTAGTAAGAAATTGCTGAATAGTTTTCAACAAGTAAGAAATCTTTTGCAACAACTTTGTAACTTGTTGGGATTTTTTCAACAAGTGACAAAATTTATTGCAACAACTAGTTAAGTTGGGGTTTTTCTAACGAGTGATCGGACTTGTTGCAACAAACTATGTACATTTTGGATATTTTCAACAAGTGCCACAACTTGTTGCAACAACTAATAACTCATACCAAGTTGAAAATCCATGGAACAATCCCTAAAAGGTAACAAATCCCGTTGGAACAACTAAGTTACTTGTTGGGTTTTTCCAACAAGTGACACGACTTGCTACAACAACTAGATTGGTTGTTTGATTTTTCCAAACAAGTGGAAAGACTTGTTGCAACAACTAGGTAACTTATTGTGTTTTTTCCAACAAGTGATATGACTTGTTCAACAACTATGCTACTTGTTGCAACAAATATTGCAATTGTTGCGACAAATCGAGAAATTCTATGTGTAGTCGAGCTAAATCGAGTGATCATTAGAATGATTTGATGTGAATTACTTGAATCAACCATATTTAGTGGTCAAAAAATTGATTCAATGACATTTAATGATCAATATATATATATATATATATATATATATATATACACACACACACACATAATGACATCCTTAATCAAAGATAATAATTTTACCACGATAGATGATCAACTAAGTGTAGTCGAGCTAAATCGAGTGATTGCTGGAGTGATTTGATGTGAACTACTTGAATCAACCATATTTAGTGGTCAACAAAGTGTTTCAATGATATATATTGACATCATTAATCAATTAGAAAGTAATTTGATCACGATAGATGATCAATTAAGTGTAGTCAAGCTAAATCGAGTAATCGTTAGAGTGATTTGATGTGAACTACTTGAATCAACGATATTTAGTGATTAACAAAGTGTTTCAGTGATATTTAGTGATCAACACACACACACACACACATATATATACTGACATCCTTAATCAATTAGATAGTAATTTGATCACGATAGATGATCAACCAAGTATAGTCGAGCTAAATCGAGTGATCATTAGAGTGAGACTTAAAACTGAACACATAATATATATATGTAATAAAAATCACATAAGTTTTCATCATCCACCATAATCCACAAAGAACATAAAATACAACAACTTAAAAATAATTGTTCGTCAACCCAAAAAATATAAATTAAATATAATTGTCTTACGACCTCAAATAACATAGTTTAAAGAAATAGTTCATCAACCCACCTTAGGGCTCCAACATCTTATCAATCACACCCACAACTCATCCCCACTGCATCTTTCCTTTTTAGACTGTGTATCTTCAGCTCCTTTTGAGCTTTCTTCTGTGCCATCTTTAGACCTTTCTTTTTCTACTTGAGAGGCTTTGGCCTCTAAGCGATACTTTCAATCTGAAGATTGTTTTTCATGCTGATGACTTGAAGATTCATTTGTTGTTGCAAAAATAGTTGTTGCATGTTGAGCAAGGTCATCTAATGACGTTTGCATCTTAGCTTTTTTACTATCTATACTTGAAATCGTAGTTGATTTATCTTTTCTTTTGGTTGGAGTAATTTTATCTGCACAGATAAGACAAATCAGCAATTAATTTGTGCATCAGTCAAAGTGAACAGGGAAAAAAACTACAATAATTGATCAAATAAGTACAAAAGTATTGAAGCTATTGTAACAATTGATGAATGTGTTGTAACAGTTGAGAAAGTAGTTGTAACATGTGAAGCAGTTGTTGCAACATATTCCTCAGCTGTTAGAAAAAGCAAACAGTTGCAACAACTTTCTCAGCAACAACCTCATGAACTGTTTGATTTTTTTCAATAGTTGCGATCTGTTGCAACAACTAACTCAGCTGTTGCAACAACCTTAGCGACTGTTTTAATTTTTTTCAACAGCTGAGTAATCTATTGCAACATAAGTTGGAAAAAAATCAAAACAATTGCGACCCCCTTTTACCAAAACCATATGAGGACAACAAGAACAACAACATCAAAAACATCTATTTTACTACATGCGAACGCTATTTTTAAGCATGCAACCTCAACAACTATCTGCTTTTTGTCCAAAGGAAGAAATGAAAAGAAATGCAACCATCTTCCCTTCACCATATAAGGAGAACAAAAACCACAACAATAACAAAAACATAAATTTCACTACCACATATGCTATCTCCAAACACAACCACAACAAGTTAAATAAATACACCAAATAAGAATTTCTTAAGCACGAAACAACAAAAACAAGAAATCCATGTTTTTTTTTCTTTAACCAAAATCTATCATTTTGAGTAATTGATTTTAAAAACTTTTGAGCCAACTAAAAAGAGAAAAATAACTTATCTGAAAAAGAAATGACGAATCAATAGCAGAAAAATGGATCAGTTTCAAAAAAATCAACTAAGAAGAGCAGTTCACCGGAGTAGTGGGAGCAGATCGCCGGGGTAGAGCAGAGGAGGAAGAAGAGAAGTTGTTTGCATTTTGAAAGAGCAATTCCTTTTTATGAATTTTGAAATAAATGGGTTGGGGGTGGTTAGAGTTTAGTTGGTTTTTTTTTTTTTTTTTTTGTATTTTGTAAAAGTTGAATAAGTTTTAAAAATTATATTTTAAACTTCATTTAACTTAATCAAGTTTTAAGTGGATTTTGACAAAGTTGTCACCATTTTTTATTTCAAGATTTGAACTCCTTTAGTTAAAATTTCTCGACCATTTCCGCAGTTGTAGCTAGCAGCTTGCCGGAGCCGGCGGCCGGAGATACTTCCGTTTATTAACCGAAGGTAACGAACCGCCTTCTCTACCTTCGAACATATTCTATCTCCATAGTATAAGTTGTGTGCACAAGAATGAGACTTGCTATTCACTTTTGTTAACTATTTGTGCACTGAAATCTTTTTTCTTTTGTGAACTATTTGTGCATTATAATTTCTTTGATGATATTTAGTGGAACACAATTGAACATGGTCAGTGGTGGAGCCAGGAAATTATACCAGAGGATTCAAAAGTAGCAATTACTGAACCCTTTTGCTAGTTCAATAATTTTTTCTTATGTCAAGGGGATTCAACTGTTTTTATGTAACCGAAAAATCCGATTTTGGCCCTATTTGCATAGTATAATTTTTATATGATACTGCCAATGCTCATAGCAGGTATAGCATTATAGACAGACAGGAGATTATCGAGGAATCTGTGAAAGATTTGAAAGAGATTAAGAGTCAACAACAACAACATACCCAGTGTATTCCCACAAAGAGATTAAGAGTGATCTTTAGAATTCTATGAAAGACCATTGTAAAATGAACATTCGGAACCTGATTGATAGGATGATGATACCTAATGTCACAAAATCCATTAGGAAAAAAAAACGAATCCATTTTTGGAAGAGAAAGTGAAGGCAGTTGTAAATCAATATTTGTGGTAATGCTCTTTGTCATTAGTTCAGAAATGCCGGGGAATGCTGGAAAACCTTTGAAGGGAACATTTGGGGAAAGTTTTAATGCCACCTTCATTCCTGTAATAACAAAGAACAGGGACAATTGAATTGAAAGGTTCAGACTAATTAGTCTTTAGAAAATATTTACAGGGTTATAGTTAAAGTTCTAACTATAAGGATGAAAATGGTGATGGATAGGTTGATAATTCGGAACCAAAATAACATTTATTAAGGGGATATGATTCATGGATGAAGCATAAACTGCTAGAATGACTAGATTCCAGAGAAGAGGGTTGGAAAGAACATAGAACCTTGTGATGGATTTTGGCTGTAGGTGGGTTCAATAGGTAAATACTTGTACTTCTAATGCTAGATTCTAAATACTCATTCATGGTGCACCTTCAGGTTTCTTTCGTTCTCTCCTACTCAAAGGAGTTTGAGACATGGGGTTCCTCTATCCCCTTCCTGTTTATATTGGTGATAAAAAGGGCCGTGAATATGGGTGGATAAAAGGTTTTGGGATTGGTAAGTAAATAGAAACATAGTGGAAGTGTTGCACTGCTTTTTGTTGCAGATGATACACTCACTTTGTGTGGTGCTGAGGCAGCGGTAATCAAATATTTAAGATAATAGTTCCCCTAGCTTTAGTTGCTATTGCTGGGTATCACATTAACTTAACCAAGAGCAGCATATTTTTGGTGAATGCTGGAAATATAGTAGATGAGCTGGAAAGTATGTATTGGGGTCTACAAAGGAAAATGTCCCCCATCAGGTTGGGAGGATATTATTAAATGGTGTGGAACTAGAACCTTGAAAGAAGTAATATCTTTCTTTTGGAGCAAGGATGACATTGATAAATAGTGTATTAGATAGGATTCCTATATATTCAATTCCGGCTATTCAAATTCTTACCAAATTCGAGAAACAACTGGACTGCTTTAGATGTGAAGGCATGCTGTGAAAGAACGAAGGTACATTTGGACATTTGGTCAAATTCTCCACAGTGACGTCTGACTAAAAACTAGTGGAGGATTACTGGATTAGTAGTGAAAAGCCTAAGGCTTCATAATAAGAGTCTTTTGTTCAAATGACTGTGGTAGTTCTGCGGAAAAGGAACAGCTATGGGAGTAGGTAATAAAAGCCAAACATGAGGTAGACATACAATGGTATATAAAGCTCTACATGCTTGTCATGGTGGCTGTATGAAATAGAGTAGGAATCTATGATGAGTTTTCAGAAGTAATTAACTGAAGCTGCACATTGGTAAAAGAACATGACTTTAATATGATAAGGCGCTGGATAACTGCAGACTGAGGGAGGTGTTTTCTTATCTTGCACCTTGGCTGACTGCCTGAATGACGAATGATGATGCTGGAACTTACAGTTTAGAAGAAATCTGGGGATCGGAATATGGAAAATGTTAGCTAGCTGATTTTCAGACCGGACCAGATCCTACTCAAGGAAATCAACCTGATTCCAATATCAGCATGACGTGCTGAAAATTGCTCAGTTAAGGCATGCTATGAATGGTTTCAAAGAAAGGATGCTGGGATATATTGGCCATTTGCCATGGAAAATGATTGTAAAGCAAATGCTGCTGGCCAAAGAGCCTAATTTTGAACAAATTGCCTTACACGACAAATGTCCAACACAGGACAACTTGCAAAAGAGAAGGATTAATCTCTGTGATGATGCTTGTTACTGCAGAGAGAGGCTGGATCAGTAGAACACCTATTGCTGTGAATAAAGTAAATCATTACTTGCTTAAAGGGAAAAAAACAAATATGATTTGGGATTATTTGGGTGAAGCGTGGATGCACTAAGCAGGTTGTTTGGGTGGGGTGGGGGGTGATGGAGGGTTAAGAAGAGCAAGTTTATGCTTTGGATATAACTTCTTTCTCTAATTTTTTGGGCAGTCTGGATTGGAAGGAGGTAGCTAGAGAAGTGCTAGGGGTCTCGCGGGGTAACCATGGTGGGCACCGAGGGTACTGGTGGTGGAATGGTAAAGTTCAAGAGAAGGTG
Source organism: Anisodus tanguticus (assembly GCA_034509755.1). Classification (NCBI taxonomy): domain Eukaryota; kingdom Viridiplantae; phylum Streptophyta; class Magnoliopsida; order Solanales; family Solanaceae; genus Anisodus; species Anisodus tanguticus. The sequence goes on from CM067544.1 coordinate 55,153,083, forward strand.
GAAGCGAAGAAAGCGGCGTGTGCGAAATTGGTAGAAAGCAAGGATGAGGTGGAGAAGTGGACGAATAGGGAACTGTATAAGATAGCGAGGAAGGAGGCAAAGCTAGCAGTTACGACGGCGAAAACGGCGGCTTTTGAACGCATGTATGCGAAATTAGAGGAGAAAGACGGGGATAAGAAGTTGTACAGACTAGCCAAGGCAAGGGAGAGGAGGGCCCGTGACTTGGATCGCGTGAGGTGCATAAAGGACGAGGACGACAAAGTACTGGTGGAGGATGCGCATATTAGGCGGAGGTGACAGTCTTACTTCCATAAACTCTTGAATGCAAAAAAGAGATGGAGACATTGTGCTGGGAGATCTGGAGCATTCTGGTAGACACTGAAATTTTGGGTATTGTAGACGCATTAAGGTTGAAGAGGTTAAGGGTGATGTTCGCAGGATGCGCAGGGGACGAGCGACCGGGCCTGATGAGATCCAGTCGAATTTTGGAAGAGCGCAGACAGGACAGGTTTGGAGTGACTGACTGAGTTGTTTAACGTCATTTTTAAGACGGCAAGAATGCCCGAGGAATGGAGGTGGAGTACAATGATTTCCTTGTACAAAAACAAAGGTGATGTCCAGAGTTGTAACAACTATAGGGGTATCAAGCTGTTGAGTCACACTATGAAAGTTTGGGAAAGGGTCGTGGAGATGAGTGTGAGGAGAGACATGTCTATTTTCGAGAACCAATTTGGATTCATGCCGGGGCGTTCGACAACTGAAGCCATTCATCTTATTAGAAGGTTGGTGGAACAGTATAGGGAGAAAAAGAGAGACTTGCATATGGTTTTCATCGACCTCGAGAAGGTATACGACAAAGTCCCTAGGGAGGAGAACCTCTGGAAATGTTTGGAGGTTAGAGGTGTACCTGTGGCGTACACTAGGGCGATCAAGGATATGTATGATGGAGCCAAGACTAGAGTACGGACAGTAAGAGACTCGGAGCACTTTTCAGTGATGATGGGACTGCACAAGGGATAAGCTCTTAGCCCATTCCTATTTTCCTTGGTGATGGATGAACTAACTCGATAAATCCAAGGGGAGGTGCCATGGTGTATGTTATTCGCAGAAGACATAGTCCTGATTGATGAGACTCGCAGCGGAGTGAACGCTAAGCTGGAGGTTTGGAGACAGACTTTGGAGTTTAAAGGGTTCAGGTTGAGTAGGACCAAGACAGAATATTTGGAGTGCAAGTTCAGCAACGGGAGCAACCCTGAGACAGGCGTGGAGGTGAGCTTGGTACTCAGGTCATTCCAAAGAAAGAAACTTCAAGTACCTCGGGTCTATTATCCAAGGGAATTGCGAGATTGATGACGATGTCACACATCGTATTGGGGTAGGGTGGATGAAATGGAGGCTCGCATCTGTAGTTTTGTGCGACAAAAAGGTGCTACAAAAACTTAAAGGCAAGTTCTATAGGGTGGTGGTTAGATCGACTATATTGTATGGGACAGAGTGTTGGTCAGTCAAGACTTCGCACATCCAAAAAATGAAAGTTGCGGAGATGGATGTGTGGGCATACAAGGAGAGATAGGATTAGAAATGAAGATATCCGGGAAAGAGTAGGAGTGGCCTCGGTGGAGGATAAGATGCGGGAAGTGAGGTTGAGATGATTCAGGCATGTGCAGAGGAGAGACACAGATGCCCCAGTGCGGAGGTGTGAGAGGTTGGCTATGGACGGGTTCAGGAGGGGTAGAGGTAGGCCGAAGAAGTATTGGGGAGATACGATTAGACGGGATATGACGCAGGCGCAACTTACTGAGGACATGACTTTAGATAGGGGGTTGTGGAGGACACGGATTATGATAGAATGGTAGTAAGTAGTCAAGCGTAGTCCTACTTACGCTTACAAAATGATAGTTGCAGTGCTATTACCGTAGGCCCAATTAGCCTATCACACTCATAGGAGCAGTATTGCTTTGTAGTCCCCTGTAGTTTGATTTATGTTGCTATGTGTTCTTTAGTGTACTTTGTTTATCTTATTTATTTGCGTTAACTATTGCTTTCTTTTGTCAGAATGCGGTACCATGACGTATTCGATTTTGTCATTAGCATGTTCATACTGCTTTAATTTCTTGTCTGGGTCTGACCGTTCGTATTGCTTTGCTTTGCTTGCTCTGCGTGTGATTTTGCGTTGTCTTGAGCCGAGGCTCTCCCGGAAATAGCCGCTCTACCTACCAGGGTAGAGGTAAGGTCTGCGTATACTCTACCCTCCCCAGACCCCACGTTGTGGGATTTCACTGGGTATGTTGTTGTTGTTGTCTGGATTGGAAGGAGGCATAGATGTTTCATGATAAAACCTTATCCTTACTGGAAACTTTCAGATGCTTACAGACCAAGTACTTTTGTAATAATGGAAACCCTGTAGATGATCCTGTCAATATGGTGAAATTCTTAGATTCCCCTGCACTCTTACAAGGAATGATTCCTCACTCATTTTGTACTGATGTAGCACCTGCTTGGTGCTGCTTATTGACGATAAAAACTTAATTTACCTATAAAAAATGTTTTGATGTGCATGTTGTGATCTCACGGTTATAAAAAGAATAAAAAAAATGTGCATGTTGTGGGTATATATAAATTATGGGGGCGGTTACTACTTCTCTCTTCATGTTATCTTGTAGATGAAATAAGTCTCTTCATTTTTTTATTTGCAGCTGAAAATGCCTAGAGTTAAGACAAATCGTATAAAATACCCCGAGGGTTGGGAGCTGATTGAGCCTACCCTAGCTGAACTGGATGCTAAAATGAGAGAAGGTGAGTAATTTGATGCAAGGTGGAATTCAGCAATCTCATTTTGTCTATTTTTGTGATTGAAATTTCCGGACTATTAACTTCTGTTTTTTGGGTTTTGGAAGCTGGCAATGACTCTAATGATGGTAAAAGAAAGTGTGAAGCACTCTGGCCCATATTCAAGATTGCACATCAGAGGAGCAGATATGTATATGACCTTTACTATGGAAGGGAAGAAATATCTAAAGAGCTGTACGAGTTCTGTTTGGAACAAGGTTATGCAGATCGCAACTTGATTGCAAAGTGGAAAAAGGTGAGTGAAGGCAACTTCCTTTAGAACTTATAAAATCTGTCTGTCCCAATTGCCCGCTCACCCTCCTGCTCATCTAAAGTCAAACTGAAAAAAGATGTAAAGAGGGTGAGAATTTGTGATGGCTACAGTTTTCTCTCTTACTTCTTTGGGATGCATGCAATATCCCTTTATCTTTGTAGTTCTTTTTGACAATTAACCCATCACAAGAGAAAAATGCCGAAAACACAGTACAAAATGAACGACTAAGAAAGGTTTTCTTTTCGTTTCTTGCTCGTCAGCTGACTTCTTTTGTGTTTGTTTGATTTTAATATCCTTTCAAGGGAAATATTCACATAATTGACAAATCTTTTAAGATACTAAGATTATTTTAGTCTTAGATGCTAGTTAATGGATGGAAAGGTTTGTGTAATAGAGTTCTGGAAGATAGGAGGCTTATTTTATTTCAGAAACTTCAAGGATGGACGGAATACCGAGATACCGATGTAGTTTGCCAAGATTTAGCATGTTTTGCCTGATATACATATCCATAGGCATTGTAGGAGAATGATTCTTCTTTTTTTCCTCGAAGAGTGAGACTCCATAAGTTTTTGAAAATACCTGCACACTTCTATTGAACTGCATTTTGGACCTTTTGCTTCTTATCATCCATCAGATATCTGGCTGAGATGGTTAACAAACGATTTCGGGCCTACAGCTTATCACTAAAAGTGTCTTATTGGCCTTCGTGTTTTTTCACTTATATTTGATTCTTTCCTGTTTCTGGAATTCAACTTGCAGCCTGGATACGAGCGTCTCTGCTGCTTGCACTGCATACAGCCCCGGGATCACAACTTTGCAACTACTTGTGCGTGTCGTGTCCCCAAGCACCTTAGGGAAGCTGCTGTAATAGAGTGTGTACATTGTGGATGTCAAGGTTGTGCAAGTGGCGATTAATTGCTTACCATAGCTGTATGTTATGAGATCAGATATATCTTGAAACACCTTGGCCTTCTAAATCTCTGGCTTTTTGCATTAGAAACCTCTCTGTAATAGTTTAGTTTATATACTTAACTTGCTTTATTGAAAATGCTCTCATGTGTAGTACGCACCATAAGAAGCTTAACAAGTACTTGTTTAGTCAGCAAAGTTTGTTGAGTTCCACATCGGCTCTTTAGGAATGGGACAGTCTCTTTGTATGATCTTGTACAATCTTCACCTCATGAGCTAGTTTTTGTTGTTGAGTTAAACCTGATTTCCGTTTCTTTATCATGGTATCAAAGTTAAATTCATTTCAATTCTTGGTTTATTCGATGTTGGCTCCTCATATCATATTATTCACGCTACAGCTGGCAGGCCTGGCCGTGCAACGAGTGTTGAGTTCCCACATCAGCTCTCTTAGGGACAAAATAGTCTCTTTATACGATTTTAAACACTTCACCTTATGAGTTAACTTTTGAGATTGAGTTAGATTCAAGTTTATTAACATGTTATTTTCAGATTATTCAATCTTTAACCTTTGAAATATCCTGCTTGACTTTGAGGCTTAATTTTGTTTCTTTTCTGTTTTTACCAAAATAGTAAGTTATAGATATATATCAGAAAATTAACTAGTCACATCATCTAAAATCAACAATGAAATTAACTACTGACTTAGAAAAGAAAAGAAAAGCTTCACGACAAGTAAAAGTAAACAAGAACATTAGCTCGTTGTTTTTGTCCTCTAAAAAAACAACTTTTAAAAAAGAACTGCTTTAACTTATTGCGATTATTTTAGCTGATAGGTAAAATCTCAGTAACCCTAAAATCATTTATTAGAAATTAATTTACGGGGAGGTCGATTTTTGTGACTCATTACAAATATTCTTTTAGTTATACGATCATTTTCACATAAGATTCGTAAATAAAATATAATTTTATATAATTATTTTCTTCTATTCTAATTATAACTAGTCATATGAGATCATATCCTGCTAACAAAAAAGTGATGGCAATATCAGCACCGCAAATTGAGCATCACAACTAGTGTACTCTGTGTCTAACAATTGTACCTTTGCTTTGCAATGAATATTGTTCAAAAGCCACAAAGGCTAAATACTTAAGAAATGGTAAAAACTTACCCACACTCGGTGTTTACACAAAATCAATGGATGTATGTGTAGGGTTTTGTTGGATTCAAAACGGAAAAGTAAAGCGCATCAGAAGTTTAAAAATTTGTTTTAATTACCCCAACAATTCCTTCTGATATGGTTATATGACAATCAAACCTGTAAAGTAAACCTGAACATAACACTTACAGGTTACAAAAATCTGGAGTCTTTTACTAAAGGGTGAACACGCGATTGCCCCTTCGACATCAAGCACCTTGCTACGGTGTATTCCTCTGTCAAGAAAACCAGGAAATCTTGACAGAGGTTTGAGGGAGTTTTATCCTAGACTCTAAGTCTAGAATTGTTTAATAGAATAATTATTTTGTAATCAATGGGGTAGTGCTGTATATATAGTAAAATTTAGGTCAAAATCAGATTAGGGTTGGGCTCTAAGCCGGGCCCAAAATTCGAGATGCAGTGGGCCAGTCTGACTGGGCCCATTGCCGGGTCGGCGCCGCGGCTTAACCTAGTATGCGCCGCGGCGCCTTACGTCCAACAACGCTCCTCGTTTTCGTTAATATATTCAGCACATTTAATTAAATCCAAAAATCTAATTTTGACTTAATTAAATAATTTCCATCTAATAGAAATTATCCCATTATTATCAATTTAAATATCTCGATTCCAAATCGAATATTTAATACTTTCTCAATACACCCTTAAATCGAAGAGACAATCGACATAGTGTGACCCTATAGACCTTCATTTATTGACACTAGTCCAATTAAGGTCCATACAGAACTCCTAGACTGCGCCGTACGACGAACTCAATATATGAAATACGTATTACATGAATCCAGCAAACATAACCTTTATATGAGATGATAAATTTCTTTCATTGGCGACACACTCGATCAAGCTTAGGATTTGCCATGTGTCAATCCAAATGACTTGATCACTTTATCTCATCTATATTAGTCGACAACTAGACCATATTCTAAATATGTCTCTTGCATTGGCCAATGACTTGGTCGACCTAATATCACTGAGAAGTTAAGTGCTCTCTCGAATATCCAATCGAGGCATGAATCATTCTTGGCTCAACTACCACCTTAGTTTACATCATAATGCACCCAACACAATAATCATTCTTGGCTCAACTACCACCTTAGTTTACATCATAATGCACCCAACACAAGTCGTATCTTATCCTATAAGGAGTTTAAGCTTAGGACAGGGTCAAAGTACATTACTCTGTAAACAAGGTGTGTATTGACCTCAAGTCAAAAGACCTTTATCTCCCACACGCTGATAACACTCTAGACATGTATAACAAATAGTTTATCAGTAGAGTATACCAATACTTTTCCAAAAGTATCCATGTGTTCATCACTAGTAACCATTACTAGTAGTAGGTGAGACATACTACATTCTCCAAGAATGTGATGCAGACCATATGTCGACTTATAACATATCATCGATATCCCATTCTCGATGATCATTAGTCGAGGCTATTTTAGAGTTACGCTCTATCATCAATATCTCACTCTATTAATGACAACGTAAGCTCAATGGATGCACATTAATGAATAATTACAAACAATAAAATAATAATCCAATAATTGCAAATGCCATAAATATATTAATATTATTAATAATACGAATGTGTTCAAGTACATTTTGTCCCTAATAATGATTGTCCCTAGGACATACATACTTTCAGTATGACATGTGTTTGAAAAAATATAACTATCACTTAACCATGATTAATAAATTTATATATTCACTTCATAAAATCACTTAATCATAATAAATTGCATTGGTTTGGTGTAAACATAGTATGAGTAAGTTTAAGAGAAATTCACTATGTAGGATGTCTTTTTTTTTTAATGCTTTTCTAACTAATCAACTCTAACTTAGTGACTACTAAAGAAAAATAATTCAAAAGTGGAACATAACCTTATTTCACAAGTCTACAAGTCAGCTAAGTTAGACTAATCTCCATTACCTCTCAAATAGTTTCTCTCTTCCTATCTTAATCTCACCAATTAAATTTTTATATACCGAACGTGTAAAGAATTGTTGATACCATCGATATAGTTTAATGCTTTTACTTTTTAAGTATCATTTAATTAGGCTTGCTAGGAAGATTTACGTTTTGCTTTAAGTCAACTCAAGGGTGCATGTACAGATATACTTTTAAGTCAAATTCAAAAGCTTTCGGTCAAATCTTTTATATGTATTAAGAACCAATTATATATATATATATATATATATATATATATATATATATATATATATATATATATATATATATAATGTTGAACCTAATAACTTAAACGATCAGTAAGTTTCGTTACTAATAAAGTTTAAATTTTAAATTTGCTTCTGAGACAACTTTATCCGTTGCGGTAAAATTAAAAATCTATATATGGTAAGTCAACAATGGATATTATAATGTTATTTACGGATTCGGACAAACCCCTTCATTTTTCCCAATACCTGTATTCATATTAGGAAAATCAATTGAATATGTAAGTACCAAATGGTGAACTCAATAACTAAAATGAGTAATGAGTTCGATAGCAAGTTCAGAACCCATAGACTTTAAATTTTTGACCCGCGTTTGTCAGTTTACGTAACTTAATATCTCATCTACCATTCCTCTAATCAAATGGCAATTAAACAGTTTTAAAGAGGGAAAAACCTGTCCCCATTTGACCAGAAATTTTTCAGAGAAATGGTATACTTTCTACTTCTTGGTTCATCTTCAACACCATTACTTCTCACCACCCCACTATCTTATATGGGGTTGGGGAGGTAAGAATACATTGCCTAGTCCACCATGAAGGAGAAAAAAAGTTTATAAATATAAGAACATTTTTTCTCATTAAAGTATCTCAAGAAACTTAAAAAGTTGCATTCTTGAATTTGAACATTTCTGGATAATCTTGTACTATGTAACATCCAAATATTGCTCTTTTTTTTTAATCAACCCTCCAAAATCTAGGATCAAGAATTTATTTCGTGCAACTGTATCATTGGTTTATGAACAACTCTCCAAAATCTTGATCATTCCGAATCCCCTTTGTCGACTATATATGTAAGGTCAAAGTTATTTTTTATGTCTATAGTAGACGTTGAATCCTCTTGGCTTCTTCGTGTGCTTGCTTCTTTATATTTTGAATCATGTTAGTAAAAGTCCTAGCTTCGTTACTGAGTGAACCTGTCAAAATCTTGATAATTTTTTAGGAACATTTCAAAAGTTTTGATCCTTTTTACTGATCTTATCCATATTTCTCTGTTCTTGATGTGTTACTATTAGTGGTAATAACAATTTGAGGAAGAAGAGAAAAGGGAAGTGGAAAAAAGAGAAAAGTAAACAAGGTTGAAAATGATGGAGGGGGCATTTGTAGGGGAGGAGTTAGCAAGATTGAGGAGTACTAATAGTAGGGGGACAAGTTGGAGGTCATCTCAGAGTATTAAGGAGGTGCTTGGAGGGAAAAGGGATGTTTTTTTCATGAAGAATTACAGTACGCGGTGGCGGGAGATGGCAGAGGAGGAGGAGAAGGAGCTGAAATGGGCAGCGATAGATCGGTTGCCAACATATGATAGAATGAGAAAAGGGATGATGAAGGAGGTGATGAACAATGGGAGGGTGGTTCATCATGAAGTTGACATGACTAAGCTTGGTAATCAAGATATGAAGGTATTTATGGAGAGTATTCTTAAGGTTGTGGAAGATGATAATGAGAAATTCCTTAGAAGACTCAGAAATAGGACAGACAGGTACTAATTTCACTTATTAGAATAGTTATACGTAATTCTCTTTTAAATGACGTGACAATGTTGCAACCTTTTACATTATCAACATACAGAAGTTTAACTCCATGTACAATATTAGTACTCTTCCATATTTTTCTTCTTCTTTTGATCATCTTTTAGTCTAGGTATGATGAAGATATTGCATGTTCATCCTCACAAGCAACAACTAGTTTGAGGCTCCATTTGCTAGCCCCGCGAATAATCTCATTACTTTTCTGAGCATTTCTAGTTACTAATTTCAGTTATGGTGAATAGTTACGCGTAATTCTATTTTAAGTAACATGACAGCATAAAAACCTTTTGCTTTTCAGCGCAAGAAGTTAAACTCGATGCACAATATTAGTACTCTTCTTAGTCTTCATTTTTTAAATAATAGTTCAGGTATGATGAAGGTGCTGCATGTTCTGTTTCTGGTTACTAATTTTCAATTATTATGAATAGTTACATGTAATTTTATTTTAAATGACATGACAACATAACAATCTTTTACACTATTAGCATGCAAATGTTAAACTTGATGCACAATATTAGTACTCTTCGTTTTTCACTACTTTTTTTTAATCATTTGTGTTTAAGTGTGATGAAGATGTTGCACGTTCTCTTTCTGGCTACTAATTTCAATGAATAGTCACATGTAATTCTCTTTTTTTAAATGAGAGTTATAATGAAGACGCTGCAAAAACCATTTTACACAATATACTACCCTTCGTTCGTATCATTTAAAAGCTAACTCTATGCACAATATTAGTACTCTTTTCATTTTTTCTTTTTTATTCAGTTATAATGAAGATGCTGCATGTTCTTTTTCTGGTTAGTAATTTCACTTATTATGAATAGCTACATCTCTTTTAAATGATATGACAACGTAAAAACCTTTTACACCGTCAACATACAAAAGTTAAACTCAATGCACAATATTACTACCCTTCGTTCTTTTTAAATCATTTAAGATTTTAGTCATGATGAAGATAATTTCACTTGTTATGAATAGTTACATGTAATTCTCTTTTAAATAACATGACAATTTACAAACCTTTACATTATAAGAACACATAAGTTAAACTTGATGCACAATATTAGTACTTCATTTTTCTTCTTTATTTGATCATTTTAGAGTTCATGTACGATGAAGATCTTGCATATTATACTATACTGATGTAAAACTTTTAAACTGAAACAGGGTAGGGATAGAGATCCCAAAGATTGAAGTGAGATTTCAGAACTTAAGCATAGAAGGAGATGCATATGTTGGAACAAGAGCACTTCCCACTCTGCTGAATTCCACCTTGAATACCATAGAGGTAACTGTTTTTCCTTCTTTTCACAAAATTGTATTCGTCGTACTAAAACTTATGTTACTTGTACTCCAAAAATGTTTCCGCGCGTGTGTCGAATCCTCCAAAATTACACTACTTCTAGAGGGTCTGGCACACACTGGCGACATAGTCAGAGCAACATAGACTAAAAGTAAGAACAACACCAAAACAAGGATGAAATGGTATGGGGTTGTCCTTCGCATGGCACTATCTGTTAGTTTTGAAAAGTTAAAATTAAGTTGAAAGAGCAGAAAGGAATCTGCAGTAGAGTTATAATTGACCTTCTATAAGATGAGATTTATTATTCTTTTCTTTGTTCTTAAATTGAACTTATGACATGAACAGGCTGTTCTTGGATTGATTAATCTTTTTCCATCCAAGAAAAGGGTTGTAAAGATTCTTGAAGATGTGAGTGGAATTATAAGGCCATCAAGGTATGCTTCTTACATCCTTAAAAGCTTGCCTATGTTTCGTGACTGACATTACAAAAGTTAGTAGACATAGTAGCATTCAATAAAGATAGTTGTGTTCATTCCTAATTTAGTTGTTGATATATAATTTTCCCCATAATCCGGACCAAGCGCCTGAAGCAGAACCCCATATTTCTTCTAGAGAATCTTCTAATTGTTCCAGAGCAATTAGAAAGAGATTCTTTAACCAGAAAGAATTCGATTCAAATGTAGGATACCTATCCAGAAGTTTTCGCAACTCAATCATAGATGATTGGATCATCAAACATTTCACTTTTTTTTAGTCATATTTTGCTTTAGATGTCCTTTAGCTTGTTGCTTATCACTTATGCTGAGTTGCTTTCAGGATGACATTACTCCTAGGGCCTCCTGGTTCAGGAAAAACTACACTGTTAAAAGCACTTGCAGGAAAAAGTGACTACGATCTGCGGGTAGGTTCATGCTTCTGCTCTTCTCTTTGTGAAAGTGTTTACTATATGCAAGTGAATCCTCCTTGATTTCCCCTAAAACACTGGTTTAAAAGAAAAGTAGAATAGTCGTCACAGTTTTGGAGTTATTTTCTTTCCTATAGCTGAATCATGAGTTATATTTTGCAGGTGACTGGGAAAATAACATATTGTGGGCATGAATTTAATGAATTTGTTCCTCAAAGAACAAGTGCATATATTAGCCAACATGATCTGCATCATGGAGAGATGACAGTTCGTGAAACGTTAGATTTTGCTGGAAGATGCTTGGGTGTTGGAACCAGGTATCTGTGGTGGAGCCACCCTTTCACTGGAAACTTACACTGTGTAAATAGATAAAAAGGAACTTTTTACGTATATAACTATATATTGAATCCCCTTGACTTCGTGTGTTTACTTCTTTATATTTTGACTGCCCTTAGTGAAAATCCTGGCTCCGTCATTGCTAGGTATGATTTATTGGTGGAGTTATCAAGACGAGAAAAAGAAGCAGGTATAATGCCAGATCCTCAGATTGATGCATTTATGAAAGCCACAGCAATGGAGGGCCAGGAGACCAGTTTAATTACAGATTATGTACTCAAGGTCTGTAACTTCTGGTCTTTTAGGTGTCAGCTTTCTTGCTTGTGCCAAATCGCTTACATAAACAGTAATGGCCCATTTCCAAACAGATTCTTGGATTAAATATTTGTGCTGATATCATGGTTGGAGATGATATGAGAAGAGGCATATCAGGTGGACAAAAGAAGCGCGTCACTACTGGTATATATCTCTTATAGACTATTTATCCAAGCTTCCAAAATTTGCTTATTTTGAGAAGTGCTTTTAGAAAAAGTACATTTCGAAAGTAGAAGTTTGTAAAGCACATTTGCCAATAGGCCTTTGGGGAAAAACTACTTTTTCTTGCTTTTGAAAAACAACTTCTGCTTCTACTTAAAAACACTTATTTTTCCCTAAAAGCTTGGTCAAACACCCCAACTTTTAAAACAAGCATTTTTTGAAAAATTAAGCACTTTTGGCTTTTCAAAAACTTGGTCAAATGAGTCTATTAGTCAATCTTTCTTCCACCAACCCTTTGTTGAGTTGTGGAGCCTAATTCATCGCCGACACTATGAAGACACTACGCAGAGTGTGGAACACTGATATACCTGTATTATGTTCGCCCTAGTTTTCGCTATATAAATACTAGGGCGCCTTTTTTTTTTTAAGGTCGAGCAAGAGAGAGAGAGAATTGTAAACTCAAACTCCCTATTTGATTATAGTAAAATCTGCAGCGGCAAAGTGGACGTAGCTCTCGCATTGAGGGTGAACCACTATAAATCTGTATGTGTTATTTGTTCTTCGCTTATTTATTATTTTCTAATTAGGATTTGGGACTCAAATCCTAACACCCTTTATTCTTCTGATGGTTTTTCCATGTCTTGGTGTCTATGAACTCATCATTATTCATTATATTTCCTAAATGGTCTATATTTTTTGCTAAAATAAAGGGGAAATGTTGGTTGGACCAGCAAAAGCATTTTTCATGGATGAAATATCAATGGGGCTGGACAGTTCCACCACCTACCAGATCATCAAGTTTATGAGGCAGATGGTTCACATTAATGATACAACTATGGTTATCTCCCTCTTACAGCCTGATCCCGAGACATTTGATCTATTTGACGATGTTATTCTCCTGTCAGAAGGTCAAATTGTTTACCAGGGTCCGAGAGAAAACGTTCTTGAATTCTTTGAGTACATGGGATTTAGATGTCCCGAAAGGAAAGGAATAGCAGATTTTCTGGTGGAAGTTACTTCCAAGAAGGATCAAGAACAGTATTGGTTCAGAAAAAGCAGGCCTTATGTATATATATCTGTTTCTGAGTTTGCTGAGTCCTTCATTACTTTTCAGATTGGTGAACAAATTCTTGTAGACCTTACAATTCCATATGATAAGTTCAGCGTCCATCGTGCAGCATTGGTGAAAAATAAATATGGTATCTCCAACTGGGAACTCTTTAAGGCATGCTTCTCAAGGGAATGGCTGCTGATGAAACGAAGTTCTTTCGTGTACATCTTTAAAACTGCTCAAATCACTATCATGGCGACTATTGCCTTGACGGTGTTTTTAAGAACACAAATGAAAGCTGGCAGTGTGAGAGATTCTGCTAAGTTCTGGGGCGCGTTGTTTTTCAGTCTCATCAACGTGATGTTCAACGGGATGCAAGAGCTCGCGATGACAGTTTTTAGGCTTCCCGTGTTTTTCAAGCAGAGAGATAGCTTATTTTATCCAGCATGGGCTTTTGCCTTGCCAATTTGGGTGCTAAAAATTCCCATTTCCTTAATGGAATCTGCAATTTGGATCATTCTTACATACTATACCATCGGCTTTGCCCCTGCAGCCAGCAGGCAAGTGCACATTTATAGCATGTTTGGCCAAGTTTTTAGGAAAAAAATAAGTATTTTTTTGAGTAGTAGCAGAAGTTGTTTTTCATAAGCTGAAAAAAATAGTTTCTCTCCTGAACCATTTCTGGAACCTTGGGCAGCTCTAATATTTGACTAAAGCCTTTTTCAAATTTATTACCCTAACACAAATTGCTACTCTCACAAAGTACTTTTTCGAAAAATACTTTTGACCAAAACACTTTTCAAAATAAGCAAATTTTAGAAGCTTGGCCAAACAAGCTATTACTCGAAACGTGAAGCTACATTCATTTTAGTACTATGATAGTGTGTAATTTACTAATCTTCGTTTCCTTTCAGATTTTTCAAGCAGTTATTGGCATTTGTCGGGGTCCATCAGATGGCTCTCTCTTTGTTCCGTTTTATTGCAGCAGCAGGAAGAATACAAGTAGTTGCGAACACACTTGGAACCTTCACTTTGCTTCTGGTGTTTATACTTGGAGGATTCATTGTCTCAAAAGGTCACAATTCTATTGCTTTAGCTCTTCGCCTCACATGATTTTTTTACTCCCTTCGTTTCAATTTGTTTGTCTTAGTTTGAGTGAATACGAAGTTTAAGAAAGTAAAGAAGACTTTTGAATTTTGTGGTCTTAAACTAAATATATGTATAATGTACCAAAATACACTTTAGTCTTCTGGTCCTAAACATGCCATATGAGATGTTGCAATTAGAGAATTGCCAAATTAGGAAAGAGGCATTCACAGACTCAAAAAGGGGAACTAAGACAAACAAATTGAAACAAGGGAGTACCATTTTCCGGCTAGACCTTAGAAGTACTAAAATACTAGACTTGTGTTTATACAGATGACATCCAAGATTGGATGATTTGGGGCTACTATGTGTCCCCTATGATGTATGGACAGAATGCAATTGCCATAAATGAGTTTCTAGATGATCGATGGAGTGCTGTAAGATCTGATTTTACATTCACTTTGAGTTGATTATCATCAACGAGAGGGAATTTTAACTTTTTTATTCTTTTGGCACAGCCTACTAATGGATCTCAACCAACAGTAGGAAAGACTCTTCTCCATGACAGAGGCTTATTTACCACAGAAACCTGGTATTGGATATGCATTGGAGCACTTTTTGGATTTTCGCTTTTCTTCAATGTACTCTTCATTGCAGCTTTGACATTTTTAAATCGTAAGTTAACTTCTATGGTAACAACCCAATAGTGAAGAGATCGGTATATTAACTCATAAGCATAAATCTCAGCTCTCGGAAATACTAAAGCTGTCAGTGTTGAGGATGATGATAAAAGTAATAATAGGCCTCAAGAAGCAGCAATAAGAGGTAACTTCAATATTTCTGTTTTTGTGCAATTTTGAGACTAATTTGTCGTGTAATAACTACCACAGATATTCAGATGGCTCCGACATGTTCTCAAGTAAACACCAGCTCTGTTGTTCCTTTACCGAATAATGAATCAAGAAAACGGATGGTCTTGCCATTCCAGCCCCTTTCATTAGCATTCAACCATGTGAATTACTATGTCGATATGCCTACTGTAAGTTTTTCTTTTTCCAATTTATATGATGATTCTCACTATTTCTTTAACACTACCTGGAATACGAAATTAAAACAAACGCACTATAGCTCTCTAAACATGGAACTGTTTTTCATATTAGGAAATGAGGACTCAAGGAATTGAAGAAGATAGATTGCAACTTCTACGAGATGTTAGCGGTGCCTTTAGGCCTGGAATTCTTACAGCCTTGGTTGGTGTCAGTGGTGCTGGAAAGACCACCTTGATGGATGTCTTAGCAGGTAGAAAGACAGGTGGATACATTGAAGGAAGCATAAAGATTTCAGGTTACCCAAAGAATCAGACAACATTTGCTCGTGTCAGCGGTTACTGTGAACAAAATGACATTCATTCACCATATGTTACTGTCTACGAAGTCTCTCCTCTACTCAGCCTGGCTACGTCTACCCTCCGATGTAAAGACAGAAACACGAAAGGCAAGATAGTAACATAACGCAGACTCCACTTTTAATACAAACTATGTTACTCCTTCTTCCCCAATTTACATGACACTCTTTCCTTTATAGTTAGTCCCAAAAAGAATGACACCTTTCTATATTTAGTACTATCTCTGTCCCAATATATGTGACACTCTTTACTTTTTAGTCAGTCCAAAAAAGAATGACACATTTCTATATTTAGTAACAATTCAACTTTAAATTTCCCATTTTAACCTTAATGAGATGATTTATAGCCACATATATCTATAACTTATTTTAGACCAGAAGTTTCAAAAGTCTTCATTTGATTCTTAAATTTCGTGCCCGGTCAAACACCTTCACATAAATTGAGATGGAGGGACTAACAACTGAACTTTAAACTTTTCATTTTACTCTTAATGAGATAATTTACAGCCTCTATGACTTATTAGACCACAAGTTTCAAAAATCTTACTTTTATTCTTAAACTCTATTTCTAGTCAAACACCATCAAATATATTGGAATAGACGGAGTATAAAGTTTCACTAGCCTTATTCCTTTCCAAGTGTAGATGTTTGTGGAAGAAGTTATGGAATTGGTTGAGCTCAAACCATTGAGGAATGCTCTTGTCGGGCTCCGGGGGTAGGCGGTCTTTCTACTGAACAGAGAAAGAGGCTGACCACTGCTGTCGAATTAGTTGCAAATCCATCCATCATCTTTATGGATGAACCTACATCAGGACTTGATGCTAGAGCTGCAGCTATTGTTATGCGTACTGTCAGAAAGACGGTGGATACAGGAAGAACGGTCATCTGCACGATCCACCAGCCTAGCATAGACATTTTTGAAGCTTTCGATGAGGTATCTGTCAACTCTATCCATTTTTTTTCATATTCATAATTCCATTTTGTGAAGCCAAGTTGTGATAAAACCAATCTCTTGTTTAAGCTACTCTTGATGAAAAGAGGAGGCCAAGTAATATATGCTGGACCTCTTGGCGTTCGTTCTCAAACGATGGTTGAATATTTTGAGGTTAGTCGTCTTTCTATCCTCTGCCCTCTAAGTATATGATGGTGCCTCTGCTAATCATAGGAATTCATGCTGTACTAAATAGTCTCAAGATTGTCTCATCTGTAACTACTCCGTCCTAACTGGTCCTCATAAATTTGAAAATGAAACCCTTTGAGATAACAACACCCGAGAGTTGCAGGCCAGTGGCGAGTCCGGATTTTCACTAAGAAGAGTTTAAAATATCAAAAATGTTAACATATGAAGAAGTCAGGGGATTCAACATGTAGTATATATATATATAAAAAAAAATTATGTATCTACACAGTGTAATATTCCAGCGAAGGGTGTCAAGGGTGGCTCCGCCACTGGTGTAGACACTCCATTGATGAGGCTGTATGATTGAACTCCTTCCTCTCATAATTCAATAGGTTCTAATTCTTACCTTGTGTTTTTCATTCTGCAGGCCATACGAGGGGTTCCTGAAATCAGAGAGAGCGATAATCCAGCTACGTGGATGCTTGATGTCAGCTCCTCTTCTATGGAAGCAAAACTTGATGTTAATTTTGCTGAAGTCTATGTCAACTCCGATCTTTACCAGTAAGTTCTTCTTGACATTGCTAAGTTAATATGATGCTAAACTTGATGTCATAGTAATCAGAGTCTCAATTTCCATTGCAGGAGAAATCAACTGCTAATCAAGGAACTTAGCACACCAGCACCGCCATCAAAGGATCTTTACTTTCCCACTCAATATTCCCAATCCTTCATAACTCAGTGCAAGGCCTGTTTTTGGAAACAACACTGGTCATACTGGAGAAATTCACAATATAATGCAATCAGATTCTTCATGACAATAATCATTGGGATTCTGTTTGGTGTCATCTTTTGGAATAAAGGAAACCAAATGTAATCCTGAACTTATATGTTTTAATCTCGATTATGTTGGCGAATTCAAACTGAGAAATATTTTGAGCTTTATTTGATCTGTTTAACAGATACAGACAACAAGACTTGCTTAATCTGCTTGGAGCTACTTATGCAGCTGTCATGTTTCTTGGAGCCACAAATGCTTCTGCAGTACAATCTGTTGTGGCTGTTGAAAGAACGGTTTTCTATCGTGAAAGAGCTGCTGGAATGTATTCAGAGTTGCCTTATGCATTTGCTCAGGTATCACATAAACTTTTGTTGAATACATGCCTTCATCAATCATCTTCATCGACCAATTAGTCATATTCGCAAGAAAATTTAGCATTTTTCCACTTCCTCTAGTATAGCAGTTGGTTCTAAGAATATGGAGGGTGTTTGGCTAAGCTTATAATCACGTCAAACTAGCTTATAAGCACTTTTGGCTTATCTGCACGCTTGGTATCACTAAAAGTGCTTTTAACTTATGATTTTATAGCTTATCTTTTATAATTTTATCCCTAATATCTTTTTAATCTCCGAAATACTCTTCCTTAAACAGATTTTTTTACATCTCTCTATTCAATTTCAGTCATTTGTCTTTTTCTATGGAAAGATACTTCTAAATTTATATTTTTGCAAACAACTTTAAGGATATTTCAGACATTTTTAACAGAAAAAGTGTTTATCAACACTTTTTTACTAAACATGCTAACTGCCTATTAGCAGTTTCAGCATTTCTATCCAAACACATAGCTTTTTCTTTGTAAAATCAGTACACTTGATGCTTATCGACTAATTTTAATCATCTAACCAAACGGGCTCTTGGTTTACTGTGATTTGCAGGTGGCTATAGAGACTATATATGTTGCAATACAGACTTTTATTTATTCTCTTCTGTTATTTTCCATGATTGGATACCAATGGACAGCAACAAAGTTTTTCTATTTCTACTACTTCATATTCATGTGCTTCACCTACTTCTCCATGTATGGCATGATGGTTGTTGCTTTGACTCCTGGTTATCAAATTGCTGCCATTGTCATGTCCTTCTTCCTCAGCTTCTGGAACTTATTCTCCGGTTTCCTTGTTCCTCGCCCGGTAGGCAAATCTTAAACCAGACTACTAGTCGGCTAGCGGCCATTTCTTGAACTTTTTCTTAATTTAATTAAAATTTCACTAAGTTTTGGTGGTGTTTTGGTTTTAACTTCTACAGCTAATCCCAGTGTGGTGGAGGTGGTACTACTGGGCTTCACCAGTTGCTTGGACGATATATGGGATTTTCGCATCTCAAGTAGGAGACAGAACCGATGAACTTGAAATTCCCGGTGAAACTGTGAAAATACAAGTGAATCAGTTCCTGAAAGAATATTTGGGATATGATCATGACTTTCTTGTAGCCGTGGTTTTTGCCCATGTGGGTTGGGTTCTTCTATTTTTCTTTGTTTTTGCTTATGGAATCAAGTTCTTGAACCACCAAAAAAGGTAGAATGGGAGAAATCTCTCTGAATACACCACAGTTTCTCTTAGATATTTAGGTATAGGTTTACACATCAAACATGAAATTGTATAGATATAGCTTGTTAACTTATCTTCCAATTCTGGCTATGCCTGCCTTTTCAATCAATCTCCGGCTGCTCCGTGCTACATTTGGTGCAAGTTGAAGGAGTCTTGGCCTCGAACCAAACTGGGGCATTATTTCTTTCTCACAAGTCACAACAGGAATGATGCACCGCAAGACCTAACAAGTTGCTCCCTCACCTTACAGCTGCAGCATCTAATCTTTTAAGTTAAAAGTCATTTCCCCTAAAATTAGCTTTCTTTCCTTTTTCCGGTTCTCAGAGCGCCCTTATAAGCTCGTCTTTCATATGTTATTATGCACTGTTACATCACTTCTTTTGCCTAATAAATTATCATGCTTCCATTCATATATTGCCTAGTACCAACATTGCTAAAGAAAAATCATATTGCTAGAGAATGTTACGCATCATTTTTGGAACACAATACTCTCCAGGCCAACTTGCACACATCGACTATTCTACGAAATACATGAATCCTCCCACCAGCACAAATACCGGCTAACATTGCCCAGCAAGCCCAAGGCAAATGAAACGAAATCACCAAGCATTTTATCTCCGTGCACCATCAATGTCATTCTCAACATGCACAACTGCTATAACAAGATTATGGCACAGGCATAATCAAAGTTGGAGGAAATGAAAAAAAACAGTAGATTCTAAAGTAGAAGGCTCACACAATAGGCAAAGGATGGGCAAAAAATATTAAAAATATATCCATTTCCAAATCTGCGAATAATATACTTCGTATGGTATCTACTTTCATCAAGTTAGATAGCAAAACATACTTAGCTACAAGCAAAAATCAAAGTACCTAGCTATAATTCTGAACATATATTTTTGCCCTGCCGAGCTAAAACTCGCTTTTCCTTTTTAAGGTGCAACTGCAATATCCTTGATCTGTTTCCTGCTCCTCACAGAACTTCGTTTCTTCGTCTCAAAATCTACTTTATCCAGGTCTTCCGCAATTCCGAGGTAACCATAAAGAATTTTTCCTACCTTGTCTGTCAATGGTTCTTTAGTTTCATCATCACCGCCTCCAGAGTGACCAGAACTGATACGCTGGAACTCGGCCCTCCCATGCTTCCTATGGGCATATACATCGCAGAGCCTTTCTGCTTCTTCCAAACCTGAGAGAGTAGCGCTAAACTTCACCATCAGAATACTCTGATTTGCAGGCTTACCACGAGAAACCTTCGCCTTCTCCCCGAAGCCCATATCTGTAACAAAGAGAGGATCAGAACAAAAGATTCAGAAAATAAAATAACTATGACCAAGACCTGTTCAGCTAACCTAGCAGATTTTAGGATAAAAGCAATTGAACATCTGAAAATCTTATCAAGCAGAGACTTGCACTAACCACACCAATCAATTAAACAATAGAGGAGAAATATCCTTTCGAATTGAGGAGAATTATCCTTTCTTCTTAGTCCCTAGAAGAAGTACACTAAAATAAATACCTTCATCAAAAATAAAATATGCCCGAGTGCTTGTACCAGTACAGGTATACCCTTTTCTATTTGTTTGGCCTTTGCAAGGGGAGGGGCAGAGGGAGTGGTTCATGGTTGGCTTTTCATTTCTCCCCCTTTTTCTTTTTAGTTTGTACCCAAAAATATGGCACCTTTGTTTATTTAGAAATAACTTAACTTTCAACTTCCGATTTTAATAATAACATGATTTTGTAGCCACACAAATGTCTGTACCATGTTTTAGACCATAAGTCTCAAAAGTCTCACTATATTTAACTAAGTCCAGCCGGACTCTGTCACATAAATTAGGACAGAGGGAGTTGTAGAAACAAACGGGCATTTCAATATAAATATCATCTACCGCAGAGAAAGAGGGAAACTGACCTCTCAGCTTAGACTCGAGCTCTTCAGCTGATACAACCACACACTGATCCGGATTGCTGCTAGTTATGGAACTGTTATGGATGATAACAACTGGAGGCCAAATAATTAGATCTTCCTTCAAAGCCACAGTTTCAGCATTGGATAGCTTTTCACGAACCCAACTATCCTTAGGAGCATCTGCACTCTTCCATCCCATCAAAGCACATAAAGCTTTGTGAAGACCTAAGTGCTGTGATCTGAGACCAGCCTTAGAGGATGTTAATGCATGATGCACGAGGCTTTCTGAGTCTGCAAACTCTTCTGAATCTCTGAAACAACATATAAGATGAGATAAAAGAAAAGTCCAGTAAAGTTCTTGATGAAGAAAAGGTTCAATAAAGTTTTGAGAAACATAACAAGGTCAATACAAAGCTTCAGGAAAAAGATAAGCTATACAGTTCTCAGAGTTAACAGTAACGATAGCTGGAATTTAGGAGGGAATAAGCAAGCGATAACTCGGTAGATACTATAACAGCCAAATCAACTGTTACTCGACTCACCAACCAAAAACACCTCTAACATGAACGTATTTTTCATAAAAGACAACAGATCTGCACGCCTAAACTTAAGTTCTTCATTCAGGTGACCCCTACAAGAGACAATCATCTTTAATCAAGATTGCTCAAGAAAAATTTCTCACGTCACCCGCTAAAAATAAGCTGGTGGCTTCAGAAAAGCAAAAATCCAAAGCCAACAAATATTAACTGCATGTGCAAAGACTAGGCTTAAAAACTATGGCGGCCCAATAAGGTCACTAAAGGTGCAAAAGCATGTAGCCTTGTAGACACGTAAAAAAGTTCTCCAATTTGACCATGCAGTAGGATCAACCATTGAGTATGGCTAGGTGGAGACACTTTTAATCATCAAATTATGAAAATAAGAAAAGACGCAAACAGCTATAGCTACTATTTAAACCCAACTATTAAACGAACTGCCTCATCTATAGCCCCTTCCCCAAGAAACCACACCACATGAACATCTGGTGTGTCAAATCCAGTGTAGTGTCGGCTCCGATTTTCCCACTGGATAGAACTAGCAGAATGGGTTTTCTTTTGCAACTCATTCAACATCTCCCCTTTCATTTCCTCAAGTCATGGGTGTTTGAACAACCAATTCTTTTTAGTAAGCACCGTTTCAAGATAAGGGCAAAGGTACTAACACAAATAATATATTTGCTCTTCTTAATAAGCACCATATGTGCAACAGTGCTAACAAGCCAAATGGAGAGGAGATACCCCTAAGCATCCGGTTATACTATTTCCCTGGACAAACAATACTTCCGACCTACAGAATTAAACTTTTTCTCCCAACTTCAGAGTTCCCATGCATCAATCAATCAAGTAATCTTCAAACCCAAATTACTTGGGGACACCTATGCAAATCCTTATATATCCTTACATCCATCCGCACAGGAAAAAAAATTCACTCCAACAGACCTCGTAGACTGAAGCAGCATGGAATGAAAAAGCCTCGTCAAATGGGAGCCCAGATAATCTCATTATTAACCTTAGCCAAATGAGTCCTCATAAAACCAGTAATATGAATTGCCGACACTTAATTGATCGCAGCAACAAAGTTATGAATAAGTTCAATTAACAGAGGAGGAGTTTACTCCATCTATGAAAACATTTCATGATGTAAAAGACACACCTACCTGCCACACACGAGGCACTTTAAACTACCAGCTTGCTCGCTGTATTTTCTTCTTTTAGCTGGAGTCTCATTCAAGCGCCTCACGAACCTGAAGAAGGCATTTTGGACCAGCTGCTTAAAATCCTTAGAGTTCTCAGGAGGTTCAGCTTTTGCTGGAGTAATAATACCTTCTTTGGGGTCATCATCTTGTTCAGCAACACTTTCATCTAATATATCTTGATTTCTAGAGGACTTATGAGAATTAACCTTTTTCACCCCTGGTGGAGGAGCGTGATTCTTCACTACACGGGGTCCCAAACGCTTCTTCAGTGAAGGTTTATATTTTGTTCCTAGTGGGTGTTCAATGTCAAGATTCTGGTATTGTGGCCCCAACCGCTTCTTTATATCTCTTCCACCAGATTTATTAAATTTGCTTATACGACTAGACATGGACACTGAAAGATTTCTGGTGGAACTACTAATGGCAGCAGCTTTGTAAGGCCTACCACTCTTCACATATTTGGAGCGGGGACCATTTGGCTTTCTAGACATAACTACAGAATCTGTATCCCTACTGATCCACATTTCATCAGCATCTCCACGGTCATGGGTCTTGTGTGCACTCCTTACATCACTTGAAATCATAATTCCAGCACCACGATTGCTCATTGTGCCATGTTTTTCTCTAAGAGAGAGATTAGATGGTCCAGGCATGTCCCTCGAAATAAATCTTTCACGAGAACGTGCCTCTATCTTCTCTAAACGGGGGTCATGTTCTCTATACAAGGCATCAGATCTTTCTAGAAGATCATCATCCATCTGATACTTATGAAGCTCTTTTTTACGAGAGCTTTCATAGCCTCGATGTGTTCCATTTTCATACTGAAGGCGATTAGCCCCATAATCCAATATGTCCACATCTGGCTTTCTTTGGTCTAGTGGTCTGCGGGACTCAAAATAATCTGGCATTGA
This sequence comes from Anisodus tanguticus, assembly GCA_034509755.1. Lineage (NCBI taxonomy): Eukaryota > Viridiplantae > Streptophyta > Magnoliopsida > Solanales > Solanaceae > Anisodus > Anisodus tanguticus. The sequence goes on from CM067544.1 coordinate 55,176,693, forward strand.
CTGTCTTTGTGAAGAAAAAAGAGATCCTCGCGGCTTATCTTCCATTAAAATCTCCCGATGAGAAAAATCATCATATTTGCCCAATCCCATGTTAGTTCTTGGAACATCTTGAAAATGTGCTTCTCTAGATAGAGCATTAGGACTACCAACTTCACCTCTTTGAATGTCAGAATAACTGTATGGTTCCCGCCTTTTCTCTGCTCGACCAAAGTATGGCTCCGAGTAGTTCCTGAATCCACTTACTTGCTTTTCAGAGTACAGAGAAGATATGGCCCCAGGAATTTTATCATATCCATCATGGTCAATAGACTCAATAGCCTTTCCACTATTCAGTCTACCTCCATGAGAACGGATTTGGACCTCTTTACTATATGAACTGGCAATATCATCCTTAATAACTCCAGGTACCAAGGGCAACGCGTTAGAGTGAGATGCCGACATCATGTAATCAGAATTGAATTCTGAATATTGTGTGGACTTCAAGGAGTCCTCCATGTAGGGGTCCATTGATGCCGGCACTCCTACTGCTGCTGCTGCTTTATGGGAATGGAACCCCTCTTGTAAATGGATTTCCTCATCTTTGAGGTGATCAGCATCCAAATAACGCGTGTAGCCACCACTATTTCCAATGCCAGAGATTCTTGACTGTACACCAACATCAGGCAGATGAGATTCATATGAAGAGTACAACGTCCTCTTATCAGATTCTGAAGATACGTTACCATCCACTAAACCCGGATAGGGCCTTCCACAATTGTCTCTCTCGCTGCTTACTCTACTACCACTAACTTCATAGTCTCTGGAGCCCTTCATAGAATCAAACTTTCTGGGCTTATCCAACAAATGACTCCATGGGTACTTTGTAGAAGTTGAGTCCTCATTCCCTAAGCCATCCTTTATCTCATGCAACCTATGTGAATGTTCACCGAGCATGTCAGTGTTTCGTCTATCACGATCAGGGATTCTCAAGTTCTGAGATGGCCAGTAGTCTCTATCTCCGCCAACATAATTCAAGGGTCGGGCGTTCTGCAACTCTCCAAAGTCTCCAACATCATCAATTCCCATCCTTCTCGACCTCTCAAGCTCGTGAAAGTACTCGCCCCGCTGTTCACCAATCATCTGGCCACTTGGTGAAAGGTGACGCTCCCTACTCCGTCCACGTGGTGAATGCTGCTCCCAGTTCCTAGTCCTTGCTGGTGACGAAATCTCCCTGTTCCTAGTCCTTGCTGGTGACGAAATCTCCCTGTTCCTAGTCCTTGCTGGTGACGAAATCTCCCTGTTCCTAGTCCTTGCTGGTGGCGAAATCTCCCTGTTCCTAGTCCTTGCTGGTGGCGAAATCTCCCTGTTCCTGTTCCTTCCTGGTGGTGAGTATTCCTGGTTCCGACTCCTTACTAGTGGTGAGCGATCGCGGTTAATTGCCACATGTGAGTATTCATGCCCCTGATACCTCCTCGGTGGCGAGTACTTCCTCATTGGGGGTGAGCCCTTAATTCTCCGAGGAGACGTGTAATCCTTGTCCATTATCCTCCGTCGAGGTGAGTAATCCCCATCCCTAATCCTCCGTGGAGACGGGGAATACCCGTCTCTAACCCTCTGTCGAGGAGGGTAATCACAATCCTTTCTCCTTTCCGGAAACCGTGGTGGACCTCTAGCATTTCCTCCAAACCTCCTCTCCCTCATTATCAATTCACTAATAACCAAAAACACTAAACTTCAGCAATTTCCAACTAAATCAACAAAAATTAAGCAATTTCCAACAAAATCAACCCAAACTTCACCAATTTCCAACAAAATCAACCCAAACTTCTATAGCATGAATTTATGACCTCAGTAATACCTTCCCAATTTCAATTAACAAATTTTTCCATAACAGAACATCACAACTAGCAAACGACAGATCCGAAACCCTAACCCTAAAATAAATTTAAAAGTTACAGCCAAGTCTCTTCTCTTTTACTTCTTTTCCATATAACATGTTCGATTCAAATAAAAGGGTATTCGAAAAGATCTCTTTCAGATCAAATTAACCACAAAAGCGTGATATATAGATATCAAATTCAAACCTTTTTAATATGAGAAAATGGACAAAAATCCATTTATTTTTGTTCTTTTGATGACGATGACGATGACGATGACGATGACGATGACGATGACGATGACGATGACGATGACGATGATACGTTCAAAGTTACCAACTGTGTATGTGTCTGTACTCTGTAATAGAGTCAAATTGCGAGATTGTTAATGGCGGATATATGTGAAGGGGAAATATTGGTGGATACACTGTCCAGTGTTGGGCCGCGTTATTACATTGTAGTACAAATTATTGCAAATGGACTAGTCTGCCCTCAAATTGATTTTATACTTATCTCTTTTCTGGCTCGTTAGCGCTCTTTGTTGATTTTTGAAAGAATGGACGGAGCTTGAAGAAGCGAAGCTAGCCTATTACGTTTTTTCAGGCCCCTTTGATATCTTATTAGTCAAGCGCTAGCGCCCCTTTAGAGTCAATCTTTTCTGTTATCAATGAAACCGAAAGAAAGAAAAAAACCAGTGTTCTTTATATAATTTATGAATATTATAATGCGTAACTTAGCCTAGTGTAGATATAAGTTCAATTTGAAGGACATAAATCACAAAAAGGGAAAAAGTGCAAATGACCCATTGTGGTAAAGGTATTCATGAAGGGCTCTGTTAAATTGGGTAACGGCCCAACCCAACTTTCTTGGCCCATAGTTAGCTTAGCCTTGTCAAACTGTCGTGAATTTTCGCCTGCGTTCCTTTTGGAACATATGTTTAGTAAATGGTTTCTTTCTAATTCTCTGTAAAGTTACTTCATCTGTTTCATTTTATATGATACTCTTTCCTTTTTAGTCAATGTAAAAAAGAATGACATATTTTTATATTTAAAAATAATTTAATTATATGAGATGATTTGCAGCAAAAAAAAAAATCTAAGATTTGTTTTGGATCATAAATTTCAAAATTCCGCCCTTCTTTATCAAATTTCGTGCTCGGTCAAACACCCTTATATAAAATGGAATGTAGAGAGTATAAGTTAGAAAATATTAGATCACGATCTAAAAGTTTATAAGTTATTCCAAATGTTAGTCAATAATCTAATGATTTATCTATAAGGTTGAACAATATATAAGCAAACATTAGACCCAAATCTAACATTATCCGAAAAAGATAATTTCACAAAGGCTATATTTGTACAATTTTTTAAGATAAGGAGATCTATGTGGAATCTATATGGTTAACTAAAAAGGAATATTGGTGTACACCTACCTAACTATTTTTTTTAATTTCTCACCTACTGTTGGGTGTTTATATTGAGGCTCGACTAAATTCATTTTCGCACCTAAAAGTTTCATATTGAGAGGTAAATCGCTCCCTAGCAAAGATAACTCCGTACCCAGAGAGACTCGAATCCGACACACCTAACTACCTTAAACAACTTAGTCATCATCATCAAATTTATAGTAATATTTAGTCAATCTTATCGATGCATAAAAATGTTTGAACAAAAATAATTTTTACATAAAACACGAAAAAACTTCAACATAATATATTGGAGCTCGAAGCTTTTAAGAGTGAAATTTCTTCACAATTTGTTGTTGTAGTTCAAAATTCGCTAGAGCTCGGAATGTTCGAAAATCGAAAGTGAAACCTGTAGAACCCAATTCTCAAAACAAAAAACCTTGCTACAGTATCAAAATTATATTATGATGCGAACTGAATTTCTCCTCCACCACCCATTTCTTCTTTATCACGATTTGAATGCATCAAATTCCAACAATAAGAAGTGCGTCGATTGTGTAAATTTATATGAAATGATTTAGAAATTTGAAAGAAAACGAAAAAGAAAAGTGATAATTCAAAACACACATTTCATAATAGTTCTACGATAGTTTATGTTTTAGCCTCTCAGTGAATTGCACATTTCCAAAATAGTTCAAATAACAGATCTCAAAATAGTTCTATAATAGTAGGGGTGAGCACGGTACATGGTACCCAGATACCCGACCGGAACCGACATTAACGGGTAGATTCCGGGTAGATATATTATAATAACGGGTAAATTCCGGGTAGATATATTATAATAACGGGTAGGTTCCGGGTAGTAAAATTAGGAATGGATCAATGTCGGTCCGGTTTCGGTTATGGCAAATAGAGACAGGGTACCCGGATCCGGAACCGATACCCGAAACCATGAAATATTAAATATTTTTACTTTTTTAATTTCATTATTTTTTAGTTAATAAATAAATAAATAAAAAGCCATACTAAAGTACATCATTTAAGGGGGGGGGGGGAACAAATGCAGAACAATCACTTTCACCATAAATAAATTAAATAATACAAAGTGACAATCATAAGCAGAGAAAAAGTCAAAAGTGGTAGAAAACTGAAAACTGAATTTTTTAAACTATGTACTCCATTAAGTTATTGAAAAAGAAAGTTGAAACGAAAATCAAAACAAATCTTTGAAACATTCTTGGGATATTTGCTCCGAAAGGATTCTTTATGGGTTTTGTGGCACTGGCTTTCAGAGGATAAGCAGACGAGTTTATTCCTAAACCAAAGCTGTTATACGAAGGCATTATTTTGCACAAAGAAACACCGATTTCGGGTAGGTTCCGGGTAATGATTGCTACGGGTAGGTTCCGGGTAATGATGCTACGGGTAGGTTCCGGGTAGTAAATTTAGGAACCGATCTTTTACTGGGTAGGGTCCGGATAGTTCAAAAAAGTTAGGGTACCCGGACCCGCTCACCCCTATATAATAGTTTATACTTTAGCCTCTCTTTTTTTTTTTTTTAGCTTGGAAGAGTATCACATTTTCATAATTTTGTCATTGGAAAGTGGAAACTATAGAGCAATGATCTTAAATTTGGTTAAAAGCAATGATCTTACTTGTATCCTCATGTATAATTATAGACAGAAGTACATTGTTTGGAGTAAGTTAGGCTCCAGATTTTTGTAACATGACAAACACAAGTATTATTTAGAGATACAACCTTACTACACATGATTTTTTCAAGACATGCTTTAGTTACAATTTATTCAGTGCTAAATGATTGAGAAGTTTATCAATATCCAACTATGACTACACATAATTACTGAACTAACAATTATTGTACTACTAAGTACTAATATTATCGACTTTTTACTTTATTTCTTATTAGTAGATCTTTGGAGTATTTTCATTTTTTAATTGTTTACTCTTTGTCTTCATCTTTGCTTCTGTTAAACAGCCCAGCACGTCAAGATTGGTGCCAAAATCTTTAGTATTAAGGAAAGTATATTGTGTGTATATTGTAGTATATTTGTTACCTAGATTAGGTTATACACTTACCATAATTAGGATATACACTTACCATATTGTATAGGTAGAATTATGGTAGGAGAAGGTTTGTAACTTGTATATATATATCTATTCAATCAATGAAAATAATCAAGGGGATTATTTCTTTCATGGTATCAAGAGACTAGGTCTAAACAAAAGTTTTCTTCTCTCAAACTTTTGCCTCCTCTTTGGCCGAGAACCCCCCCCCCCTCCCTCGGGTTTTTCTCCAAATATCTCGTCTTCCGCTCTCAAAAACCTCTCTTAAAATTATCCTCCTTCTTTGTTCTTTCAAAAATGTCTAAGAACAATTTTCACCCTGCCCTCACGGTTTCCAATATCAAGCTTAGTGTCCCTATTGTCCTTGAGATGGAAAACGTTCAATATGCATTGTGGGCGGAGTTGTTTAAAATTCACGCTATCTCTTATCAAGTTCTTCATCACATAATTCCTCCCGCTAGACCCCTTCCTGCGGAGGATCCTGAGGTATGGATTACACTTGATGCTACCGTTCTTCGGTGGATATACGCCACTATTTCAGTGGACCTTCTACAGACGATTATGGAGCCCGATACCACGGCTATGGCTGCATGGAATAGATTGCGTGACATATTCCAAGACAACCAACATTCCCGTATCGTCACACTCGAGCAGGAATTCTCTCTCGTTCGAATGGACGTATTTCCGAACGTTTCTGCATATTGCAAGAAACTAAAGGAATTGGTGGATCAACTCCGTAACGTTGGCGCACCAGTAACAAATAATCGTCTAGTTCTACAGTTGGTTGCCGGTCTTTCGGAGGCCTATAATGGTGTTGGCACTCTCCTTCGCCAAAGCAACCCTCTTCCCGACTTCCATCAAGCCCGCTCCATGCTTACGTTGGAAGAAGCCGGTTTGGCAAAAAAGGCGGCTACCGGAGCAAGTCCAGTAGTCATGATGACGTCCTCGCCTAATCCGTCAGTTTTTGTTAATAATTCGGGCCAAAACCATAATAATGGTGGCGGCAAGAATAATCGCAAGAATAATAACAAAAACCGCGGGGGCAAACGCGGTGGTAATGGTGGAGGTTCCGGTAGTCAGCAAAACGTCGGTGGGTCCCATCCAATGAACAGTGGCCCACCACCCCCATGGGCCCAGCGGTGGGGCCCATGGCGATGGAAAGCGATGGCGGTGGACCGTGGGCCGGCGGCCCATACCGGCGAAGCGGCGGGGAAATTCCCGGCGGCCGGTGGGGCGGCCAACAATCCGGCCCAATGCCCGGCGGTGGCGGCCCCGGCCGGTGGCCCAACAGCGGCGGTGGTAGCGATTACGGGCACTGGTCCGGCACGGCCGGGAGTTCTTGGGCCCCGACCTCCGCAAGCCCCATCATGCAGCGAGCCCTACTCGGACCGATATCGAGGCCGCAATGCACACGTTGGGATTAACTCAACCAGGACCCAAATTGGTACATGGACACGGGGCCACTACTCACATGACTTCCGAATCGGTACTCTCTCATCTTATTACAATTTGAGCACCCCTCGGGGAATAATTGTTGGTAATGGCGAGTTCAATTCCAATTCTAGGGTATGGTCGAGAAAACGTTGTCTCCTCCCAATCCACCACTTCTCTTGAAAAATACTTTACATGCTCCTAAATTGATTAAAAATTTAGTGTACGTCCGAAAGTTCACAAATGACAATTCTGTTTTGTTGAATTTGATCCTTTCGGTTTCTCGTGAAGGATTTCAAGACGGGGAGTCATCTCATGAGGTGTGATAGTAGGGGGGATCTATATCCCATCATGCCCGGTCTCGGTCCTTCGAGTCCGGCCTTGCCATCGACTTTTGCACCATCTCTCCTTCCATGTGGCATGCTCGTTTGGGTCATCGGGATCTTCTATTTTATCGAGTTTTAGATAAAAATAGCTTTATTTCTTGTAAGGGTACGAGTCGTACTCCAATTTGTCGATCTTGTTCATTAGGAAAAATTGTTAAGTTGCCATTTGTAGACTCCAATTCTCATACTTCTATGCCATTTGACATTATTCATAGCGACTTATGGACATCTCCTGTTCTTAGTTCAATGGGTCATCGATATTATGTTCTCTTCTTAGATGATTATTCTAGATTTTTGTGGACGTTTCCAATTGCGAATAAATCACAAGTGTTTTCCGTCTTCATAAAATTTAGAGCGTTCATTCGTACTCAATTCGAAAGAGAAATAAAAAATATTCAATGTGATAATGGGAAGGAGTATGACAATAGGGAGTTTCGAGAATTTTGTGCTACTCATGGGATAAATTTTCGGTTTTCATGTCCTCATACATCTTCACAAAATGGGAAAGCCGAACGCAAAATTCGTTCCATAAATAACATTGTCCGAACTCTCCTAATCCATGCCTCCATACCTCCGTATTTTTGGCATCATGCTCTACAAATGGCCACTTACCTTCTTAACCTAATTCCGTCTAAAGGTCGACATATTCTTCCCCCTCAAAATCCTATATAATAAGAACCCTTCTTATTCTCACCTTCGGATTTTTGGGTGCTTGTGTTATCCGTTATTCCCATCCACCACAATTAACAAACTTCAGGCTCGGTCTACCCCGTGTGTGTTTTTGGGTTATCCGTCGAATCATCGTGGTTATAAGTGTTTTGATTTATCCTCCAAGAAAATCATAATCAATCGCCATGTCATTTTTGATGAAACTCAATTCCCATTTACGAAAGTTCATACTCCCGAACCTAAGTCGTATAATTTTTTGGATGACCAAATATCCCCGTATATTATTCGGAATTTTTCGGACAACTCCGTACCCAGAATTCCCCGGCGGGCCCACCGCCGCCGGCCCCACGATCACGTCACTCCCTCTTGCTCCGGCCCACGGAACAGTTCCGGTTATTGGGCCGGTCCGGCCCAATTCAGGCTGGTCCGAAAACGAACCCGGCTGTGCCGATTTGGGCCGGCGGAGCCCACTGCCCGCTTGGCCGATCCATCCCGAGCCCAGAAAATTCCCAAAATTCCCTCAATTCTTCCTCAACTCATAGACCGGTCACTCGTAGTCAGCGGGGTATTTTTACACCTAAAAGACATTTTAATTTACATTCGGATGTCTCTAAATCCCCCTTGCCCCGCAATCCGTGTCCGCATTAAATGACCCTAATTGGAAAATTGCTATGACTGATGAATATAATGCTCTTATTGATAATAAGACGTGGGAGTTGGTGCCCCGTCCATATGGTATTAATGTTATCAGGTCTATGTGGATTTTTGCTCACAAGGAGAATTCGATGGGTCCTTGCTCGACATAAGGCGCGACTTGTTGGTGATGGTAAGACTCGGCGAGGTTGGAATTGATTGTGGTGAGACGTTTAGTCCGGTGGTCAAACCGGCTACCATTCGCACCGTGCTTAGCTTGGCTCTTTCAAAGACTTGGCCAATCCATCGGTTGGATGTCAAGAATGCTTTTCTACATGGTGACCTCAAGGAAACAGTCTATATGCATCGGCCGTTGGGTTTCGGGGATCCCAACCGCCCTCATCATGTCGTTTGTTGAAGAAATCATTATATGGGCTTAAGCGGTCTCCACGTGCCTGGTATACACGATTTGCTTGATTTTGTTTCGACTATTGGGTTTCACACACGGCACGGTCGGACAATTCTTTGTTCATCTACCGCCGTGGTTCGTCATTGGCCTATATTACGTTATATGTGGATGATATCATTTTGACCGCCTCCTCCGATGCTTTGCGTCGGTCTATCATGGCCATGCTCGGTTCGAATTTGCTATGAAGGACTTAGGGCCGTTGAGTTATTTTTTGGGGATTGCCGTCAAACGTCATTCGGGTGGTTTGTTTTGTCTCAACGGAAGTATGCGGTGAGATCATCGAGAGGGCGGGATGTCATCTTGTAAGTCCACTTCCACGCCGGTTGATGCAAACCCAAAGCTAAGCGCCGCGGCGGGTGCACCATACGAGGACCCGACCCGCTATCGCGGTCTTGCGGGGGCCCTCCAAGTATCTTACCTTTACCGAGACGGATATTACATATGCGGTTCGGCGCAGTGTGTTTATTCATGCATGATCCCGAGTTGAGCACATGAATGCAATCAAACGCATCATTCGGTATATTCGGGGGACACTAGACTATGGGTTGCACTTGTATCCTTCCTCTACATCCACACTTGTCTCTTACACGGATGCGATTGGGGTGGTTGTCCCGACACCGACGGTCGACTTCGGCTATTGTATGTTCCTCGGCAACAACTTGGTCTCATGGTCGGCAAAGCGCCGGCAACTCTATCACGCTCGAGTGCGAGAGGCGAGAATATCGAGGGTAGCGAATGTGGTCTCGAATCATGTTGGCTACGTAATTTGCTTTTGGAGCTTCATTGTCCCATTCGAAGGCAACCTTGGTATATTGCGATAACATTAGTGCCATCTACCTTTCGGGTAACCCGAGTTCAACACCGGCGCACCAAGCATATCGAAATGGACATTCACTTTGTCCGTGAAAAGGTTGCAAAGGGTCAAGTTCGCGTATGCCATGTCCCGTCTCGTTATCAAATTGCAGACATTTTTACAAAGGGTCTACCGGCGGTTCTCTTTGAAGATTTTAGGGACAGTCTCAGCGTTCGAAAACCGCCCGCTATGACTGCGGGGGTGTGTTAAACAGCCCAGCACGTCAAGATTGGTGCCAAAATCTTTTGTATTAAGGAAAGTATATTGTGTGTATATTGTAGTATATTTGTTACCTAGATTAGGTTATACACTTACCATAATTAGGATATACACTTACCATATTGTATAGGTAGAATTATGGTAGGAGAAGGTTTGTAACTTGTATATATATCTATTCAATCAATGAAAATAATCAAGGGGATTATTTCTTTCAGCTTCAGCTCAATTTAAAGAATGAAGTTAACAGACAGTCACAATGCTGGTCTGATCTGGCCTGAGATGTCTTAAAATAAGCTGTAAAGTGTTAAGAAAATAGTAACGTTTGGACATTGTTATTTTTTTTTTTTTTGCTTTTACCTAAAAACCTATTTGGTTATATATCGTGTCAAAAAAAAGTTTTGCAAGTTTAAAAAACTGATCTGAGCTAATTTTTCAAGTAAAAGAATCCCCTTAGAAAACGTCAATATTTTTTTTCATGTGAAATAGATGTCCAAACACAACTTTAAAATACCATTTTTACACTTAAGTTCAATTTTTTCCAAAGATCACTCGATTCATGTCCAAACGCCTATTGAAAAACTGAATTCATCAGTTTTACTGAGCTCATAATGGACCTGTTGCTCCGCCATGAAGAGTATTTTTGAGCAGTTAGTGTTTGTAATTTTGTTCAATAACTTTTGCATAGAACAAAGTAGGTGCAACACTTAGATTTGAGACCGACAAGGATTGTGGTAGGATGGATAGAATTCCTTCATTTTTAACCAAAGGTTTTGAGTTCGAGTTGTGGGTATGAAAAAATTCTGTTAGTGCGCATTTCCCCTTAAATGCACCTTACGTGAAAAGAATATGAATTTATCGAGGCACAAACGGATACCAGATAACCAGATGAAACAACAATAATAACATACTCAGTGTAGTCCCACAAAATTAGGTCTGAGGAGCATAGAGTATAAGCAGAGCTTGAAAGGTAGATGATACCAGATGAATTTTTTTTTAAAAAAGCATTTGAGCACTCAAAAGTAAAAAAACTGTCAATTTCCCAATGTCTTTATAGAATGAAACAAGTAGCTCTAGTACTTTCTCGGCATGCTCTCGCTAAGCGAGGCTAAATTAAAGGTTGTGGGCTTCTCGCCCTTTTCTTGCCAAAGCGAGATTTCTTTTCTGTTTGTTGGAGTTTTATTTGTAAATTTAATAATTATATTTAAGGTCGGAGGTGTGCTTGTTGCTTATATTAGGGCGATTAAGAACATGTACGAGGGTGTCGAGATCTGAGTTAGGACAGTAGGATTGACTCAGAACATTTTTCGGTCGTGATGGGGTTGCACCAGGGATTAGCCCTTAGTCCGTTTCTATTTGCCTTAGTGATGGACGAATTGACGCGACATATTCAAGAGGAGGTGCCGTGGAGTATGTTATTTGCAGACAACATAGTTTTGATTGATGAGGCGCATAGTGGAGTTAACAAGAGGCTGGAAGTTTGGAGAACGACCCTAGAATCTAAAGGTTTCAGGTTAAGTAGGACTAAAACGGAGTACATGAAGTGCAAGTTCAGTGACGTGACACACGATATAGATGGGGTAGTGAGGATCGAGGCACAAGTTATACCTAAAAGAGAGCTTCAAGTACCTTGGATCCATAGTACAAGGGGACAGTGAGATTGATGATGATGTTGCACACCGTATTGAAGCATGATGGATGAAATGAGGCTTGCCTCCGGAGTGCTTTGAGATAAGAAAGTGTCGCCTAGGCTGAAAGATAAGTTCTACATAGTGATGGTTAGACTAGCATTGTTGTATGGGACAGAATGTTGGCCAGTCAAAAGCGTTCACATTCAGAAGATGCATATGGCGGAGATGAGGATGATCGGATGGATGTGTGGTCATACAAGGAGAGATATGATTAGAAATGTAGTCATCGGGGCAAGGTTGGAGTGGCTTTCGTGGCGAATAAGATGAGGGAGGCGCGATTGAGATGGTTCGGGCATGTTAAGATGAGGTGTGAGGATGCGCCAGTTAGGAGGTGTGAGAGATTGACGGTCGCAGGAGTTAGGAGAGGTAGGGGTAGACCGAAGAAGAACTGGAGGAGGTGATTAGACATGACATGACACTACTCCAACTGACTAAGGACATGACCATAGATAGGAAGATTTGAAGGTCGAGGATTAGGATAGAAGGTTAGTAGGTAGTTGAGTTTTGTCGCGATGTGTGTGAGAGAGCTTGGGGCCTAACCTTCCAATTTATTTTTATGTGTGTATTATATCTGGATATTTTGCTGTCATATTTTTGTTTATTGTATTTTTTCTTGCGATCTTGTATTGACTACATTCTTTTTGAGTTGAGGGTCTATCGAAAACAGTCTTTTTGCCTCACAAAGGTAAATGTAAGGTCTGCGTATATCCTACTCTCCTCAGACTCACTCCGTGGGATTACACTGGTATGTTGTTGTTGTTGTCAGAGCTAGAAATCGATATATAGCGATCAAATTCATTAACTTTAATTTAAATTCAGTATTTGTATTAAAATTTTCATTAAGTATATAAAAAAATTAGATTCAGAACTTAGTAACTAACATCTCATGTCGATATCCTAGAATTTAAAACCCATAAAGTTTAAATTCTGACTTCACCTCTGATTATTATAAATGTGAAATTCCAGCATGATGTTCTGGAGTGCGAACTTATACAAATTAAATTGTATGATATCATCCTAAAGTTTGAATTTTATTCTTCACGAATTGATAAAGTTTAAATTTCAAGATTTGTTTTCCTGAAATTTGAACTGTTCCAGACAAAAATATCATGAAGTTTAAACTGTCATAGTTCAAACTCCATGAACATGATTGAAGTACATCTTAATCTCACTTCTCTTTTATTTTTGTGTTTATTCATTTGTTACAATGATAAGATTTCATTGGGTTTATTGCTAAAAAAACAAATAAGATTTTAAAAAACTTGAAATTTGAACTCTGCAGTTCAAGGCAGAAAAGGATGAATAAGCAGCTCTTTGCCGCTTTCAAACGAAAAAATTAAGTTGCAAAAATGTTATTGTAATTGAAAACTAATTATTTTTAATTACCTTTCAACAGTTGATTATACATTAAAGAACGAACCAAAAGGTATCCAACCCATGCTATTTATTTAAAAAGTGCTGGCTTACTAGCTTTTTATTCAGTACAATCCTGTCTCTGTCTTTGTATCATATATTAATAACTGGGAATTTGAAAAAGAAAAAAAAAACTCTCCTAAATGATTAGAAAGTATTGCTGGATTTCAAATTTTTGAATGATAAATCAAAGTTAACCCTACATTACTCCTAACCTAAATAATTATTTATTCATCCCACAAGCTGTTTTTCATGAAGGATTTTCATTTTCACCCATTACGCTTTCAATGGTTCATAATTAGAAACATATGCATCGTAAAGAATAATTAGTATTCATTTGGTCCCTACCTTAAAAGAAAAGGAAAATCAAACACCCAAAAAAGCTGTTTTTTCAAAAGAAGATTCATTAAACAAAATAGTAGCAAATTACAGCTTTTAAAAATTAAGGTAGACAAAAAGAACTGTTAAGAAAAAGAAATGTATTCTCTTTCAAAATTGTTTGCAAAAACTATAGTCTCTTCTTTTATGGTTTAAGCATCTGGTATTCGAAATTTATTAACTCGTCTAGTTTAGATTCGCATGGCGTAAGACCCACTAAAGGGTGAGAGCGCTTCTTACCATGAATTTTTCAGTTATAGGGCTCGAATCCGAGACCTTTGATTAAGGTGGAGAGAGCACACTAACTCAACCAGTCTAGATTTGTGCTGCATAAAATTTATTAAAGGGCGATCCCGCTTTTTACCATGATTTTCTCTTATCTAGAGCTTCCATCTGAGACCTCTGATTAAGAGTGGAGAGAGCACACTAACTCGACCAATCTAGATGTGTTGCATAAAAATCTATTAAAGGGCAGGAGCTTTTCTTATTATGAATTACTTCATTTCTAGGACTTAAGCCGGAGACCTCTGGTTAAAGAGAGAAGTCACACTGACCCAACCAATCTAAAATCATGTTGCATAAGACTCATTAAAGAGTAGAAGAGCTTCTTACCATGAATTTCTCTATTTAATTTATAAGACTCGAGTCCGAGATCTCTAGAGCTGCTTTCCATCCCGTCCCACAATACAATGGAAAAACGTGTAGTCAAATTTAGGAGAAAAATGGTCCAGTTTTTGCCTATTTTTCTCTGAACACCTGTCAAAAGAAGGGAGGTGTGAGAGTGGAAAAATATTAAAAGGATAAAAGGTAGAAGCAATCATATTTGAAAAAGGCAGCCAGCAGTTTACACTTCTCTCCTACTCTGTCTTGGACCCTAAGGCTCTCATGCAAGAATATTTGTTTTGTTTTTAATTAAATAAATTAGGTGAAGACTTACTATCCAATTTGTCAAGAAATCTTGTAGGCCAAGCACACAATTTTGTAGGAAAATGAATATTTCACCAATACTCTTCAAGACCCTTCAACTAATACTAGTTATCCACTAAATTATTGAATGTGGATAACACAATTAGAAATCTTGGTTATATTTGATATTCATCCTTCCAAAAAAATGTGACACAATTAGTTTGTTGAGAGTCAAATTGTGATTTTAAAGTTATTTGACTATCAAAAAACTAAAGTGTGTTATAGTCTTTAATCCTCAAAAAAGGAATTTTATACGAATAACCGGTTGAATTCACTGTTTGTTTTTCCTAACTGGTATATATAGATTATATAATGATTATACACACTTATACACATTTAATATATGAATTATACATATTATACATCCGCGGACATTTTTTAGTTAAAGAGTTGGACATCTTATTTATTTAAGTTAATTCTTCAAAAAACAAATGAATATTTGGAATTCTTGAAATGCATAGTTTTGATTGATTTATTGGAAGTGAATCTTAACAATATAATTATATCAATTTGAGTATAACTATAGTAGTTACATGAATTTGCCAATGCACCAAACTGTGGAAAACAGTTGTCTAACTAAAAAAGTCCAGTATGCAAGATCATTCATGAAGCTTTCTATATATTACTCCTGTACTACCTTAAGATTATAAAATAAAATAAGCATTTCACAGGATAAGCTCTTGTGGTCTCCCAAATGCAAACAAAGTAGTAGAAGTTATCTTAGTCATTAATGAAGATAAAACTTAGTTAAGAAAGAAAGGAAACTAAAATCTTGTGTTTTCCATAATAGGATTAATAATATTTTTGATCCCTTAGTTATTGATAAATTTTGATTCTATTCCCTTTGTTATTTGACTTAGTTTATTAAACCTTCAATTACCTGAATTGTGTCTTTTGATCTCTTTGTTCGTGAATATTCATAAATTTACCGTAATAATTAAATGTTTCACCACTTAATTACTCACACGTTATATTAAGTTTGTAATATCACTCCATATTTCACGATAGCAAAGTTCTTTAAGTTGTCAAATACAACATACTTATTTCTACATGAAGCGATCAGAAACATACATTTTAATTAATCGAAGGTTAAGTAAATATATGCTGAATCATATATCACAAAGACCGAAAGTACAACTTATAAAAAAATTAAGTATCAGAAATGCAATAAGGTCTTAGAGGGCATTGTGGTAATATCACTTGCAAGATTTGTTATACAGAAAGCAAGATGTTTTAGGTACCTTTAAACTTTAAAGTCCAATCTTGGTGATAAGCATCTTACAATAGTAGAAGCAAAGCAGAAAAAGCCAGAAGGTAACAACATTCCATTATTCCAAAGCATAAAAAGGCCTAATAAGCAGATACAAAGAGAGAAAAAAAAGAACTTAGGCAAAATGAATACTCCTAAACAAATGGAGCAACAACAACAACAAGTTGTAAAGGTAAAGAACTCAGGGATGATAAGCTACAGTGGCAGCCCAATGATCGATGATAGAGACGAAGAGATGACACGATCAGCATTGTCTGCATTTCGCGCCAAGGAGGAGGAAATCGAGAGGAAGAGAAAAGAAGTATCCGATAAGGTTCAAGCTCAATTAGGCCGCGTTGAGGAAGAAACTAAGCGTTTAGCTGAAATTCGCGAGGTACATATGTTTACTTAATTCAATTGGACGCTCCTCTTACCTTTATCGTTGCATGCTCTTTACTGCTTTCTTAGCTAGATGTTGGTGTGGCTGCCTTTCTGTCTCCTCTCTAGCCATCTTTACATATGTCAGAATCAGGCCATCGACCCAATTTTGACATTTATGATGGTGGACATACTCGATTGGAATGAGAATAACTACTCATCCAACGACTTGGCATACCTGTTAACTCAAAAAAAAATGATCTAAATTCCAGTGCTACATCTTCTATAACACCAAGCAATTCATAATAATTATCTTAGTAACATTTTAGTAACTTAACCGAAAAAATAGCATTTTTTTCCTTTTAATTCTTAGTACTAGTACAGTCAAAACTCTGAAAAATCAGTTTTAAAGAGAACTTGACCGTTATAATAAAATTGAGAGTTTTGAATGTACTATATTACAATCAGGTTATTGCTGTATTTTTAATGTATTCTTGACAAGAGATTTATTTATTTGATTATTTTTCATGTGTTGTTGAAATGGAAAATCAAGTAGAAGCTTGAAAGTTTTGTTGATCCAGCTGGGAAGGAAGTTACAATTGTGAGGAAGAAGATTGACTTAGTAAATCGTGAATTAAAGCCATTGGGACAGAGCTGCCAGAGAAAGGTGAAACATTAGACTAAACTTTTTTTTTAAATATATACTGTAGGAAAATTAACTAACATTAATTTACTAAACGACAGGGTGAGACAGGCTCACAGACAGACATGTTTATTTTATAACAGTTGGTATTCTGAAAAGTTTTTGGATTCTATGTTTGTACAGGAATCATAAGACTTTCTGTCTCTCTCACACACAGTTATCAAGACTGATGATTAGGATTTAGGACCACCAATATTATTGTTATTATAGAGTATTACTATTAGAGAAGAACACTGTTGGGAGGAAACATTTATAGGCTTACTCAAAGATTTGTGTTTCTCGGATTTTTCAAAAATATTGCGGCATCAGTGTTAGTTCCTCTAAAAATGAAAGAGAACTATTTTTTGAAGATTTGACATGCACCCTTTGATATTTTAAAAGAGTCCGAGGCCTCGAGCAACATAGTTGGGCACATAGACGAATTCAAGATCTTTAGTCAGTGATTCGGAAGAGTATTGTCATCTTATTATATGCATATGGTTTAATTATTTTGTACATGTATGTATATGTTAAATAAGGCAATATACACACAATATACAAGTGTATATTGCCTTATTCAAAGGCCACGAAATCAGCCCATATTTTCCCATATTGGGCATCTCGGTTTTGGCAGATTTTGGTACATAAAATATTGTATATTTGGAAAATATATGTGTAGTATATTGTAATGTATTTGTTACCTAAAGTAGGTTTATACACTACCATAATTGTAGAGTTAGAATTATGGTAGAATAAGATTTAGGAATAGAATAAGAATATTTTGTATCTTGTATATATACCTATTCAAGTAATGAAAATAATCAAGGGGATTATTTCTTACATGGTATCAAGAGCCTAGGTCTAAACAAAAGTTTTTCTCTCAACTTTTATCCTCCCTTTGGCCGAGACACCCCCCCCTCGGGTTTTCTCTTCCAAAATTCGTCTTCCGCTCTCAAAAACACCTATCTTAAATTTCCCTTTCCTCTTTGTTCTTCCAATATGTCTAAGAACAATTATCACCCTGCCCTCACGGTGTCCAATATCAAGAGCAGTATCCCTATTGTCCTTGATATGGAAAGCGTCCAATATGCGACGTGGGCGGAGTTGTTTAAAATTCACACTATCTCTTATCAAGTTCTTCATCACATCATTCCTCCCGCTAGACCCCTTCCTGCGGAGGATCCTGAGTTATGGATTACACTTGATGCTACCGTTCTCCGGTGGATCTACGCCACTATTTCGGTGGACCTTCTACAAACGATTATTGAGCCGGATACCACGGCTATGGCTGCATGGAATAGATTGCGTGACATATTCCAAGACAACCAACATTCACGTGTCGTCACACTCGAGCAGGAATTCTCTCTCGTACGAATGGACGAATTTCCGAACATTTCTGCATATTGCAAGAAACTAAAGGAGTTGGCAGATCAACTCCGTAATGTTGGCGCACCAATAACAAATAATCGTCTAGTTCTACAGTTGGTTGCCGGTCTTTCGGAGGCCTATAATGGTGTTGGAACTCTCCTTCGCCAAAGTAACCCTCTTCCCGACTTCTATCAGGCCCGCTCCATGCTTACGTTGGAAGAAGTCGGTTTGGCTAAAAAGGCGGCTACCGGAGCAAGCCAGTCGTCATGGTGGCATCATCTCCTAGTTCTTCGGGTTTTGTGAATAATTCGGGCCAAAACCATAATAATGGCGGCGGCAAGAATAATCGCAAAAATAATAAAAATCGCGGGGGTAAACGCGGCAGTTCTGGTGGCGGTTCCGGTGGTCAACAAGCAGGCGGTGGGTCCCATCCAGGGTACAGTGGCCCACCACCCCCTTGGGCCCAGCAGTGGGGCCCATGGCAGTGGAGCCCTTACCATCCAGCAGCAGTTTCCAGCGTCCAGTGGGCTGGCCAACAGTCCAGGCCCAACACCCAAAGCGGTGGCGGCCCCGGCGGCGGTGGCCCAGCAGCGGCAACAACAGCAGCTACGACCCAGCATCACCACGGACAGGAGTTCTTGGGCCCCGACCTCCGCAAGCCCATCATGCAGCAGGCCCCACTCAAACCGATATCGAGGCCGCAATGCACACACTAGGAGTTATCTCAACCGAACCCAAATTGGTATATGGACACCGGTGCCACTACTCACATGGCTTCCGAATCAGGTACTCTCTCATCTTATTCCAATTTGAGCACCCCCGGGAGGATAATTGTTGGTAATGGCAGTTCTATTCCAATTCTAGGGTATGGTCAGAAAACGTTGTCTCCTCCCAATCCACCACTCCTCTTGAAAAATACTTTACATGCGCCTAAATTGATTAAAAATTTAGTGTCTGTCCGAAAGTTCACAAATGACAATTCTATTTTTATTGAATTTGATCCTTTCGGTTTCTCTGTGAAGGATTTCAAGACGGGGAGTCATCTCATGAGGTGTGATAGTAGGGGGGGATCTGTATCCTATCATGCCCGGTTTCAGTCCATCGAGTCCAGCCTTGCCGTCAGCTTTTGCAGCCATCTCTCCTTCCATGTGGCATACTCGCTTGGGTCATCCGGGATCTTCTATTTTATCAGTTTTAGATAAAAATAGCTTTATTTCTTGTAAGGGTACGGGTCGTACTCCAATTTGTCAGTCTTGTTCATTAGGAAAAATTGTTAAGTTGCCATTTGTAGACTCCAATTCTCATACTTCTATGCCATTTGACATCATTCATAGCGACTTATGGACGTCTCCGGTTCTTAGTTCAGTGGGTCATCGCTATTATGTTCTCTTTTTAGATGATTATTCTAGATTTTTGTGGACGTTTTCAATTGCAAATAAATCACAAGTGTTTTCCGTCTTCATCAAATTTAGAGCGTTCATTCGTACTCAATTCGAAAGAGACATAAAAAATATTCAATGTGATAATGGGAAAGAGTATGACAATAGGGAGTTTCGGGATTTCTATGCTACTAATGGGATCAATTTTAGGTTTTCGTGTCCTCATACATCTCCACAAAATGGAAAGGTCGAACGCAAAATTCGTTCCATCAATAACATTGTCCGAACTCTCTTAATTCATGCCTCCATACCCCCATATTTTTGGCATCATGCTCTACAAATGACCACATATCTTCTTAACATAATTCCGTCTAAAGGTCTGACATATTCTTCCCCCCTAAAAATCCTATATAATAAGAACCCTTCTTATTCTCACCTTAGGATTTTTGGATGCTTGTGTTATCTGTTATTCCCATCCACCACAATTAACAAACTTCAGGCTCGGTCTACCCCGTGTGTATTTTTGGGTTATCCGTCGAATCATCGTGGTTATAAGTGCTTTGATTTATCCTCCAAGAAAATCATAATAAATCGCCATGTCATTTTTGATGAAACCCAATTCCCTTTTACGAAAGTTCATACTCCCGAGCCTAAGTCGTATAATTTTTTGGATGATCAAATATCCCCGTATATTATTCGGAATTTTTCGGACATCTCCCGCACCCAAAATCCTCCAGCGGGCCCACTGCCCGCTGGACCCACAGTACCGCCAAGCCCAGCAATTCCAATGACTGAAACAGTTTCAGCAATTGGGCTAGTCCACCCCAATTCTGGAACTGCTCCAGACGAGACTTCCAGTTACCGATTTGGGCAGCCCACCGCCCGCCGGCCGGTCCGTCCCGAGCCCAGAAAATTCCCAAAAATTCCCTCAATTCGTCCTCGAGTCATAGACCGATCACTCGTAGTCAGCGGGGTATTTTTACACCTAAAAGACATTTTAATTTACATTCTGATGTCTCTAAATCCCCATTGCCCCGCAACCCTGCGTCCGCATTAAATGACCCTAATTGAAAAATTGCTATGACTGATGAATATAATACTCTTATTGAAAATAAGACGTGGGAGTTGGTGCCCCGTCCATATGGTATTAATGTTATCAGGTCTATGTGGATTTTTGCTCATAAGGAGAATTCAGATGGGTCCTTTGCTCGACATAAGGCGCGACTTGTTGGTGATGGTAAGACTCAGCAGGTTGGGATAGATTGTGGTGAGACGTTTAGTCCGGTGGTCAAACCGGCTACCATTCGCACGTTGCTTAGCTTGGCTCTTTCAAAGACTTGGCCAATTCATCAGTTGGATGTCAAGAATGCTTTCCTACACGGTGATCTCAAGGAAAAGTCTATATGCATCAGCCGTTGGATTTCAGAGATTCAAACCGTCCTCATCATGTATGTTTGTTGAAGAAGTCTTTATATGGGCTTAAGCAGTCTCCAAGGGCCTGGTACACGAGGTTTGTCGACTTTGTTTCAACTATTGGGTTCACTCACAACAGTCGGATAATTCCTTGTTCATCTACCGCCGTGGTTCGTCCTTGGCCTACATTCTGTTGTATGTGGATGATATCATCTTGACCGCCTCTTCGATGCCTTGCGCCAGTCTATCATGACCATGTTCAGTGCTGAGTTTGGTATGAAAGACTTAGGGCCGTTGAGTTATTTTTTGGGGATTGCCGTCAAGCGTCATTCAGGTGGCTTGTTTTTGTCTCAACGAAAGTATGCTGCTGAGATCATAGAGAGGGCTGGGATGTCGTCCTATAAGTCCACTTCCACGCCAGTTGATGCAAACCCAAAGCTAAGTGCCGCAGCAGGTGCACCATACGAGGACCCGACCCGCTATCGCAGTCTTGTAGGGGCCCTTAATTGTCTTACCTTTACCAGACCGGATATTACGTATGCGGTTCAACATGTGTGTTTATTCATGCATGATCCCAGGGTTGAGCACATGAATGCAATCAAACGCATCATTCGGTATATTCAGGGGACACTGGACTATGGGTTGCACTTATTTCCTTCATCTACATCCACACTTGTCTCTTACACGGATGCCGATTGGGGTGGTTGTCCCGATACCAGACGGTCGACTTCTGGCTACTGTATGTTCCTTGGCAACAACTTGGTCTCCTGGTCGGCAAAGTGTCAGGCAACTCTATCACGCTCAAGTGTAGAGGCAGAATATCGAGGGGTAGCGAATGTGGTCTCCGAATCATGTTGGCTACGTAATTTGCTTTTGGAGCTTCATTATCCCATTCAGAAGGCAATCTTAGTATATTGCGATAACATTAGTGCCATCTACCTTTCAGGTAACCCAGTTCAACACCAACGTACTAAGCATATCGAAATGGACATTCACTTTGTCTGTGAAAAGGTTGCAAAGGGTCACGTTCGCGTATGCCATGTCCCATCTCGTTATCAAATTGCAGATATCTTTACAAAGGGTCTACCAGCGGTTCTCTTTGAAGATTTTAGGGACAGTCTCAACGTTCGAAGACCGCCCGCTATGACTGCGGGGGTGTGTTAAATAAGGCAATATACACACAATATACAAGTGTATATTGCCTTATTCAAAGGCCACGAAATCAGCCCATATTTGCCCATATTGGGCATCTCGGTTTTGGCAGATTTTGGTACATAAAATATTGTATATTTGGAAAATATATGTGTAGTATATTGTAATGTATTTGTTACCTAAAGTAGGTTTATACACTACCATAATTGTAGAGTTAGAATTATGGTAGAATAAGATTTAGGAATAGAATAGGAATATTTTGTATCTTGTATATATACCTATTCAAGTAATGAAAATAATCAAGGGATTATTTCTTTCAGTATAGTTTGGATCAAAAGTAATTGATTCAGTTACATTCGTAGAACTCACCCTAAATCCGTCTAAGTTTGGATATCCATTGGTTAATTCTGATGGTTGGAAATAGTAAGATGAAATTAATGATTGAATAATGGAATTATAATCTTTATTTTCAGGAAAAGGAATACAAGGAAGCCGTTGATGCATTCAATGCAAAAAGCAAGGAAAAAGCTCAGCTGATTACCAAATTAATGGAGGTAAGCTTTTTGCTTCTTGTCCCTTTGAGCTAACACTATTCACTACAACAAAAACAAAAATTAGCAACTTTTGTCGTAAAACAACAAAATTTGTCGCTATTCCTATTTAACGATGGATTAATAAAAAAATCTTGTTAGCATCGTGCTATTTCGTGATGGATGAGTGACGTATTTCATAGCTAATTCCTCTTTTTAGTGATTATATTTGAAGTGTATATGTTTGTATTTTTGATATATTTCCCTTTTTTTTTGTGAACAATGGACAGTTGGTAAGTGAAAGTGAAACACTGAGGATGAAGAAATTGGAGGAGCTGAGCAAGCATATAGAATCCCTGCGCTAATACTACTTCTTTGATAACCAAGAATTGAAACTGTCACATTCGACTGTTAGTTTGTTACATTTTGATGTTTGTTACTTTTTTAATCTCACTGGTTTTGTTATTTTTTTGATTTTTTGATTTTTTTTTTTTGGTTTTAAGTTTGACAAGTCAGGTCTAATTTCACATCCTTAAAAGGATCATATGTTGGTATTTCTTTGAATTCAGATGTAAATTGTGGAGATGTGCCTTTGTATTCATGAATTTCACTATATTGAACTGATATTTTTTCAATTCTCTTCATAGTAGTATTTATCTTTCCGGTTAATATATCATTAATAGTATACCGACGATACAATTATGGCGATTCACTCTTCTCTTTGTGTTGGTTTGTCGCACTCATATTATGAAAAGTAAGAATAACAAAAAGTAATTAGAGTGAAGCTATGACGCCCCTGCCGGATGGTGGGCTGATGAGGGCGGGACAAGCTGATAGGTGCACATGACACCTTAGAAGAATCCCACATCGGAATGTGAGAAGGAAGTGAAGAGCTTATAAGGCATAACTCACATTCATATGGTATGCGCGCTTTTCGGGTGTGATATGACGTAGCCCAAAAGACAACTCCGTGGGGGCCTAGGCCCAAAGCCGGACAACACGTGTCATGGACTTGAATTGTGTCAGCAGCTGCATATATGTCTGTCACATAAGGATAAATCAAGTAAGTTTTCTCAGCTTTAGCTTCTGGTTGAAGATTGAATCCAGAGTCTAGAGCTTAAAGATTATTCATAGCCAGAATGCAAATACAGAAAGATCATAAGCAAAGCCTTTAAGAGCACACACATAGATAAGCATGCAGCATCTGCTTTTATTGCGAGTTTACTCATACAAAAGACAAAAGAACAAATACAAATCTTGAAGATTTCTCAGAACATTTGAGAAACTTTCCCTTATCTGTAATGCCATTTTACAGTTTCAAATATGAATTGAGCGAAATGGAACGATGGAAATGGACATTGGAGACTGTTATGAAAAGACAAGAGTGAGATCAATATACAGTATTATCTTGATATATGTGAATATTAGACATAGCATCCAATTCATCCTCTTACTAAGACTACAAAATGTTCTTGTGAATTATGGTTACCAGGTATTTAAGCAGTGATTTCAAATCCAGAGGTCAATCGTACTGATGCAAGTGCAGGAGTTAGTTAAAGTCGTTAGAGCTGTTAGTTGTGAAGTAGTTACTGATCCCATTTAATTGATTCATTCTATAAATACATTGTAATCTTGTAACTGAAGGCATTCATGAAATAAGATCCATCTATCTTTTCCCTTCTATATTCTTTTCCAGCTAATTAACCTTCTCGGTAAATCACTGACTTAGCATTCATCCTCAATGAACTATCAACTCCTAGATTAACTAATTTCACTCGAGATTACATTATGATTACTGTTGCTTTTCATTTCTACTTGTGCCGGGGTCTATCGAAAACAACCTTTCTACCCCGTCAAAAGGAAGATGTAATGTCTGCGTACACTCTACCCTCTCCGGACCCCACCTGGTGTAAGTATACTGAGTATGTTGTTGTTGTTGTACGTTGGCAACTTTACGTACAACCAGCATAAGCTGATTTTTCCACGTATTAGTGTTCGGCCATCACTAACTAATTATGAAGGACATATTCGTCGTAACAGTATATTTAAGTTGACAGGTGTAGAGCACAAGTAGACTTATTTAAGCCTCTTGCCCATCTCTAGAAAGGGTGATACATGAGGATGAGCTAGCCAATATGGTAACATCAGAACATTCAAATTATGTTGTTTGGACTCTATGAGCTTATCTTTTACAACAAACAAAAAGACTTCTTGAAGAATCCATGATATAGTTACATATAGTTGGTTCTTCTTGTGTCTGACCTTTTTAGCAGCAATTAAATTCTAATTAGAACAATTAGTTCCACAGATTAGTAAAAGAGCAAAATAATGAATAAGAATGATTGGTAGCCATTTAGTGTATATGTACCTAACTATGAAAATGAAAGACGAATGTGCACAAAACGCAAGACCTAACTATGCTAGTTTTTCTTTTATTTTTTGGCAAAATGGATGATTAACATGTTGAAATTTGAAAGCAAACAAGAAGGTTTACTGATGCAGAAACATAATATTGCCTTTATCAGTTTCATTTTATTAGAAGACTGAAAATTTATGACTCTTTCACAAACTGGACAAGCTTTTTAATAGCCAAATCAATCTCTCCATCAACTTGTTTCTTCATTCTCTGACTAAGTTCCTTTGCTTTCTTTCTCAATTCTTGTCCTTCCTGCAAAATCATCTCCTTGACCACAATTGCTACCTCTTAATTCCCTACTAAACTTCTCATGCTTTTCTTTGTGAAACTTTTTTCCAAACTTTTGTCCAAATGACCCCTAAGTTTAGGATGGAAAGGGTGAAAATGGGGTTTCGAGTCCGGTTAATCCAAATTTAACCCGAAAAAGTCCCACTTTAGGGGTAAACACTAAGGTGACTTCATCTTTATGGCTCAAACCCAAGAACTCTGATTAATGATAGAGCCATAGAGGGGTATTTACCATCAACCACAACCTTTTATGGTAGAAAACCTAATTTTAGAAAACATAGAGAGTAAATTTGCAACTAGAAAACATTGAGGTACTAAACTATTAATTACCTAAAGATAATGACCTAAAGTGACAAAAAACTTTTATTATTATTCCTCTTTTCCTTCTCCAACTTCTTGTCACTGTAACACTAACCAAAAGAGAAGCGCAGCAATGGAAATTGGTGAAGAAAATATGCAAAACCCTAACAATGGAACAACAATAGCTGAAATTAAACTCAACCCCACCTCAAATTCAAAGCCAAAAGTAGTAGTAATAATAGGACCAACAGGTGCTGGCAAATCAAAACTTGCTATTGATTTGGCTTCTCACTTCCTTATTGAAATCATCAATGCTGATTCTATGCAGGTATATATATCTTTGTATATAATCCCGTAAAGTTTGAATCTTTTTGTATATAGTGGTAACCCTTTTCGTTTCTTGGATAGGT
This sequence comes from Anisodus tanguticus, assembly GCA_034509755.1. Classification (NCBI taxonomy): domain Eukaryota; kingdom Viridiplantae; phylum Streptophyta; class Magnoliopsida; order Solanales; family Solanaceae; genus Anisodus; species Anisodus tanguticus. The sequence continues at coordinate 55,202,709 of CM067544.1, forward strand.
TTATCAAGGATTGGATGTTATTACCAAGAAAGTTACTCTCCAAGAGCAAAAATACTAGTTTTGCAGTAAGACCATGTTTTCACGTGCCCCAAAATTCATGCATAAAAATGCCCCTGTTTGGACATGCATTTCACTTGTTAAAATATTGAAGTTTTGTGAGGGAAAAACTCTTTTTACTTGAAAATCAAGCTTGAAAAACTTTTTTGTCTAGTTTGGAGTGAAAAACTGACACAATGTATAACCAGGGCAGGTTTTTGAAAAAAAAAAACTTAAAAAGAAGAAGATCATTTTTGTCCAAACGGCCCTTTATATGCTGGTGTTTCTGGACTAGAAGTTTAACAGCTTGTTTGGATGGTTGTTACGTATCGTTTTATATAAATTGTATTTGTATTGTATTTCTTGTACTGTATTGTTTTGATGAATACAACATTTGGATAGATTGTATAGTTACTCGTCGTTACATAATGCCACGCACCAACAATGTGAAGAATAAACATATAATATTACAAAAGAAAAGTGTCTTACGAGGAAAAGTTATTATAGAAAAAATGTAGGATAAAGAGTAAAATAGGATTATTAAATAATAAGGGCAAGATGAAAAAACAATTAGGTAACGACACGATCACACCAAATCCGTCGTTACATACAATGACACTTTTCGTCGTTAATGGATTTGATAATACGATACAATAAAATTTAAGTAATAGTCAACACAAACATTGTATTTAAAGTAACAATACAATACAATAGGTAACAACCATCAAACAAGTTGTAAGAAAGGAAGAGACTCTCGACACATAAGTGGAATATATATAATATACCAAAAGTAGCCTTTCGTTTTTAACTTGCCATGTCAATTCCTATTAAAACATGTTATTAATGGTAAAATAGAATACTAATGTTAAAGAGTTATCAAGTGTGTGTTTTGAATGGACCAAAAAGGAACGATACTGTATAAAATGCAACAGAGTGTACTGTTTTTCTGCATAACTTTGTGAGTATCTGAATTTGTTTATTGGGTTGTTGTGACACTGACAGGAGTGCCTCATCATCTTCTTGGTACTATCAGCCCCAGTGTTGAATTTACTGCCAAGGATTTTCGTGACTCAGCTATTTCTGTGAGGCCTCTTTCTTTCTGATGTCAATTTTTTTTCTTTTTTTAGTAACCGTGGTGTCTGGGCTAGCTTGCGCGCACCTCGACTAATTCCACGGGGTACCCGCTGTAACAAAAAATAATAATAATAATAGCATATGTCTTGCTTTTCAAGCAAATGTTAGTGGTGTTAGTGAAGCAAACTAACTTTGGTGGCTTTTGTCACTAGGCTACATAACAAGCCCATCTTTCTCTATAGTATATTTTGATTTCTGTCTTTCAGCTATCTTCTTTAGGAAAATATGTGTGGAAAGAAAAGGTCTTGGAAGGTATATATCCATTAATGGTCTTATCTCTACTTTTTCTGCTAATTTGATTTATCCTTGTTATTTCTATTTTCAGATAATAAGTGAGGTATGGTCTCACATAGGTTGCCAGTTATAGTTGGAGGAACAAATTATTATATTCAGGTACACTTTTACGCTTTCTCCACTCCAGTCTCTTGCCTTGTATGTGCATGAGTCCATCATGATAGGAATTTCCAAAGACACTAGGACCAAAATGGCATTTGATTGCAGAAGTTGTCTACCTCAATAGTTTGCACTATTCAGAAATTTTTCCTATTCACTAGGTTAGTTATAAGAAAAAAATTATAGAGTTAGATTTGCTGTCCTAAAATCTGCAATAGACTCCTCGCCTGGACTCTTTTTATCTATTTATAAATATGTTGGCAAGCAGCTAAATCTTTTGGTTTGTCTTTTCGTTTTTTCTATTTTCTAAATTCTGTTTTCATTTTGCCTGAAAATCTTCCTAACTGTTGGTGTTAGTTATAGTTTTCTGGATTTGATTTGTTTGCATTCAGGCTCTTGTGAGTCCATTCCTTCTTGATGATTCTGTTGAAGATGCAGAGGCTAATTGCTTAAGCGATTCTCAAGGTAAACAATTGGTTGTCTTTGTTTTTCTTCGAGATTTATTTTCTCAGGATCAAGATTCATAGGTATTATTATCTTTCTTTCTCTACAGAAGATGAGCAACCTGATCTTGAAGCTGAACTTATGAGTGAGGATTATGATTCTGCTTACAACCGTCTTAAAGATATTGATCCAGTTGCAGCCAACAGAATTCATCCAAATAATGGCAGAAAGGTCTGGTGATGTTTGGCTTAGTATAACTTCTGGTTTATTTGCATGATGCAATCAGCTGAAACCTTTCGGCCGGACACATTGATTTTTATTATCTAAATTGCTTCTTCAATCTAAGATGTAACAACTACAATGACATTGATCTAACACGAATTGGGTTTGATTTTGCACGTTGCTTCAGGTTGCAAGCTACGCATACACATGGTAATATGTAAATTTGTTCATAGGACTGAGTTAATTTGTACTGAAAACTTTTGTGTCCTGGAATGTACTGTGAGCAATTCTTGTGATTTCTGGTCTCTGAACCTATATATTCAGACTTCAAAGTTGTTATGGCAATGCTTCGTTTGTCTGAACAGGTGGTTACTAGTAGCAGAATGTTAAAACTAATTGCTTTTATCCTACAAAATATGCAGCCACTTAGGTAGAAATTAGGATGTAAAAAGTAATAATGCTTCATATAAACTTGTGATTCCTATCTATAGTATAGAGGCTCCAATTGATGTATCTATTGCCACAACCTGCAGATCAACCAATATCTGAATCTGTATGCACGATTTGGTGTTATTCCGAGCAAACTTCTTCAGGAGAGGACTGTAGAGGTGCGTGCTTCTTGTTCACTCGTCCATTAAGTTACTTGTTCTTTCAAGTGGTTGATAGAGCTTTCCCTTCACTTTGCTAAAGCTCAAAATTCAGTCAGTTTACGCCACTCTTGCTTTTATCTTTTTCCATTCTTCCATCTGTGTATTCCAATTAAGTCGTTGCAATGCCATGTTTCCTATTAGAAAATATGAGCAGTTGGTACGATGGAATGGTCGAAAGAGATCCCCTTATTTACACTTGATAAACAGAAAAATGACTCTGGTTTAGATCAATTATTTTAGGGATATGTGGAGCAGACCAGCAAAATGAAAAGAGAAAAATTAGGACACTCGTATAGTTGTTTTTGATAGAGTAATAAAAATCATATAAAAAGGGCAAAAAATGTGCCAGTATACAAGAAGTATACCAAAAAGTATAAAACTTCACAACCACTCTTAAAGGTTGTAGGATGTTAATCTGCCCGTAGAAACTAGCTATAGCCTGTTGGATTGATGAAATTTCCATAGCGCCTCTTCATGTTATTTTGTTGCTTGTGGCAGGGCAGAACTGGGGTCAAGTTGATAATTCAAGACATGATTTCTGCTTCTTATGCATGAATGCATCTCTTTCCACTTTGGATCCATTTGTCAATAGAAGAGTTGATCACATGGTTGATGCTGGTCTACTGAAGGAAGTTTTTGACGTCTACACTATGAATGCAAACTATACAAAAGGCTTGAGGCAGGCCATAGGTGTTAGGGAATTCGAGCCATTTCTTAGGCGTTACATACCGGAACATAAAAAATATTATGATGAATCTCATGTTCAGACACCAAGTGATCAGACATTGAAGCAAAATATACAGCATATTGTGGATTCCCCTGATGATAATGAATGGAAAGCTCTTCTAACTGAAGCAATTGAGCAAGTCAAGTTGAACACACGGAGACTAGTTCGACGTCAAGTAAGTACTACTCCCTTCTACAGTAGTAGTTGTATGTTTAAACAAGGTATATAACCGAGGAGAAATGTTTATGTGGAGAACTTTCGGTTTTTCAAGTCTGACTCCATGTGGTTGGAAAGTTTTCGGTTCTTGCAAAACCGGATTCAGTTGAACTGAATATCAAATTCTGTGAAGCTTTCTGGTCAAAGGTGCAGGAATTGGTTGATATATTTTGAACAGAATTTTTTTGAAACCAATTGCTGTCTCTTTATACTCCAGGAGTAAATAGACATATTTTATAAAACATTATTTGGAAGATACAAAGCATATCAAAGTTCATAAAAGGATAGTGCATGAACTCCTAATACTATTCCCTTTATTATGAGGCCTTTGGCCAAGTTTTTTAGATAAAAAATAAGTGCTTTTGAGTAGTAGTAGAAGCTGTTTTTTAAAAGCTAAAAAATAGGTTTTCCCTAGAAGCACATTTGGAATCTTGGTCAAACACAAATTACTGCTATAATAACACAAATTATTGCTATAATATTGGCGAAAGTGCTTTTCAAACATGAATTGCTACTCTCCAAAGTAATTTTTTTCTAAAAGCACTTTTGACAAAAAACACTTTTCAAAATAAACATATGTTGGAAGCTTAGCCAAACAGGCTTATTAGTCAGAGAAGCCTTTTTAATCTATACTACATCATTTAATCCCGGAACGAGGAAGTTCTTGCTTTCGGTACGCTAGCTGTTACTGATATTGAGATTCTTTGAGTTGCATTATTTTGAAATGTCTGTTGCTGATTGTATGGTTGTTGTCAGAGGAGAAGGCTTAATAGTCTGCAGATGCTGTTTGGATGGAACATACATTATATTGATGCCACAAAGTCCATAATAAGTATGTGATCGGGTTTTATACTTGAATGAAATTTGACTTCAATTTCGTAAGTCCTTGTCTGTATTTCTCTGAATTAATTTGCACTTCTTGAACAGGTGGTGCTGATGATATATGGGCAGTAGAAGTGGTCAAACCATCTGTAGGGATAATCAAATCCTTTCTCACTGGCGAATCCAGTACAGAAAATGGCAGCAATGCGTCTGAAGGAATGAAGTTGACGCAAAAGGATCTCTGGACTCGGTATGTATGTGAGGTTAGTAGCCGCTGCTACATTCCTCTCTCGTCCATTTTCGTTGAAAGTAAAGATGAAGATAAACCGTAGTTTCATCTATTATTAATTTGGTGATAACTGCCTATCATGCAATATGTTTACAGTTTTCCTGATATTACACGCTTATCGTTCGTTTGCTCACAGGCATGCGGGAATAAGGTCCTTAGAGGCGCACATGAGTGGGAAGAGCATCCACAGGGTCGTCACCATTGAAAAAGAATTTCTCGGCTTAAGAAGTCTGGAAGCTTGTGCTTGTGAAGCAAAATCTATGTACACTTCCTCGGCTTTTAGCACAGTTCTTTACATTTTGCTTACAGTCTCTTCAGTTATTATATCTGTTTCGCTAATTCACCGATCAGTTTCACAGTGAAGTTAAATATACAATTGTCTTGCACAATACAGTTATTTGCATTGCCGGGGTTGCTTTTGTTCATTTCACGCTAATAACACCGGCTCAAGATTTGCTTATAATCTTCTTTGTTGGAGAGGGTATAGCCTATTGATCAACTTGCATCATCAGTTTGACAAAGGAGTTGGCAACAGTTAGGTTGAGTTAATTGTCAAATGTGCTACAGTTTGTAAAATAGCAAGAGTAGTTGAGTATCATAGCATAGCTAACATTAGCATCTATAAATCTGGTTTGTACATTTAGATGCAATCAATGAGTAATACAATCACACTATTATGTTGTTTTCTCTAATCCTCCCCTCAAGAGTTTTGCAGACATATAAAGATCTACACTTCCGTTTTACAATGCAGAAGGGGGAGGGCTTAGCTTAATGATCTAGGAAAAAACTTTTGGATTTACTAGAGCTACGATCAATTCAAGCATCGCGATAAAGATAATATAGACTTTAACCGGATGAGGTGTGCTCGGAAATACTCTTTTTTTCTCGATCCGAAGAAGTTCCAAAAAAAAGGCTCCATCCTTGAATAACACAGATACAAAATAACTAAATTCTTTTCCCGAGTAAAAAGGTTGGCCAATGCACGAAGCATATTGTGTTTACGCAGGAGTTCAGGAAAAATATCACACCCTCAAAGAATATGATGTGGACAACTTATTCTAATGGAGTATCAATAATTGATTTCACGGCTCGAACTCGTTACGGACAATAACATCACATGTAAATCAACAATTTTACCGCTAGCTCCAAAGTACCTTTCAATCAAATTACCATTTATAGTACAAAGGAGGCTGTGCAAAGGTCTTCATATAACATTTGTCTTCATTCCATTCATCCATTGTCATCATTCAGTAATTTGTCAGTTCTCTTTTGTGGGTCAGAATTGGCAGGGCCTAAGTGGAATCCAAGGTGGGCTGATGTAACTTTTTTGGGCCAATGGGCTGCCAGAGTTAGTGGACTTTGTACTATGAGTTCAGAGGTGCACGTGGATTTACACGAGTGGGTGTTTATTTTGTCGGCTAGAGATTCGAATTGTTTGCGCATGGGCCTCTTTGACCCTAATTTTGTTGTCTTTGATGTTATTTTGAAATTGATACTCAATTTTTAACAGTTCAAACGGCTTTTTTTTTTGTTTCCACCCACTCGATGTTTGATATTCATATTGAAATCCGATTATATCCGGATTCACATAGCATAAGACCCTTTTGAGGTAAAAGTTCTATGTCAAAGATATTTCCATACTCAAAACTTAAACATGAAACATCTGGTTAAGAGAGGAACAACTTCATCCATTGTATCCATCCTTTGGGGTAATACAGTTCAGACGACCTCACTTTCATTTTACATGAATCTATTTAAATAAACCTAGAGATTTTAAAGTTAATTAAATAAAAGAGGATATCCGTAAAGATAAAATAGTCAAATTTTTTTTTATATTAGTAACAGACAATTGAAATAATTATTATAAATAAATAAAAATAAGGGAGGTAAGCATAATATCTTATACTAAAAAGAAAGTTAGTGTTACGAGGCTAAACAGATAGTAGGTCTCTAAATTATCTCTATTTATAAATGTTTAGTTTGTTAGTTAACAAATTTGGTAGCAGAATATAATATTAAATATGTGTTTGTTTTTATAATGGATAAACTTCGATAAAGTTTTATTATTAATTTAAACCTTGATCGTTCTAAAAGATTTCAATAGAAGAGCTAGAGAAAGGACATTTGGGTCACTCCATTGTTTTATTGGGGGTTAGCTAATTCTGAATTATTATCTTACATTGAATATAGTAAAAAAATAGTACTAATTATGATAGCTAATTTGGGATAGTTATCCTACACTGAATATGATATACAAATAATATCAAAATTAGGTATAACTAATCTCGTAATTGCTTATATTAGAAACAAAACTTTAATCAAACACGAAATTAAATAATTTCACATTCTATTTTGAAATAATTTTTCTTTATCCCATAAACTTAGCGGCCCTTGCACTCCAAAAAAAAATTAAAACTAGATACGAACTTCGTCATTAAATCGTTACTAAATAGCTTGTAGCTATAAAATAATTTGATAATCTATCGTCAATCCTAACTACAGAATTTGTCCCACTAATTCTTACTTTTTAGTAGTATGAATAAATCTATAATAAGAGTTTCTTGTGGAATTTTCTCCTACAACTTTAGTTATAAAGATTTGCCAAACCCTTTACATGTTGAATTTCTTTGGGAATTTGTTCCTTCAACATTATTTACATGTTACAGTTAATGTTATTATAGTTATGTCACTTTCATGTTACTCATTAGTGATGCCATCAGTGCATGCACCTTCATTTTTATAAAATAATTTTTTAGTTTAATTAATAATTATATAAAGCAAATAATATTTTAGTACATCAAGCTCAACCTTTTTTCATGTGTCTCTCCTCCCCCCTCCCTCCAAAGTTTTGAATCCTAAACTGACTGTCGGTGATAGAGGAAGGGGATGATGATGTCAAGTCATCATGCCTCTTATGTCCTGGATAATGAAGGTAACCTTCGTGTTTAATTGTCATCGTTGAGTTTGAAGTCCTGAACAAATCATCGGTTGATAAGCTGGAGGAAGGCAATGATGAGGTCAAGCCATCACTGCCCCTTATGCCCCGGGCGACAAGCATGCAACAATGGCCGGATCAAAAAGTCGCAAACCCGGTCCGGAGAAACAAAAAAAATACATAAACTATTTCTTATAAAATAGGAGAGGTGCAAGCAATATGGTTAAGTCAAGTGGCTTGCTAATAACAAGTTACTTGACAATTTTAAGACAAAGTTAATAAGAATTAGGACAATTTTTTCTTTATAATTGTTATCAAATTATTTAATTTATTAGTTGATTTTTAACTGAAAAATAAAGTTTAAAATTTTGAATATAAAGCTAGCATATTTATCTAAGACAACTCCTCATCTTTATCATTAGCATCGTAATTTTAGGACTTTTCAAATTCATAACATATCTTTTTAGAAGACAATTATTTATTAACAAGTGAAATTCTCTACTCTAATCCCAATTGTTCGATTGTGATATAAAATGAAAAAAAAATCAATAACTAAATAATCTGAAAATTATAAATCACCTCAATCAATAATATTTGGAATATTCTTAGGATTAAAAAGAATCAAATTATAATTTGAATTGAAAGAGTGAACTATAGAATTGAGATTAAAAAAAATGAATTTGAAAATGAAGATAAACACTTTTGAATTGGCATACTTTTTTTTTTTTTAATATAAGTTAGAATTAAAATATAAAATATTTAAATTTTGAATCAAATTCTATTCCTAATAATCGTAAATTTGAACAGATTATGGTTATTTAATTTTGAATTTATGAATATTTATTTTTGAATTGTGTGTGGTTAGTTTCCAAAGGACAAATATTCTCTTTATTAGCATAAGTCTCGTTGAATCAGTAGAAGACCAAGATTCCCTTGGTCCTTCTAAGGACCAGAATTTGAATTTTCTGATAAAGATTTGCTTCTTCAAATAAAGTATCACTAATAATTTTGTGTTTCTACTGGATAACAAATAAGTTTTGTTATTAATTAAAAAGTGATGGTCATAAAACCAACTTTAATTATCAATTTTACGAGGGGTGGAAAACCATGCCAATACTTTAATGCTGTATTTGAATTTGTTCAAAGAAAATGCCACATAATTTTACGTAACAAAATGTCCCATTAACCGCTTTTTTCCCTTCATTTGTTATTTATCGGAACCGAAAAGGAAAACTAATTCATTACATAAGTAATTTTGCTATCCAATCTTATGTATATCAGAAAAAGTCACGTAAGCACATCAAATCAAACTTCACAAATAAAGCTTTTTAATAATTATTTTTGTATAGGGATTTTGATTTAAAAATAAAAGATAAAGCATCATGTGAAGACTTGTGACTGAAATCATAAAATCTAAAATTAGAAGTAAAAAAATTGTGAATTTTTTTAAAAGCAAAGATTAAATAAGATATAATAAATTTCTCACACAGGAAACATAAATAAATGTAGCAAAAACCTATCCTTTTATGTTGAAAGTAAGATATAAATACAAAAAGAAAGAAGAGAAGATAAAAGAAAAAAAGAGAAAAAAACGTAAGTAAAAGGTAAAAACGCAAGGATAAGGAATGGTAACAAAATCTTTTTCTGTTTCGTATAAAAAAATTGAATTGATCTCATAAGATAAGGATATCTGAGAATCCAATCTTTTTAAATACACATATATATATATATATATTTTAAGTATCTCTAACAAATTGATATAATATTTGAATTTGGATAAAATTTGAGTTGGAATGAAATTCCAACTTCTTAACCTCTTTTATATATACCCCTTCAGTAATACATATTGTTAAAAGTTCTCCTCTTTTGTTATTAATCGTTAGCTCTATTCATGAATTTATATTTACTGCATTATTCATATTCTTCGTTTTTCAAAGATTTCTTCAGTTTTAACATTTTTATTTTTTATGCGCAGTTGGTGAAAGTCGTATTACATGAAGTGATGTCACTAAAATTAAATTTTTACCTATTATACCCGAGCGTAATCTCAAACATGTAGTTTTTCTTAATGTAATTATTTTAATTTTGTTCGTTTGATTTTTGATAGAAAATGAATACACTCGACTACGTAAATAAGGAAGAATATCTTAACCTCTATTTATGTATTATTAAAGTATATATATATATATATATATATATATATATATATATATATATATATATATATATATATATATATATATATATATATATATATATATATATTAATGATACATAAATAGAGGTAAGATATTCTTCTCAGCTATTAAGGTCGATTTTACGATGAATTTATGAATGGATATACAATGCTCTATTTTTATATTTATATTCGTGTAGTTTCTGCAATTTTTGGACAACTTCAACTGTAAAGAGATCGACGAGGTACAAACCTATCAAGGTACTCTCACGTTAGTTTTGAATTCCACGTATATCTTTATTAACTTCTTTCTTTTAATTATTTTTGCTTTTCATATATCTTAAATATTCAATGAGAGATTCTGCATCCCGGAATAAATCACCTTTCACACAACAATTTTATCAAGTTAATATTTTGCAGAATACTTTTTGTGCTACATGTATAATATCAAGCGCAAGAACTGGCAGGCAAGATCAAGGTAGATACTTTATTTTGGCTTACATAATTAAATTATTATTAGATGTGCTTAAAATATGTTCTTACAATAAACTGAGTTTACTTAAAATTTTGCAGGGCAGAATTAAAAAGATTTAATACTATTGATTGATTTTAATTTGTATCAAAATTCAGTAAAATCATTACTTTTTCTATTTATATAATTTGTTCTAATCCATATATAATTAGGGTGTGTTTGGTATGAAAGAAAATGTTTTCAAGTGTAATTGATGAATGAAAAATATTTTCATAAAAAACAGTAAAGTTCAATAACAACAAAAAGGATATAAAAATAATGGTTGAAACTTTGAATAAGTAGAAAGTATTAGAACAATGGTAGATACTACCAGTATATCCAAATGTTCTCTGCAACAAGCAAGAAAACTAATTAAGTTTGAATTTAAATTTGATATGTAAAGATTCTTTATGAATCTGAATTAAAACTAAATATTATAAAGATAAAATCTATATTCCAGTGAAAAAAATTGTATTAAAAATACAAATAAGAAAATCAATGTGTATGAATAGGAAGGTAATTGGACTAAAGAAAGGAGTGTTAAGGCTTGAAATGAAGGTAGACTAAATGGGTATTTTCTTGCAATTTGAAATGAAAATTTTTACACACACATATATAAAATCAGCTTTGATATTATGTCACTCAAAAATTTTCAGACAATGTTTACTATGAATGATACTCAGCATATACTTTAGTTGAATATAAGGATTTTAAATATGAAGTGCATACAATTTTTATGTTGGAAGATGATAGTGTACTACTTTTAAAGAAAAGACCAGAATAATTATTTCTAAATTTTAGTGTAAATAAATAATTATATCTGAGTAGGTTATTAATGAAATTTAATTTGAATTGTTAGATAGAGTGCTCTATCTACTATTTATATCCATATCTGCAGTTCCTTTCCTTATTTAATGCCTTGAATCCATTATGGGAGCCAACATTCACAAAACTCAACTGGCTTTTCATTTGGAATATAATATGAAGATTCTAATTCTTATTGACTTAATGTTTCGATTATTATGCAGAACTATTTGAGGTTTTCTCCTAATCATATAGCTCGATTTATTTTTGTTTTAACGTGTTACAATGCCCTTAATTTCCTCATGTATTAGCTGCATTTATTTGTAGGTTGAGGTCCCAATATGTATCAGTTTCTTCCGTCATGAGGATTAAAAGTTTTGTTGCTTCATATAACAAGTTAACAATTGAATAGGGAAGACATGAATGGTTAATCTTAGCTTAGAGAGAGTCGAGCATAGTGTTGTGTAAAAAAACATCATATTACTTGAGGTCCTGATTGATAAGAATTTATAGGTTTCTTTATATGTATCCAATATTTCTCATCCAATAACATTCATTATGTTGGCCACATTTTAAACTAATCTGCACCAAATATTAGAGAGAGAGAGAGAGAGTTTTGCAAATTTCATTCAGGAAATTTATTGATATCTTCGTTTAGATTGTGTTAAAGTTTGCATTTACCATCTTTCCTTATTCTCATTTATCATTTACTGCATGACATTTCTCCTTTAGCTATATAGCTTTCTTTGTTCTATAATCTAACATTTTTCTTTTTTTTTTATATATATATATATATATATTATTTAAATATATCTGATAACTTTGAACATTAAAATGGAGGTTAGCGTCATAAAGAAATCAAGGGAGATAATAATACTCTTGAATCACAAGAGAGGTTAGTGTTACGAAGGAAAAATTCAAAAGCATTCTCTTTTAAATCATCCCAATATTAAAAGAAGAATAATGAGTAAAAATATTAAATCAAATGACGAGCTAATAATAGAAGGCGATATAACAATTAGAAAGATAAAAGCTAATATATATATAATACTGAAAGTATAATTTCTAACATAATAAAAAACATATGGAAAATTTGAATACTGTATAACGTTTCTAAGAATTCAACAACATATCAATTATTTGGAAGAAAAGCCTCAGGTCATATTCCTTAAATTAAGTGATGTTACGTCAATGATTTTCCATATCAAAAACTCAAACATAAATTAGAGAACATAAAGGAGGGGACATGACGAAAAGTCCAGAAAATGAACATGGCATTCCCTACTTGAAGTCTTAAAGAAAAAAAGGACTAAATATAAAGAGAATATCTTTCAAATTCAGTCCCCCACATGAATAAATAATATTCCTTCATTTGGACGTAGATTTGATTGAAATTAAAAAAAAAAAAGGATTTCTTAAAGTTGAAGTTAAAAAAATAATATTTGAAAGTTAAAGTTGTGCTTAAATATCTATTCATTTGAAAAAAAAATTAACTTTTGTGAGTGGGACTAAAAAATCACTTGAAAACTAGTTAGGTGAGAAACTCATCTTAAGAAATTAGCCAAAAAATCATTCGAAAACGGAAATTTATAAATGTCTCATTATTTTTAGATGGACTAAAACGGAAAATGTGCAACATAAACTAAGACAGAGGGAAAAACAATTAAATTTTAGATTTCTCATTTTATCTTTAATGAAATAATTTATAGTCATAGAAATGCATATGACATGTTTCAAAATTCTCTTTTTTGCTTTTAAAACTCTATGTTAAGTGAAATAATGTCATATAAATTGGACGAAGGGTGACAAATACACAATTTATTGTATGGGTTCCGGAAAACCTAATAGCTTTAATTCAAACACTATATATATATTGAGAAATTTATTAATTATGTCGTATAATAAGCTGGAAACCTAGTAGCATAATTAAATTAGGGATTCGGTGGCAAGCAAGAGGTCGTAAAAACCCAACGACGACAACAATATACTCAGTGTGAACTCATTACTTACCTTATCTAGAGAAATATTTCCAATAAATCCGGTAAGGTCGTCAAAATTCATAAATTTAAACTTTGTGACGGAGGAGTAGTCATTTCTCAGTATGATATGTTGCATTTTGAAAACCAGACCTCGATCAAATTCCAAGAAAAATGGTTCAGACTTCAGAGTGACCCCACTTCTTTTTGAAAAGCAAAGGTTAGGACAATTAGGGTGAAGCCATGAAATTACAGGCTAGTGGGGACTATTTTGTCCCATGCAGCTAATATACCGTACCTTTTTCCATATATTGTTTTGCAGATATTGTGTTATAATTTATAAAGGAGAGACTTGATTGACTTCATGGTACAGAAATCGTGTATAGTGATGATAGACTGTTGAAGTTGACAAAAAAAATTATGTGTGTGTGAGTGTTATGTATATATAGGTGTCTTTTGGTGAACCATTTTGCTTCATTGGTTTAGTAATAATAATTTATTAGTAGTCATGGCTGATGAATTCAAGCATTTGGTTTTGGTCAAGTTCAAGGAAGATGTGGTGGTGGAGGATATTCTAAAAGGGTTGGAAAAACTTGTCCAAGAAATGGATATTGTCAAGTCATTTGTTTGGTAAGTACTTGCATTACATTTTCTTATACTCCTTTTAATATTCTATCAACCCTTTTCAAAAATATCTATAGGTTCATGTGGGATCCACTGAAAGTCGTGTATTTTTAAAAGATCTAATAGAGTGCGCCATCAGTTTGAAGAATCCGATCAACATAGTTTTCAGTAAATCACTCCCTTAGTTCCAATTTATGTGGTAATATTCCACTCACACGGAGTTTAAGAAAGAAATTTTTGAAATTTGTGGTTTAAAACAAGACATATACATTTGTATGACTATAAATCATCTATTCAGGGTAATATGAGAAGTTTAAAACATGACATTTTTATTGCGACAGACTAAAAGAAAAGTATGCCACATAAAAATTGTAACATAGAGAGTATTAAAAGTACTCAATTGGAAGGAAGCCCAGTTTATGAATTCGATGGTGTTCATATTCTTTAAAAATATTGTAGTATTCGTGTCAGATCATTCAAAAACACACTATTTTTAAAGCACATGACGACATTTTTGAAGAGTCTAAATAACATAAGTTTTGATAGCAGATGAACTAACTACATTTTTGTGATGATTGTGAAATTAAAATGGTTGTTGTGGCAGGGGAAAAGATGCTGAAAGCCATGAGATGCTTACACAAGGTTTCACTCATGCTATTATGATGACATTCAATAGCAAAGAAGACTATAATGCTTTTGCTAGCCACCCAAATCATGTTGAATTTTCAGCCATTTTTGCCACTGTGATTGACAAGGCTGTGCTGCTGGATTTCCCTGCTATTTCTGTCAAGGCTCCTGCTAAATGACCAAAACAACAATATCACAAAAGAAAAAAAGAACTAAGTATTATGTGTGTTTCTATGTTTTAATATGGTTCGATTTGTTAGGAAGTTTTTTTTTTTGGGTTGTTCGAGGTTCAAGTGTGTGTATGTGAACATTTCTACTATCTTTGCTTCCAAAACTTTGGGATGTTTTAAGACATGTAATGCATCACTATGAAGTATCTTGAAATAAAGGCGTAATACATACTTCCTCCAAAATTGTGGATGGTTAAGATTGTATCATTATCAAGGATTGTCAAGAAGTGTGATGGATAGTTGAGATTCCTCCATTGTTAACAAGATATTTCAAGTTCGAACCATGAGAATATAAAACTTTTAGTGGGCCAATCCGGTGCTAATGAGTTTCAAATACCAAATGGTTAAATAAAAGCAAAAAAGAAAGAAAAAAAGAACTAGTACTCTGTGTGTGTCTATGTTTGAGTATGGTTTGATTTGTCTGGGAAGTTTTTTTTTTTGATTGTTTGAGGTTCAAGAGTGTATGTGAACATTTTTATTATCTTTGCTTTCCAAAATTGTGGATGGTTAATACATGTAATATTGTAATGTATCTTATACACATCTTTATAAGATTGTATTAATTTCCCTTTATGAAGTCTTTCTCATTAATACAAATATTTATAGTGTGTATAATGTGGAATCATAATACAATAAGGATATTATATCTACCATAATTATACAACACTAAATATTACAAAATATATGAAGTATATTTTATAATATACGTTAATACACCTCCTCAGTCGGAGCGGGAGAAGACCGGACGCTAAGACTGGATCTGAAGTCAAGGAATAGCTGTCTAGGAAGGCCTTTCGTGAAGATATCCGCATACTGATACGAAGAAGGCACATGCAACACCTTAATATGACTGATAGCAATCTTCTCACGAACAAAGTGTATATCCATCTCAATGTGCTTGGTTCGCTGATACCGAATCAGATATGTTATCATAGTAAATCAAAGACGCCTTACGCATGGAACACGAGAAACGGAAGACCATGCCATTCTTGGTGTAAAAATAATGAAACGCAGAATTATTAAACTCACGACCGTTGTCACAATGGAATGATTTAATGGATTTTTTAAATTGTGTTTTGATAAAGTTACGAAACTCAAGAAATTTGGTAAAAACTCCAGACTTGAATTTTAGAGGGTAAACCCAGATAAAGTGAGAAAAATCATCTAATAACACAAGATAAAATTTATGACCTATGGAACTAATAACAGGAGATGTCTATAAATCTGCATGAACAATATCAAACGGGGAAAACGTAACACTTAAAGAAGACTGAAAAGGGAGGCGAACGTGTTTGCCTAAAGGGCAAGAAAAACACTGTTGGGCATGTTTCCCACTAGAACAACGAATTAAATTATTATTCCGAAGAAAATAAAAAACATGAGCTCTTGGGTGTCCAAGTCTATTGTGCCAGGTTGACGGAGAGATTGTTGTTAAAGCTGTGGGAGGAGAGACTTGGACAGTTAGAGATGTGGAAGGGGTGACACTGGCAGCGAACGTGGTTAGAAAAGGATAAAGGTCTCCCTTCACTACTGCATCTTGTAAGGAGTTTCCCGATACGGAGGTCCGTTATAGAAAAATCAAATGGGTCAAAATTAATTGATACGAAATTATCTGTGGCAAATTTTCTAACGGAGATTAGGTTCTTGATAATATGTGGGGCATAGAGGACATTATTTAGGGAGATGTGGGGATGCGGTGGTGGGGTTAGAGTGTGGCCAAAACCTTGAATTGGAATGCGATGACCGTTTCCAACCAGAATAGATTGTGGAGTATTTAAATTTCACATTTGAAGAAGATTACCAGAATTATTGATGAGGTGAGACGTGACATCCGTATCCATATACCATGCATTATCGGGCTTCCGAGGAGTCAATGTGCCGAAAGCTTGGCCCAAATTGGATTGGAGAATGCCGGAGTAGAGAAGTGGGCCCCAGGAAATTGGGCCTGACTGTAGTGGGCCGTCGGATGGGTGCCCAGTCCATTGTGGAGCTGCAGGAAGGTGGGATGGATGGCCGTGGCCCATCAGTTGGTCTGGGGCGAGCTGGTCTGCTTCTGGAAATTGGGCCGCAACCTCTAGGCTGTGTGTGGAGGCTGTTGGGCCCAAGCTGGAAGCCCAGTTCCCAGCTTGATCCCTGCTGCCACTCTAGCGCCTCTGTCCATAGCCATATCTGTGGTTGTTCACAGCCATGGCGGCTGCCGTAGATTGGGTAGGAGAGAGAGAAAAAATAAGGGGGAGGGGGGGTTGGGACATATACGAAGCGTATATGAGGCAGGAACAGCCATATACGAGGTGTATAATAGCGTAAAGAGGCTGTATATGGGTAGTATATAGAGCCAGAGATGGTATAACAGTCGTATACGACATGTATAGGCTGTATACGAGGGATATACGACATATTGGAGAGCTAGGGATGGAAGGAGGGCTGCATATCAGTAGTATACTAGTGGTATACGGGGCTGTTAGCAGAATTAGAAGGTCGGACAACTGTATATCAGCGTATATTAAAGGTATACCGATGGTATACGGTCGGTTCGCGCCGGAAAAGGGAGGAAAGGACGGCTAAAATTAGGTTTTGTGTCGGGAAGGATTGTTGGCTTCTGATACAATGTAAGATTATATTAATTTTTCCTTAGGAAGTCTTTCTCATTAATACAAATATTTATAGTGTGTACAATATGGAATCCTAATACAATAAAGATCATATATCTACCATAATTATACAACACTAAATGTTACAAAATATATATTTTATAATATACGTTAATAATCTTAACTTAAAAATTTCCTAATTTGTATTCAATGAAGATTCTTTCTCTCTAACAAATTGAGGCAAATGTAGCTCTCTGACGCGCTATAACATAGATAGAGGCTATTAATTCGATTTTATAACTAGTTATTATGTTTGAATAATGAAAAGAAGTTCTTTAAGATTGTGTTGGTGACTTTGTTTCGTCCCGATCTTTTGTGGTCGGCGATGGATTTTCTAGCCTGCCATTGGTTTAGTGGACAAATAAAAAGAATCGTCAGTCCCCCGGGGCATAGCTGGATGGCAAAGCAGGGGAACTTAAAATCCAGGTGGAGGCCTGCAACGTTGGTTCGAACCCTGGTGGGAGCAATTTGCTCTCTTCTGGGGTAGGACCTTGTAGGTGATATCAGTTGCTCTGTTCTCAAATCCTGGTCATTCAGGCACATCCCACGATTTACTGATAGTAGTGCTGAGGAACCGGGACTACTATCTGCAGGAATAGTCTGGCGTAATCCAGGAAGGTGGATATAAAAAAAAAGAATCGGCATGACTATTTAGACAAACACACGTAGGCCTAAAGTAGATCTTAACTGCCAATTACACGTGCACGGCTAGTCTGTTTAATCTTTCCATTTTTAATTATTATTTTTGTTCTAATTTATCTGATACCATTTGACTTGACACGAAATTTCAAAAAGAAAATAAAACTTTTTAAATGTATAGCTTAAAATAAGTTTTATAGAAATGTGTGATTATAAATCATTGTATAAAATTAAATTATTTATAAATATAAAAAAAATGACGTTCTTTTCGGGACAGACAAAAAAGAAAATATTTACAATAAACAGAGGGAGTACAAAATCATATCTACCCACTGACGAATCTCCAAAACTAAAAATGTAAAATAAATGGTTAAAATAATTAGGTTTCTTGGTTTTGTTGCTTCTTGGAAGTAGTACCCCAACACTTACTCCTTTTTTTATATCCAGCTTTCCGGCTTACGTCAGACTATTTCTGAAGATAGTAGTTCCGGTCCTTCAGCACTACTACCAGTAAATTGCGGGATGTGCCTGAATGACTAGGGTTTGAGAACAGAGCAACTGATATCACATACAAGGTTATATCCCATAAGAGAGCAAATTGCTCCTACCAGGGTTCGAACCCACGCTGCAGGCCTCCAGTTGGATTTTAAGTTTCCCTCCTTTGCCATCCAGCTATGCCCGGAGAATACACGTGCTCCATCTTTGTTTTTTTGTTTGGGAGGCGGTGAGGAAAGATATTGAATACGAGACTCACGAGTGATATTGTTTATTTGGTTGAACTTTCAAAAATTACTTATTTTAAATATTTTTTTTTGAATTTTTTTTTAAAACATAATAATTTGTATTTAGCTAAAAAAATTAAAATATTTTTATAATATTAAAATAGTAATTTGTGTGTCTCAGTGGTTCTAAAAGTGTTTTGGAAGAAAAGCTATTTTTTTTTTTTAATTTCAGAAAATAGTTTTACTACTGCTCAAAAATGCTTGTTTCTTTTTTGAAATCTTAGCCAAATGACATTACTCTCTAAAATAAGCACTTCGTAAAAATTATGTGTGTATGTATATAGAGGATGCCCTTTTTATAATCGAGAAATCGGCGCACGATTCAAAACTCGATAAATCCTTCACCACCTGATTACATGTTTGTGTATATAAATAGGTTGCTTTTGGGAAGCCATTTTGATTCATTAGTTTAGAAATAACTTGTAGCCATGGCTGATGAATTCCACCATTTGGTTTTGGTGAAGTTCAAGGGAGATATAGTGGTGGAGGAGTTTCTTAAACAGTTGGAAACACTTGCTAATGAAATTGATCTTGTCAAGTCTTTTGTTAGGTAAGTACTTGAATACTAGTAACATTTTTCTCATAGGTTCATTTTAGTGGACCTCAACTTCTTTGGGATTAAGACGTAGTATCTTAATATATAGTCACACTTTTTTTTTGTTGTGAAAATTGGTAAAAATAATGTGGTTCTTCAACTTTTTGACAGGGGAACAGATATGATCATTCCTAAATATCTCCTATCTCTAAGTATGGAAGGCTAAATCTGTACAAATATTACATATTTATATGATGATATTCATAATATCAGTAGACACAATTTGAACAAATATTTATGATCTGGTGGTCATTATGCTTACACCCCCCCTCAAATTGATGTCAGTGAATCAAGAAGAATCAATTTGCCTACTAGAAACTGATGATGTTGCCGTGTCATGGATTTTGTGAACACATCAGCTATCTGAAGATCACTAGACACATGTGGAAGAGTAATGACTCCATTATCTACAACTTCCCAGATATATATTGACCACCTCAATGTGTTTGGTCCTTTCATGATAAACCGGATTTATGGCAATCTGAATGGCACTTGTGTTGTCGGCGTGGAGAGGAGTAGGAGTAGATTGAGGAAATCCAATCTCTGCAAGTAGACCCCGAAGCCAAACAATCTCGGAGCAAGCAGCAAACATGACTCGATATTCAGACTCTGTTGAAGATTTTGAAACGCGAGCTTGCTTCTTGCTCTTCCAAGATATCAAGGAATACCCAAGAAACATGCACCAACATGTGACGGAGCGGCGAGTATCAGGACATCCAGCCCAATAAGAATCACTAAATGCATCAAGTCGAATTGGAGAACCACTAGGAAAGAATAATCCACTAGTAGATATGCCCAAGAGATATCGAATTATGCGACGAACAACCACCAAATGTAGGTGACGGAGAGCCTGCATAAACTGACTCACTTGTTGAACTGCAAAAGAGATATCAGGCTGAGTAATAGTAAGATAATTTAGGCTCCCAACTAATTGCCGAAATAAAGTTGGATCAGGAAGAAGATCTCATTCCTCATGCCGATACTTTACATTCAATTCCAATGGAGTATCTACAGAGGATGATTCTTGAAGACCAGCCAAAGAAATCAAATCCTAAGTATATTTGTGGTGGTTTAAGAATACATCTAAAGAATTATAATGAACTTACAACCCCAAAAAGCATGTAAGAGTACCAAGATCTTTCATATGAAAAGAATCCTTAAGCTGCTGTTGGAGGCTAGTGATTAATGAAGAATCAGTTCTTGTAATTATAATGTCATCTACATATACCAAAAGAAGAGCACAACCTGTAGATGTTTTACGAAGAAACAAAGATGAGTCATATTTGCTCTGCTCAAAAGAGAATTGAAGCAAAGTCGACCGAAACTTGTCAAACCAAGCTCTGGGAGCTTGTTTTAATCCATACAAAGACTGCTTCAACTTGCATACATCTGATGTAGGTGATGAGAACAAACCAGGTGGAGGTTTCATATAAATATCTTCTTTGAGATCACCATGGAGAAAAGCATTTTCACATCCGTTTGATGAAGAGGCCAATTTTGTGAAGCAACAATGGCAATAATAGTTCGCACTGTAGTCATTTTTGCTACTGGTGCAAACGTCTCCTTATAGTCCACACCATTCTCATGTTTGTTACCAAGGGCAACCAATTGAGATTTATACCGATCAAGACTTCCATCAAAAAGAAGTTTAACGAAATAAACCCATTTACATCCAATTGGGCGGACATTTGAAGGACATGAAACAATGTCCCATGTGTCATTTTATTTAAAAGCTAAAAGTTCTTCCTCCATTGCTTTCTGCTAATATTCATGCTTGGAAGCTTGTGAGTAATGAGTTGGTACATAAATGGTGGATAAAGTAGAAGAAAAACCATACCAATTAGGAGTACGAGATACTCTGGTAGATCGCCGAGTGGGCTCAAGAGGAGTAGAATAAATCTCAGGTTCTGCTTGTGGAGCAGTCTCAGTTGGCGGATCCATTTCGGGATGGGGTAAAGTTGGTCGACGTCGTTCATACACAAATCCAGATTTGAACCTGTAAGAAGAAGATGAAAAATACTCAAAAGTAGGAAGAAAAAGAGAAACAAAAGATGACTGAACATGAGTAGGAAAGAAATACTGATTCTCAAAGAAAACAACATTTTGAGAAACACGAAATTTGTTAGAACTTGGATCATAACAAATAAAACCTTTCTACGAAGTACTATAACCCATAAAATCACATTTAGTAGATTGAGTTGAAAGTTTATTGAGTTGAGAAGGAGACAGATGCACAAAACAAACACAACCAAATGTATAAAAATTATGATAACTTGGATTTTGGTGATAAAGACGATAATATGGAGACTCAAGATTTAATTCTTTAGAAGAAAGTCTATTAATTAAATAAACAACATTAGACAAAGCTTCTACCCAGTATTTAGATGGGACAGAGGACTCAATCAATAAAGTACGAGTTACATCTAAAAGATGACAATTTTTATGGTCAGCAACCCCATTTTGTTGTGGCGTATATGGGCATGAGCGTTGCAAGACGATTCTTTCTTAAGCAAAAAATTATTGAATTCATGACACATATTCTCCACCAGAATCAGATCTTAATTTTTTGATACAAGTAGAAAATTGAGTCTCAATGTAAACCAAAAATGTCTTAATTATGGAAAATACCTCATATTTGGAACGGAAAAAATACACCCATGTAAACCGAATATAATCATCAATGAATGTCACAAAGTACTTGAAATGGGCATGAGAAATAACTGGTGAAATACCCCAAACATCACTATGAATGACATCAAAACATTTTGCAGCACGACTACCAATATTAGGAAAAAGAAGAGTTTTAATTTTGCCTAATTTACAAGTAGAACAATCAAAGGAAGCAACTGAAAATTGATTTTTATTTCCTAATAAACCGGAATTCGATAAACGAGTTAACATAGTAGAATTTGGATGTCCTAAACGCTTATGCCAAACCTCAGTCTTACTAGTTGTAGACGAACAAGCAAAAGAAAGAACACGTGGAATGGAAAAGTGTATAGGAAATAATCTTCCAACTTTAGGCCCATTCGCGATTATCGTCCCCGACACCTGATCCTGCACAAGACAACCATTACGAGAAAAATTCACATCACAATTATTATCCACCAATTGACCAACTGAAATAAGAC
Organism: Anisodus tanguticus; assembly: GCA_034509755.1. NCBI lineage: Eukaryota > Viridiplantae > Streptophyta > Magnoliopsida > Solanales > Solanaceae > Anisodus > Anisodus tanguticus. The sequence continues at coordinate 55,225,323 of CM067544.1, forward strand.
TAGTGGAGAGCTTAGGTGATATAAAAACATTTTTAAAAATTTGAGTAATATCCCCAACCTTGGTAATGGATAAATTACTACCATTGGTAACCTGAATTTGTGATAGACCTTGATACTCACGAACATTTTTTAGCATACTAGTTGAGTTGGTCATATGATTGGAAGCGCCAGAATCAACAAGCCAAAAATTAGATGTAATATCATTACCTTGTAGCCACAAAGCTGAAAAGGCTGACACAATAATTTGTTGTACCATTTCAGGAGTAAGAACTTGTCCTGCTGAAGATGAGTTATTAGTAGTGAAATCTTTTATCCCAGCTTGAAAAGCATTGACCCTAGGGTTTTGAGGGCGCGTGGGACACTCTTTGATCACGTTTCCTTGTTGTTTACAATAATTACAGAACTTCTTGCCACAATTGCTAGCAATATGACCATATTCCTTGCAACTGTAGCATTGAGTTCTAGTCATATCTCTGGCCTTTCCTTTTCCTTGAGCAGCAAATGCAACCGTGACAACATTTTCTTATTTGAAAGCGGTTTGTGTGACAAGACATTGCTCTTCACGAAGTAATTCCCTAAAACAAACATCCATGGAGGGAGACGGTTCACGATTCATCAAGTTAGAGCGAACACTCTCAAACTCAGATAGTTATTTCATCAAAAATTGGTCTCGCTTGCTCTGCCCATGAACTGCCTGAATTACAGAGAGAGATTTGACAGGTATTTTAGCATAAATAATATCAGTAAATTCAGCCCATAAGTTCTGAAATCCAGAAAAATAATCCTGAACAGAGAAATCTCCTCGAGAGTAATTAGCAATTTCATGTTCTAACTAAAAGCGTATTGCAACATTGTCTTGGTTGTAAACCTTTTATAAATAATCCCACATGGCCTTAGCAGTCTTGTACAACCTGAGATTAAGAACTATCAGAGGATCAATTGACCCTAAAATCCATGTCATCACCCGAGCATCTTTAACCTTCCATTGACCTAACTTTGTAGGATCAGTAGGAGCAGGATCACTTCCATCAATATGGCCCCATAATTCTTTTCCGGTGACAAATAGTTGAAATTAAAATTCTCAGGCATAATAATTTTTTCCAGTGAAATGAACATTGAAGGATTCAAACTGATGTGACGTCATGTTCTTAACTAGCTAAGAACATCAGAAACACAATGATCCAAGAAAATAACTAGAATGACCAAGACCAAAAGCCCTAGATGTGTAGGACTAACTCTTGATGAACAGTCAAGAGAACAAAGACTTAAAAAAAATATGGAAAAAAATCACAGATGAAAGAACTAAGACTCAACAGTGAAAATATGGCTCTAATACCATGTCAATGTGTTGAATGAGTGTCTCTCAAATTTGAGAGTTCTACAATTAAATAGAAAGAATGCTGATTTTACATCCCTAAAAATTTGCTATTTCTATCCCTGAATATCATTTATTTCTAGCTGTAACATCCTTGTAGATATGATATGATCATTCCTAAATATCTCCTATCTCTAAGTATGAAAAGCTAAATTTGTACAGATATTACATATTTATATGATGATATTCCTAAAATCAGTAGACACAATCTGAACATATATTCATGATCCGGTGGTCATTATGCTTACAAAGGTTACACTCATGCTATTATAATGACATTTTGTCGAGTTGTGGAGCCTAATTCATTTACCGACACTATGAAGACCCCTACGCACGGGGTAGGAATCAGCCGATTGGAATTAGCCGATCGTGGGGGGTTAGCGTTAGTCGGTGTAATGTTATTAGTGGAGGGTAATTTGGGAATTTAGGCTTGTATTATGTTCGCCCTAGTTTTCTCTACATATAGTCTAGGGCGCCGTCTTTCTCTGGTGAGGTTTTTTGAATAGTTCTTTTGAGCGTAGCCGACGGTATAGTCGACAAAGAGAGAAGAGAGAATTGTAAACTCAAAATTCCATTATAGTAAAATCTGCAGCGGCAAAGTGGACTAGCTCTCGCATTGAGGGTGAACCACTATAAATCTGTGTGTGTTATTTGTTCTTCGTTTAATTTATTATTTTTTTATTAGGTAGGATTTGAGACGTAAATCGTAACACATTCAATAGCAAAGAAGACTACAATACTTATGTTAGTCATCCTAAAGATGTCAAATTTTCCGCTTTTTTTGTCACGGTAATCGACAAGGCTGTGGTGCTGAATTTCCCTGCTGTTTCTGGCAAAACTCCTTGATGAACATTTGATCAATGGCACAACAAAAAACTAGTGGTACATATGTGCCTATGTTCCAATATGGTTTCATTTGTTTAGGATGTTTTCGGGCTATTTGAGGTTTTCAAGTGTTGGTATTGTGGATGGTTAAGACCTGTTGGTATTTCGGTGCACAAAGTACTCACGTTCACACACAGTCAAGGGAAGGGATGCACTCCAAGGGTGGTGTACGTGGGCAGCCTACTCCAACGCAAGCATCAATGACTAGTTTCACAGCTCGAACACGTGACTTATAGGTCATAGGGACACAACTTTAAGTTGCTCTAAAACTTCCATTCCCCTTTGTTGTTGCTAATCAGAAACAAAATCTAAAAGATCTCAATTCTTATTTTTCTTGAAAAAGAACACTAAGGTCAAATGTGGATGTGAAAGAGAAAAGGGTGAAAGTTTTTGCAAGTGAAAAGTGAGAATTACCATGAGGAGGACTTTGAGGTCCCAAAACATATCAGATAAAAAGGTGATTATAATTTATTCCAAAGTTTAATGATGCTCAAAGAATAATACAGTAACAAAAGATAGAATTTTTAACCTGCAAATAGGAAAAGTAGATTCTTTGGTTCCTCCTTTTTACAACCTTTCAATCTATTTTGTACATTCTCATTGCATCACAAAACTCCATTCTTGAAGTTCAAGTACACTAGAAAGATCAAATCATGGAAATCTTAATCAAGAAAGTTCATTTTCTAGTCCTTTTGATCCTTTTTATGAACATTTCCTTATCAAGAACCACTCAAGAAACACATTCACCACAAAGCTACTGTGGAAGCATAAAGATTGAAGAGCCATTTGTTTCCCAAAACTCAAGAAATTCATCATTCTTGAAGGACATGGCACTATGTAGATCAGATATTTTGTACTATAAAACTTCTCTTGGCCTTTTCCAAAAATTTTCAATTGATTACAAAAACAAACTCTTAACTATTTCTCATAGTTCTTGTTCTTCTTCATCCAACTATGTATCTCCTAAAGATTTATCTTCAGGATTTCCTAGTCCCCCTAAGCCTAACTCATTACTCCTATTCAACTGTTTAAATTCTAAACATACATCAGTCTTACAAAATTGTCCTCACTTGAAAAATGAACAAGATTCTTTTAATTTGTGTAAAGAATGCCTAACAAAAAAAGGGTCTTTGTCTTTTTCTTGTTTGATGGTTGATGATGTACAAGATTTGGGAAATGAGTTTCATCCTAAAGAATTGAACTGTTCACATTACAGAAGAGTTTATAAAAGCACTTCTCAAGACGGGAACAGTGTGAAATTTGAGTTAGGGACAAGGCTATCTTGGGATGCCTTTGCCATGTAACTGAATGCAGTAAGTTCACGAAAATATTTACAGCCGCTGGCTAATATACATATATTATACACTATGTATACATATATTATACATCAGCCTGCTATTCTTTTTGGGTGGACGGCTATTTGTTACCATCAAATCATTGTGCTTTTTTGTTTTTGTGATGATTTTTTTGCAGAGGTGGAGGTTTATGCTGGTTCAATCAAGAAACTTAGTGGTACTATGCTCTTCTCTTTGCTTTTCTTGATTGTTCTTTTGGATCATCTTGAAGGAGTTATAAGGTAGTTAAATTCTTCACTTTCTTGTGTGACAACAAGATGTATTTTACTTACTTGCTATTGCCAAAGAATGAGAATTTGTCATGAAGAATATCAATATGTATTTACTTTCTATGCCAAAGAATGGGAATTTGTCATGAAGACTATCTTTCAATATGTACATTGTACTCTATGAAATTATGCTTTTATCTTGTACTAAAAAGCTATGTTAAATATCGTCGTGTGTGTGTCAGATCCTTCAAAAGTAGTGTATTTTTGGAGGATTCGACGCGGATGTGGCTTCATTTTCACAGAGTCCGTGAACATAGCTAAATAGTGTGATGGAAATCTAACTTGCTCGGACTCTCCAAAAATATCATCAAGTGCGCGTCAGATCTAGTGCATTGTTGGAGGATTCGACACAGATGCATGAAGTAGCTTTTTCGAAGAGTCAGCGCGCAACGTAGCTAAAAAGTGTGTGATCAAGATCTCTCAGATACTACTTTATCAAAACATGTCAAATTGAAAATTACTAGTGGTGGGGTGCATTTTCCACTTAAGTATGAGCATGTGCAAAACTTTACTACTTGAGCAACTTATGAAACAAGTAGGGACATTACAGCCCTTTAGTGAATGCATTGTTGAATTTAAGCTTTTCATCATGCTGTAAAGTTATGTCATTGTTTTGCCAAAAGTTATATGAATCCACATTTTTTCTAGAAATATGCATGTGGTAGGGACCAAATTTTGAGACAACAAAAATGCAGTATCCAGAGTTGTTATCATAGAAGAATTGTCTTCTTGAGAGGTTGACAGACTCAATATTAGAGGAATGTTTTTTTCAAATTAGTCTCGCATTAGTATCTGAATTAGTCGAATAAAATTCTATGACAACTAGAGAATTTGTTGAGACAAATGACAAATTATAAGGATACATTAGTTCAAGACAGTGGAAAATGATGAATTTAGCACTGGTTCTTCATCATATTGCAGGCTCTTTCTGATAATATGATTCTGTAAGTTTGTGTGTGCTGTAAATGTTTTCATTCTTGGCCTCCCGGTAGAATAGTGTAATTCTCCTTGATTGGAGTCTTCTCATTAATACAATATATAGGTGTTTACAATTGTAATCCTAATTGAATGAGAATATCTACTTTACATAATTACACTAAAATAATAATTACATAATATATGGAGAATATTTACGTATTCTCTATCACACCCCCTCAGTCAAAGCGGGAGGAGGCCGGACACTCAGACTGGATCTGAAGTCAAGGAACAGCTGCCGGGGAAGTCTCTTAGTAAATATATCTGCGTACCGATAGGAAGATGGAACATGTAACACCCGAACATGGCCATGGCAACCTTCTCACGAACAAAGTGAATATCCATGTCAATATGTTTGGTTCGCTGGTGCTGAACCGGGTTATGAGACAAGTAGACAACAAATATGTTATCAAAATAGACAATAGATGCCTTACGTAAGGGACAATGAAGCTCTAGAAGAAGGTTTCAGAGCCAACAAATCTCGGCAACAACATTCACAACGCCTCTATATTCTGCTTCTGCACTCGAACGGGAAAGCTTGGCTTGTCATTTGGCTGACCACGAGATGAGGTTATCACCCAAAAATACACAATAGACGAAAGTGGATCGACGTGTGTCCGGACAACCGCCCCAATCGGCGTCCGTATATGATATTAGCATGGTCGGTGCAGATGGATAGAGATGTAATCCATAGTCAAGAGTACCTTTAACGTATCGAATGATACATTTAAGAGTGGTAAAGTGAGACTCTATGGGAGCATGCATGAACAAGCATACCCGCTGAACAACATAGGCAATATCGGGCCTAGTGAAGGTAAGATACTGAAGTGCACCAGCAAGGCTCCTATAAAGGGAAGGATCGAGCACCAGATTCCCATCATCGGCACTGAGTTTCGACTTTGAGTCGACTGGAGTGGGCATGATATTGCAGTTTGCCATGTAAACAATTTCTTCGGCATACTTACGCTGACACAGGAACATTGCATTTTCAGATCTGGTCACTGAAATCCCTAAAAAATAACTCAACCTACCCAAGTCTGTCATAGAAAATTCAGATTTGAGCAGGGTAATGATCTCGTGTTTCAGCACATCATATGAGGCAGTCAGAACAATATCATCCACATAGAGCAAAAGGTATGCATGTCGTTGCCTCGATGAAAAATAAAAAAGTGAATTATCACTTTTGCTGCACACGAACCCGATCTGCATGATTTAAGTGGTAAAGCGCTCATACCAAGCCCTGGGGGCCTGTTTCAAGCCATATAGTGACTTTCGAAGATGGTAGACATACTGAGGAGCCTCCAGATGCACAAATCTAGGCGGTTGATGCATATATACAGTTTCTTTCAAATCACTATGTAATAATGCATTTTTCACATCAACTTGATGAATCGGCCAGTTCTCTCCCATAGCTATGCTCAAAACAGTGCGAATGGTGGCTGGTTTAACCACTGGATTGAAGGTCTCACCACAATCAACTCCCTCTTCTTGCCCCATGACATTTGCTACAAGTCTCGCCTTATGGCATTTAAACTCACCACTATCTCTGAATTTGTGACGATATAGCCATATGCAATTAATCACATTCATCCATTTTGGTCTCGGGATAAAATCCCAAGTGCGCTGTGTAGTGAGCGCATTAAATTCCTCACGCATGGCCGCATTTCAATTAGGTTCAAGCTTGGCTAATTTTGAGTTCTTAGGTATAGGGGAGATGATATGAGTGAATAGGTTAAAGTGGACTTTCGATTTGAAAATCCCGTGCTGGGCACGGGTTTCCATACGGTGGGTTGGAAGCGGGACTGTTTGGGTCACGGGTAGTGGGTAGTTATGGCCAGTGGGCTTGGTGACACGAGAACAGTGGCAGAGAGGTGGGATAGTGAACTCGGAGACGGGATGGGTGAGGCCGAGACGGGAGAAGTGGGTGGGATATTGGTCGACGGGATGGGGGTAGTCGACGGGGGCTGGGGCAGTGACACGACGGGCTGAGGCAGTGATAGGACGGGATGGGTGCCACGATGTATTGCATTTCTAATGAGGAGGGAAGTATCTGGATCATCAAGGAAGTCGTAATCAGTGACCTGAAACTTTTGGAAGTTTGCAAATGGGAAAATGTTCTTCTCGAATGTGACATGGTGAGAGACTAGAATTTTATTTGTGGACAAATCATAGCATAATTACCCCCTACGATTTGAAAGAAAACCTAAGAAAATGAAAGGGGTAGTTCTAGGAGCTAATTTGTGAGGGGCCGTGGAGGCGAGATTTGGGTAGCATAGATACCCAAAAATCTGAAGGTGATCATAAGAGGGTATCCGACAGAAGAGAATTTCGGTTGGAGTTTTATTTTGAAGAGTTCGTGTTGGTAATATGTTAAGGAGGTATGCGCCATGTGTAAGGCGTATACCCAAAACGAAGGGGGGATGGAAGCATGGAAGAGCATAGTGCGGATCTTATCATTGATGGTGCGTAGGATTCTTTCGGCTTTACTATTTTGAGGTGAGGTATGAGGGCAAGAAAATTGAAACATCATGCCGTGATCCGCACAAAATTTATAAAAGGGAAGGTTGTCAAACTCCCGGCCGTTATCACATTGAAACGTTTTGATGGTCTTTTCAAATTGGGTTTTAACACATACTTGAAATTCAAGAAAAAATGTGTAGACTTGGGACTTATATTTTAGAGGATACACCCAAAGAAAGTGAGAAATCATCCAAAAATATCAAATAATATTTGTGACCTAATTTGCTAGTAATGGGAGATGTTCATAAATTCGCATGAATAATATCAATAGGAGAAAAAGTAACACTCAAAGATGATTTAAACAGAAGTCGAACATGTTTCCCTAAAGGACAAGAATATCAATTTTGGGTAAATTTCCCATTATTACATTGAATGAAATTTCGACTTCTAAGAAAACTAAAAACTGGTGCTTCCGGGTGCCCAAGTCTACTGTGCGAGGTTTATGAAGAGATTGCAGCTAGAGAAGTATGTGGATGGACACGTGCAACGGAATTGGATGAGAAAGGATAGAGGTTCCCCGCACTATTGCATCTCGTAAGAGGTGTCCCCGTATGTAGGTCATTCACAAAAAAACCAAAAGGGTCAAACTCAATAGATACAGAATTATCACTAGCAAATTTCCTAACAGAGATTAAATTTTTAACGATGTTAGGAGCATATATGACATTTTTAGGGAAAATTGAGGGTGAGGTGGTGGTGTATGAGTGGTTCCATAACCTTGAATTAGAATGCGATTGTCATTTCCGACCAAAATAAATTGATGATTGTGCAGATTAAATAGTTGAAGAATATTATCAGAGGTGCGAGTGAGGTGGGATGTGGTGTCGTGTCCATGTACCAGGCATCATCGGACTGCTATAGATTCATAGTGTTGTAGGCATGGGCCAATTCGGTAGGTGTGAGTAGGCCGGAAGGTTGCTGCTGTTGTTGTGCCGACGTAATATGGGTCTGCTCTGTGTGGCCTGCCTGACGTGGACCTGGACGAAGGCCCAGTATGCTGGGCTATTGCCACTGGCTAGCGTGCTGGGCCAGCAGCGTCGGGTATGGGCATGGAGGGGCAGCCTAGTTTTCGAAAATCGTCCAAGGTAGTAGGCTGGCCCAAGGTGATGGGTATATGGCCTGTTGTGTTGGGCCGGTTGAATTGGATTGTCCTTCACGACCCTTTCCTTTTATGCCACGCTCATTTCCACAGCCATGTCCCCTGCTGCAGCCTCGGCCACCACAGTGGGGGTCCGTGGGTTGTGGAGGACCGGCGGGTGTTTTGGTGGTTGGCGGCACAAATTGCCAATGCCTGTTGAGTGTGTTCATTCTGTTTGGCTCATCTGGTCTCATCCAACAACAATTGTGAATGGGCCTTGTTGAAGCTAGAGAGGGGATCAACTTGTTGGATCATTGTTGCAAGTGTATCGTACTCACCCTTTGGTAAACCATTGATAAGTTGTAAAACCATATTTGTTTCGAAAAACGGAGTGCCAACATTAGACAGTTGATCGACAACCAATTTTAGTTGTTTACAATAGTCTGACATATTGGCAAAGTTCTCAAGACGAGTATTGTTGAATTGTTCTTCCAAATAGACGGCACATGTATGTTTGTTGTCTTGAAAGATTTCCTCTAGCCGTATCCACAATTCATGAGCCGAGGCACCTGTCTTCATAATAGTATGAAGTAAATCCTTGGATATGGGCCATATATCTATTGTTTAACAATTGCATCTAGTTGTTTCCATGTCGGGTTGTCGACGTCGGGCGGACGAGGCGTAGTGGCATCGATGTGATCAAGGATGTTGTATGCACAAGCATGTATTTGAAATAATTCAACCACGATGAGTATTGTCCATCCTCTTCATCAAGAATCAAAGGGAATATTTACTTTACATAATTACAATATATATAGGTGTTTACAATTGTAATCCTAATTGAATGAGAATATCTACTTTACATAATTACACTAAAATAATAATTACAAAATATATGGAGAATATTTAGGTATTCTCTATCACTCCTGAAGGTTGATTTATCTGCTTTGGTGAAATAATGTTGCAGCTTTGATAGGGTAAAGTGGAAAAATGTACAAAGTTCTATAAAATATATTTACACAATCAAGTCACATAATTGTGAGTAAATCTCTATATTAAGTTAGTTTATAACCTGATAGAAGTGGTAACTAACCTGCTATAACACGTTAAATGAGCGTAGAAAATGAACGACATAGAATTTGGTGGCAATAGTGATGAGTAATTAGTTAAACATATGATTTGTGTCCTCACTACTAAAAATCTATTTTCCCATTGATTTCCTACTGAAAAATATTCAGTGGGTATTTCTCACCGAATGTCGGTGGGAAAAACTTAAATAATAATGTTTTCACTCGAAAACATTAGGAACTTTCCCAGCGTTTCAGTGGAAACCTGTTTTCCATCATGCGTTTTCTTATTGAGTTGGTTCGGTGGGAATGAGATGAGAAATCATGTTTTATAGCACAAATTTCCCACTGAATGTCGGTGGGAAAAACCTCTATTTCTTGTAGTGCCTCCAAGATGTTTGAGTTCCCTTAGCTTCTTCGTGTGTTTACTTCTTTATACTTTGAATTTCCTTAGTAAAAATTCTGACTCTGCTACTAGTGCTCGCTATGTAATAAGTTAGACTCACATGATGCAACAATATGCAAAGTAAATAGTCTGCAAGTTCACATCTTTTGGGCATCAAGTAAATGAAAAGAAATACTGAACCTTTTAGTGGGGTATACTTGGACACTGAGACATGAAGTATGAAAATTTAAGATGAGAATAAAGGAGTTAATGATTTTCAAGATTCTTTTAGAACTAAAGTGCAAATTACAGCAAGACAAAGGCCAGACTGAAAGGAGATAGTAAATCTGTATGAAGACGACAATTCAGAAACAGGACTACATGAGCATGTTGAATAAAAGAAATAGAAAAAGTACAGTTAATTTTTTTTTATAACGACGTCATTTGTCCGAATATATTTTCTATAGAGAATATATAATATAACATAAGTTGCCAATGACTTTCTTCCCACCCGAAAATCGTAGTAAGCCGGAAGATTTTTTGGTTGCTATAGCAAAATGATGTTATAAAGAACATATAATATAGTAACATAAGCTGACAATTACTTTCTTCCCACAGGAGATTGTAGCAAGCCTGTAGATTTTTTAACTGCTATAGTGAAATGTTGTTATAGAGAACACATAATATATATAACATAAGCTGACAATGACTTTCTTCCCAGCGTGAGATTGTAGTAAGCAGTGAGATACTTTGGCTATTAAGTTATAGCAAATGTTGTTATAAAGAACATATTAATATAACACAACCTGATAATGACTTTCTTCCCTCCCCGAAATCTAAGCTGAGAGAAAGACATTCATTTATTACCCATACATGAAATTACCTTTTTATGTTGTTGAACATAAACCTATTCGATTCCAAAAAATACTTAGTCGTTTAGTGAAATGTTATTGCAAAGGATGGTTGTTATATAATGGTATGATTGTATTAGCTTAAATGCCAAAGTCACTAGGTTTTTGGTCAAGCACCTTGTGAATTTATGGGTGTTAAATGGGATTGTTGAGTCAAATTTGAACAAGTTAAAACGGACTAAGTTAATGAATGAGTCATGACTTAACACGTTTTAAGAAATAGTTTATGTTACAGATACATCACTTAGGTTCGGGTCCATAAACATTGACAATTGTAATGTATTTCCAATTTGAGTGAAGTAATGGATCATCACCCAACTGGAACTATTTTTCTCTATTTATTTGTTTGTTTGTGTGCTTGCAACTTGATTAGTTACAAAGCTAAACTAAAAATAATAGTAGTATATAATCATAGGTAGGAACTCTTAAATGTTGTTTGACAATTTTTTTCTATGAGTCTGTTTGGACTATCTAAAGTTTTCCCGTGAGTCAATTTGGTGGAAATATCATCGGGTTGATTTACACAAAAAATTACTTTTGTGGCCTCATATTTAGAAGTTAGTCACTTTCTCAAAATTAAACCAACGCCAATAATGTTAAAAAATAACCGCTTAACATTAACCTATTGGTCTAAAAAGTAGCCAACTTTTAAATAAAGGCCACAAAATTGGCCATCTATTATAATAGGATTCAATTGCACTGTGGGTACTATTTTGTGTTGGTCTTTAATTTTTCCTCCACAAATGGAACTTATGCTTGGGCATAAGTTCTTTAAGAATTTCGACACAACTTGTGTCAGATCCTTTAAAGAACTTATGTCCGAATAGGCATAAATTCCATTTGAGGGGAAAATATTAAAGACCAGCTCATTTGAAGGATTAACCTGCAATTAAGAGCTATAATAACACGTCTAATTGACCATACTTGAAATTATTCCCAACCCAGTTCTCGTTCGAGTTTAATAGAGTTGGATAAATTACACTATTATGGACTAATTTGATATCCTCTGCTTCTGATTGAATCACACTCTTTCAAGTTTTGACACTTCTCCAATAATTTTACCATTACATATTCATATAAAAAATAATGCCAGCAGAATTTGCTTAAAATATCAATATCTCCTCTAGCAGTCAGGGTCAAAGCTAGAAGCCAACTTAAGAATTTGATCGAATTCGATAATTTTATCTTCTCTTGTTGTCAGGGTCAAAGCTAGAAGCCGATCGAATTCAATAATTTTAGTTTAGATTTTATATTTATATTAAAATATTTATTAAATATGTACAAAAACTATACTCATAACTCAATTACCAATACCTTATGTCGCTATCTTAAAATTTAGAACTCAATAGTTCGAATTCTGACTCTGCCTTTATTATTAAGTGTCAAACCGCGTACTTTGATAGAAGAGGGAAATAATAACTGACTTTTACTCCACCAAATTATGTTAGTATCAATTTTTTATGAAGACAAAGGTGGTTTTATTTCTGTATTTAGTATTAAGAATTCAATTTAGTGAAGACAAAGGTGATTTTATTTCTGTCTTTAGTATTAAGAATTCAATTTAATGAAGATAAAGGTGGTTTTATTTCTGTCTTTAGTATATTAGGAATTCATTTTCATATTTTCCTTTTCTCATCTTTATTATGAGTTGGTGATTCTTTTTTCTTTTTGTTCTTGTGGGAGAGAGGGATGTCTTGGTGTTTTGGATTTAGGTGCTCCTTTATGAGGAAAAACTTATATGTATTTAATCAGAGGTCTGAGGTTCGACTCCATGGGAATGGAAAAAATTCTGTTGGGAGCGCTGTCTCCAAAAATGGATTTAGCAGTGCGTGATTCGAATTTAATCGGGCTCCAATACAGATACTCTAGTAGGAACCAAAAAAACTTTAATTTGTAAATCTCATAATTAATCATCTAATTTGATGTAAGTATGGGTGCGATAAAGTTTTTTTCCCCTGTTCGATACCCGTTTTTGGGTTTCGATTAATTCAGATTCACGCTACAAAAAGATTATTAAAAGAGGAACACTACAAGAAAGTATAGAATTGACAACAATATCAAAAATGGATCTTGGGCCTAACTCAACCCCAAAAGCTAGCTTGTAGGGTGAGGATTGTTCAAGTTCATATAAGAAGCCCATGTTCCCATTTCATTTACGATGTGGGACTCTTAACACTCCCCCGCACGCCCAGACCTCGTTAACTAGAGCGTGAACAATATAATTTGGGGGCCCAACATCGGTGAACAAAGAATTGGAATGAGTCTGACTCTGATACCATGAAGAAAATATTTTCCATTACCTTTTTCATTCATGAATACAATCATATATACATCAATAGAGGACTATTCTAGGCTACAATTTTGGTAGCCTATCCTAAGAATTTACTAATTATATTTACATCCTAATTACATGGTATATGATTTGATTCGATTATGAAAATAATAGGTGATTATTGACTTATACAGATGCAACCCAAAATCAAGAGTACAGTTAATATACCGCAAAATTCGTTTGAGAGCACCCACATGTTCTTCCTTTGGGTCATGCATATGTAAACAAACCTGTTGGACTTCATAGGAGATATCATGTCTCGTAAAGGTGAGATACTGCAATGTCCCTGCTAAGCTGCAGTAATGTGTTGGATCACTGTGTGGAAAACCTGTAGAGTTACCCAATTTTGCCTTGGTATCAACCGGCGTGTGTGACGGTTTGCAAGATGACATACCGGCTTTGTCAATTATCTCCTCGGCATATTTTCTTTGACAAAGAAACAGACCACCTGTATGTTGAGTTACAGCAATACCCAAAAAATAGTTTAAAGGGCCAAAAGCCTTCATAGCAAATTCTGAAGCAATGAAGGACATAATAGACTGGCGAAGTGACTCAGGTGATGCTATGAGGATGATGTCATCCACATAGAGAAGAATGTATGCCATGTCATTCCCTTCTTATAAATGAACAAAGACTGATCAGATTTACAATGTGAGAACCCTAGTGTGGAGACGAACCCTACAAACCTGTTATACCACACCCTGCGGGCTTGTTTTAAACCATATAATTATTTCTTCAACAAACAGACATAATCATGATAAATAGGATCTCGGAAATCCAAAGGTTGATGCATGTAAATTATTTCCTGTAGATGACCATGTAGAAACGCATTTTTTACGTCCAACTGATGAATGGACCAGATTTTGATAGAGCCATATTGAGAACTATCCTAATAGTCGTTGGTTTAATTACTGGGCTGGAAGTCTTACTGCAATCCACACCAACCTGCCGAGACCTGCCATCACCAACAAGACGAGCTTTGTGCCTCGCAAAAAAACCATCACAATTCTTTTTAAGACAGAAAACCCACATACAACGTACTATGTTCACATTATATGGATGGGGCACCAACTCCCACGTCTTATTTTTAATAAGAGCATCAATTTCCTCTAACGTGACATCTTTCCAATTTGGGTCTAATAGAGTAGCTTTTGGATTTTTCGAAATTGGTGATGGTTGGACCGAGGAGGTTAAATTAAAATGACGCTTGGACCAAAAAATGGGTTTCAATGGACCGAGGTGGGGCCGAGACGTGGGGCTGGGGCTGTGGATTTTTGGGAATAGTACTGGGCTGAGAGGGACTGACCGGGTGGGCTTGTGTTATTGGGCATGTTTTCAAGGTTGGTGAAGTGGAGGAGAGAGCAGTGGGCTCCCTCATTTGGGCCAACTGGTTGCGGGACCTGGACTGGGTCGATGCCGATAATGAGGGAGTAGTAGGCTCCCTTAATCGGACTGACCCAATATTATTTGGTGGCTGGGCCGTTGTAATTTGGAGCCCAACTTGGGCTAGTCCAGTCGGGAGCGATGGTAGTGATGAGAGAGCAGTGGACCCCCTCGTTTGGGCTTGGTGAGATGGGCTATTTAGATGTTAAGTCAATAGTAGATGTAGCTCCTCGTCCAAAAAATCGTATGAAGGCGGGGATGACATGTGAGAGTTAGCAAACGGGAACGTTTACTCATAAAAAACAACGTGACGAGAGATGATAATTTTTCCATTAGACATATCATAACACTTATAGCCTATGATTTTGTGGGTATCCCAAAAATACACACGTAGTGGAACGGGCTTGAAGTTTGTTTATGGTTGTGGAGGGAAACAATGGATAGCACTAACACCCGAAAACCGTCAAATGTGTATAGGAAGGAATACGATGGTACAAAATTTTTGTGGGTGATATGTTTGAGAGTAGATTGCTAGGAAGAATGTTTAAAAGATATGTGGTCATTTGAAGAGCATGATTCCAAAATGATGGTGGTATGGACGAATGCGCAAGAAGCGTGCGAATTAAATTGTTGATTGTTCGTATTTTCTTTCAGCTTTCCCATTTTGAGGAGAAGTATGTGGACATGAGAGACGCAATGACATACCATTTTGATGACAAAATTCCTTAAATTGGTCATTTATGAATTCCCTCCCATTGTCACATTGAAAACATTTAATGGACTTCTCAAATTGTGTTTGGATGAAAACACTACATTGTTTAAAAATAGTGGGGACTTGCGATTTTTTTCCAATGGGAAGTATCCATAGAAAATTAGAATAATAATCCAAAATAAGCATATAATACTTATGACATGCCGAACATAAAATCGGGGATGTCCACAAATCACTATGCATGATATCAAATGGCTTAATAGTGTTGGAAGTAGATAAAGAAAAAGGAAATTTAACATGCTTCCCAAAAAATACAAGATTGACAAACATTGGAGTCCACAAATTGATTACAATCAATAAATTTATTTTTTCTAAGAGAATTGAACACCGGTGCTCCCAGGTGTCCCAAACGGTTATGCCATAAAATAGGAGAAAGAGCAGCAAAGGTTGATGGAATGGTGACTTGGTTGTTGGAGGTGGCGGTGATGGGATACAAATTCACAGTGCTATTATATCTCATTAGTGGCATTCCCGTCTGAAATTCCTTCACAGAAAACCCAAATGGATCAAAATTCATAGAAACATTATTGTCAGTGGTGAAACGACGTACATATATCAAGTTATTAATAAGTTTGGGTGCATGTAGGACATTTTTCAAATGTAAAGGTGGGTGGGGGGGAGGTTTAATTGATCGATACCACAAATTAGAATTTTCTGCCCACTGCCAACTATAATATTTTTATTAAAGCTCATATTAAAATAAGACGAGAGAGTACCTTGAGATGATGTCATATGTAAGGTTGCTCCCGTGTCCATGTACCACGAGTCATCGAGAACATTGAGATTCATATTGTTCATGGCTTGTTCGATGTTCCTGGGAGCATAATTCGAAGATGATAGTCCATGGGCTGAGAATGCTTGATGTGGACGGCTGCCTGTTCGGAGTGTTGGGCCTAACTCAACCCAAAAACTAGCTCAAATGGAGGAGGATTGACCAAGCCATATAAGGAGACCAAAGACTACTTATCCCACCGATGTGGGAGAACTCAACACCACGCCTCATGCCCAGGGCTGGACATTTGGAGCGTGGACAATATAAGAGGGGGGCCCAATATCGGAAACAATGAATTGGGACGGGTCTGGCTCTGATACCATGTCAAAAATGGATCTTGGGTCTAACTCAACCCCAAAAGCTAGCTTGTAGGGTGAGGATTGTCCAAGTCCATATAAGGAGTCCATGTTCCCATTCCATTTCCGATGTGGGACTCTTAACAAACAAGACTTTAGCAACAATATATTGTTGCTAAAAATGTAAATGACAATAAAAAATTAATATATTGTTGCTAAAAAATGTAAATGATAACAAAAAAACAACTTGTTGTTGAGAAAACTTTTTACATCGGAGGCTATTTCAACGGTATACAACAATTTTTGTTGTTGTGAAAAGTACTTTTGGCAACAACATCCAACATATGACAACAAAAAATGTTATTGACAAATACCTTTCTTCTTATAGTAAAAATGCACCCTATTGATCTTTTTCATATTCAGAAGTCGAACTCGACACTTCTAACTAAAGATAGAGGAATATTCCTATCTATCCTACCACTGGCGATGAGTTGTTTTCTTCCTTGGGGATTCACAATAGCACAATACAATAATGCATGGAATTAACTGTCTAGGCTGTTTGATTTTGATAGTCCGACTCCAAAAAGAATGAGATGAAAAAAAGGCAGCATCTAAATATAGCAGTTGAGGGTACTAGCTGATAGTGTTAAATATATATAATATACACACAATGTACATGTGTATATTATGTATATTTAAGGTATAATTCTCGGGTATTACTGCCCATACCGTGGGCAGTATCCTCTCCATATACAAACATGTAATTAATGTTGTAGTCTAATTAGTATTGTACATTTACCATACTTTTATAGTTAGTCTCCAAATAGAATAATGTTTTAGGAGTAGAATAGGAATAGGATTCTCCTATTATGGAATATGTAAATTGTATATATACTCTTTCAAGTAATGAAAATAATCAAGAGATTATTTCTTTCATGGTATCAGAAGTCTAGGACTCAAATACTTTCGCTCCCCTCCCACAAGAAAATCCTCTCGATTTCTTCCTCCAACCTAGGCCTCCCTTCCAAATTTTCTTGTCCAAATTTCTTGTTCTATTCACTATGACTGATAGGAACATGTTTCATCCTACCCTAACAGTTTCTAACAACAAGAGCGTTCTTCCTATTGTTCTTGACATAGAAAACGTCTAATATGGGATGTGGGCAGAGTTGTTCAAAATTCATGCACTTGCACATCAAGTCCTCCACCACATAATTCCTCCGACTCCTGGCACGCATGATGTACCCACCATGGAGGATAATCCTAAATTATGGATTACTCTTGATGCTACGGTTCTCCAGTGAATTTATGTCACTATCTCCATCGACCTCTTACAAATGATTATTGAACCCAACTCTACGACTATGGCTACTTGGGATAGATTGCGTGATATATTCAAGGATAACAGGCATTCCCGTATTGTTACCCTTGAACATGAATTTTCCCAAGTCACTATGGAGGATTTTTCGAACGTTTCCTCATATTGCAAGCGACTCAAGGAATTGGCGGACCAACTTCGCAACGTTGGTGCTCCTGTTATGAATGATCGTCTCGTTCTACAGATGGTTGCAGACATATATGAGGCCTATAACGGCGTTGCTTCGATACTTCGTCAAAGTAACCCTCTACCGCAATTTTATCAAGCCATGTCTATGCTTACACTAGAGGAGGCTTGTTTGGCTAAAAAGGCAGCTACTGGCGCTAACTCCATCTTGATGGCCACGTCCAATGGTTCTTCGGCATGTTATGATAATTCCGGCCAAAATCATAACAACGGTGGCGGCAAGAAAGGTCAAAATTGCAAGAATTAAAAAGGTGGTGGACGTGGCGGTAATGGCGGCAGCGGCGGCGGATGACACACTGAGGGGTCACCGTCTGCTCGACCACCAGCGAAGTGGTCTTGGGCCAACTGCTAGTGACCCGCAGCTTCTTCTCCACAAACAGGCCATGGATATAGTAATTGGCCACCGCTTTGCCCGATCCGTGCCCAATCTCCGGCGACGATCACGCGGTCGGGCCCGGAGCCAGCGACGTTTCACGCGGTCGAGCCCGGTTTCAACAACGGTCTCGCCCAGTTGGGCCTTGGCCAGCCCCAGGCCTGCTTGGGCCTCGGCCACAGCAGGCCTTTGCGGCTGAGGGCTCCACTTCCATCCCTTCTCCGACAGATATTGAAGCTGCAATGCACACGTTAGGATTAACTCCTCCAGACCCAAATTGGTACATGGACACAGGCGCCACAACCCACATGACATCCGATTCAGGTACTCTCTCGTCTTATTCCAATTTGAGCAACCCTCGTGGCATAATAATTGGTAATGTTAATACTATTCCAATTCGTGGTTATGGTCATAAAACTTTGTCTCCCCCCCCTCCACCCCTTGTCTTGAAAAATACCCTTCATGCCCCTAAATTGATTAAAAATTTGGTGTATGTCCGTAAATTCACCACTGCCAATTCTGTTTCAATTGAATTTGATCCGTTTGTTTTTTCTGTGAAGGATTTCAAGACGGGGAATCCCCTCATGAGGTGTGATAGTAGGGGAGCTCTTTATCCTATCACGCCCAATTCCGGTTTCTCGAGTCAAGCCTTGCCATCAATCTTTGCAGCTCTTGCTCCTTCCTTATGGCATGCTCGTCTAGGTCATCCGGGGTCTTCTATTTTGTCTTCCTTAGATAAAAATAAATTTATTTCATGTAAGGGAAGAGATTATTTCTTTCAGATAGTAACAACTTATTATTAGTTTGCCTTTGATCTTGGGTTAATTTATAGTTAGCCCTTTAAATTTATAGGATATTATATATTCCTTTTAGAGTTAAGACACTCAAACTATATCATGTTCTAATTGAACACCTTAACTTCTAATAAAGTGTTATGATTAGATATTTTCGATTTAAATTCTGACTTTTTACGTGTGTTTTTATTAATCTGTTGGGTAAATAAGTTAATCACATAAAATATGTTATCTCCTTTAATTATACGCAATCACCTCAATAAGTCATAAAACTCCAGGCATTTTCTAATTGAGGTTGATGTGTATAATTAAAGAGATGACATGTTTTATGTGGTAATCTAACTACCTAATAGACGAATGAAAATGCACGCAATTTTTTCAAAAATAAATTAACCGAAAGTGTCTAATTGAAAGAGGTAATCATGTGCTTGGGGAATATATATTCCCCGAGCACGTGATTACCTCCAAATAATTGGAACATTTTATTAGGAGTTGAGGTGTTCAATTGAAACAGAGCTTAGTTTGAGTGTTTAAATGAAATATCATGATAAGTTTAAGGGGCTAGCTATGTATTAAGCTTTGATCTATAATTAGTATTCTAAGGCAGCATCTACATGTTGAAATGGTGTGAAAATGAGAAATTTCAGCAGTAGGACAATTATTCCAGCAGTATTGAAGGTGAAACAACACAAAGATAAGACGACTCACAAGAAAACTGTCTTGGTGGCCCATTGTATGATAGTAATATAGGGTGTTCAAGGAAAATAGAAAAATTGCACAAAATGGAAGATGGATTCAAATCAACTTTGATAAATTGATGTGTTGATACGGAAAGTTTGGTGTGAATTTTAAAGAAATAAATATTTGGTTTTATTAAAAAAAAGTTGAATCGAAATTGAATCAAACTTCCATTATTAAAATTCTAAGGGAGAGAAATTCTATCTAAAAACATTTAGTATCTTGATTTTGGAACTTAAGAATGACCATTGAGCTATTTCTCTTCGATAATTTTTGGTCAAAATTATTAACATTTTCATAAAGATTAATGTTATTTTCCCAATATTGATCAACCCCATACCCATCCCCCAACAAATAAACCTTTAGAAAATTAAAATGTACTCATCTATTTTAATTTATTTTTGTATTTTATTTTTCTTTATAATCTATTTTAAAAGAATATTATTTTCTATATCTAATAACTCTTTAGTTTCAACACTCCTCATGGCATATTTAAGACTACAACAATATCCAAAAGGTATTTTGATATATTATACACACCATTAGTTTACATCCACAAGATTTAAATGTCCCTCTTACTTTCTTAAACTCCTGCTTAGCCAAACTCCGGCTCAGCCAAACAGACACACAAAATGAAACAACAGGGAGTACATGTATTTTATGTATATTAAGTATGAGGACTTTTTTGGGTATCAATTTGAATTCATCATGAATTGATTAAGTTTATGTTGGCTTTCAGCCAATCACAATATTCATTTTTTATCTGAGCTTGATATCTGCAATGCTAGCTAGCTGGACTTTGGCAGAGTTCAAAAGGGGAAATCATGGTGAGTGAAGGTGTTAAAAGCTGAGGTAGACCCAAATACACATGAAAGAAATTGTCGTAACCCAAGTCCATGACACGTATAGTCCGCTTTGGCCCGATAGGCTTTACAGATTTGTCCCTCGGGCTATGTCATCATCGATTCCAAAAGCATATGTACCATGTGAACTTGTATTATACCTTATAAAACTCTTCACTTCTTGATCTTCCATTCTAGTGTGGAATTCGCCTAAAATGTCATATGCACCTCTTAGTAAGTCCGCCAGTTCTTCTCTTTGACCCATCCTCGTAGATCTGTCCTCTGTCATGACTATCACATATATAGTCAATCTGAACTTATTTATAATTGAACTGTAGCAATTATTGTCTTGGGTACCAATTTGAATATGGGTTCATGAAAAAAATGCAATGTTGTTGTACTTTTCTTCTTATCAAGAACAGACTGTCTGATGTATAATTAACAAGTTGTAATTAATGAAGGAAGAGTCCCATTTTAGACATGGTCCACCTTCTCCCCCTTTGTCTCTAGGAGTTGTATACTAATTTGCTAGTGAAACTATTATTCATTGCTTCATGGTTCTATCTTCAGTATTGGTCAGAGTAAACTACACAAAACTTGTGATCCTACATTATTAGTGCTGCTGGCTGCAGTACCACTTTTTTTTCGCATATTAAATTCTAGTGTACACATACTTTAATACACTCATGCTATTTCCAACACAAGACTCTTTTAAGATGTTCCGTATCTTAGTATCTCTCTCACACTCCCATGCACCTTGCTCTTTGGTAATAATGAACAGTGAGTGAGTCAGAATTTTCATTCGAAGAAGTTAGAGGATTCAATAACTACTATGTGTTGGGAGTTTTTGCTCTATGGTACTTTATAATGCAGTACGGGAAGTATATAACTATTACAAGTATTCGAAAGGATAAACAAAGATTCTATAATTCAACTAGAAATCTAAAAATTACAATAGTTACACACGAAAACTGGAAATTCCAGTTTTGTAGAAGATGGAAAAATGGAAATTGTTTTTGCTGAGTCGAGTGTAGCACTCTGTCCTTAAGACAATATTGCCCCGTATGTATCCTTTATACGTCCCTGGACAATTTGTCTCCCAAGATAAAACAAAGAATGGAACCCTTGAGCAAAGGAAACTCAAGAGCTACCGTGAAGAATATTGAGTAACGAAATGATGCTTGGAAGTTGTAGGAAGAAAACTATTTTCGGTTGTGTATTTTCGTGCACTGTTTTTGGTGTTCTCCTTGGTTATTCTTGGTGCTCAAAAATGGTGTAAGGGGTGTTTATATAGGTGAGGGAGGGGCTGAAAAACTGCCTCCATAATAGCCAAATAATGGCCATTATGGAGGTAGTAAAGCCACCAACATAAATGGTGAAAAGACCAACGAATTTGGCCATTATAGGAGGAGTAATTCAGCCAAAATAAATGGTGAATTGAGTGCTTGGCAACTACTTTGTTGTCCGGATTCGGAAACTTGAGGGACCAAAGCGTACATCTTGAAACTTCGGGGACCAAAGCGTACATCCGAAAGAATTCGGTCCGAAGCGTACATCCGGAAACTTCTGGGATCAAACTGTACTTCTGGAAAAGTTCTCTGGCCCAAAAAGATAATATCAGAAGACCCACAGCCCACAGCCCATGACCCGTGAACCCGAGAACCCGGAACTCGGAACCGGAACCGGACCGGATGGGCGGGCGGCGGCGGCGCGCGTGTGGTCTTTCCTTGAACCGAAGCACATCTAGGTCCTCCCTCCTTTAAACACATGGGATACCCCTTGGGGTCCCAAACCCCAAACCAATTTCGAGTCTTATATACACAAGAATTCTTTCTTCCTCTACCGATGAGGGAGAATTACACACAATACCACACTTTTCATGCTTCAAACACCTTACTTCGTGAACCAATATCTCTTTCATTTCTCAATGAAATTTGACGATTCTTGGCCCTACGGTTATCTACATACTTAGTAGATCATGCATGTGTGAAGAACCGAATTCTCCAATATGCGTAACACTAGTGTTTAAGCCGTTAAAGTTGGTCGGTCGCAACTCCCGCCAAAGGCAAATTTCCAACACTATGTATATACAACGTCAACAATAATAACAATAACATATTCTATGTAATTTCTGGGGTCTATGTGTATGCAGAACTTATCCCTATCATGGAAGGTAGAGAGACAGTTTCCGATAGATCATCGACAACATATATTATGTATATATAAATAATAAATTTAACCTTTTATACATCGTGTAATTTTCCGACGAAGAGAATTTAGAAAAACTCCCTTGTGCCCCTAATTTTTCCCCTGACCATGGATGTCACTTGATGTATGCTTCAACTTTTTTTTAATTATGTTGATTGAGTCAATTAACACATATCTAGGTGCGGAATGCATTCCGGTGCGATGTATCTGATTTAGACACCAAGCACCAACCTTTCTAAAGGACTTTGTCTTTATTTAGTTAAGGACGAGTAGGTTAGTGCACTAGACAAAAACTTCCAGCCTATTTAATAATGACTGATCAAACGAGTACCAAATAATTTTATAAATTGAGTTGTAGTTGGACCCTAATATCCCATAATCATGTTTCTGGTGTTGTTTCAACTAAATTGTTTTCATGTGTGTTAGATTGTATTAATCTCCCTTGAGGAGCCTTTCTCATTAATACAAAATATATATAGGGTGTACAATGTGGAATTCTTATACAACAGAGATCATGCATTTACCATAATTACATAAGGCTAAATATAGCTAAATAATATTGTACACACTTAATACACCCCTCAGTCGGAGCGGGAGGAGGCCGGAAGCTAAGACTGGATCTGAAGTCGAGGAAGGCCTTTCGTGAAAATATTCCCATACTGATATGAAGAAGGCACATGCAATACCTTAACATGACCGCGAGCAACCTTCTCACGAACAAAGTGAATATTCATCTCAATGTGCTTGGTTCGCTGATGTTGAACCGGATTATGAGATAAATATATGGCAGATATGTTATCACAGTAGACCAAAGACGCCTTACGCAATGGACACTGAAGCACCAAAAGAAGGTTTCGAAGCCAACATATCTCAGCAACAACATTCACGACGCCTCTATACTCTACTTCTGCACTCGAGCGGGATAAGGTGGCTTGCCTCTTGGCTGACCAGGAAATAAGGTTATCCCCTAAGAACACACAGTAGGCGGAGGTGGAGCGTCGCGTGTCTGGACAACCTGCCCAATCAGCATCCGTATATGATAACAATCTGGTCGATGCTGAGGGGTATAAGTGTAATCCATAATCAAGTGTGCCCTTAACATATCGAATGATACGCTTAAAGGAAGTAAAGTGAGGCTCCCTGGGGGGCATGCGTAAACAAGCATATATGCCGAACAATATAAGCAATATCAGGTCTGGTGAACGTAATATACTACAGTGCACATGCAAGACTCCTATAAAGAGTAGGATCAGACACTGAATTACCATCAACGACACTAAGCTTCGATTTGGAATCAACCGGAGTGGACATTATCTTGCAATTCGCCATTTTAACCATGTAAACGATCTCCTATGCATACTTGCGCTGACATTAAAATATAGAATATGCAGATCTAGTCACTGATATCTCCAAAAAATAACTCAACTTTTCCAAATCAGTCATAGCAAATTCGGTTTTAAGCAATGCAATGATCTCATTCTTTAACAACTCAGAGGAGGCAGTAAGCACAATGTCATCCACATATAATAACAAATAGGCAGTGCTACTATCATGATGAAAAATAAATAGAGAATTATCACACTTGCTGCATATAAACTCAATCCGCATAACGTACCGTGCAAAGCGATCATACCACGCTCTAGGGGCATGTTTCAAACCATATAGTGACTTACGGAGACGACACACGTACCGAGGGGCGGCTGGATAGACAAACCAGGCGACTGGTGCACAATCACGCCTATGGGTGTTGTTTCTATTAAATTGTTTTCCTGTGATATGGTCAATGAATCAAATTTCCCCTCCCACGCATTCCCTTTTGCAACTTGTGTATAGTAACATACAAGATAAGGTGTGTAATTGTGCATACTTTGAATTAGTCATGTTCGAAGTGCCTAAAGAGCATTAAAAAAGTTAGAATTCAAAATTTTATGTACTGATGATGTGATTTTTTTTTATATATAATTAAGATATTTAATACATAAACATAGGTAAATTTATTTAAAATATTTATTAATAACCTATTATAAAATGTTACTTAGAAGAGCCTGTTGGAAAGTGGTAATAGAGATGAATAAAGATAGCCAAGGTGCCAACAGATAATCTGTTTAGATCTATCTGGCACTCATTTGATTACCTTATGGCTAGGGAAGAAACTTTGTGAGTTCTAACCAAAAGAAAATCCTTTTATTTTCCCTTGAACTTTTTGCAATCTAATAGGAGAAAGATATTATCGTAGTTTACCAATTGAAATACAATAGGAAATATTTTGGAGGAAGATCTAAAAGCCCTACTTGTCTTTCTAAAGCTAATAACACTTCTAACTTCATCAACAAAGACCGTGATAGAATGATAAGTACTCTTTCATCCTCCCTTCTTGTCTATCTCCTTCGATCAGATAGTTTTTGGTTTGAGCTCTAGGTATGTAATTGTCTTTGTTAAGGCTAGTTTACCCCTCTCCCAACAAAGTGAAACTTTCCAGCGCAGATTCAAATTTAATCGAGCACCAGGTGTGAAACAAAAAAACACTTCTAACTTCAAATCAAATTAGAACATCCAAAAGGCCAAAAGCACAAACAAGAATCTTACATTCAAATCTTTATACTATAGGCATAAGATGCCCTTTTTTCTCTTTTTCTTCTTTTTTTTATCTGCACATCCACTTTGGTAAACTCAAGAAAAAGGTGTGCTCCCCATAATAGTTAAACAACAAAACATAATCCATTAGATTCTTATAATTCATTCAGACAAAATATACACAACATGTTTCAAAAACTCCTCAACTTTCTTTTCATTCTAACAAGATCAATCAAAAGAATGTCTTTCTCCCTTCTTCTATTTTTTTTTTCTTTCATGAGAGATGAAGTGTAAATTTTCAGTCAAGTCTACAAGTTTAAAAGAGAGACCTAAACCAAAAATTAAAATTGGGTTAAGAGGGAGAAAAAAAACAGAAATTTTCTAAGAAAAAAAATGAAAGAAAAGAAATTAAACACCTTTCAATTATGTGCTCTTACACTAACGAGAGTTGTAGTAGAATGAATAGGATCCCACCTCTAACCAGAGATCTCGGTTCAAGTCAAAAGAATAGAAGAAAATCTGTATAGGGAGTCTTCCCCTTCGCTATGCGAATTCGAATTAGGCAGGATCGCGAAGCGGATAGCGGACACGGAATAGAAAACCAGAAAACATCATGTGCTCTTATTGGCATAGATCATCAATGAGAACTCAACTTTATCTTGATTCTTGTGCATCAACTTGTCTTTATATTTATCTTCTAACCACAATCTACTCTCCAATCCACTTCTTGTCCTAAACATGAAAACAGCAGAACCAGATGTTGGATTAAAGAACCAATCATGAACATCCCACATAAGATCTACAAGCAAACCATCCAAGAAAATACTTTGATTTCCCCTAAAATTCCATTGTAACCTCTTAACCCTAATCACCATCTTCTTATCAATACAAACTGATAAAACTGGATGATTATGATTATGATGATGGTGATGATGATGATTTTGTCCTTCATTTTCACCCCCACAACTTATCAAAATGTCATGTTTTGACCCATTGTCACAAAATTGTGCCTTTGTTGAATAAAGGGTGTTGCCTGAAAAATGTTCTTGTCTTGAAACTAATGTAAATTTGGCCATGGAATTGCAATTCTTGAACTTTTTTTCTTCATCAATGTCTCCAAGAATTAGGCCAATTTCTGAATCAAATGTAACAAGAACATAGTACCCATCAGTTGGTTCAGGACCACCAGACATGTTGTACCTAGCTTCACATAAATCCCAGAAAACTTCAACCTTTGTATGATCAAATAATTCAATTGCTTTGCTCCCCTTTTTCTTCTTGAAAATACGCGAATTCGCGCTGAGTTTGAATGAATTTGAAGGGTCATCACCAAATTGTATGCACAAACTTTGTGACACATTTGTTTTGGACCATGAAACTGTGATCAAGTACTGTTTTTTATTGGACAAAATTACCTTGTACAAACATGTTACACTATTTTGTGTTGATGGGGTTGAAGAATTTTGAGGGAAACAAGAAGTGTTTGAATAACTATAACAAGAAGTAGTTTCTGATACTACTTGTACTGCATAGTCACTAAAACAAGAAGCAAAATCCCTCATTCTTGAAAATTGAGAACTTAGAAGAAAATGAAGAGAGTGTTTTTTTTGTTTTGGAATTATTCTAAATGGGAAATTTGAGAGGAAAATGAAGTATAAGTTCACTTCTCTGACAAGCACATGTAAAGGACATGTATTAATATGATTTGTTTTTTTTTATTCTCTATTCTCTCTCTTACCTTAAATTTTGAGGGAGAAAGTGAGAATGGAAGAAGGCCAAATAGAAGTTTATATTTCTTTAATTTATGGCATAATAACATCTTTTAGTCCCTTAATTATTGGTAAAATCTAATTTTAGTCTTTATAATATATAACTCAACACATTAACCTTCAACAAATTAAAGTGCGTGTGTTTGATCACTTTATGTAGGAAATATATTATATTTGGACTATTTTTAGAACCATATTACCCTCAAATATGAAATAACAATACATTATTAATATAACACAGGGTACCTAAATGATAGAACGTTTAATAATTTAGAAAAAATATGGATTGTCACAAGCAAAATGATCAAAAGTATATGTTTAAAATAATTAAATATTAAATGTGCTTCCTCAAATATTACTACAACTAAAATTAAAATTTACCTTTAATTGAGGGACCACTAATATCATTTGCCCTTAATTTATTCTTTCTCTGCCAGTTCATCTGAGATACTTCTAATTCTATCAGTTAATTAAAATAAGGGGGAAATGTAATTTGGTGATTATTTTTCTAGTGTATGGGATTTATTAACTATATACTATATATAAAACATTGTTAGTTAATGAAGTTTGACCATTGTAGAATTAAGAAGGAAATGTAGTAGAAATTGCATATTAAAATAATTACTACTATTTTATTCAGTTTCTTGTAGCCTTGGAATTGATGATTGACTATAACAATTAAGAAATGATTCACAGATATTGAATTTTCCGTTACTTGAAGTTAATTGGGTGGGAATATAGAATCATTTAAGTTATATTTTCTGACTATGTAAAGATTTTATTTCACTGTCACTTATTTTTAAAAGGTGCATGATAGCATGTTAGTACTACTTTATCATATTAACAATTGATGTTTATCAAGGGATTTTTACTTGTAATCAAAGCGGATTTACAGTTGAAGCTAGGCATAAGCTCTGTTTTGTGTTAAGAATTCATTTTATATATATAATTTATGTTGGAAATTTGCCTTTGGCGGGAGTTGCGACCGACCAACTTTAACGGCTTAAACACTAGTGTAACGTATGTTGGAGAATCCGGTTCTTCACACATGCATGATCTATTAAGTACGTAGATAACCGTAGGGCCAAGAATCGTCAAATTTCATTGAGAAATGAAAGAGATATTGGTTCACGAAGTAAGGTGTTTGAAGCATGGAAAGTGTGGTATTGTGTGTAATTCTCCCTCATCGGTAGAGGAAGAAAGAAGTGTTGTGTATATAAGATTCGAAATTGGTTTGGGGTTTGGGACCCCAAGGGGTATCCCATGTGTTTAAAGGAGGGAGGACCTAGATGTGCTTCGGTTCGAGGAAAGACCACACGCGCGCCGCCGCCGCCCGTCCCTTCCGGTCCGGTTCCGGGTTCCGGGTTCTCGGGTTCTCGGGTTCTCGGGTTCTCGGGTAGATAACTTTGTTGCCAGAAGTACAGTTTGATCCCAGAAGTTTCAGATATACAGTTTGGACCGAATTCTTTCGGATGTACGGTTTGGTCCCCGAAGTTTCAAGATGTACGGTTTGGTCCCTGAAGTTCAGAATTCGACGGTCAAGAACTTGAAACGCCAAGCACTCAATTCAGCCATTTATTTTGGCTGAATTACTCCTCCTATAATGGCCAAATCCGTTGGTCTTTCACCATTTATGTTGGTGACTTTACTACCTCCATAATGGCCATTATTTGGCTATTATGGAGGCGCTTTTCAGCGATGTGACCCCTCCCTCTCCTATATAAACACCCCATTACACCATTGTTGAGCACTAATAAGAAGCTAACAGAAACAGTAGAGGAAACACACGAAAATACACAAGCAGAAATTTCTTCTTCCTACAACTTCTAAGCATCATTTCGTTACTCAATATTCTTCACGGTAGCTCTTGAGTTTCCTTTGCTCAAGGGTTCCATTGTTGTTTTATCTTGGGAGACAAATTGTCCATGACATATAAAGGATACATACGGGGCAATATTGTCTTAAGGACAGAGTGCTACACTCGACTCAGCAAAAATAATTTACATTTTTTCGTCTTCTACAAAACTGGAATTTCCAGTTTTTACTTATGTAACGATTGTAATTTCAGATTCCATGTTGAATTATTGAAATCTTTGTTTATCCTTTCGAATACTTGTAATAGTTAAATACTTCCCGTACTACTTTATAAAGTACCATAGAGCAAATCTCCCAACAATTTATTCATAACACAAAACAAAAATGAATTCTTTTTAAAACTTATAAGCTTAAAATCCTAAATTTGTATCTACGTATAATTACTTAACTGTATAAAAAAAAAATCAATATCTATATATAAACTTAAACTCTACAAAATATAAATGATTAGGGTTTATTTCTCGGATGAAAACTGGTTAAACTTGAAGTGCTTATATTTATAAGCAATTTTAAATGGCTACCAAACGCGTAGATGAGTCAATAGGTGATTATAAACTAGTTTGATTAGCTTATAAATTTTTATAAGTTTTGACCAACACCTATTTTTCTTTGCACCGACATTATAAATAATGTTTACACTATCAACATAATTAAATCACTATTTTACCATATTACTGCTTAATATTTAGTAAAAAAATTACTTAGAGTTATCTTATAATTGACTTAATTATATTGATTTTTTTAATTTCTGTTATTTTTATCTTTCAGTAGGAAAAAATTAAAGTCAATGGGTGGACGAAAAGAATTAAGGATAGTGGAATTGGTCGTACAAAATTAAAACCAGACTACTGTCGACCCACCAACTTCTAACCCTAAACAGTTACTATTAGTAAATGAATCTGTTTGAATATTTTCCTTTTCTTTCCCTTCTTTTTTTAAAAATATATTTCTGCATTTTCAATTTTTTATTTTATTATAATGTTAACACTGAGAATTTAATTGCAATAAGTAATCTTTTCTATGCTGGTATGTATAAATTTATAGCACTGTTGGAAGTAGAAGAAAGAACATTAAATTCTTTTGTCACCCCCATGAATCTATTAAATTTTAAATCAATGGTCCTTTCATATAACTCTCTAGTCTCCAACCTCCACCATAACCCCGCCCCCGCCCCCGCCCCACCCCCCACACAACAACCAGGGTTCCATCGCGTTCCTATCCCTGTCGTTGCTAAAATGGCTTGAGTTTGTTCTTATGGGCTAATGTCAATGGGAACCTTGCCGTTTTCAAAGTGGCTCGAATTTGCCTTTATAGGCTAACGTCAATGTTAAATATACCGAGTATACATACGATATACACATTATGCACGTGTATATCCTACGTATACTTGGTCTCGGCTTCCCTCTCGATATTGTCCATATTGTACACAAGTTTGTATAGTTGTAGTGTACCTTAATTAGTCTTATACTATTACCATAATTGTATAGTTAATCTCCTTATAAAATAAAGTTTTAGGAGTAGAATAGGAATATGATTTTCCTATTATGGAAATATGTAAATTGTATATATAGTCTTTCAATTAATGAAAATAATCAAGGGATTATTTCTTCCAGTCAACAGCAAGAGTAGGAACAAGATGTGTTTTCAAATGAAAGGCAAAATTATTTCATTTCAAATAGTCTAGAAGTATTTTTTTAGAGGACGGACCAAACGCAACAGAACTGACGCATGGAGAGCGGGTTCCCTACTGGAAAGGGGACAGGAGACGGTCATCTCAAGACAATCACAACCTACAGATAACGATGACAATAACAATAATAATAATTAAAAAAAGAAAAGAAAGTTAAAAGGGAAAGTGAAGATTTAAATAGTTAACAGAGGGATTCGATAAGGTAGAAAGCTGCATAGTTTGAGAAAGAAGCTAAATTTGTAATGATAAAAGTGCACAAAGGTGAAAAAAGAAAGAATCTAAAGGTAAAGGGAAAAGAAAAGGCATTATTCATGTTTCAAAATATTCCTGCAATTGCATGTTGTCATGATTAATCTTTTAAACCTATCATTAGATTCTAATCTTTTAAACCTATCATTAGTCTCGGGAAAGCGATTGTCTCACGAGAATTCCGTTATAAGTGTTTGATTGTGCGCTCTAAACATGTCAAAAATAAAATGCTCAGGACTGACAATTTTGTGTGAAATTTCTTAATTGACTCTCAAGATTTTCTAACTAATCATTAACTCCTAAAACATCGTATTAATCTATCTCAAGTATGATGTTTGAGAACAATATATGAAATAAGATTTGAGCACTAGTATCACATGCATTATAATTAAGAACATTGTGAGCATGTCATTTGGATTAACTCCTTAGGTTTTATGTATTTACAGTATTAAATACTCACTTTTAAAAGTTTACAAAACTATTATTTCGTGACTCGAGGCTTATGTCTTGCCCTTACTAAGTAAAATATCTCATATCACACTAGGCTTCACTTCTAATTAAAACACTTGATTTATTCATAATAGAAATCGTCGCATCCTCTTCCGCTTTCTCTAAATTATCTTCTCCTCCCTTACCTCTCCTCTCAGCGCCCAAAGTTTTTGGTCTAGTCTCAATTAAAGGAACTTAATATTTAATTATAAAACGAAGATAATCTAAAAAAAAAAATGAGTAGAACAATACAAGATTGTGATACAAAAAAAATAAAACATAAAAAGGTATTTTAAAATGAATGTCCGATAGATACTACACTAAGTAGGTACATGTTCGGTCTTAGAAACGGCAGCAACTTCTCAAGGAAGCAAAGGTTCAGGACTCGCGCAAAAGACTATTGAAGAGGCAAATGTCGATATCAATAAAATAGAATAGAAAAAAATGTTAGAATACCTTAATCAGACTTCAATATGAATACTGAATAAAAAAAAAAACAGAAAAGGATAAAAGAACAACTAGAGCTAAAGCATATAATACGAATAATATAATGAGGGCCAGTAATATTTGGTTGTGGGTACACAAAAAGATACGGTATTCTTTATTAGCGGGGGCGGGGGGGAAGGGGGAGACATGGACCCCAAAATTGTCAGTTCAAAGGTATGTCCTTCCACCCTGAGCAATAAGAATATAATGCACTAGAAAAAAAAATAGTACTAAAGAATAATGTACTCAAAAATTGGTTTGAAATGGGAATGAAGAGAATCAAATCTATTGAATGAATTTGTTGGTGTTGTTGATTCACTAGACATAGGATCCAAGAATTTATTTATGTTCATTGTAAATATCTACTAGCTAATGTGGCCACTTACACCATGACTTTCAATTGGGGCAGCTTGGGATCCTGTATTATTCCTTATCAATAGTAATTTGGATTTATCCTGCTATGGTTTTCGGTTTCCGTTTTAGGGTTTGATTAATTTGAATTCATATTGAAAAATCTCACTTTGGAAAATAAAGTGTGTTTTCTATCAAAGACGACTTCGTTTACACAGTTCGAATTCATATATACTTCTAATTAAGGATTGAGGGGTACTTACCACCCATCACAATCTTTGATAGTTTCCACATCAATATTTGAAAAACTAGTAATGTTATCAATTGCAGTTTAAATAAGGATTTTATTTATATATAGTGACCGTTTACAAAACTTTTACGATATTAGTACGTTCTAACCTTGTTAAAGTATATTAGTTATTATTAGGATTACTATGATATTGCTCGTTAATATAAATCATCTAACATGATGGTGTAAAAACTTCAGTGTACAAAATTAAAGTCTTTAAAAAATAATAACCAGCATAAAATAGCAAGTGCACGACATTAATAAGTAACACAAACTTTTTTAAGTAATGTAAATAAAATAAATATCCAATCAAATTTTAAGCCATCAAACACTACATGAAGAGTGTGTTGAATGAACTAGAAATTTGCAATAAATAATTTAATTTGAAAATTTGAAGATCTAGAAGAAAATAATTTTAAAAAAAGTAGTCTATGGTAGAGAGGAGACTAATACCTTAAAAATGGGTCATGGTAGTTAGTTGATAAAGCAAAAGAATTGTTGTACTTTGAACTAATTAATTTGTCTTTGATTCTCCTTCATTATGTTAGTTAAAGTAGCAAAAATCAAAGTGCCCCTTTTATTACGCAGCCAAAAAGAAATTACAATTGTCACCATTAGCAACTACATGTGTGTAACGCCCCGAACCATGTGTGTAACGCCCCGAACCATGATCTGTGAGAAATATGACACTCGGTGTCTAATTGCATGTAACCGAGCGAACCACATGATTTGCTAAATCAACATGGACATCAAAAGTATGCAATAGTAATAATTTAAAACTTGCAAACTGAATATTGAAATATAGTCTGAAAACTTTATTGCGGAAATATATGAAAATATAACAAGTCTGAAAAATAATATTGACATGTTAAACTAGCCTAGTCTATGAAACCTCTGAAACATGAATCTGTCTGAAAACTGTTTTACCAGAACAAGGCACTGGCATACCTCTACTATAATGCATAATCATGAAAATAAATAGACTGACACCCTGAATGAGATGGGGCTCACCAAATAGCTGATACTGAAGCAATCCTACTGAGTATATTCGTCTCCCTGAAACTCAGCACATGCACCGTGAAGTGCAGGCCCCATATAAGGGATGTTAGTACATCTAAATTGTATTGTATGTAAAGCAACTAAAAGAATAAGCAGACACGTGATATAATAGGACATGAAACTGAAACAGAAACATGAGCATGATCTGACATGGGTATAAAACATGTGTAAAATCTGTATGTCTGTAAATCTGAATATGTGTATATTTGTGGGGAGCGCAGTAGCATAACTGACAACATGAAACACCACATGGGTACGTGAAGTCTGGTACTTAGCCCGACCAGCAGAGCTTTTCCATTCCTTGTCGGGGTATGAGACATGAACATGGCATGAAATGATCCAATCTGCAATCTGAAGGTGTCGTCCTCTGGCGGAACGACCCTTATCCTATGGTGGCATACGTAGTTTCAGGCTATCTGAACCTTCTCGGTGAAACTATGCAACTCCCAAAATATATATTTAAAAATAGTGATTTGTAAGCCCATAGTTTCCTGAAAACAACTTGAAAAAATATAATATGTGATAATTTAACATGAACATAATTACATAATATATCTTGTGAGAAAAACATGTATAATTCCATAGGTTAAGTGATAATGGTTCATGACTTGATAGTTAAGAACTCATGAAATTCAAAGCATGCGTTCATGGATTACGGGCAGGTTCATGACAATCATAATGACCTATCATGAATAAAATTGATGACTTGTAATATAGACATGACGTATAAAAATATTACATGTATTAGGGTTATCATGATAATGGAACAAAACCCTAACTTATGAAAAATTCATGTTTCATGGAAAAGAGTTGTGTGAGAAAGAACATGGATATTCCCACACGTGTATAGGAGCTCTACATACCTTAATCGCTCCAATACTTGTATTAAAAATCTGAACTTTGAAGAAGAATCACAAGGCTTGACCTTTAATTTATTGAATTGAGTTTTCTTGAAAACCCTAGGTTAAGAACAATGAATTCTGCTTAAAATTGATTATACTTGATTAGAATTGCATGGAAATACATGGAAATGACTTACCTTGGTGTAGGAAATGATTGGGAAGAGAGAGCCTTCATTCTAGGGTTTGGAAGAAGTGAAAACTGATTTTTAGAACTAAGTCTGCTTATTTATATTGTTTGTTGTCGTGATAATTTGACGGTCCATTTGACGTCCGTCAATATTTTGACGGTCCACATTGACAGTCAGAATATTTTGACGGTCTGTATAATCGGACCGTACCGATTTTCTGTAAAATTTCAGAGAGTTGTAAAACTGGAGTTCTGGGACGGTGAAGATTGACGGTCCGTAGAATTTACAATTAGACTGTCAATCTCAAAAGATGAAATTGGCGGTTCGTTTGACAGGACATAAAATATTTTACGGTCCGTATAACCTGGCGTCTAATTC
Organism: Anisodus tanguticus; assembly: GCA_034509755.1. Lineage (NCBI taxonomy): Eukaryota > Viridiplantae > Streptophyta > Magnoliopsida > Solanales > Solanaceae > Anisodus > Anisodus tanguticus. The sequence goes on from CM067544.1 coordinate 55,260,456, forward strand.
CATCTGCAGAGCTGAATTTGGATTTTCAACTTAAACTCTCCGTTTTGATTTCCTACATTTGTGGATCATGAACAAGACTTACTTTAAAGGTATGAGGTGCTACAATGTGTTAGAAAATTAGATTTAATAACGAAATCCAACTTTTATCTTAGCATTAAAAAAAAGGCAGGTCATTTTTTTTTTATCTAAGTTTGGGTGATTTGCCAAAAAAAAAAAAGATATTTTGAGATTTGTAATCACACTTTATTGTGGCATCTGATGTTTATGCGAAATTAGTCATCTTAACGTTTAAGTATAGCAGAAAAAGGAGATTGGTAAGGATAATCTTGGAAGTGAGTGATTTTAAATTTTTGACTCATCTTGGTCCATGAGCAACACTTTTGACTTTTGATTTTGAAATTTTGCCTATGAGGCAAATAAGAGGTCAAAAGTTCAAGACTATTCATTTTCAAGGTCATTTGGTACAAATTCCTGGTGAAGAAGTCATGGACTAAAATATCTTTAAGCTAGCCGATAGAGATAATAAAGAAACACGGACAAGCGTAACTAAAATCGATGAACTATGACATACAAATCATGATAGATTAGTATGACTTCATGGTATATTCTCAACTTAGCTGTCATGTTGGGTTATTCACTCATCGTGTTGAACCATCATGATTTCAAATTCACAAACAAAGAAGAGAAAGAAATGTATTGTAGAACTGTGTCATACAAAAATCATGACATCAGACAAAAAAATACAAATCATAATAGATTAGTATGACATGTTATATTCGGCCTAGTCATTTTATTGGATCACTCACAAATCATGTTGGACCGTCATTTTCAAACTTACAAACAAAGGAGGAAAACAATACAAGTCATGACTATGATTTCACATTATGCGCAACTTGATTGTTTTGTTGGATTATTCACAAATCATGCTGGATCATTGCAATTGTCTACATAATCATGAAACATACAGACTTATATTACAAATATGTCACTTTTCTTGCTCGAAAACAAACACGACTATTTTTACAAGATATACATTAACGAGAACAAATACTAAATAGTAGTCCCGCGAGAGACTCACGAGAAATTTCTTATCTAAATTTTGATTTGATGCAACATAACTTGATAAAAATAAAATACAAGGCACTTAATTGAATAATTAGGGTATGTATAAATTAATATATATATCACTGTTATAAAAAAATCAAATATTTTAAGTTGATAGATGCTGTCAAAAAGATGAATTCTAACTTAAAGATTGTATTAATCTCCCTTGGGAGCCTTTCTCATTAATACAAATATATATAGGTGTACAATGTTGAATCCTTCTATAATAAGGATTCCAATTCTACCATAATTATACAATACAAAATATGGTAAATAGGTGACCTAGTACACGTGCTAATACACCCCCTCAATCGGAGCGGAAGGAGGCCAGACGCTAAGACTGGATCTGAAGTCAAGAAAGAGCTGTCTAGGAAGGCCCTTTGTGAATATGTCTGCATACTGATATGAAGGCACATGCAATACCCTGACATGACCAAGAGCAACCTTCTCACGAATAAAGTGGATATCCATCTCAATGTGTTTGGCTCGCTGATACTGAATCGGATTATGAGACAGATATATTATCACAATAAACCAAAAAAGCCTTACGTAATTGACACTGAAGCTCCAAAAGAAGGTTTCGAAGCCAACAGATCTCAGCAACAACATTAGCAACGCCTCTGTATTCTGCTTCTGCACTCGAGCGGGACAGTGTGGGTTGCCTCTTGGCAAACCAAGAAATAAGATTATCCCCTAAGAACACACAATAGCCTAAGGTGGAGCGTCGCGTGTCCGGACAACCTACCCAATCAGCATATGTATATGACAACAACCTGGTCGGAGCTGAGGGGTATAGATGCAAACCATAATCAAGTGTGCCCTTAACATATCGAATGATACGTTTGAGGGCTGTAAAATGAGGCTCCATGGGGGCATGCATAAATAAGCATACCTGCTTAACAACATAAGCAATATCAGGCCCGATGAAAGTGAGGTACTGTAGTGCACCTGCGAGACTCCTGTAAAGAGTGGGATCTGACACGGGATAACCATCCAAGGCACTAAGCTTTGATCTAGATTCAACTGGAGTAGCCATCATCTTGCAATTACCATTTTAGCTATGTATACAATCTCCTCTACATACTTACGCTGACAAAGAAACATAGTGTCGGCAGATCGAGTCAGGAAAACCCCAAAAATAGCTCAGCTTCCCCAAGTCAGTTGTAGCAAATTTTGATTTGAACAGTGTAATGATCTCATTGTTCAACAACTCAAAAGAGGCAGTAAGCACAATATCATCAACATACAATAATAAATACGCAATGCTACTACCTCTATGGAAAATAAATAGAGAATTATCACACTTGTTGCACACAAACCCAAGCTGCATGACATACTGAGCAAAGCAATCATACCACACTCTAGGGGCCTATTTCAAGCCATAGAGTGATTTACAGAGATGACATACATACTGAGGGGCTGCTGGATGGACAAAACCAGGCGGCTGATGCATATAAGTTGTTTCTTTCAAATCCCCATGAAGAAATGCATTTTTCACATCAAGCTGATGAATAGGCCAGTACTTACCCATAGCAATGTTGATAACTGCACGAATAGTGGCCGGTTTGACAACCGAACTGAATGTCTCACCAAAATCAATACCCTCCTGATGATTAGTGTCATTACCCATAAGTCTCTCCTTGTACCTCTTTAGATCACCACTGTATTTTTATTTGTGACGAAAAAGCCACATGCATCGGATCGCATTCACCCCCTCCGGTCGAGGAACCAAATCCCAAGTGTGTTGTTTTGTTAAAGCATTAAATTCCTCACATATGGCCGCATTCCAATTAGGGTCTAGTTTGGCTAATTTTGGATTTTTTGGAATTGAGGAATGGGTGGATAGTTTAAACTGGACTTTAAGTTTGAAAATCCCGTGTTGGGTATGGGTTTCCATGCGGTGAGTGGGGGCAGGGGTACTGTTGGTATTTGGGTGTGGGGCTGGTGTCTGATTACTGTTCGTCGGGGTTGGATTCTGGTTACTGTTCATCGTGACTGGATCTGTTGGGTAACTGGGTACGACGGGGTGGGTGTTTGTAATGGGGATTCTGGGTTTGACAACTGGTGTGGTGGTGGTGGTGGTGGCGATTGGGTTAGATCGATGACTTTTGGGGGTATGGACTGTGGGGTACGACGTTGTGACAGTGGTAGGGGGATGGGTGACTGGAATGTCAGGAATGGGTAGTGGTGACACTGGGTTTACTGATGGAGACAGCCAGGTGTGAGATGGGAGAATCGGTGGATGTGGGGTAGCCGACCGACTTCCAACGGTGGGAATGACAGTTGGTGGTGGTTGTGACAGTTCAGAGGGGCTGTCGGTAGTGGAAAATGGCGTTGGACCAGTGAGAGTAGTGGCAGACGGTGGTTGACCAATGGAGTTGGTGGCAGACGGCGGTTGAACATTGTCGAAATCTGCCAGAACAATGGCAGTCTGACGGAATGCTTGTTGGACAAGCGGGGATGTGTCCGAATCTTCGAGGAATTGGTAATCTCTGACTCATAATTTTTTAATGTTGTCAAACGGGAAAACATACTCAACAAAGATGACGTGGCGAGAAATGATGATTTTGTCGGTAGATAGTTCATAGCACAAATACCCCCTATGGTTTGACAGGAAACCTAGGAATGCACACAGAGTAGATCTAGGTGTCAATTTGTGGGGGGGCGTGAATGTCAGATTAGGATAACACAGACAATCGAAAATTCTAAGATGGTCATAGGTAGGGATCCGGCGGTAGAGAATTTCGGTGGGTGTCCTATTTTGAATCACACGGGTAGGTAAAATATTGAGAATGTGTTCTACCGTGTTTAGTGCATATACCCAAAAAGTAAGAGGGAGAGACGCATGAAAAAAGAGGGTACGAATCATATTATTAATGGTTCGGAAAATTCTTTCTGCTTTACCATTTTGAGGGGAGGTATATGGGCACGAGAAATGAAAAACCATGTCATTAGCCGCACAGAATTTATGAAATAAGGAATTATTAAACTCACGATCATTATCACATTGAAACGATTTTATGTCTTTTTCAAATTGCGTTTTGATCAGTGTATGAAACTCTACAAATTTGGAGAACACTTGAGATTTGAGTTTGAGTGGATAGACCCAAAGTAAGTGGGAGAAATCATCCAAAAATACTAAATAATATTTATGGCCTAGGTTGCTAGTTATGGGAGAGGTCCATAAATCAGCGTGAATAATATCAAATGGAGAGAAAGTAGTACTCCTAGAAGTCGTAAATGGTAGTCTAACGTGTTTCCCTAACTGACAGGAGGAGCAACTATGAGAAAGGTTCCCTTTATTACATTGGATTAAATTTCGGTTTCTAAGAGAATCATAAACGTGAGACCCCGGATGACCAAGTCTACTATGTCACGTTGATAGAAGTATGGTTGTTAGAACGATGTGAGGAGTGACACTAGCAGCGGATTTGGGTAGGAAAGGATATATGTCCCCCTCACTATTGCATCTCGTAAGGAGTTTTCCGATATGGAGGTCCATTACAAAAAATCCAAACGGGTCAAAATTAATCGAGACAGAATTATCAGTGGCAAATTTTTTAACAGGAATTAGATTTTTGATGATGTGTGGGGCATAGAAGACATTTTAAGAGAGAAGTGGGGATGCGTTGGTGGGGTAAGAGTGTGGCCAAATCCTTAAATCGGGATGCGATGACCGTTACCGACCATAATAGATTGCGAAGTTTGTAGCTTGCACAGTTGAAGAAGATTACCAGAATTGTGGGTGAGATGAGACGTGGCGCCCGTGTCCATATACCACGTATTATCGGGCTGTTGACTGGTCAAAGTGCCAAATACTTGGCCCAAATTTCTTGGGCTGGACCTGGGACAAACGGATGGGCCCCAGGATGTTGGGCCAGTTGGTTGTGGCCTGGTGGTGTCGGTCCTAGACTGTTGGGCTGATGCTGAGCTACATACCACTTGGCCTGACAGCCGAGGCATGTCTGTAGGGCTCCCAGATCGCTAGGCCTCTGCTGGACTGGAGGGACATGGGCCGGATGAATTCGGCCCTGCCTGTGGCCCGTCGGTTGGGCCTGTGACAGGCTGCTGAGTTGCTGAGGAGGCCACTAGGCCGCTGGGTCTGGGACGCGGCTGGCAGCCCAGTCCCTTGTAGTGTTGTTGCCGCTACCCGTAAAACCGCCTTGATTAATCTACGCCATGAATGCCTGCCGGAAAAAAATATGTTGGGGTTCAGGGCGTATATTTGGAGTGTATGTGTGGTAGTAGCAACCGTATACTCAGTGTATATTAATTTGTTATAGAGATAAGTGGGCTGGGGAGGTTGTATATCGGTGTATACTAGTGGTATACGATCGGATTCCGGCACCGGAAAAAGAAGAGAGGCGGCCGAAATTGAGGGATTAGGGTAGGAAGGAATTTTGACTTCTAATACCATGTAAGATTGTATTAATCTCTCTTGGGGAGTCTTTCTCATTAATACAAATATATATAAGTGTACAATATTAAATTCTTCTATAATAAGGATATCAATTCTACCATAATTATACAATATAAAATATGATAAATAGGTGACCTAGTACACGTGATAATACAAATTACTTCAAATACAACAAGTTGTACTTTTTCCTTTATTTCCAGATCGTTAGTAAAGGGCACAGAGGAAATTTCTTCACTTTTAACATTGTAGAATATCAAGAAATTCTTTCCAAACCCCAAGAAAAACAAAATCATCTTTAATTCACAAGAAGCCATTATTTTGAAAAGACTAAACCAACGAGTGAATCCTTGGAAATAGTGACGGATTCATAATTTGAACATTATAGATTAGACTTCAAAATTTTAGTATAACTCATTGTTTTCATATATTAAAATATATCATTTGTACTTACTTATAACATTAAATTAACACATAAAATTTGAATTAAAGTTATTGAATTCGAAATAATTCATAGTTTATCTAGTACCTTTGCGACTCTGCCTCTATTCTCAAATTTGAACAACAAAATTAGTGGTCTTGAATACAAGTCTTGAAAATGAGAAAAAATATCTTGATAGGGAGTGCTTCCAAAAATAAATAAATACGGTGCGGATTAGAGTTAATGGAATTTCAGTAAATGCCAAATATCGTGTGTAAAATAAATAAATAAATAAATGATGAGAAAAAAGGAATGCAAGATTTACATAATGATCCACTTGGTGAAGAATGAACTGAAGAAGCCTACCAAGACAGCTCATGATTTAGGTAGCTAGTAGAGTAATTATGTAAAGTTAGCTTATACGCTAATTATAATTAATTAAACAAGCTCTTAAGACCAAAGCAATGCTAGATCAGCCATGTTTCAAGTTGCAATATACACTATGCTAGCTCCTACTTGGTCTACTTCTTCTGTGCTTATTTATTTTTTCATCTTTAGAATCACAAAATTGAATATACCCACACTATCTCTACATCACATAAATGACTCTCCAAAAACTAAAAATTATAAAATAATTAGGTTTCATGTTTCTGTTGCTTCCTGGAAGTAATTGTTTAATACTTGCTCCTTCCTTCCAAGTTTTTTTTTCCACTCGGTGTTCAGTATTTGCTTTGGCCTGACTAATTTAGATTCGCGCCGGAAAGTCCCACTTTAAGGGTAAAGAATAGACTACCAAAGGCTACTTCATTTTCAGAATTTCAACCCAAGACCTTTGATTAACGATAAAGGGATACTTACCACCCTGCCACGATATTTGGTAATCTTTCATAGTTGATATACCTTTAATATTCTCTTCTTTTTGTTCTTCTTCTTCTTTTGTAGATAGGCTATTGTCATTAGCCACCTTAATTTGAAAATTTCTGGTTCTAATTAAACCACACTAACTTTTTTGATGGGATGCGAGTAATACAATTTTGGAATATTTAAGTGGCATAGCTAACTATTAGTAGGTAATTATATTTAGTAAATATAGTTTGATTTAATTACTTTTCATAGCTAAATGTTGTAGTTCAATTACACATGGTTACTAATACCTCTTAACATACAATTACCTCAAATACATCCATTGTATCAATCTTTTTCCTCAAATCCCTCTCTCTCTTCTCCCTCAACTCTCTCTTTTTTCCCTCTCTCTTCTCCCTCCGCCGCCATCGGCCACCACGAATCACCGCCGGAGCTCAAACGAAACTCATTGCTCTCAGATCTGCGCGTTCTCCTCTTCATTGACATCGCGTCCGGAGCTCCGGCAAGACCCACACCACTGCTCTCTTCACTTTCCATCTTCTCCGGAGAACTTACGATGCCGAAAAAACCAACGTTGCACCTATGTTATTGCTCTCCCTCACCTTCTCTCTTCGTCTTCATTGCTCCGACGAGGAGCTTTTAGCTCCAATGAACCGGAGCAGCCGCGAAACCACCGACAAACCGTCATTAACGACTACAACAGCTGGCAAACAACCACCGCCACCGACTGATCCCTCTTCTCCTCGTCCCTCCTCCTGATCTGCTACTGTCACGACCGTCGGCACCCTCCAGATCTGGTCATCATCGTCGGCGTTTTCCACTCGCCTCCCTTCAAATCTGGTCGCCATCTGGTCGGTGCCGGATTTCAATGTGTTTTTTCGGTGTCCCGGCTCAGATCTGAGCTTCGCTGGAGTTTAATGTCGTTTTCCGACGTGCCAACTCATAATTGAGCTTATTTATTTTTTTATATTCAAATCGGAGTGTATTTTATTTTCTTGTACCTTAGATAGGGGTGTATTTTATTTCTTGTATTCAGTATTTGAGTGTATTCGTTAATTTGTCGTGTAAAATTCAGTGTTTGTGTGTGTATTTTATTTTTTGTATTCAGTATGTGAGTGTATTCATTAATTTTTAATGTAAAATTCAGTGTTTTCTTTTATATATTTTTTCCTTGTATTTTGAAGGAGTTTTTTGTATACAAATAAATAAAGTGAATTTGAATACAACTTTAAATATAATAATTGAATACAGTGTAAATATAGCTACAAATGAATACAGCCGAGTTGAATACATCTCACTTGAATACATCTGAGTTAAATACATCTGACTTGAAATGTAATTATAAAAAATATAGCTATACCTATAAAAAAAAAAAAGTGTAGTATTTTCCATGTAGTCCAATCTACGAATACAAAAAGAAGGTCCAAGTTGCCCTTGTTTAATTAGAGGTACACAAAAATAATTATTTGGATTAGGCCCGAATTTCAAATTAATGGATTCTAAAGGTAATTTAGATCATAAAATATATTGCATTAACATATGTTTATCCATAAAATTTTATAAAACTTGTCTAACGCTAAAAACTAAACATAGATGTCTAAACTTGAAACTCTCAATCTATATTTTGAGACTCTATCGTTATATATAATAATACTATTTGTCATTAAAAGATGGAGAGAGAAAACCAAAATAGTCCTTTAAGTTTGGACTTAGATTCAAAATCATCCCTTAAGTATATACTGAAGCACTAATGAGTAAAAGAATTTCTACCTACAACCATTTATTGTTTTATTTTTCAAATAAAATAACAACCAACAAATTTTATATTGGTTACAAGAAAAAAACTAAACCATCGGAAATAAAGAGCAACATTCAGATAATAAGAGATGTTGAGATTGTTATATGGAGAACTGATAGCAAAGTAAAGTATTTGAACAAGGTTAGATCAAAAGTGACTATGAAGGAAGAAGTTGGAAACATGAGAAGTTCAAACACCATGACAAAAAGGATGATGGTCATGCATTTAACCAAAATAAGATCCAAGTATTAGAGTGTTACGGAGAAAATTGGTTTGAAATTGACTACAAACTTTATGGGCAACACTTTTCAATTCATTAATGTTACCGGGGTCTTTATTTACAAGAAAAATCAACTGATGAATGAAATAATCATCCCAATCCGAAAGCAACTCCAGGAAAACTCAAAAAAGATGGAGAAGATGGTGGCATATGAAAAGATGAAGGAAGTCAAATCAAAACTGATGTTTTACTTAAGGGCAATAATCTCAACGGAGTTGGAAAAGCACAAAAACAATACTCAAAAAGTATTTTAACACACTTAAAGTCAATCTACCTCGTATTGTAAGAAAGTATTTGGATGAACTGGAGAAATCAGGTGAGGTGAAGGTAGATGGAGATAAGGGTGAGGCGAAGGGAGATGGAGAATAGGATGATATTTGATGTTATTGTTATGTGAAGCTTTTAGTGAATTTCCACAACTTTTTTTTACTGTTTTTAGGTACTATTTTGAGGAAAAACAACTTGCTAAGTTTTTTAATTGTCTTGTAATACTTTGACTTTCTTTCAAATGTTATTGTTATGTGAAACTTTTAGTGGAAAAATAAATAACTAGTAGAAACTAGGGGTGACCAGTGAGCCGGGGCGGAGCGGGTCCCGACGGGACGGGATCCGGAGGGGCGGGAAGAAGGTTCGGGATCGGGTCTCCGGAGGGACAGGCGGGCCGCGATTAGCGGGATAGGCAGATGTCCCGTCCCATCCCACATCCCGCCGGAAAGGGGACCTGTGTTGTGGGACGGGGCGGGAATATATATATATAAAAAAAATACTTCAATAATTGAATAAGATAGTGTAATAAAAACATCTCAAGGCTATTTTTGTGTCTCTTATATTATTTACTAGAAATATGATTTCTTTGTAATACAATTTCAAAATTGCAACTATGTGGTGTTATTCAAAAGTTGCAAATCACATAGGAAAATTGCTATTAAAAAAATTACATAGTTAACCATACTTTTTCTAATTTCCTCACAATGTCTTGAGGATCTTCGGTTGGAATTGAAAGTTGTTGGTCAAATTGTTCGACGTCGCTTCATGTTCCCTCGGACAAGATTTCGTTGTAGCTGTAGTCTTCTTCTTCGTTGATCTTCGGTTGACCGTACCTTCTCCGTTCAAATCCAATCTCTAAATAGAACTGCAATCTCCAATATGTCTCCCACAAATGAATGTTTGTGCTCTCCTATTTGAAATCTTCCTGCAAAAAAAAATGTTGTTGATGACGCTTGAATGTTCAACACATCTCAGGCCATCTTTGATAGAGTCGAAAATGTCTTCTCATTCTCCCTCCAGTATTTCAGCAAGTCTTCATGTCCTTCATCATTGACAATTAATTTATACGGTACAACACCCTGCAAAACATAAACATCAAATTCGCTAACTTGTGAAGAAGTTGAACCACTAAACATTTTATTTCTAAGGCCTTGAAACTAGCAGCAGAAACTGCATATTTTTTATAAGGTTGCAGCAAAGTAGTAGAAGATGGTACAAAAGACGGTTGATTATTTGCACTTTGTTGTTAGTAATACATATATACTTTTTTGCATTTAGTGTGTATGCTAGACGTAACTTCTTCTTTAGTTGGTTCGTGAGTTGGTTCTTCATTTGGACTTGGAGGTGGAAGTACTGCTATACAATCATAAATCGTTTCAACAAGTGTTTTACAACCGTCTACTTTAATAGTCGGATTTAATACAACACCAATAATATAAATAGTGGGAATAGGAAAAAAGTTTTTTTTTTATGTTTTAAACATTTTTTCAATAGATGTCTTATAAGTTTGTTTTTCAATATATTCATTAAGTAACAAAAATATTAGATCTATAAAAAATAACATAGTTGAAATAGTAGGATAATAAATACCAAAAAATTCTTTAGTAGCTTGAAAAAATTTCTCTAAAAATTTAATAAGTTCTAAAAACATTTCCCAATCATTATCTACAAGCATATCCATTAGATTTTTATTATGGGCGTTAAATAATAAAGTTATAGGTCTTCTATAATCGTAAGCAATAAGTAGTTGTTCATATAGAGAATTCCACCTAGTCGCTACTTCTTCGGGAATTTTTCTATAAGGCAATCTACAATCGTGACAAATTTTTTTATACTCTTTGCGTCTTTGTATTTTTACCTTTAAAAATAAAGTTTATAGCAAATTGTATTTTATCAAGAATGTTTTCAAAAAGTTTTAGGACATCCTTTACAACTAAGTTATAAATAACACACACATCTTATATGAAAATGATCAGAAAAACATGGAGTTAATCGAACTCTTAAAAATCTTATAGCATAATCATTAGAAGTATCATTATCTAATGTAATAGTCATAATTTTATCAATTATTCCATAATAATCACAAATTTCATGAATATTTTGTGCAATAAAAGTTCCAGTGTGCCTATCATCAATATATCTATATGCTAAAATACATTTTTACATAGACCAATTATGATATATCCAATGACATGTTATAATTAAATAATCATTATCGTTAGTACTACGGCCTATGTCAGAAGTGATAGTCATTTTGCCATTAAAATGATATAATACATAACGTAAATATTATTGATATTCATGAGCAAATTTAAAAACATCTCTTCTAATAGTTGATCTAGGAAAACCGTTAGAAGCAAGATTATATGTTTCTCGAATGTAATGAATAAAACAAGGAGGGGAAGGAAATGAAAAAGGCAAACCCTCCACCGCAACTAATTTTGCCATATTTTCCCTATCTTTATTTTTATCATATTTAGGATAAAAAATTCCCTCCGTCGTCGGGTTAATTTGACCTTGTACTTGGTCGGGGACTATGTGAACCTTGTCCCGACTCAGCTGGCACACCAGACTTTTTAGCCTGGTATTGATTCCACCTAGTTGTGTGCTCGCCTTGTACATGTCTCAATAAACCTCCCGTCCCACCTTGACCTTTTCCGATTTTAAATTTATAAATATTTTTACAAATTTTACATCTAAATACTTGATTCTCTTGGTCCCTATCAAAAAAATCTCATGCAGTTGATTTTAATTTTTGCTGTATGGGGCCTCGACTCATACTAGGGGGAATATGAGGCGTTCCAGTTTCAGTTTGAGGCTGAAACTCAGTCTGAGGTTGAGGTGCACTAGTGGGTGTGTCATCTACATTATTGTCAATATTAAAGTCTGGTTCAGATGCATAATATACCTCATCATCTAATGGTATATCATTAAAAAAAGCAGTTTCATCTATATGAATGAAATCAATAAAATCATCGGGACTAGGAATATGATTACTAGAAGAAGTACCCTTACCTTTGTTACCCCTTCTAGAAAAAGCACTCTTACACTTACCCTTAATCATACGTCAAAGACGTTCCATTATAATTATGTAAATAAATAATTAAAGTAAATGAAATTAAGTATAATTAAAATTAAGTAACAATAATAATTTAAAGAAGGAACGAAGGTACCAAACGCCGACGTAATGTCGACGTGTTTCGAGGTTGAAAATTGAAACTTTGCTCGATGGATGATCCTCAAGCTAGTTGCCAACTTCACTCCCAAACTTTGAACTTTGATAAAAATGAGCAAAAAAAATAAAATATTTAGTAGGCAATATAGAATTATAGAGAGATAAATTGAGAGATTAGAGAGATGATAGGAAGCTTTGTGACAAAAATGAAGAGGAAAATGAGGTATTTATAGTTGAGAAATAGGGTTAAAGTATAAATATATTAACTTAGGAGTTAAAAATAAATATTAAAGGGGTAGTGGGGTTTATGGGGTGGGGAGCCAAAAATGGTCGTTATAGCCGTTGCACAACGGCTAAAATCAAAATTTGGTCGTTGTTGCAACGGTTATTTTTGCAAAGGGGAGGGGGGCTGGCGGGGCGGGACGAGTTCGGGACGGGGTCAGGTTGGGGCAGGGCGGATCGGGATCAGGACGGGCGGGTCGAACCCAGGTCTCGTCCCGAGTTCGAACCCCGACACCATTTTTTTTGGGGAATCAGTGCGGGGCGGGTATCGGGACGGTCCCGGTCGGGCCGACCCGACCCACTGGCCAGCCTTAGTAGAAACTGATGTTTGGCCTAAAATGTATATATTTAGTCATTATTTGTCTCACATCTTAGTACTTTTAATCATTGTTTGAGTATTAATTATAACATTTTGTACATAATATTATATTTTACTATGTAGAAATAAAACGGTGTTAAATTGAAGAGATTTGAAGTAAAACTGAATAAAATGCGGAACAAAAAGAAGAGAAAAGAAGGGGGAGACAAAGTGGGCCTCATTCCCTAAGCTTTGTCTCCCAATTAGAAGACAAAATAAAGAAAGCAAGCAAATAACTAAATGAGGAGCAATTCGGACGATTGAAAATTAGACCTGTCCAAAGGTCGGGTCAGGGTCGGGTCGGGTCGGGGCGAGAATTTTTTTTTATTTTTTTAAAAAATGAATTTCCAAAACTGAAATTGGTATTCACCCCTACATTACCACGAAATTTCGACGTTGAAATGTATTGTATATCGTGAAATCTTGACTAAAGAAAAAGAAAATTAGAAATCAATTTGGGGAAAAACACAAATTGATTGGAAAAACTGACGTTTTTCTAAAAATTGGCTGCGCCAAACCGCCTTATGGCCGTTTGACGTCCCTGTCTCGAAAAAATATGCAAAATCAAAAAAAAAATCGGATAAAATGGACATCCGAGCGCAGAGTTATGACCATTTAAAGTTTCATCAATTTACAACTAATTTATCTCCCTACATTATGCTTCCGTGATATTAACAAAGCGACTAATTAATATAAATATATAATTAATAATCAGCTACCGTTTTTATCTTATTTTATGTCGAGCTAAATGTAGATTAGAGCAAAATATATATATATATATATATATATATATATATATATATATATATATATATATATATATATATATATACATGCATTATATCACTTATTAATGACAACAATATATATAAGTACAAAATAAATATTAATGAAGGAAAAATAATATAAATTATATTAAAAAAATATGCGGGTCGGGGTCGGGCCGGGGTCGGGCCGAGGTCGGGCCGGGCGGCCGGTTAGACGGGTAAATTTTTCTGACCCTGACCCTGATCGGGTCGAGTGGCTCTCGGGTCAGCTAAAAGCTGACCCTGGTTTTTTCGGGCCGGGCGGGTCCCCGACCCGGTGGACAGGTCTATTGAAAATAGTGTGGTATTTAATTTTTGCCTTTTATCTAAAAAAAATGATTGAAAATATCTTTGAGGTTGTGGGTTCGAATATTAGTACAGTCAAAAAGAAAAAAACATTCGCAAGACAAGATTTCATTAGAAAATATAATTATTCGGTCAAAGTTGTATAGAAATTATGCCTTAAGGGGCATAGTATTTATGTAATTATGCCTCCGAAAATACCTCTGAGGTTGTGGGTTCGAATCCCAGCAGAGTCCAAAAGAAAAAAAAATTGCAAGGCAAGATTTCATAAAAATTATGTTTATTCGACTAAAGTTGTATAGAGATTATGTCTTAAGGGGATTAGTTTCTATGTAACTATGATTGAAGGCAAAATTTCATTGAAAAATTAAGATTATACCTTGTCCGGCTAGTTACATAGAAACTATGCCCAAAGGGCATAATCTCTATATAAATTTGGTCGAATTATGTCTTGCTAATTTTTTTTCTTTTTTTGCCTCTGTTGAAATTCGAATCCAGAATTTCTGATTTAGTAGACCCGTGAATAAATGATACTTTGGCCCATAAATTTTCATTAAATGAAAAGTATGGGCAAAAACTAAAGACCAGCGAATTGAAGGGAAAAAATTAAAGACCAGCCCGAATGAAGAACAATCCATGCAATTTTTTGCTAAATGAGAGCAAAAGAAAAGCAAAGGAAGAAAAGAAGAAGAAACGTACCTGGCAGAGAATGATGACCTGCGATCAAGTTGCAGCGCGGCAGCATCGCACCAAATTCAGTTCTCTGAAGTTTTTATTACCTTGTAGCAGCCTGCGCGACTCGAGGGTGGCGCGGAGCTCCGCTATTTTTTCCAATCCGAGTTGGATTTGGTTTTTAAAAGCTCAGACCTTTTGATACCCTATAAATATATATTCTACAGGTTTTTACGTAGCTTTGGGAGAACTTTTAACCCTTGAGTTCAGAACTTTTGACATAGGGAGAGCTTGGAACCGCCGTGGAGGTCGGAGATTATTGGATTTTATCTCTTCTTCTCCATACTACTAGTTTTTATATTTTCTTTGGATGATTTGTTGTATTTCTTCCATGTCTATGTGGAGCTAAACTTCTCATTCTAGGGTTATGGTTCTCATGAACGTTGTTATTCGAATATTGATTTCAATTATTTAGCTTATTGTATAGTTTATTTATTTATCATGAGCTTAATTATTTGATTGCTTGATCACTGATCGAATACTATCTTTGATTCTTAGATTAAACTCAATAGAGAAATACTAGGGTAGCAATAGGGTTAAATAGAGCAGGATCTCATCCCTCGGCATTGGGGACCAAATTTGCGTCTAGGATAGAGATATACCTAGTTCGTCCTGCTTGGTTGACATACAAAAAATATAAATGCATTCGTGTTAAGGTTCATGACCATAGAGATATAGGCGTGAAAGTAATACGAATAGGCGGCTAGAGGACTCGAGAGATTTGTAGTCGTAATATCAACTCTGGCAATCAGTAAACTGGATAAATTAAGAAGTTGAATCAATTGAAGAATACAACGTGATTGTTAGATATCTCATAGCCCTAGATCGGTTTCATATCATTGATAATATCAAAACCTGCTCTTTCTTTGTCGAAGTTCATTATTTGTTTTCCTTTTATTTTAATTAGTTTAGAATTACAACCTACGGATTTCCTCTCTTGTATATATAATTCAAATCATTTAATTTAGCTAACAATCAATCATAAGTCCATGTGGGTTCGACATCCAATTTATAAAATCACTATATTAACCACGTACGCTTGCATGTGCGTTTGGGAGCAACAGAAACCACCAAGGTATTGGTGCCATTTGTTGCCTATTTGACAACAAATAAATGGTGAGCACTTAATTATTAAGAGTTTCTGAGTCATAGATGGAGTGAAATACACTTTCCATAGGGCGAATATAATTTTACAAAATTATTCCGTAAGTATTTTATCATTTTATTTGATAAAATATCACTTGAAATATATATTGTATATCATGTCCTAATTTCGCACAAATTTGATCATTAATCATAAATTTTGGAATTTTAAATCAACAATAATAAATGTAATTGTTTTTAAAAAGAATGTGAGTCAGCCCAACAACAGGAAATTGTCGTTCCTATCTCTCCTACTCGAGCCCCTTCTACTCCACCAACACTGGCCCAATCACCCACAGGCCCAATAGGCAGTGATTCAAAGCACTGCCTCGCCTCAGCCCACTGCCTCACCTCAGCCAACTCCAAATCAGCCCACACCTCAAAGTCCGACACCCCCCAACAATCTACCCAGGCCAGTCTACATATTAATCCTCCCCATTCTCCTCAAATGACCACAAGAGCCCAACATGGAATTTTTAAGCCAGAAGACTTATTAATCTTCACACTACTACTAAAAATTTCATTTCTCAATTGCCCACAAATCTCATTCATGCATTAAACAATCATAATTAAAAATAAGACGTGGGACTTGGTGCCACGATCGTCTAATGCTAATATTATTCGAAGTTTGTGGATTTTCAGGCATAAGAAGAAATCTGACGGTTCATTTGAGAGGCATAAAGCTCGCCTTGTAGGTGATGGTGCAAGACAACAGACTGGTATAGATTGCGGTGACACTTTCATTCCGGTGGTCAAACCGGCAACTATTCAGACGGTACTTAGCATTGCATTATCAAAATCTTGGTGTCTTACCCAGCTTGATATAAAAATGTTATTTACATGGAAATCTCAATGAAACCGTCTATATGTACCAACCTCCGGGTTTTCGTGATCCTCAACACCCTGATTATGTGTAATTGCTCAAGAAATCTCTATATAGGCTTAAGCAAGCCCCTCGTGCTTGGTACCATCGTTTTGTTGATTATGTGGCTATATTGGGTTTCTCTCACAGCACTTCGGATCATCCTTTATTCATTTACCGTCGGGGCACAACTATGTGTGGTTTATATCATCCTTGATGCCTCTTCAGATGCTCTTCGACAGTCCATTATGTCTAAGCTTGGTTCTGAATTCGCTATGAAAGATTTGGGCCCACTAAGCTATTTTTTTGGTATCTCTGTCACCCGACATTCAGGAGGTTTATTTCTTTCACAAAAGAAATATGCAGAGGAAATTATTGAGCGGGCCAGTATGTCTTCCTGCAAACCATCTCCTACACCGGTGGACACGAAAGCAAAACTTAGTACCTCTTCGGGTAATCCCTATCATGATCCAACTGAGAATCGTAGTCTTGCCAGCACCTTACAATATTTAACTTTTACGAGACCAGATGTTTCTTATGCGGTTCAACAAGTATGCTTATTTATGCACGACCCGAGAACCCAACACATGTCTGCGTTGAAGCGAATCATTCGCTATATTTAGGGTACTCTCGAATTCGACCTTCACATTTACCCCTCTTCGATTAGTAAACTCATCTCATACACTGACGCAGATTGAGGTGGATGTCCGGATACCAGAGATCAACTTCTGGTTATTGTGTTTACCATGGAGATAACTGGATATCTTGGTCTGCGAAAAGGCAGCCTACCTTGTCTCAGTCTAGCGCGGAGGCCGAATACCGTGGGGTGGCTAATGTCGTCTCTGAATCTTGTTGGATTCGGAACTTACTTCTAGAGCTCCATTGTCCAGTTACGAAAGCCACTTGGGTCTATTGTGACAATATTAGTGCGGTTTATCTTTCCGGCAACCCAGTTCAACATCAAACGCACTAAACACATTGAAATTGATATACACTTCGTACGTGAGAAAGTCGATTGTGGTCAAGTACGCGTCCTACATGTCCCTTCACGCTATCAAATTGCTGATATCTTCACTAAAGGACTCCCGCTGCAACTCTTCGATGATTTTCTAGATAGTCTCAACGTACATAAATCTCCCGTTTCGACTAAAGGGGTATATTAGAATATGTAAGAATGTTTTTATTTTTAGAATATGTATATTTGATGTATATTCTTGTGATTTGGTCAAACATAATTTCAGTCATAATCTTAGCTTGTAATCCTATATATAATGTTGATTAAGTAATGAAATCAAGCAATGAAAATATTTCTATCATTCTTCCTCCTCACAAAGTGGACAAGTCAAGCTAGTCTGAATGTCCCAACTATGCAACCTATCTCTAGTGTATAATCTTCCCTGAATTGCTAAATATAATATGAAAATCCTCTTTGGACTGCCTTGGTTATTGCATGTTATTTTCCTCCAATCCACCTTTGGGAACTGCCTCCCTCAGTTGATTGTACATATCTTTGGTGGAGAAAGATTCTGCTCCCATGACTTCATCTATACTCAGCCCAGCTGTAGGAACATTTAACAGCTTAAAGTAGTTTCCTAAAAATTCAAGAAGTTTGCTTCACAACCACTGTCCATGTATTGTTATCCCAAGATCAGTAATTTAAGTATTGTTCTCTCATGTGGAATTAAAAATAATACCACGATGTTATAAAGTGACTGCATATAATGAAATTAAAAATTCAATCAAACACGAGATAAAATATTTCGTGATTGTTAGCCCTTGTCTTTTTACGCAAACCTCTTACTTTGACAGCTTGATGCTCTCTTCAACTCTTTGAGGATCCCTTACTTTGACAGTTTGATGCATTATCTCCCTTCAATCCTTTGAGTGAAATGCAGAGAAAGAAAAGGAAGGAAAATTCATGGACCGACTTCATCATTTCTACCCCATAGAAACGAGCAATTCACGTATCACTTGAGTAGTAGTACGAAACCTTACGAAGGACAAGCGTTACGATCCAAAATTTTAAACTAATTATGTCTTTAACTTTCTCGTATGAGCATTCAATACACGTATCAATCCGTGAAAGAGAAAAAGGGCCACCACTACTAAGGATACTCCCTAGCGAGCAAGAAAGTCAGAAATTTTTTTTCGTTGAAACAGGAACAAAATAGAATTGGTTCAAAGAATTTCAACGCCAATGTTCATTTTCTAAAAAGTTTAAAAGGCTGTTTATGTAATATATGTCTATGTGAAAAAAAAAAAAAAAAGAATTGGTTCTATTCAAAATTGTTGAAATAATTCAAAAATCATGAAATGATAAGGGTATTATGGTTATTATACGACTCTATAAAGAGATACAGCTAAACTCTATTCTCACAGCTTCGTTTCGCCATGGAAATATCAACAATGGCTCAAGCCATGCAACTCCATGCCCGGTTACTCAAATCGGGTCGACCCGAAGACCAAACCCATTTCCAAAATCTCAGCAAACTCTTCACTTTCTCAGCTCTTTCTCCTTCAGGTAACCTCACTTACGCCCGCCATATCCTAACCACTCTTAAAACCCCAAATTCGTACTACTACAACACCATGATTCGTGCATACTCGGACTCACCCGACCCGACCCGGTCCATCACCCTTTTCCTCGATATGCATTGCAGAGAAGAAGAAGAACGGGTCGTGCCCGATCCCGATAAGTTCACTTACCCGTTTGTCCTTAAGGCTTGTGCTAAGTTACGACATACCCAGTTGGGGAAACAGATACATGGGTTGATTTTAAAGATGGGTTTTATGTCGGATCGCTATGTGAACAATGCGCTTATTCATATGTATTCGGGTTGTGGTGATTCGGGTCATGCATTGAAGGTGTTCGATGAAATGTCTGAGAGAGATGTAGTTTCTTGGACCTCGGTTATTGATGGTTTTGTGGATAATGATCGACCTATTGAAGCTATTAAGTTGTTTGATAACATGATGGATAGTGGTGTTGACCCGAATGAAGCGACTCTTGTTTCGGTTTTACGAGGTTGTGCTGATACTGGTGCATTAAGTATTGGGGAAAAAGTTCATAACTTTGTTAAAGAACGGAAACTTAATGGGAAGGCGAATGTTGGTACTGCGCTTATTGACATGTACGCGAAATGTGGGTGCATAGATAATGCGAGATGGATATTTAATGAAATGATGGATAAGGATGTTTATGCTTGGACAGCAATGATATCCGGTCTTGCAAGTCACGGGCTTTTGGAAGAGGCTATGGAACATTTTGAGAAGATGAAGAGTTGTAGCATAAAGCCAGATGAAAGAACGATGACTGCGGTTTTATCAGCTTGTAGGAATGCTGGTTGGATTGGTAAAGGATTGTATCATTTAAGGAGTATGAAGAAGTATAAGTTAAGACCGACAATTCAGCATTATGGATGTATAGTAGACACGTTTGTTCGTGCTGGCCAGTTAGACGAGGCCGAGAAGTATATCAGGAAGATGCCAATTGATCCGGATGTCGTTCTATGGAGAACGTTGTTATGGGGTTGTAAAATTCATGGAGATGTTGAAAGGAGCGAACGATTAGTAAAAGACGTTGAGCTTTTGAAAATGGATTCTCGTGATTGTGGGAGTTACATACTTCTTGGGAATGTCTATGCAGCCACGGGGAATTGGAAGGAGAAAGCGAAGATGAGAGAGTTGATGAACCAAAGAGGGTTAGTGAAGACACCAGGGTCTAGCAGGATCGAGATTGATGGGTTGATCCATGAATTTACAGCTGGAGACTCAAGACACTTTGAAGCAGAAAATATTTACGCGAAATTGGATGAAATGGAGCAGAATGTTAGAAGGGAAGGTTATGATCCCAAAGTTTCGGAGGTATTACTTGAAATAGATAATGACGAGAAAGCATCTCAGCTTCTCCACCACAGTGAGAAACTCGCATTGTCCTTTGGACTTATCAAAACTAATCCGGGAACTGTCATTAGGATAGTGAAAAACCTAAGGTCTTGCGAAGACTGTCATTCTTTCATGAAACTAATCTCAAAGTTATACCAAAGAGAGATCATCATTAGGGACCGTATACGTTACCATTACTTCAAGGGTGGTGAATGTTCTTGTGGAGATAGATGGTGATTGTAGTTGTCGCCGAGAAAATGTACCAACAGTTTGATATTCACATTTTTGAAGAACTCGGAATGACCTCAGTTTTGATCTCTCAATCCATTATTTCACAAGTGCGACCAGCGTAGGACAAGTAGAGTGACTATAGAGCAGCCAACATAGTTACAAAAAGAAGCAGAGGCACAAGAAAAATCTGATCACAATGTTTAAGATTCTGTAACATCCCTATCGTTTTTACTTTCCGAGTTGTATGAAGATGTTTATACTATTTGATTGTCTCCTTATTTAAATGTGCGTTGTTATTACACGAAACTTAGCGCCGTCAAGGTCAACTTCACAGTGGGGGGATCTTGTTAATGATGATCCTGTAAATAAACTTGAGAGGCACAGATATATAAAGGTGAGTGCTTGTAAATAAGGATGCAGTTTCTAATTTTGAAAGATGACAATATCCTTTTATTGCTTGTCACTGGAGACAACATATTATGAAATGACCTCGAAGATGATAAAACTGAGCTGGAGCCCGCATAGGCGAAGCTAGGGTACCCGAAGAGGTTCAGATGAACCCCCTTCGTCGAAAAATTACACTGTATTATTTTTTACGTATATATAGTAGGTGTTGAATCCCCTTGGCTTCATTGTGTGTGTACTTTTTTATATTTTGAATCGCCTTAGTGAAGAATCTGGCTCCGCCACTTCATTTCTATTTATAAACACTCTTTAAATATTGTCAATTGAGTTAATCTTGTGGATGTCATATTAACATTGTTTGGGCATGTGCAGAGGAGAGACACAAATGACCCAGTGCGGAGGTGTGAGGGGTTGGCTATGGCCGGGTTCAAGAGGGGTAGAGGTAGGCCGAAGAAGTATTTGGGAGAGGTGATTAGACGGGATATGACGTAGGTGCAACTTACTGAGAACATGACTTTAGAAAGGGGGTTGTAGAGGACAGGGATTAGGGTAGAAGGGTAGTAGGTAGTCGAGTGTAGTCTTACTTACGCTTGCAAACTGGTAGTTGTAGTGTTATTACCGTAGGCCCGCTTAGCGTATCGTACTAATAGGCACAGTATGACCTTATAGTTCCCTGTAGTTTCATTTCTGTTGTTAGGTGTTCTTTGGTGCACTTTGTTTAGCGTATTTACATGCGCTAGTTACTGCTTACTTTTTCAGAATGCGCTATCATGACATACTCGCTTCGATATCAGCATTTTCATACTACTTCCTTGACCGGATCTGATCGTTTCTCTTCCTTTGCTTTGCTTTGCTTGTGCTTTTGCTTATGCTCTGTCTTGAGCCGAGGGTCTCTCGGAAACAACCGCTCTACCTACCAAGGTAGAGGTAAGATCTGCGTACACTCTACCCTCCCCAGACTCCACGTTGTGGGATTTTAGTTCTGGGTATGTTGTTGTTTCTTTTATTGCATTGATCTTGTTATGGGTATTGACCATTTTCCAGGATGCACTGTGTAATTTATGCAGCAAATGACTCTTCTCCCGAAGGGTCCATCAGGAAGAATCAGATCAATGCACTGAGCCTACCTGCATCGAGATGAAATGATCACATCCATTCCTTTGTTCCCTGTTTCTTGGACCGATATATTCAGCATAAAGTTGAGATTAAGGATGTTAGTGCTCTTCAAATTAGAGCTCCCAAGGGGTTGGCCTGGTCAAAAAGGTTGGAGTATCATGGGAACCAAAGTTCAAATTTCGGCAAAAACGACACTAGGTGAATTCTTTCCCTATGTCTAAGTTTTGATAGACAAATTACCTGATACACATCCTAATAGGAGGTAGTACGTACTTGATACATTAGTCGAGGTGCACATAAGTCATATTCTTATTGCTTTTATTTACTACTGGAACAAGACTTACATCTTTCATTAGACATATTCACAGCAAGATATAAGATACTAGTCATTAGTTAACTTCGATCTTTTCATAAAATTTCAACAACTCAGAGAGACGGTCATCATCTCTATATTACTCTTCTGATAATAATCGAAAATCGTTCGGTTGTATTTTTGTGCTAGCATTCGGTTCGTTCTATTATTATATGGTTTTAGCCACCAACATACTGTAGCATTACATGTAGCTATACTAAATAGATTGTGCTTAAAATCATAACAGAGAATTTGAGCAAGAAAACTGATTGAATGGCAGCTAGAATCACTAATCGGCAGTAGTCCTCAAGTTATGTTGGACGAACCCCCATGTCACAAGCCCATAGCCTAAACTCTAGCTTGATGCGAAAGACAGAGAGAGGGAAAAAGTAGCAGAGAATTATTTTTCTCGCAACGATAGTTGGGCCAAGGAAGCCCAAGGATACTCTTAATATGGTGTGATATTGTCCGCTATGGGTCAAGCCTTTACGGTTTTTCCTAAAAGACCTCACACCATTAAGGGTATAAAACACCTTATATGTAAGGTACTTTTCTTTTCAGCACCAATGTGGACTTTTCACACACACCCAACAATATGCTTTTAGAGCACTCCTTGTGATTGTTGCTGGGTTCAAACTCTATATGGGCAAGGAGCGCTTTATTTTTTGCAAGGTCTTTATCATTTACATGGACCCACTTTTCATTCCATCTGTGGAAATTTTTGTCTTATTTATGGTTGTCCATTGGGCTGGGGTCGGCCCGATACCCGCCCCGCCCGCCCCGTCCCAAATCCCCCCCAAAAAAAAATTGTTGCGGTCGGGGTTCGAACTCGGGACAGGGCCTGGGTTCATCCCATCCTCCCGATCCCGACCCGACCCGCAACATCCCGACCGGTCCCGTCCCCCTCCCTCTTTGCAAAAATAACCGTTGCAACAACGACAAAATTTTGATTTTGGCCGTTGTGCAATGGCTATAACGGCCATTTTTGGCCCCCTACCCCTTAATATTTATTTTTAACCCTTAAGTTAATATATTTACACTTTAACCCTATTTCTCAACTATAAATAACTCATTTTTCTCAGAAATCTTCCTACCATCTCTCTAATCTCTCAATTTATCTCTCTACAATTCTACAAATCTTCCTACTATTAAATATTATATCAAAGTTAATTTAGTTGTAAAGGATTACCTAAAACTTTTTGAAAGCATTCTTGATAAAATACAATTTGCCATAAACTTTTTTTTGAAAGGTAAAAAATACAAAGACGCAAAGAGTATAAAAAATATATCATGATTGTGGATTATCATATAGAAAAATCCCAGAAGAAGTTTCGACTAGGTGGAAAAGTTGATCATGGATTACCAATAAGTCTAAAATTGATTCTTCTTGGGTCGATGCCCAAGCGGTTGAATTCTCTGTATGAGCAACTACTTGTTGCTTACGATTATAGACAACCTATTACTTTATTATTTAACGTCCATAATAAAAATTCAAGGGATATGTTGGTAGATAATGTAAGCTGAGGTTCAAACCCAAAATTCAAAGGTTTTTAGATGAGGGCAGAAATTAAGGATTTTCAATATGGAGAAACATTAAAGACCATCCCAAAATAAGGCATCACTGCGAATTGCCCCACTTACATTACGTCCAATTCTTATTAGAATCTATTTAATTTTATTGGAGTATGTTAGTGGAATTACGAAGAACTTTCTAAACATACAAAATGCTTAAAATTTATATAGTAACTCCAACTAATTTAGAATTGAAGCGAAATTATGGTTGTTTTTATAATAACTCTAGATTTTTGTCATTTTTGGATAATAAGGCACTATTCATACAACATCAATTGCCTGGTAGATCTCGTCAAGTACACGTAAACAGTGTACTATAACCACAAGAATTTCATAGGTTGAGAACTTTTCCAATATTAGACAAATTTTCTGAACATAATGTAATAATGTTGTACATTGTCTGGTCTTAATTAGAGCATGAGTCCTCGTTTTCAATCATCAAAATATGTCCAGAAAGTTGGGTGCCAAGGATATTTTGACATCAATGTGCACATTTTCTTTCCTTTTTGATAATAACTTCTTCTTTTTTTTAATGTTTCCTACTGGGTGTTCAATATCAATTTGAAGCTCGATTAATTTGAATCATCAGGTAAAAATAAAAAGTAATACTTTCTCTGTCTCAAAAAGAATGACATATATCCTTATTTGACAACAAAATAACTTTTAACTTTATTTTTTACGCAAAACGAGATGATCTATAACCACACAAATATCTTTAACTTATTTTAGATCATAAGATTCAAAAGTCTTTTTTTATTTCTTAAAATGTGTGTCAAATAAAAGTACATCACATAAATTGAGACAGCGTGAGTAGCTACTTTTAAATCTATGTAATTGAAAAACATGTTAGGGTTTGCCAAATTTTCTACCTTATTTGAATTTTACCATAATTGTGTTTTAATTCAAAAAAGATTTTTGATGGAAAATGTTTTCTTTATATTAAAGGGCTCTACCATGTTTATCATTTTCTTGGAGGAGAAGTTTTGGACTCTTATAAATAGGAGATCCTTCTCATAAACAACACAATAGCAACCACAATGTAGTCTCTAAAGAAGTCTTGTTTAGGGAGAGATTATTCTCTCCATAGTTTTCATGTTTTCTTTTATATTAGTTTTTCATATGTAGGTCAATTAACCAAACCCTAATAATATTATGCCTCTTTTAGTATAGTTTTCTCTATCGTCTAATTTATCATCGGTCAAAAATTTTAATTATTAGCTTCCTCATGACGCCATGTTATTTCGATCCCAACAAAACAGACTGTCATAAAATTTTAAATCCCATAGATAAAATTTCAACACAAGTGAAACTCCAGGATATTATCACGTAGTTTCAAAATTCAAAGGTGAAACTGCGTGATAATGATTATTCTCAAAGATAGAGTGGAGTGTGATCAGTGGATGCTATATTTATGAATTTGCATCGCGTGACGCCCGTTACCAAAAAGAAATTCGTTTCTACGGCTCGATTTCAAACATTTGGTTAAGGGTGGCGTTGAGTCCTACATTGGTGCTTTTATATGATTTTGAACAATCCTCACATTATGAGTTATTTTTGGATTGAATTAGACCGTATATATATCTATTTAACATGATATCAGAGTCAAGTCCATTTTAATTCAATATTTCTCCAATGTTTGGCCTCATTTTATATTTTCACCCATGTTCAGTCCTCGGAGTGCAGGGCGTCCTACATCAGTACTTTAGGTTGAATAATATTTTATATGGTCTCGGATAATCCTCACCTTAAAGCTAATTAGTTTTTTGAGTTGAATTATGCATGTGTCCATTTCTTTAGCAGGTGAAGAGTATTTATCTCACCATAACCCTTAATGTTTTTTTCGTTAACAACTTGTTTCTCTCATGCTGACATGCTAACCAAAGACAAATCTAGGACAAATTATATAAATTTATTTCAATTGGAGTATGGTGATTAGAGATGGCAGTGGATCTTGGACCTGGTCCGAATTCGGTGGATCCAGATCCGTTTTATATGATATGGATCTTCAAAATTTGGACCCGACGGATTCGGATCCGTTTCTGACGGATCGGATCTGAATCTGGATCTTGTATTTGAGATCCGTATCCGATCCAGATCCGATCCGTGGATCCGTTTGTTATTAAATATATTCATAACTTAGAATGTAATTTTTTAAGTATTTTCTTAAATGTTTTTCATAATTTATGTATTGGGTAAAGGGTTGAACCATGATAAGGCACAAGTCACACATCCATGTAATTTGTCTTTGAAGTTTCATTTCTTTTACCTATATGTCTCTGCAGTTTCCCATATTTTCATTTCTATAAAAATAAAAAATTATCACTCTTCTTTAAATTTTC
Source organism: Anisodus tanguticus (assembly GCA_034509755.1). Classification (NCBI taxonomy): domain Eukaryota; kingdom Viridiplantae; phylum Streptophyta; class Magnoliopsida; order Solanales; family Solanaceae; genus Anisodus; species Anisodus tanguticus. The sequence goes on from CM067544.1 coordinate 55,287,168, forward strand.
CTTTTTTGAATTTGCTAGTCGTAAGCTTTAAGTATCTTTCTCTCGTTTGTTTGATCAAAAAAAAATTGGGACTTTTGATATATGACTGACATTATTTTATGTTGTTTAATGAAGTCAATCAGTAGAACTACAAGTGGAGCATCACTAAAGCCTCCAAAAATTAGTTCAAAGTTGCAACTTGTTCAGCATCACTAATGAAGTCAATCATCTTTATTTTTTTGTGATGCTAAAACTTTGTTCAGTATTTTGGAAGAATGATGTCATGTTTGTGTAGGTTGGTTGAAAGAACTCAATAATTTTTTTCAATCAGATTGCGTTTCATTTTGTCATAAAAGTTTCAACATGTGAGAATATTATTCAAGCCAAAAAAATTTACATGTAGATCCAGATCCGATCCGATGAATTCAAATTTAAATTTGATTTTTATAGATTCGATAAATTTAAATCCAATTATGAAAAAAGAATTTAGATCTGGATCGAGTAGGATACATCAATTGTCATCCCATTGGTGATAAGGAGTGGACAAAATTGAATGTTGGATAATATTATGAGAAAGCAATATTGTTGACCAATTCATGCACACACATCAGCATTCATCAACGGCTCTTTGGTATATATATATCTGTATTAGTTTGGCACATTGCAGCTGGCATATATTTCTTCCTTTGATCCAAAAATAGCAGTTCCTTTCATTAATGGGGTCTACTTCATCGAGGTTTGCATTACCATATCCACCTAGAAAACAACCCCACTCCCTAAAAAAAGGACAATCTCTTGTTGACCAATTCATGCACACACATCAGCATTCACAAGTTTAATTACTCATGTGAGTGAATAGGTTAAAATCTCTTGAACTATCATTATTTTATGAGTTTTTATATTTAACTATTGGATGTTTCTATTATCTCTGGTATTGTAAACCCCCTTTTGATTAAATACTCGGTTAAATATGTGAAAAATGTTTGGAATAACGCGCATGGAAGATGAAAAATAAAATAAAATAATTTCACCTGACACAATGAATTTATGTCATTATATTTCTTCTTTCTTCTTCGATCAAAATAACAGTTCCTTTCATTGATGAGGTCTACTCATCGAGCTTTGCATTACCATATCCACATAGCAAACAGGGTCGTTCCTATACTTTTAAGGGTCCGTCGGATACCACCAATCGTACAGTCAACACCTAATCATAATTAAATATGGATTAAGCCAAAAAAAATTATGGAAAATCTTAACTAGAAAACTAACTTATATATATATATATATATATGCATTCCAAAGGCCAACAAGGCCATACAAGACTACTACACACATGACACTTGTCTACAAGCCTCTAAGAAAGTACATGACGTCAAAAGGTCGGGACAGGGACCCGCCATACCCATATATACAAGCAAAAAATCACCGTACCAAGATAGACCGACACTCCGAAACAAGGGGAGTGCTCCAAAAATTCACTGAGTCAGCAACCTACTAACGTGGATCATCGCCTTGCCTACGTGAACCTATGAGCATGAAACGCAGCGTCCCCCGACAAAAGGGACGTCAGTACGACTGATGTACCGAGTATGTCAGGCATGAATAATAGCATAATAGGAATATAACTATAACTGAAGCAAAAACAACTGACCAACAGTAAATGTATATATATATATATATATATATATGTTGCGGAACGTACAAGCTGATCCAATATATGTTAGTATTGCAGAACGTGCAACCCGATCCAATATATGTTAGTGTTGCGAAACGTGCAACCCAATCCAATATATGTTAGTGTTGCAGAATGTGCAACCCGATCCAATATATTATATGTGTATAATGCATGAATGACAATGAAACACTCTGAACTTATCGGATGACATAATATCATTGTACCTTCAGCTAACACTGTGAATATCAACATCTTTTCTGTATGCCTCAATAAGGACTTAGGAACATATTTAGACATGCTTTTAACGTAGGAATCAATAATATGAATAGTCTTAACCACTAGGAGTAGAATAATTTATGGAACAATATCACGGTTATATTTCGTTACATGGAACATGTCAAAAGAAAGAAATAATTTGTCTTAACATACCTTGAATATCCCCCTTCGATCCGCTAAAACGGAAGGAAAATATTGTTGTTTGCCAAGAAATACCAAACAATGTTGCTACTCCTTAGGAGTTCCTACGCAACCCCTACTATTTTAAGTGACCTATCCAAGAGTGAAAATGATATCTCACGTTACTGCCCCATCTTTTTTTCCTTCTTTTGTGGCAAAACTACTTATTTGAGTTTGCTAAATCATGTATGGTCGTCTGTATCATTGTAACACTAAATGCAAAAAAACGACATGCTATATATAATCTTGTTAACCTTAACACGCGTAGTTTAGTTAGCCAACTCCTAACCCACTAATTGCTAACTCACGACACCTACCCTAAATGCATGCATACTAACAATTTCGTGGTTTCACTTTCACGCCACATATGGATTATATCCACTAATTCCCTTTATCCCATAATTAATTAATTACACATACAATTAATTTCGTGATCTCAATTCACTTAAATCTTAATAAGTTATAAGACTTTCATATACTCAATGTCATAATTTCGTAATATGACGCTAGTCCATGACCTCTTTGGGGATATACAACTATTATTATTAATCCTCATCGTCACACTTGTTACGTCCAAAATTATTTTGGGATTTTATCCTTTTATATACTAAGCTCTTTATTTACGTACGTAAATATATCATAAATTTCCCGAGGCTCGGGTCTACTTGCATACGTTTAGGTCTGCAAACCCTTTCCCAAAATTACAGGATGTTACATCCTTCCCCCCTTAGAAATATTAGTCCTCGAATGTTGGGGTGACATATCTAATCCCCGTTACGTAGCCCGAAATACAACTAATTTTTCACGGCCATATAAGGTAACATACATCACTACATCTACATAAGACTTATAGCATGAAAATATAACTCACCTTATGCTTCTCTTGGAACCCTGACGTTAGTCTGGAATAGATATGAATACTTGTGCATCATTTCCTCTTCCACCTCCCATGTCATCTCTTCCACGTTCTTATTTCGCCACAAAACTTTCACGGAGGCTACTTCTTTAGTCCTCAACTTGCGGACTTGTCGCTCTAGGATAGCAACATGAACTTCTTCATATGATATATCCTCTGTAACCTTCACATCATCAATTGGCACTATCCGAGAAGGATCTCCAATACATGTTCTCAACGTGGAAACATCGATACCCGGATGAAAAAACTCCAACTCTGAAGGTAAGTCCAACTCATAAGCTACTTGACCGATTCTTCGAGTTATACGATATGGCCCAATATACCTTGGACTGAGCTTCCTTTCTTCCCGAATCTCATTACACCTTTCATAGGCGAAATCTTCAAGAATACCCAATCATCTACCTGGAACTCTAAGTCTCGTCGTCGCACATCTGAATACGACTTCTGACGACTCTGAGCGATTAACAGTCGTTCCTGGATCAGCTTTACCTTCTCTATGGCTTGGTGCACTAAGTCAAGCCTGAATAACTCTTATTCGCCTACCTCGAATCATCCGATAAGAGATCTACATCTTCGTCCATACAAAGCCTCGTATGGAGCTATCTTAATGCTAGCATAATAACTGTTATTGTACGCGAACTCAATAAGGGGTAAATGATCATCCCAGAAGTTAGCCGTAAACTATGCACCTTGGTCAGATATAATAGAAATATGCACATCATGAAGGCGAATAATCTCCTTAATATACAACTTCGCGTAGTCCTCGGTTGTGTAGGTAGTTCTGACCGGAAAGAAATGAGCTGATTTGGTAAGTCTATCAACAATTACCCAAATAGAATCAAACTTCTGATAAGAATGAGGTAAACCTGTAATGAAGTTCATATTAATCATTTCCCATTTCCACATCGGAATCTCAATGTTCTGAGTCAAGCCACCAGGCTTTTGGTGCTCTATTTTTTTACTTGCTGACAATTAGGACACTGAGCTACAAATTCCGCCATGCTTCTCTTCATGTTGTTCCACCAATAAATGCTCTTAAGATCATAATACATCTTAGTAGATCCATGGTGAAATTTTTTTTGTGATCGATGGACCTCCGTTATAATCTTGTCTCATAATCCCGCTATATTAGAAATACACAAAACCTGGGGGTCCCTCTTCTATTATACTCGAAGGTTGCGGTTCTCTTTTGCTAAATATCTTTTCCAATCTTCTCTAATAATGTGATCTTCATCATAATGCTCATTTCTTCCCGTATGAGGCATGACCCTGCTGTATTCTGAGTTATAAGGCTATCATTATCTGAATCCTCAAATCGAACTCTTACTTAGCTAACTGATGTGTTCCTTCAGGTCAACTTCTCTCTTTCATTCTCACATTAATCCAGCCACTTGTCGATGAATGATTCTATTGTCCGTCTAGCTTTGTTTACTAGTTGGTGTGTTGAAAACTCTTATATTGGTAGTATCTCAACCGTGAACACTTTATGGAAAATATCATCCAATCTAAAGTACACGTATCATCACAATTAACTTTTATTCATGGTCTACACGGAATCTGTACTTTCTCATTACTCGTAATGATATACAACTCTCTTTCTTACTACTTGTCCACTCATTTTCTTACATGTCGTACTCCTCTTGGTATATATTCTTGTATACATACATAATCTTAAACATTGTTCCTGACTCCGATCCTTGGCGTTACCAACCCATAAGGGATGAACTGTTAATTTATTCCCTCATTCCATACATGAAAGATTCTGAAGAATTTTACATCACATGACGTTGGCCTACTATATCCAAACCTGATCGGTATACTTAAATTTGAATTCCTCCACTGGCCTCATGGCTAATTCTTTCCGTCAATGGCGCTTGGAAAAGATTCCCTCGATCTTGTTATGATGTAAACCCATTACTTTATCTATCCCGTAGAACCTTTGATTAGTTTAATAATGCTCATAGATATATGTATTTTTTTCGACATTTTATCTTTATTATAATGTTATTATCTCTTTGACATGTATCTTTAATGTCTACATTGTATCCGTAGGCGTCATTGGCCCCCTTCCACCTATTTAGGCGCTAATCTCGAGATTTACTCACTGTTAATTTTGTTTATATATTTCCTGGAAGGTACGACTGCATATGTTGCGGTACCGATGCTTCATATGTTTAGATCCAATTCATGGTGTTACATGATCCCATGACTTGTCAAGCTTTCTTGTCTTATTTAGACATGCTTTTAACATAGAAATCAATAACATGAATATTTTTAACCACTAGGAGTAGAATAATTTATAGAACAATATCACAGTTATATTTCGTTACATGGAACATGCAAAAAAAAATTGCCTTAACATACCTTGAATATCCCTTCGATCTGCTAAAACGGAAGGAAAATATTGTTCCTTGCCAAGAAATACCAAACAATGTTGCTACTCCTTAGGAATTTATACGCAGCCCCTACTATTTTAAGTGACCTATCCAAGAGTGAAAAGGATATCTCACGTTACTGCCCCATCTTTTTATTCCTTCTTTTGTGGCAAAACTACTTATTTGAGTTTGCTAAATCATGTATGGTCGTCCGTATCATTGTAACACGAAATGCAAAAAAATGACATGCTATATATAATCTTGTTAACCTTAACACGTGTAGTTTAGTTAGGCAACTCCTAACCCACTAATTGATAACTCACGACACTTACCCTAAATACTAACAATTTCGTGGTTCGAAAATCCAGGATTTGAATTGATGTCCTCTCATTGATTCCTCCTAAATTGCATTGATTTATCCTAAAGAGTTTCACTTTCACGCAACATATGGATTATATGATTTATATCCACTAATTCCCTTTATCCCACAATTAATTAATTACACACACAATTAATTTTGTGATCCCAATTCACTTAAATCTTAATAACTTATAAGACATTCATATACTCAATGTCATAATTTCATAATATGACGCTAGTCCATAACCTCTTTGGGGATATACAACTATTATTATTAATCCTCATCGTCACAATTGTTACGTCCAAAAATATTTCGGGGTTTTATCCTTTTATATACTAAGCTCTTTATTTACGTACGTAAATATAGCATAAATTCCCCGAGGCTCGGGTCTACTTGCATATGTTTAGGTGCGCAAACCCTCGCCCAAAATTATGGGATATTACAAAAACAATGTATATATCCTTTGTATCACTCCAAAGAAGTCTTATGCTTTTTCACATGAATTTGCAATATCACAAAGAGTTAAGTTCAAACAATGACAACCACATGGAGTATATAATGCTCTAGGATTTATATCCAAAAGTTTCTTTTGTACGCCTTGGTGGCTCCCCTTCATATTGGCTCCATTATCATATCCTTGACCTCTCAAGTTGTCAATATCAAGACCAAGACTATTCAACACATGTTGCAACTCTTCAAACGATCCTTGTCCAAATGTATCATTAACTTTTATAAATCCTAAAAAGCATTCTTCGACTTTTATTGGAGTTACAAAAACATCAACGCATCTTATAACCAAAGACATTTTCTCTTGGTTACTAATATCAGGAGTGCAATCAAGTATCACATAAAATAATTTATCTTCTTTAATCTTTTTAAGAATAGAACTTTTGATTTCAGAAGCTATCAAACATATCAATTCATTTTGAATTTTAGGACTAAGATAATGATGATGTATCTTACTTTCAAGATGATCCTTCATAACAGGATCCCATTCAACAATCATCTCAATCACATACATAAAATTTCAATTGCTATCTTCATATACTTTCGCATTACTACCACGAAATGCCAAGGTTTGTTTAGCCAAAAATTTCACAACTGAAATTAATCGATGTAATACCAACCTCCAATGCACTTTTGCTTTCTTGATTTGATCTTGCACGACATGATCAATTGTTTTACCCTTCTCTAATCGGATACTCAACTCAATCCAACTTGTGTAGTTTTTTACATGTTCAATACTTGTTTCATGCTCTTTAAGTTTACTACCAAGATGCCCCCAATCACAATATCCCTCATTTGCCAATTGACTTTGTTGAGGGCCCCTTTTAAACAACTTGCAACAAAAATAAAATGCTTTGTCAAGTGCTTTTAAATACACCAACCAATCTCTATGGTGTTTTTGGCGATTTGGTAAAATTCGGGTATAAAATTCTGAAGAGAAACGTCTCTTTGATACATCTTTTGGACCTTTTTCGATTAATACATCTCTTATAGGATCCTTTTCCACTAATTGACCCTTCCACTTAAGATCTAAATCATCCCAATTTCTTGGATCAAAGATGTCAAGTGGAATTGATGTATTTGGTTTTTCATTCACACCATCAAATTCAGAGTGGATAATTTCATCTCCATCACCATCACCATCATCATCGTCATGAGCTTCACCAACATTATCAACATTTTCTATGATTAAACCATCACCACTTTGATTGTCTTCAATTTCATTCACATGTTCATCCACATCATTTTCAAATGTCAAGCCTTCGTGTAATTCACCACCATCATTTTGTTCTTCATTAGCTAAATTTTCAAGTGATGGATTTGTCGGCTTCACACCAAATCTATCTAATGCCCCTCTTTGAGACTTGATGAACTCTTCTTCGTGTCTTTTTTATTTTTACGTTTTTCATGTCCAGACATATATTTTCAGGTAGGAGGCATTTGTAATTCCCATATTGAAATAAAAAGACAAACCAAATTTAATGTAATCATGTAAAATACAAGTCATTCATTACATACATTACCGATAAAAGTAATAAACACAATTAATTTAATATAATATCTAAATTAAATATAATATTGAGATTTGAGAAATTTGAAACCCTAAGCAAAATGGAATAAACATTGATACAATCAATCCATGTTAATGGTGAATTAGAGCAAAATAATTCTCAAAACAATAACTTACCAAAAAGATCTTTACTTGGAAGTTGAGATTTCTACAATAATTAATGGGGGAACTTTTTTTTGGATTGTATTTGTGGTGTTTTTAAAGAGGGAGGGGCTGTTTTTTTTTTTTTTTTGTTTAAAGAGGGAGGAGGCGGGCCGACTAGTTGGGTTGGGGACTTGGAAACCTAATGGATATTTGTTTTTTTATTTAAAGGGGGGGGGGGGGCTGTTTTTTTGTTTAAAGAGGGAGGTGGACCTGTTTTTTGTGTTTAAAAAATAAATATGTCGCTGCTCATGGATTCGAACACGCAACCTCTCACTAGAATGACTTTTGAAAGGAGCCCTCAACCGCTAAGCTACACATCTCACTAATAAGATTGGAGACATTTGTAATACATATCTTAATATTCGAAACCAATAAAAGAAAAATAAAAATTCTGGGCAGAGGCCCCGCCGGCCGGGGAGCCTTGTGTGTGGTGGCGCCGCCTTGACCGCCCCAGGGGCGGCCCTGCTAGCAAAGAACCCCACCCCCTAAATAAAGGAGAATCTCTCTATGTACTTTTGCAAGTTTAATTATATACATTGTGAGTGAATAGGTTAAAATCCCTTGAACTATCATTATTTTATAGAGTTTTGATATTTAATTATTGGATGTTTCTATTAACTTTGGGACTGTAACCCCTCTTTTGATTAAAAACCCCTGGTTAAAAATGTGACAAATATTTGAGATAACTTGTTGAGAGCGCATGAAAGATGAAAAATAAAATAAAATGAGTCCACCTGATGCAATGAATTTATGGTATAGTTCAAGAGGGGTTATGTTAACATACAATAGTTTATGGGTTGCTCCACCCTTTTTAAAAGGTCTCTAATTCGAGCTTTAGATACGAAAAAAATCCTTTGTAGGGAGCAATTTTCCTAGAAATGGGCCTTACATGGCGCGAATATCAGTATAGTCTGGCTCCAATGCTGGTATCGGACACTGGGTGAAAAATAAAAAAATAATTTAGATATGAAACTCGCAAAACAATGATAGTTTTTTAAGGGAGGGGGGGAGTTATTAACCTATTCACTCAAAAAAAAAAAAACTCACGTATTCTGTCACGTGAAACTCGTTGGGGAGCTTTTTGAGCATGATTTTCATGTAGCACACATTCTTAAGGGTATTTTAATATGAGTTCACCACCCAATAATATAGTTATAAACCTCACAAAACAATAATAGTTTACACGTTCTTTAACCTATTCACTCATAATGTAACAAATGTTTATGTTTATGTTATTAGTGATTTTTTAATTTAAATTAACGGATTAGTTATCATCTTTCTTAGATTATCACTTCATTATTATTAAAGTATTTTATTTTCAAGTACTTAACAGGTGATCTAACTATACAAATATTTTTAAATCATCGATGGATAAGCTTATGTACTTCAATTGGAATTCTCTATTGTATGATGTGAATAGTCTTTTAAATGATTACGCCTAGGGTAGGGATGGCAACAGATCGGATCTGGACCGGATCCTACTAGATCCAGATCCAGATCCGTTTTTCATACCTGAATCCAGATCCAGATTCAGATCCAGATCCGTCGGGTCCATAAAAACCATATCCAAATCAGGATCCATAGGATCCACCGGGTCCACGGATCGGATCTGGATCCGCATGTAAAAAAATTTACCTTGCTAAGATTTTTTTTTTAAACTGACAAACGATTTTTACTTAGCTAACAGTTCACTGTGTTTCAATTTTGAAATTTTCATATGAGATATTTTGTTCGTTGTCTCGTTTTGATTGTGAGCTATTAATTGAAAATGTTGGACAATGACAATAGTTGTGGAAAATGCTGACTAGTATTTCCATAATGCAGAACTTCTTGGAATCTTCACAAATGAAGTGAATATAATTTTAACTACTTGTCTATGGAGATGTTAGTCATTCACTAATATAACATTGATTTTATTATCGAAGTTACCTCTTTATTTTTTGGTTTTTGAGTTAACGCGGGGATAAATTAAACTTGTTTTGAGAATTAAACTTGCAAGGACGTGCTTAGCAATTTTAAGAAAATACTTATAAAATTACATTCTAGGTTATGAATATATTTAATAAAAAACGGATCCACGGGTCGGATCTGGACCGGATACGGATCTCAAATACAAGATCCAGATCCAGATCCGATCCGTTAGAAATGGATCCGGGTCCGTCGGGTCCAAATTTTAAAGATCCATATTCTTTAAAATGAATCTGGATCCACCGAATCCGAACCGGGTTCAGGATCCATTGCCATCTCTAATTACGCCACTATTTCCTCAAGACCACTTCATCTATGTTTTTTTCTTTCGAGTATTCGAGAAGCAAGTAAACTATAGACCATAGTCAAAGAAGGATAGTGCAAGTACCACCCATTATGCAAAGGTTGGTAGCATTGAGAAATTAAATATTCATTTTTTTTATTGGTGAAATAATAATTACTTATTCATTTTTTTTCGATAGTGTCAAGCTTCAATTATAAAATAAAGTCGTCTTTGATAGGAAGATATTATTCTCAAAATGAAACTTTTCACCGCAAATACAGACCAATCAGGCTCGAAATATATAATAAACACGAGGCTTTTCAAGAGATATTAGTCATTATTTTGTTAGTTCCAATTATGTTTTTTTTTAATGAACTTTGAAGTTAAATTGTGTATAAATAATTTTAAAAATTTGATAAAATGAAAATTTTCATAATTATCTAAGTTACTCTCAGCAAGGGAAATGTGACAATCATTAAGGATAGTCAAAGTATTTATTGTTTTCCTATATTTAGTTTGCAATTTTTGATTTAGTCCTTATATCTTGGATTTGGTTTACTTGCAAGATCCGTGCCTTCAATTAATATGATCCAGTGTATCTTCGACTATGAATGACTATTTACCAATAAATCACCAAAAAAATTGAAAGCAACTTATTGTTTTTTACCTTTATTTATTTATTTATTTATTTATTTATTTATAATCATGAGAACAAGTGAACCATTAAATGTTGGCCTCAAATAGTTTCCAAAATATACTATTTCAGTATCTTGGCATTAGGGATGAAGTTATAATATTAGGTACGTATTGAACGATTTTTTTTTTGCTTAAATTTTATATTTATATTAAAAATTTATTAAATATATATAAGTCTTTAATTACGACCTCAATCACTTAATAAGCTATGAATTCGATAATAAAATTAGAACTCGTAAACTTCAAATCATAACAACGTCTAGCTCTATATGCAACAATTTAGGTTAAGAAGGTAGACTATAATTGTCATGATTATTTCTTTAGTGTTGAAGTCCCATTCGCAACCTTTTAAAAATACATTAACTGATTAAAGTACTATCATCATTTGGATTATTTCCAATTAATAATTCAAATAAAAGTATATTTTTAATTAAAGTAAAAAAGAAAAAGCATTGCAGATGTACGATTGTCATACAAAATCCATGAAATAAGGAAAAGAAAAGCACATGATAGAAAATAAGAGAATAACATTCAATTATTAAAAGAAATTGACATAACCACTTAATTATTGCCTTTTTAATTCCAAAAAAAAAACTCATTTTCTTTGACAGAAAAAAAGAAGAGAAATAGTTCCGAAAAACTTATTTTTATGGTTTAATGATCATATGGTATTTGAAGCCTCCTTGCCACATCAAATTCATATTTGGATAGCATATAATTATTTGAGGAAAAACACATCCTACTGTATTACCAAGATTTTTTTTATTTGTAAAATTCAAATTAAAATCTCTTATTAAAAATGGAGGATTCCCATCATCACACAACATCCGTTGATGGTATGAAAATTTGATCGTTATATAAAATGAAAATTTTCATCGTTATATAACCATGAATTTAACGATAATATATAATAAATAACAATCAAAATAGATATCTAAATCAACAATACCATAGGAAATCACCATCCAAACAAGGTGTTAATAATTCTCTCTTCCTTTACTCTCTTGTCTCTCTATTGTGGTCTTCTGTCACTTTCACTCTCTCTAGAAAGCTAGCTAAGCTCCAGCAATCTTAACAATTCTCACTCTCACACTAACACCCTCACTGTGTGTATAAAGCACCATTCTTTAGTTCATTGCTTTGTCTATGTTTTTTTTTAAGGTGTTCTTGAAATTATCAAAACTGACCCATGTGACAAACCCTAACCAGAACTTAGATCCAACTACATTTTCCAACACCCATTTGGCTACAAATACGTTCTTGGTATAGTTTGTAGTTTATTAAGCTATGCATTAACACAACAAAAAAATGGCTAGCTCCGACCCGAATAAGTGTCCTCGGCCCGGTCCATGGCCACCCGGACCCGAATCTTCAGCAATGCCTTCTTCTTCTTGGGCAAAGAAAACTGGGTTTCGTCCTAAATTCTCTGGTGAGACAAATGCTAGTGATTCTGGGAAAATTGGGATAACCCCACAACAGAACCCGACCTGGAGGAAAGAGTCCGACCCGAAATTGGATCTTGAAGCGGGTCGGGCCAATCCACCTAGACAGGAGAAGGCTAATGGGGAACCATCAGATAAGCCTGTGAGGAAAAGGAGAGATTCTGATGGTGGTGGAGTACCTAAGAGTACTAATGGACAAGCAGTAGGTACTACCACTGATACTGCTGGTACTACCACTGCAGTTGCGGCACCTCGAAGAGCTTCGAGAAGTGAAGATGCTGTGGATATGTTGCCACAAACAGTTGATGATGATGGTTTTATGTCTAAGCATTCTCATATGAAATATGAGCTTAGAGATACTCCTGGTCTTGGTGAGCTCATTTTTTTGATTAGTGAACTTGGCAATATACATTTCAGCTGAATTTTTATTTGAATATGTTAGTTAACCGAAAAAACTTGCATTTTTCCAGACCCACTTGTGGGATTACAGTGGGTATGTTTGTTGTTAGTTAATCGAAAAAGCTTGCATTTTTTACTGAATTGCTTGTTGATTGTCGTTATTTGGATATGCTTGTGTTGTCACAACTTGTGCTCACCTCGACTAGTGCACGGGGCATATTCATTTCGACTGAATTTTTATTTGAATATGTTAGTTAATAGAAAAAAGCAGTGTTTACCCTGTGCGCACCCAAAAGGGGTAGCAATGTCATAAAAAAATAAATAATAAAAAAAGCTAGCATTTTTCACTGAATTGCTTGTTGATTTTCGTTATATGAATATGCTTGTTTATTCACAGGTTGTGCTCACCTCGACTAGTGCACGGGGCAGTCTACATTTCAGCTGAATTTCTATTTGAATATGTTAGTTAATAGGAAAAGATCGCATTTTTAACTGAATTGTTTGTTGATGGGATAAGGAGTTGCTGTTTGTTTGTATTTTGCCTGCATTTAACTGCAATATTGGGTACTGTTAAATGCAATAAGGTCGAATTTGAGATGAATTACACCTGTCCATGTGAAAAAGATGTAATCTTTTAGTCTAACAGTGAAATTACTGATATATGTTCGTATGTTGCAGTTCCTATTGGACTCTATGGATTTCAACATTATCTTTCAATGTTGCGCTCACCTCGACTAATGCACCGCTCAGTCTACATTTCAGCTGAAATTTTATTTTAATATGTTAGTTAATCGAAAAAGCTAGTATTTTAAACTGAATTGCTTGTTAATAGGATAAGGAGTTGCTATTTGTTTGTATTTTTGGTTTCCTCCGGTCGAGCATTTAACTGCAATATTGGGTGTTGTTAAATGTAATTAGGTCGAATTTGAGATGAATTACACTTGTTCATGTGAATAGATTTAATCTTTTCGTCTAACAGTGAAATTACTGAATTTTTATTTGAATATGTTAGTTAATCGGAAAAGCTAGCATTTTTCACTGAATTGTTTGTTGATTGTCGTTATATGAATATATTTGTTTTTGCACAGCTTAGAGATACTCCTGATCTTGGTGAGCTGATTATTGATTAGTAAACTTGGCAGTATACATTTCAACTGATTTTTATTTGAATATGTTAGTTAATCGAAAAGGCTTGCGTTTTTCACTGAATTGCCTGTTGATTGTTGTTATATGAATATGCTTGTTTTTTCACAGCTTAGAGATATTCCTGGTCTTGGTGAGCTGATTTTTGATTAGTGAACCTGGCAGAATACATTTCAACTGAATTTTTATTTGAATATGTTAGTTAATCGAAAAGCTAGCATTTTCCACTGAATTGCTTGTGCTCACCTTGACTAGTGCACGGGGCAGTATTCATTTCAATTGAATTTTATTTGAATATGTTAGTTAAAAGATAGCATTTTTTGTCTGACTTGCTTGTTGAAAGGATAAAGAATTGATATTTGTTTGTATTTTTGGTTTTTTCTTGCTCAAGCATTTAACTACAAATTTGGGTATTGTTAAATGTAATTAGGTCGAATTTGAGATGAGTTACACCTGTTCATGTGAAAAGATTTTATCTTTCAGTCCAACAGTGAAATAACTGATGTATGTTCATATGTTGATAGGATAAGGAGTTGCTATTTGTTTGTATTTTCAGTTTCCTCTAGTCAAGCATTTAACTGCAATATTGAGTACTGTTAATTGTAATTAGGTTGAGTTTTGAGATGAATTACACCTGACCATGTCAAAAGATTTAATCTTTAAAGTCTTACAGTGAAATTGCTGATGTATGTTAATATGTTGCAGTTCCTATTGGACTCTATGGATTTCAACATTATCTCTCAATGTTAGGATCGTTGATACTAATTCCACTAGTGATAGTTCCAGCAATGGGCGGTAGCTACGTGAGTACTTTACTTTCTTTTTGTTCTTATTCATGTTATGTTTAATACAGTATTAGATTTCTTTGTTTTATTTAACTGATGTGAACTGATAAAAGTTAGTACTTATAGGAGGATAAATCAAATGTCGTCTCCACTGTGCTGTTTGTGTCAGGAGTGACGACGCTGTTGCACACTTCGTTTGGCTCGAGGTTGCCTCTAATACAGGGCCCTTCATTTGTTTATCTTGCTCCTGCTCTTGCAATAATTCACTCCCCAGAGTTCTTGGGATTGAATGGAAATGTATGTTTCAACATTCCTTCTTGCTATGTTATGGAGTAGTACTTTGCAAGCATCCATGTGTATCTTGGTTCTGGCATTTCTCTGAATCCATGTGTATCTTGGTTCTGGCATTTCTCTGAATCCATGTGTATCTTGTTGAATGGCAGAATCTCTTTTTTATTTTCCGTTTCTCTTGGCTAAATAACGTTGGTCCTTCAGCTATGATTATTGTCCCATCACTGAATTTAACAATAGCACCAATTATTGGTTGTGTACTTTGTCTTTCAAGTAGTTATTTATGTGAAAACATAGTAGTAGTAAGGTCTCCTACCTGCAGAATTTCAAGCATATCATGAAGGAGTTGCAGGGAGCGATAATAATTTCTTCAGCTTTTCAAACAATTCTTGGATACAGCGGGCTGATGTCAGTATTAGTGAGGTAAGAAATTCTTGTCCGGTACTTTTACAAATTCTTCTCTGTTGTCATGCTATGCTGCCGATATATAATTAGGCAGCTAATATTTGGAGCCTCATCAATGCTAATAAAACTGAGTAGTAGATTCTGTTGCTTATTGGATCTTTTCATATTATCACATATTGTTTCATGGCATTATTACACTGTGCACGTTGTTGTTTCATGGCATTATGAATTTGGTTCTCATCTAAGACATTTCTCTTCACTCTATTCTACTGGTCAAGTTATACCCAGTAGATAGATCAGTACTACCTAGGTACATTTTCTTCTTTTTTTCTTTTATAGGGTTGCCCTACAAACATTCTTTTGTGCTAAAGTATACTTCCCGTCTCCCTCCATCTCAATTTATGTGACACATTTTTCTTTTTAGTCAATTCCAAAAAGATTGACATCTTTCCATATTTTAGTAACAAGTTTCAAAAGTCTTCCTTTTCTCTTAAACTCGTGTCCAGTCAAACACCTTCACATGAATTGGGACGGAGGGAGTAGCAATATCCCCACTGTGCTTGTGATGCTATATGATGTCGGTCGTCGGATGATATTAGGGGAAATCTAGATTTAGTTTTAATTGACTACAATAGAGTGGTCTTTTGGGTGTTTAACTGAATGACGATCATTCTTTTCCACGTCGTTAGAAGGTCTAGTAGTTTAGATTGGTTAGACTTAGCCACCTGCTTCCTTGAGAAGGTAATTCCTTCTCTTCCTCCCTCCCCCCAAACCCATTTTTCTACTTTCTTTGGTATTTTATGTGTATCATGATCATGGAGGGGCCTATTTAAGTTTGCCAGGTCCCATATCATTCTTGTTTTAGTTGCCTGCTGTCTTTTTCTTTTATGGGCATTAGGAAATGCTATGAATCACTTTGTTACCTTCCTAAAAGAAATGCTATGAATCACTTGAAAACAATATGAGCTTTAACAAGGTTATGTTATTGAGAAGGGTTCTACACTTTGTAGCTGTTTAGCATTCAATTGTTTACTTGCACTCGTAGTTTTCTATTTCTTTTTGCTCCTCCCTTTGTCATTACAATTTTTCTGGAACTCTTTGTGTAGGTCTTACTAAAATTTTAATTTCTAACTATGCTGGTTAGGAATAAATAATTGAATTCGAACACCATGGTTATAAAAAAAGTTAAAAAAATAATGGAATGATGTCACATTGAAATATGAATTAATCTTTTCCTTTGTTCGCCATTCTCTAGCATAACCTTTCTAACATTGTTTTTGTGCTGTAGAGGCTTTTTTTTTTTTTTTTTACTGTAAGCTTCCTGCTTCTTTTCGTTGTTCAATATTCTTATTTTTGGACTCAAGCACGATATGCAAATACAAATCCAAAGACTGTTTTGTCCTATTCTGGTCTAGGTTGATCAATCCTGTGGTTGTGGCTCCTACTGTTGCTGCTGTTGGACTTTCATTCTACAGTTATGGTTTCCCACAAATTGGTACATGTCTTGAAATTGGAGCAGTGCAGATATTGTTGGTTATTATTTTCTCTCTTGTAAGTTTCCCACAAGTTTTGTTTAAATTTCTTCCTGTGTCGTATAATACAGCTGAAATGGCCTTATTTTGCGCTTATTTGCCACTTGTATTTATTCCCTCTGGTCACAACATTTTCCTTTATTTTTCGGGGTTTTTTCATTTTTGGCCTGTCGGCCAAAATTGATTACAGATGCTAGCCAAAATATACAAAACCTATACGGTGATTACGTATTTTTATATGTATATTTATGTATACTATATGTATATGTTGTGTATACAATATGTATATTATATGTATATTTATACTTGATATAGAACACCTATACATTTGCTGGCTATTATTCTTTTGAACGGTCCAAAAATGTAATTATCCCTTTTTTTTCTGCATGGGTGTAGCAGATTAACATTTTCTTTTTTTGCAAGTATATGATGTCTAACTTCTTCAATGAAAATCTTTTCTTGTCGTGCAGTACCTCCGTAAGATATCTGTTTTTGGTCATCGTGTGTTTCTCATCTACGCGGTAAATCTGTGGTTTACTTTTCATCTTTTATTCTTTTTCTGTTCGTTCACCTTCCTCTAACCCATGCATGCATGTTCATGTGCAGGTTCCATTGGGTCTAGCAATAACATGGGCTGTAGCTTTCCTTCTGACCACAGTGGGAGCATATAGCTATAAAGGCTGTGATATGAATGTACCAGTATCAAATATAATATCCGAACACTGCAGAAAGAATATCCCTAGGATGAAGCACTGTCGTGTTGATGCTTCACACGCTTTAAGAGCTGCTCCGTGGTTTAGATTCCCTTATCCATTGCAATGGGGTACGCCTGTCTTCAACTGGAAAATGGCTCTAGTAATGTGTGTGGTATCAATAATTTCATCTGTCGATTCGGTGAGTTGTTTCCCTGTTAAGTAATAATTTTCTTATCTTTGTAATAAATTACTCCCAAAATATTGCATTTTCCAGTAGTATCATCGTTGCGAACTGAACTAATAAAACACCCTTAGCTACGTGTAGCCTACCTAGGCTTGGTATCTTAGTTGGGTAAAAAATATTTTGTTAGGTTGATTCTCAAGACAAAATTCCTCTGCCTATGATGTAACTGTCATTGTCATTTTAATGCATTTATCCTCTTTTCTAAAAGGACTTCAGCTAGGCTCAGGTTATTTTATAGATATCTTTCTCTTTCTAAATTTTGTCCTAGTGAATTTCAAAATGGTTTGAGTTTGTGTTCAGCTTAACTTGAAAGATGTTCAAGAGTAATTTTGGCTCCAGTAGATGTCACAGACTATGTTTTGGTGGTTACTGGGTCGGTTTGCTCTGATGGTAAACAGATGTTAATCACTTGGTCATTCTTTCCCGTGCTTGTGACGTTGACTTTTGAGAAAAAAATGAACTGCACGAAATGAGAGGTGCACTTCATTTGCACGATTTTACATGAACGCCACTTAAGATAAATTCATACCAGGCAACTTTTGGTTTCTATCTCTAGAAAACGTAGCTCATTTGCTACGTTAAATCTTTTATTATTGAAGTCTATGTCCACCTCATCTTAAAGTTCAACTTTTTCATAGGTAACTGTTATTTGTTGTGCATCATGTGTATTGATATGGTTCTGAAGCTATTAAAAGGAGTAGACCATGCCGATAAAAAAAAGAAATAGAAGTGGTGGGCCATTGTATGGGTAACAGCTCTGGAGGGGGTAATCTTGCTAAGGCTTTAGCAAAATGATCTGTACCACTCGAGTTTGCTAACTGAAGTCTTAACTGATGTAACTCAGTATACTATGCTGACCATCCACATATGAGTTTTTCAATTGTCTGCCTGTTAGTAGCAAACATGAGATTGGCGGATAGGAACTAAAGGGGATACTCAGTGTTATTAAAAATCAAGCGATGTGAAGCGAGGGCCGAGGGTCTATTGCCTCATCTATTGCCTCATGAGTAAAGTGATCTCAATGAAAAATGGTCAATTCTTTGAATTGGCTAATAAAAATTAAAAAGGGGAAAAGGGCATTTTTCTATTTGAGTACTAGGATTTCTCTCGATGTACACTTCAATGTTCTCTTTGCGTCTCTTCTTGTTCTTCTTTGAGTTTGTGATACCTTTACTTCTACTACTTCTGTTTCTGTTTTTTTTTCTTTCAATTTCCTTCTTTCTATTGTTTGCTTCCTCTTGAAATAATGATTCTTTTTTTCTTGTTTTTCTAATATGATATATACAATTCCTTTCATCTTCCCTACTCTCCTTGTATGATTAGTAAAGTAATTAAATGTGGTATTTAATGCGACAAATCATCTCTTTTTTATGGTGAATTAATTGAAATTGAAAATGGATTTGAAGTAAAACTATCTATTTGTGTCCTTGTTAAATAACATTTTGATGACATTTAATATTTAGTTGTTGGATTAATATTGGTATAGTTTTATATTGGATGTTTTATGTACTAAATTCATTTGTTTTAGATAATTCTTATTACTTGGTCAAACAAAAGAAATGTGTATTAGATCATTTTTGTATTCTTGATAATTGTGTGGCTCACTTTGAAAAGTGTGCGCATCATTTCTCGGTTTTCGCTTAAAGCAAGTATTGTTGATACTTGCTTAAAATATGTTCTCAATGTTCCAAGCCTGTAAAATTGACTTATTTTTCTCCGACAGCCTCTTGGTTTAATATTTCTCTTCTCAAATATTAGACGATATATATATTATGCAGTGTTGAACTAACTATCATTATTTTCTAATTATTCTCTTTCAACTTGTAGGTTGGGTCATATCATGCATCATCATTGTTGGTTGCGTCCAGACCGCCAACACCTGGTGTTTTAAGTCGAGGAATTGGTCTAGAAGGTCTTTGTAGCCTCTTAGCTGGTCTATGGGGCACAGGAACTGGATCTGCAACTTTAACTGAAAATGTGCACTCGATTGCTATTACCAAAATGGGAAGCCGCAGAGCGATCGAATTGGGAGCCGGTGTTTTAGTTGTCCTGTCTCTTATAGGTATGCTTCTAGAGGTAACCTTAAGAATTTATGAAATTTGCATAAATTGTCCTTTCATAGTTGGGCCTTTCTGAAAGCCAAAAATTAAAACATGTTTCATGTCGGGAGGTAGAATATAAGTACCGAGTTTGTATTTGGAAGAGGAAAAAGCCTTAGGTTTCCTTTATAATTCCACAATTTCTATGTTCTACTTTGTGTTACTATTTGGTCTATATATCCTTTGTCTTTATAAAACTTTTTTCTTTTCCCTCATGGCTGTCATCATATTGACTTCCTTTCTTTTGAGCTCATTTGGCGTCTTGAATTCAATACAAGAACATACCTAGTGTAATCCCACAAGTGGGGTCTGGGAGGGTAGGATGTACGCAGACCTTACCTACCTTTGCGGGATAAAGAGGTTTCCGATAGACACTCGGCTCAAAATAAACGTAATCATTATAGGGTTGCATGAAAAATAATACATAGTAATACACACGAAGATAATGATCGACGCGATATCAAAATAATACATCTAAGAAAAGGAGAAGAGCAAATGGAGAAGAGCTTATGCTGAGTTGTAAGGTTCTCGCTCGGGATAACCTTGCCGTCCTTGCAAACACCTCTGTTACCCTTCCTAAGGAGCGGGTAATCTGTCTGCGTCTTGAATTCAATATTGTCGTTTTTTATAAGATCAGTTTTCATATTAGAAACTTCATCTCCAAGATAGCCAGTTAGCATATGCTTTAATTTGCTAATGAGATGATTCTCTCGGACCATAAGACGAAGAGAAAATGGGACATGAATACAATTTTGTAAGATATGCTTCATTATCTTTACCAAATTTGAGAAGAACTTTTGGGTGTTACCTTTATAAATTATACATCTAGTCCCCTTTCATACATCATGTTCTGATGATTATAAAGCTTATCTTAAAGGTAATGAATTTTCCGGTGTAAATTCTACGTGTTGCTGATATATATTCTGAGTACTTGGAAATATAGAAACTATTTTTTTCTAAAGGGTAAGGTGTTGAAGGGGTAATTTGTACTATGTAATTCTGTTATTTATTGGTTGGAGAGGACTATAATTGTTACTCTTTTTTATTATCTAGATCAACCTGATTATGTCAACTAAAGGAAACAAGTTGAACACTCCTATCATGATTCATTGTCTTGAGAGTTGCCGAGGCAGTAATATCCTCAACTTTTAGAAAAATAATCTTTTTGGCTAGTGTTTGGTCAGGATATTGCTAATGTTGAAGCAGCAGCCTTGTTGGTAAAAGGGCTGGAATACGCTTTATGCCTCATTAGTAATCCTTTTTTCAGCATTACTAATATTGACCAACCTGATTATGTCAACTAAAGGAAACAAGTTGAACACTCCTATCATGATTCATTGTCTTGAGAGTTGCCGAGGCAGTAATATCCTCAACTTTTAGAAAAATAATCTTTTTGGCTAGTGTTTGGTCAGGATATTGCTAATGTTGAAGCAGCAGCCTTGTTGGTAAAAGGGCTGGAATACGCTTTATGCCTCATTAGTAATCCTTTTTTCAGCATTACTAATATTGACTATCAAAAAACTTTTCACTGTAACATGTATAAAGAGCAACAAATGATTAGATTCCATCTTAAAGAATGCAGCTCAGAATTGCGGATATCCCACGCGTTTCAATTTTACCCTCGGAAATGGTGTAATTGATGCAAATCCTTACTTTGACATTCTCCCGAATATTGTGTATATTGAATCACCTATTTGTCAGACTCATAGCAACATAACGGTAACCATGCTCCTTTCTGACATGCAAACAGGTAAAGTAGGAGGCTTTATTGCGTCAATACCGGATGTCATTGTTGCAGGCCTATTATGCTTTATGTGGACAATGCTTACTGCCCTAGGCTTGTCAAATTTACGCTATAGTGAAGCAGGAAGCTCAAGGAACATTATCATTGTTGGCTTATCTTTGTTTCTATCCCTTTCTGTACCAGCCTACTTTCAGCAGTATGGCATCTCTCCGAACAGCAACTTGCCTGTACCGAGTTATTTTCAACCATATGTCGTGGCTTCTCATGGTCCGATCCGCACCAGTTTTGGAGGGGTATGCATCTTCGACTTATAGCCTGTTTGGCCAAGCACAGTACTAGTCTCAAATTGATTAGCCAAACACAAACTGCTATCTCTCCAAAAGTAATTTTTCAAAAAGCACTTTTTAATTTAAGCAAATTTAGGAAGCTTGGCCAAACAGGCTACTAATCACATGAAATGAAGTTGTCTTGAGTCAGTCCTGACTCGGCAAAAATATTGTTTCTTTTGCAGCTAAACTACGTTTTGAATACGTTGTTATCACTCCACATGGTGATAGCATTCTTGGTAGCTGTGATCCTCGACAACACCGTGCCAGGCAGTCGCCAGGAGCGTGGGGTGTACGTTTGGTCTGACCCTGAAACAGCAAAAAGAGAGCCTGCTGTAGCCAAAGACTATGGTTTGCCATTTAGAGTTGGCAAACTCTTCAGATGGGTGAAATGGGTTGGACTATAAGGCCGGGGTGATGATTCATAGCTCGAGTTTCAGCTAGCAACATTTTTTCAAGCTCGTCAGGGAAGTCTCGGGGTGTGTGTGTGTGGGGGGGGGGTCTCATATTCACGAGGCAACACGGAATTATGACTTCTCAACACGTGATATGAGTTTATGAAACGGTGGGTCTTATAGAGAGGGAGATACTTGTGTACATTTTGAGGACGGGGCATTCTGTGTAATATGTAGTTTAGTTGAAATGTCCAGGCGGACCTATTTATCTGTCTTTTTTTCTTCTCTTTTTCAAGTTTTTGGCTCCCACTTTGTTTACATTTCTGCAGAGATGAGAGATTTATTTTGGTTAATTCAGCTATATGAGCTTGAATGAGGGTTAAATTTGGAGCTATGTTTGTACCATACGAGATTAATATTAATTCTTTTGTTACACTAATGTCAGCTGAACTCTACAAAATAGTTGGAACACTTACACCTCCTCAGTCGGGGCGGGAGGGGCCAAACGCTAAGACTGGATCTGAAGTCGAGGAAGAACTGTCTAAGAAAGCCTTTCGTGAAAATATTCACATACTGATACGAATAAGGCACATGCAACACCTTAACATGACCTAGAACAGCCTTTTCACAAACAAAATGTATATCCATCTCAATGTGCTTAAAAGTCCAGGCCGTATGTCAGTCTCAATGTGACTAATACTAATCATCCGAATAGGTATTTAGTTGGAGGGAATTCGATGGTTAAATCAAAACCAAAGTAAAATGGTACATTCGGTCGGGTGATTTGAAAGACTTTTTTGGAGGTTGAATCTCCTTCAATTCTAACTCCTTGTGAATGTAACTAAGTTTGTTCGGAGTACAACGGGTAAAATTCATAAATAGTCACTTTTTTACTCTTAAAATTTAAAAATAATTTTTGTCGCAAAAAATTTCTTGTCAAAATTAAAATTCAATGAGTAATAACTATTCTTCAAAGGTACACCAACAACAACAAAATCTCTTACAGATTTTGATAATATTCATAGA
The DNA here is from genome assembly GCA_034509755.1 of Anisodus tanguticus. Lineage (NCBI taxonomy): Eukaryota > Viridiplantae > Streptophyta > Magnoliopsida > Solanales > Solanaceae > Anisodus > Anisodus tanguticus. Next base: position 55,310,627 of record CM067544.1, read on the forward strand.
TAATAAAATTATTAAGATTAAGAACAGTTGTCTACTTGTCTCTATCTTATGGAAAGAAACCAGACTATAAATTCACATGTATGTATGGATATCTAGATAGAAACGTGTGTGTATCTTTATGTATCATATATTATAACTTTATGTATAATAATAAATAAAAAAATACACATATTATTTTAAAACTTAAAAAGAGAGAGAAAAAAAAAGGGGGGGGGGGGGGGGGAGTGGTAGGTATAAGATTGACCAAACCCCCTTCACCCACCACCCCCTTAATATATATACCTCTTTTGTTTCTTTCATTTCTCAGCTTAGAACTACAAGCTTCAATACAATTTTTCTTCTTTCTCAATTTGACCCCTACTTTTAAAGAGTAATTGCAATTTGCACCCCCAGAAAAATGCAATCGCTTACCTCATCATCGTCGGGGATAAATCCCAAATCCTTGACCCGGACGAAGATACAGTCAAATCGAGTTAACCCGAATCAACTCGTCATCAGATGCGTTTACCGGTTTGACTCGGCCAACGCAGCCGCCAACACCGGTACCGTGAGAACTAACGGCAACGGTGCTCCGGCGAGCTATAACTCCGCCGGCCACGTCGGCGCGTCGAGAGCCGAGTGGCAGAGTTCCTGCGCAATTTTAGCAAGTAAAGTTGTGTCGCAACAGCAAAACGCTCTGAAAAGCGGCGGCGGCGTCGGTAACATCACCGCCGTGAACGGCCATAAATCGACGACCGATCTCGATCTCGTTCCTAAGCCGCTCACTATAACCGACCTCTCACCTGCACCGATGCACGGCGCACAGCTCCGAGTCGCCTATCAAGGCGTTCCCGGAGCTTACAGTGAGGCCGCCGCCGGTAAAGCTTATCCGAAATGTGATGCCATACCTTGTGATCAGTTCGAAGTTGCTTTCCAAGCCGTTGAGCTCTGGATCGCTGATCGTGCTGTCCTCCCCGTCGAAAACTCTCTCGGAGGATCAATTCACCGTAACTACGACCTCCTCCTCCGTCACCGCCTCCACATCGTCGGAGAAGTACAGCTTCCCGTTCACCACTGCCTCTTAGCACTTCCAGGCGTAAGAAAAGAGTACCTCGCCAGAGTCATAAGCCATCCACAAGCCCTAGCTCAATGCGAGCTCACTCTCACAAAACTCGGCCTTAACGTAGCGCGTGAAGCCGTAGACGACACCGCCGGCGCAGCCGAATACATCGCTTCAAACAACCTACGCGATACCGCCGCGATTGCATCCGCACGCGCCGCAGATCTATACGGTCTCCAGATCTTAGAACAAGGAATCCAGGACGATTCAAGTAACGTAACTCGTTTCGTTATGCTAGCACGCGAACCAATAATTCCACGAACAGACCGGCCGTTCAAAACAAGCATCGTCTTCGCACACGATAAAGGAACAAGCGTGCTATTCAAGGTGTTATCGGCGTTCGCATTCAGAAACATCAGCTTGACGAAGATCGAGTCGCGGCCGCACCGGAACCGTCCGATCAGATTGGTCGACGATGCGAACGTCGGAACGGCGAAGCATTTTGAGTATATGTTCTACGTCGATTTCGAAGCTTCAATGGCGGATGTTAGGGCTCAAAATGCGTTGGCTGAAGTTCAGGAGTTCACGTCTTTTTTGAGGGTTTTGGGAAGTTATCCAATGGATATGACTCCATGGTGTCCTTCTCGTGAGGATTAAGAAATATAATTCCGGAGTATTTCCAAAGGAGGGAAAAAAGTAAATGAAAGATTACATTTAAGATGTTTTATTTTAGGGTTATTATTATTTGTTTTGGTTTACTTCGCATCGTAATTACGTGTAGATTGATTTACTCTTAATCTCTTTCAAATGTTAATAATCCTTGTGAATGTGTAATTATTAATACTCAATATTCTTCATTTGTGGTTTTTTTGACAAAATAGTCTGATAGACACCTCTACTTATTCTCTTTTGACATTTTTTTTAAATTTGTTATAGTGTGATTAATCATGTGAGCAATTCTTGTGAATTTTTAAGATTACCAAATTTACCGAAACAATATTTGGTGAGTGTCTTTTAGTAGAATGGGACATTTCTGTAAGATATTATTGTGATTTTTTAAAGATGTGTACTTCAAGGTGAAATTTATCATTATAGAGAAAACAAAATCTACCTAATCAAATACTCCTATTAGGTATTGTCTTATATACGTGTAAAAATAAATAAAGATAAAATTATAATGTACACTCTTAACTCAAAACTCATTTGTCATTTCGTGTCTCCTTTTTTGTTTATGAGTTCTAAATTATAATTATTTTTTTGACTTAATGGACTAGATAGGATAGAGGGGTAACATATAAATAGAAAAGAATGGAGTACTAATATTTTAATTATGAGGGTATATTCCATAAAAGTTGGACCATTTCAACATTTGAGTTGAATTTGACGACACTACTTTTGTTAGGGCCAAAAGAAATGTCGACCATTTCTATAAATGATGACAATAGGCATAGTGTATAAGCCATTTGTATTTTCTCTTTTTTCTTTTTGTGGATGATAAATTTGTCCTTTTTGTTGTGCCTTTAAAAAGTTGTGAGACACATTGTCCTTTCCAAGTTTGAACAAACAATTTGTAACAAAAATATATTTTTTTGTTAAACAGAAAAATAGAAAATTATGAATTGTCCTCATAGGCGGATTGGGAATTGAAGTTTATAGATTTATAATTTATATTTAATAATTTTGTATATAGTAAATGAAAATTTTAAGATAAATATTAAGTTTGAATCAAAATTATTGAAACTGTCCAACCCCATACTCTAATTATGTCGCTGATTGTATTCACTGATTTACTTCATTTGTGTGAAGAAATTTAGATACAAGGCTCAATATGCCTATTTTTTGTGACTCTCAGTACACAAGTTTTAATTTTGTTTGAAATAAGATTTTCATATCGATACAATTTGTGCACACCTCGATTAATTTTATGAGATATTTATTATTTTCTATCAAAATAATTGCTAGTAGTAATTCGTATATGTGATGCACTTTTTCTTTTAGTTTGTCGCAAAAAGAACGCTACTAATTTATATCTAAAAATAATTTAACTTCATATTTTTATCCTTAATAGGATGATTTATAATTATACAATATTTAATTTTGTGTAAGACCATAAATCAAATAAATATATTTAAACTTCATATTATCCAGTCAGATATTAAATAAATTAAGACGGAAAGAATATATCTTCATTAGAGGATCAACGAGAGGTTAAAAAAACAAAAAAAATAACCTTAGTGAAAAAATCGTATTCATTCTAGAGAGTTAGGAACATTTAGTTTTGACCTCAAAAGAAATTCTAGAGCCTTCCAAAGTTATGTAAAATGGATCCATAATATTTTAATATTGCTTTAGGTTTCCAAAACTGTTTTCTTTACGAAAAAATTAATTCCACATCCTAAAATCTTGAAGATATCAAATATTGAGACTTGAAGCATATACGAATGTACAATTCCTTAACAGATTTATCTAATATTTGTAACAGTTTGAAACTTCAAGTAACGAACAAAAGTTCGTATTGTAAAATTTTCTTGTACAAATTAAAGACTTTATTCATATGGACTGAATTTATATAAATAAGAATGGAATTCTATTTTTTTTTAAAAAGAAGAAGAATGGAATTCTATGCGGTTACGTCAGCGAAAACGACGGCTTTCGAACGCATGTATGTGGAATTAGAGGAGAAAGGCGGGGATAGAAAGTTGTACAGACTAGCCAAGGCAAGAGAGAGGAGGGCCCGTGACTTGGATCACGTGACATACATCAAGGACGAGGACATCAAAGTACTAGTGGAGGACGCGCATATTAGGCGGAGGTTGCAGTCTTACTTCTATAAACTCTTGAACGAAAAAGGAGATAGAGACATCATGTTGGTAGATCTGGAGCAATCTGACAAGTACCGAAACTTTGGGTATTGTAGAAGCATTAAGGTTGAAGAGGTTAAGGGTGTTGTTCGCAGTGGACGAGCGAGGCATGATGAGATCCAAGTTGAATTTTGGAAGTGCATAGGCAGGGCAGGTTTTGAATGACTGATTGAGTTGTTTAACGTCATTTTTAAGACGGCGAGAATGCCCGAAGAATGGAGGTGGGGTATAATGATCTCGTTGTACAAGAACAAAGTGATGTCCAGAGTTGCAACAACTATGGGGGTATCAAGCTGCTAAGCCACACTATGAAAGTTTGAGAAAAAGTCGTGGAGATGAGGGTGAGAAGAGGCGTGTCTATTTTTGAGAATCAGTTTGGATTCATGACGGGGTGTTCGACCACATAAGCCATTCATCTTATTAGGAGGTTGGTGGAGCAGTATAGGGAGAAGAAGAGAGGCTTATATATGATTTTTATCGACCTCGAGAAGGCAAGTGACAAAGTTCCTATGGAGGTTATATGAAGATGTTTGGAGGTTAGAGGTGTACCTGTGGCGTACACTAGGGCGATCAAAGATATGTATGATGGAGCCAAGACCAGGGTTCGGATAGTAGGAGAAGACTCGAAACACTTTCAGTGATGATGGGGCTGCACCAAGGATCAACTCTTAGCCCATTCTTACTTGCCTTGGTGATGGATGGACGGACGCAATAAATCCAAGGGTAGGTGACATGGTGTATGTTATTCGCAGACAACATAGTCTTGATTGATGAGATTCGTAGTGAAGTGAACGCTAAGCTGGAGGTTTGGACATAGACTCTGAAATCTAAAGGGTTCACGTTGAGTAGGACCAAGACAAAATACTTAGAGTGCAAGTTCAGTAACGGAAGCGACCTTGAGACATGCGTGGAGGTGAGGCTTGGTACTCAGATCATTCCAAATAAAAGAAGCTTCAAGTACATCGGGTCTATTATCCAAGGGGATGGAGAGATTAATGACGATGTCACACATCGTATTGGAGCAGGGTGGATGAAATAGAGGCTCGCATCTAGAGTCTTATGCGACAAAAAGGTGTCACCAAAACTTAAAGACAAGTTCTATAGGACGGTGGTTAGATCGACTATGTTGAATGTGGCGGAGTGTTGGCCAGTCAAGACTTCGCACATCCAGAAGATGAAAGTTGCAGAGATGAGGATGCTGAGATGGATGTGCGGGCATACAAGGAGGGATATGATTAGAAATAATGATATCCGGGATAGAGTGAGAGTGGCCTCACTGGAGGATAAGATGCGGGAAGCGAGATTGAGATGGTTTGGGCATGTGTAGAGGAGAGACACAAATGTCCTAGTGTGGAGGCGTGAGAGGTTGCCTATGGACGGGTTCAGGAGGGGTAGAGGTAGATCGAATAAGTATTGGGGAGAGGTGATTAGACGGGATATGACGCAGATGCAACTTACTGAGACATGACCTTAGATATGAGGTTGTGGATGACATGAAATAGGGTAGAAGGGTAGTAGGTAGTCGAGCGTACTCCTACTTACGCATACAAAATGGTAGTTGTAGTGTTATTATTGTAGGCCCGCTTAGCCTATCATACTAATAGGCGCAATATTGCTTTATAGTCCCCTATAGTTTGATTTCTGCTACTATGTGTCCTTTAGTGTACTTTGTTTAGTTTATTTACTTGCGCTAGTTACTGCTTACTTTTTCGAAATGCGCTAGCGTGACCTATTCGCTTTTGATACCTGTATTTTTATACTGCTTTAAATTTTTTCTGACCGGGTATGACCGTTTATCTTGCTTTGCTTGTGCTTGTGCTTGTGCTTGTGCTTGTGCTTGTGCTTGTGCTTGTGCTTGTGCTTGTGCTTGTGCTCTGTCTTGAGCCGAGGATCTCTCGGAAACAGCCGCTCTACCTACCGAGATAGAGGTAAGGTATGCGTACACTCTACCCTCTCCAGACCTCACGTTGTGGGATTTCACTGAGTATGTTGTTGTATTGTTTATTTTTATTAATGTATTTTGTTTATATATATATATATATGCATTTTTTCTTAGATATAGTTCCTTGATTCTACCGGTCATACATGGGTTGGAGACGTGGAATCAATATTGAGTAGATTGCCTACATCTAGTCCTTTGGAATGCTGTATTTCCAAACCTTATGTGTGCGAAATATTTCATGCAGTAGACTATTTTTTTTCTTTCTGAGTTAATTAAGAAAAGAAACTCATACAGAGGCAAAATTCATGAAACGACAATGATTTGAAGTATTCATATAATTAATAATGCTTTCACTAGTTTAGGCTAATTAACATCACACCATGTGTGGTGTAACCCTTTTCCGAACCTTACTAATGCAGTTATATAATTGATCCTACTTAATTTAAAATTGAGACGAAATACATAATTGTTGTACAAACCATTACGTTTAGTTTAGTTAATTATCTTCTTGACAAATGATGTGGGATTGTGGAATATAGAATGGACAATGTGGCATAATGTGAGATTTTGTAACAACCACTCCACAAACAACCAAACAAAGTAGTAACCCATTTTTAATTAACATTATTTTAATTTTAATTATATTTATATGAAAACTCTAACTTTCTTAAACATTATAAGATTTGTGGTGATTTACTATTTGTAGTAAAATTTTGGACACAACTATTAATCCAGAGTTTGTTCGAGCATATCATGTGGTTAGACTATTGTATTTTGGGTAGACAAGTCAAGAATCGAACTACTAAATTTTCTTAGAGAGAGCGAGATATTCGCGTCTCAATTTGAAAATTTTGCTTTTTATTTATCAACTGTAATTATATTTTCACATTTTATTTGTTTATGTGTTGAATTGCCAGTCTTGCACGTCCCGAACATTTTTTGTTTAGATTTTCTTTTAATTGTTTGACTATAACTTATACAGTATCTATTATATGTAAAATAAAAAACTTGGTCCCTTGAAATAGTATTTCATCTAAACATTTGTAATATTAAGGAAGAGAAGGTGTTGTCCCCCGGGCATAGCTGGATGGCAAATGAGGAGAACTTAAAATTCAGCTGGAGGCCTGCAACATGAGTTCGAACCCTGGTGGGAGCAATTTGCTCCTTCTGGGGTAGGACCTTGCAGGTAATATCAGTTGCTCTGTTCTCAAACTCTGATCATTCAGGCACATCCCACGATTTACTGGTAGTAGTGCTGAGGGACCGAAACTACTATTTCCAGAAATAGTTTGGCGTAAGTCGGGAAGCTGGATATCAAAAAAAAAAAAAAAAAGGAAGAGAAGGTGTTGGTGAGCAATAGTAGTAGTAAAAGGGCGAAGGGGGGGGGGAGATTTTATTATAAATAATTATTTAGGAATATATAAACCCTAATTCCTGTGGTAGGTGGGGAATATAACTTTTCAATAGTTGACTGTTACTACTTTTTTTTTATTAATATTAGTATTATTATTTATGATGTCATTCATGTTTCAGCTGTTGTTTCTCATTTTTTTTATATCCAGCTTCACAGCTTACGCCAGACTATTCCTGGAGATAGTAATATCGGTCCTTCAGCACTACTACCAGTAAATCACGGTATGTGCATGAATGACTAGGGTTTGATAACAGAGCAACTGATATCACCTACAAGGTCTTACCCCAGAAGAGAGCAAATTATTCCCACCAGGAATCGAACACACGCTACATGCCTCCAGCTGAATTTTAAGTTCCCTTCCTTCCGTTGTTGTTTCTCATTCTTTTTTTCCCCTCATTCTTATACATACGTGAGGTATTGTAATTTCCTTTGTAACTCCGTTTGTACGTTGTAATAGTTCTAAGAGATAATAGCCTTTTTAAATTATTGATAAATTTTATTCAATTCTTTTGATATTTATTAAATTATATTTAACATTCAGTTAATTGAAATGTATTTTCTAGATATGTGAGAAATATGTTATGTTTGAAATATTTTAGAGCTATATTGCTGTCAAATATGGAGTAATAGTACAAGTTTAATATAGACATGGTAATTAAGTGCTAAAACAATTACTAATCATGGTAAATTCACAAGCTAACTGATTAAAAATGCATGTTTTGATTAATTGAAGGTTAAATATACTTAGTTAGATATTACAAAGATAAAATAAAAAACTTATCGTAACCGAGGATCAAAAAGTATCCGTTAACCCTAATTTTCAAAACGAAAAAACATTTCAAATATTTAAAGACACTTAACATAATTATATTATTAACGAAGGGTAATTAAGAAAAAAAAACTCTTTGACAACTAGACAATGGTAGGATCTTGTTAATACATCAAAGACTATAATAGGACACTGGTCCACTTGACATTTATTAATATTATATAAGTCCGTTTAGTTGCTAATACTCTACTAAATAAATTTTTCTATGGCTAATCAAAACATTTTATAAAATGGTCAATATATGTTCTTCAAAGGATTGTTAATCAACTTTTCAACAAGTACTTGAAATTTCAGCTAGAAAAGAGAAAGCACTACTTATTTTGACATTTCCCATTATGTTTTGGCGAACAAAAACAAGAGAATTACACACACATATATATACATTATGGAGCTAAAATTTCATAATCACTACAGATGTGTGGTACTGAAGTTAGGTCTAAATCATTATAAAATTTAATATTACAAAGAAAGTACATTATGGAGCTAAAACAACTTTTACCTAATTAATTTCCATGAAAATAATACTAGGTCTAATCAAAGTTGTTGATGATAGGAACAAGAGTTTAATATATTTCACATTAAAATAAAGGGGCAAAATATATAGGCTTCTTGGAAGAAATATTCATATTGTAGTTATTAATTACTCTCGTAAAATGGAAGATACTAAACAACAACTACAACAACATATCCAGTGAAATCCCACAACGTGGGTCTGGGGATGGTAAAGTGTACGCAGACCTTACCTCTACCTTGGTAAGTAGAGATGTTGTTTCCAAAAGACCCTCGACTCAAGAAAAAGCATAAGCACAAGCAGAAGCAAGAGAGACGGTCAGATCCGGACAAGAAATTTAAAGTCGTATGAAAATGAGAGTAACAAAAGCAAACAAGCCATGATAAACATTCTTGAAAAAGGAAGCAGTAACTACCACTGATAAATAAGATAAACAAAGTACACGAAAGAACATACAACAGCAAAAATCAAAGGACGAAAAACTATAAAAAAAATACTCTACGTTCAGTTCAAGTAGGTTCGCTCCATTGATAGTTAAAGTAACGTGCTAAATAATAGAGTATGTTTATTCTAATTTCACAAATATGATAAATTGCCATGAAAGTGGGGGAAAATAATGATATTTGATACGACAAAGCAGAGTCAATGAGTCATGTCATAAGTGGTGACACTCAAATATGCAAGTTTAAATTTGATCTAACATTAAGAGGTTGTTTGGTTCAAGATCAGATTATCCTGGAGTTATAATCAAGATTATAATTTATAATCCCATGATTATATTAATGCTTATTTTTATGAAAGAGGGCTTCAATGATCATTGACAATTTTCAAGTTGAAGATGTGGCAATTTGAATTTGAACTATACAAGTGTGTTTTCTTTTCTTTAATTATTTTTTTCATTGTTGGATAGAGAGAGATACTTTCCACCATAGTGTGAACTAAGGGTGGCCAGTGGGCGGGCTCGGGTCGGCGGGCCGGGTCGGCGGGGTCGGGGTCGGGCGGGACGATCCGGGGGTCGGGATCGGGCCTAGCGGGGTCGGGTCCGGGCGGGACTGCTCAGTCTCGTCCCGATCCCGATCCCGTCGGTATCGGGCGGGCGGGGTCGGGTCGGGCTCGGGTCGGGGCGGGGCGACTCGGGTTTTCCTTTTTTTTTTTTTTTTTTTTTAAATAACATATGTATAAAAAAAAACTCAATAAATAAAACAAGATAGTGTAATAAAAACATCCCAAGAAATTTTGTTTTTGTGCCTCTTATATTATTTAATAGACATATGATTTTTTTGTAATACAAATACAATTGTCTAAAATCTAAATTGCAACTTTATGGTGTTGTCCAAAAGTTGCAAATTACATAATAAAATTGCAATTAAAAAAATTACATTTTCAAAAAAATCGTTCTAATTGCTTGATGATTTCATGTGGTTCTTCGGTTGGAATAGGTATTTGTTGGTCAAATTGATCCACGTCGCTTCCACTACCTTCGGTTAAGATTTCGTTGTAGTTTTCATCATCTTCTTCGTTGATCTCCGGTTGACCGCACCTTCTCCGCTCCGCTCGTATCCAATCTCCGAATAATACGCAATTTCCAAGTCGTCTCCGACCAATGAGTGTCGTGGTCTCCTATTTGATATCTCGCTGCAGAAAAAGCGCTTTCCGACGCAGATTGACGACGCTTGAATGTTCAAAACATCTCGAGCCATCATTGAAAGTGTCGGAAAGGTCTTCTCATTCCCCTCCAAAGTATTTCAAGTCTTCTTGTCCATCTTCATTGATAACTTCTTGATACGGTACAGAACCCCGCAAAACAAAAATATCCAACTCGCTAATTTGGTTAGTAGAGGTACGGCCGCACATTCTATTTCGAGGCTTTCAATACTAGCCGCAGAAACAAGCATGTCTTTTGTGAGGTTGTGTTGAAGATGAAGAAGATGGTATGGTAGCCGTACGTTACTAGCATTTTCTTGTTGATAAAATCTATATATATTTTTTGCGGTGGTGTTCTACGCTATTCAACACTTCTTCTTTAGTTTGTTCAATAGGTGGTGGGTGATTTAGATTTTTGGGACTTGGAGGTGGTAGTACTTCTATACAATCGTAAATAGTTTCAATTAGTGATTTAGTACCGTCTATTTTAATAGTAGGATTTAATACGAGAACCAATAATATAAATAGAAGGAATAGGAATAAAATATTTTTTTATTTTGACAAACATTTTTTTAATAGCTGCCTTATAAGCCTGGTTTTTCCATATATTCACTAAGTAATAAAAATATTAGAGTTATATAAAATAACATAGTTGAAATAGTAGGATAATATATACCGGAAAATTCTTTTGTTGCTTGAAAAAATTTCTCTAAAAATACAATAAGTTCGGAAATTTTTTCCCAATCACTATCTAAAATCATATCGGTGGCTTTTTATTATGAGAGTTAAAAAATAAAGTTATAGGTAATTTATAGTCATAAGCAACAAGTAGTTGCTCGTATAAAGAATTCCACCTAGTGGATACTTCTTGTGGAATTCTTCTAAAAGGTAGTCCACAATCATGACAAATTTTTTTATATTCTTTTCTACGTTGTACTTTATTACTTTTAAAAATAAAGTTTATAGCAAATTGTATTTTACTAAGAATGTCTTCAAAAAGTGATAGACCATCCTTTACAATTAAGTTATATATATGGCACGCGCATTTTATATGAAAATGGTCCGGAAAAGATGGAGCTAAACTATTTTTTAACATTGTAATTGCGTAATTGTTTTTAGAAGCGTTATCTAATGTAATAGTCATAATTTTATCGGTAATTCCGTAATAATCGCACACTTGATAAATATTTTACGCAATAAAAGTACCGGTGTGCCTATCATCTATATATCTATACGCTAAAATACGTTTTTGCATAGACCATTTATAATCTATCCAATGACAAGTTACGGTTAAATAATCATGGCCGTTAGTACTACGACCTATATCGGACGTGATAGATACTTTGCCATTAAAATGATATAATGAAAAACGTAAATATTGTTGATATTCATGCGCAAATTTAAATACATCTCTCTTAACGGTTGACCTAGGAAAACCGTTAAAAGCAGGATTATATATATCTCTAATGTAATGAATAAAACCGGAGATGAAGGAAATGAAAAAGGCAAACCCTCCACAACAACTAATTTTGATATTGCTTCCCTATCTCTATGTTTGTTGTATTTAGAGCCTACAATCCCCCCGTCGTCATAGGGTTAATTTGACCTGTACTGGTCCCAGTCGGGGACGGTATCGTATGTGAACCTTGTCCCGATGGAGCGGCCGTTTGCGCACCCGGTTTTGAAGCCTGGTATTGGGCATACCTATTTGGATGAGCACTTACTACATGTCTAATTAAACCCCCCGTCCCACCGTGACCTTTTCGAGTTTTAAATTTTAAAACATTTTTACAAATTTTACATATGGCTACTTGATTCTCTACGTCCCTATCAAAAAATGTCCATGCATCCGATTTTAATGGTCGTTTTGCTTGGACCTCGTCTCATACTAGGGGGAATAGGAGGTATTTCGGTTGAAGGTGCACTAGTGGGCGTGTTGTCATCAATATTAGTGGGTGTATCGTCTAGATCATCGTCTAAATTAAAGTCTTCTTGAGTTCCGAGAAAATAACTCCTCGTCTAAATCTAATGGTATTGTAGGAAAATGTTGAGTATCAACAAAATCATCCCGTGTAGGAATAAGATGACTAGAAGAAGTACCCTTGCCCCGATTGCCCCTACTAGAAGAAGTCTTACCCTTACCCTTAAACATACCTCTAATTCCTTCCATTTTAATTATATGCTAACAAATAATTAAAGTAAATGAAATTAAGTGCGCTAAATAAAATAAACGAGACAATAATAATTTAATGAAGGAACGAATGTACCAAACGCCGACGTAACGTCGACGTGTAATCGAGAGGTTGAAAATTGAAACTTTGCTCGATGGAAGATCCTCAAGCTAGTTGCCAACTTCACTCCCAATTCCCAAATGAATTAATAAAATTGAATATTTAGCAAACAATGTAGAGAGATATATTGAGAAATTAGAGAGATTGTAGGAAGATTTGTGAGAAAGATGAAGAGAAAATGAGTATTTATAGTTGAAAAATTGGGTTAAAGTGTAAATATAATAACTTATGGGTTAAAAATAAATATTAAGGGGTAGGGGGGGGTTGGGGGGGGGGGGGGGGCCTAAAATGGCCGTTGGCCAACGGCCATAATCTAAAATGGCCGTTGGTGCAACGGCTATTTTTGCAAAGGTAAGGTCGGGGGTCGGGGTCGGGGTCGGGACGGGCTCGGGCGGGCTCGGGTCCGGCGGGCACGGGGCGGGCTCGGGTACGGCGGGACGAGACATCGTCCGTCCCGAGTTCGAGTCCCGCCCCGTTAATTTTTTTTTTTTTTTTTTTTTAGAGCGGGGTCGGGTCGGGACCGGGGCGGGATCGGGACGGGGTCGGGCCGGGGTCGGGTCGTCCCGGCCCACTGGCCAGCCCTAGTGTGAACAGCGTTTTGGCAGACATATACACATACACTTATTTTAAAATATTGGCAAATTGTTGGTGAAACTCTAAACAAGGACACCTTGCTTCTTTTTGACAAGTTCATGGATATCTATTCCTGGGTAATTAGTATTATTTTTGATCGGTGGCAGACTGAATAGGTTTCATCAATATTAATTAAAGATCTCGTATTTGAGTTCGGGTAACAAAAAGATTTTGGTAAGTAGTGATTTTCTCTTTAATGAGTCTTACGCCTAGCAAATTCAAATTAATCGCGAATATATAAAACCGGATAGAAAATAAAACAAAAACTGAAAGCGGATGTAAAACAAAAAGACTAGATATTTTTCAATTCAAAATGGCCCTTACCCATCATTCATCTGATTAATTCAACCTACCCTTTCGTACATGACATAGTATTCCTTTTTTTATTGTTTTTTTAAACCAAAAAAAAAAAAGGAACCAAAGAAATAAAAAGAAAACAAAAAAGAAATACTGGAAGACCCTTCAAGATTGAGACTCTAAAACTAAGAGGTCTTCCTTGAATGTTGATTTTTGGGCAAAGTGAAATAAGAATTATAAAGAAAAAAGTCATTGTTTAACAATTCAAGGATTTAAGAAAAAAGTTGTCAGTGTCAATGCAAAGTAATTTTACTGAGAAAGGAGGTAATTATATCATATAAGTGAAAAATTACCTTAAAAGTAGTTTATCTCCATTAAGAGTGGTTATTTTTGTAATACAATTTGCAATAACAAAATCTTTTGCAATTTAAAATACATAAGGATATAGTTATTTTACAGCATAGCATGATACGTATCTTTTTTTTCTCAACAGGTGGCCGGTATCGATTTGAGGTCCCAATTAATTAGTATTCACGGTGCATAAGATCCATTAAAGAAAAAAAAAAATCACTTTGAAGGCTCAAACCCAAGACTTCTAGTTAAGGATGAAAGAATTCTATTCATCCCACCGTAATCCCTGATGATTTGTATTTACTTGTTGATATCTTTCCGAATAAAAGTTTGTTTAAAAGCCAATTGTCAAATAATTCTCTTTGTTAAGAAATTTATCACCTTAAAATAATACTTCATAGTATATTGACTATATTCTATTGGAATTTCATGGAAGTTGATATGTAACAAATAATAAATCTTGACTATATTTGATGCTTGGTTGTTGAAGAAAGTAGTGGAAATTAAGTCTCCGTATGGGGTTGTTGGTTGAGAAATTTCCTTATACAAGTGGTTCAAGATAAAGAAAATAAACAACGTCAAATGAATACTTATTATACTTTTATTGTTATAGATATTCAAAAATATTAGGACTAATAATTTTGGGATCAAGTCAATTTTTTTCTATAAATAGAAATGTTCACCTCATTGTAATTGATCCCTCAAGAGAAATAAAGAACTCTACTCCCTTTATCCACAATATTCTTGTTCTAGTTTTATTTTAGTTTTATTATTTCATAATATTTATGATATACATATGTATTTGTTTTAGTTTTGCAATTCTATTTAAATGAGTGGCCATTTCTTTACGTTCCTTTCTAACTCTTTTTCATTTCTTAACCAAGTTGATCTTTTCTTTTTATTTTATTGGTACTAGTTTTTATATTATATTACATAACCATTTTCAAAAGGGGAGAAAGAAAGAAAAAGAACCACGAATATAAAAATGAATTTAAACAAAAGAGAGGAAATAAGTGGTAATTTGCACCTGTAGGATGATATTACAACCAGTATTTGCAATGTATTTTTATTTCTTATTTTTTTTATTACATAGAGTTAGGGGAAGGGGTAATGGAGTGGGGATTACAATGTAGGAATTCGAATCCTCACCAACAGGGTAAAAGTTCAGGTAGCTAACCAACTGAGCTACTAGATCCCTACGTATTTGCAATGTATTCAAATTTAGCCGAATGGAAAAATTTGGGACTCTCCTCTTCATTCAAAGAACAAAGAAATACTCAGAAACAACCTCTGAACAATAACAATTGACCTTCAGGACACAAGTTTGAAGTTAGAACTTTAGAGTTTGAAGTTAGTGATACAAATAGGAATACCTTATTATATATTCAGGTGCTTGATAAAAACAAATTGTAATTTGAATAGTTAATTGAAACTAACTGACAAATTTAAGGAATTGACAAACGTATTCAGCCTAAACAGAAATAATACTTATCTCGATCCAAAACCTATCTCTCAACCTCATAAGCCCACCGTCCATACTCTTCATTGACAAAACCCAAATCATAACCCAAAAAGGGGATATAAGCTCATGAGGTCCATCCAAATAAATTGGCGTCATTTGCACCTTTGTCCCTATTTTGTATTGGTCTTTAGTTTTTCCCCTCAAATGTAAATTATGTTTTCCGGGACATAAGTTTTTTATGGGATCCGATACAAATTATGCTGAATTTCATAAAAAAATTTATGTCCCAAAAAGTATAAGTTCCATTCGAGGGGTAAAAATTAAAGACCAACCCATTTGAAGTGAAAACCGTACAATTTCTTGAATAAATTGCATTGCCAAACGGCACCATACTCTCTTTTTAAGTAACCCTTTTATATTTTGTCAACAATAATATAAACAGTGTAATTTCACAAGTGAGATATGAAAATGATAGTTTGTATGTAGACTTTATCCTACTTTGGGAGGTAGAGTCTAGAGAGGCTATCTCCGATAAACCCACGTGCTTCTATCTCCACGCTCTTCTCTTCGTCAAGGTTACCCGCTGAAACTCCAACTTTCAAAGAAAGGATCGAAAAGTGACGTGGGAGCTATTTCTTCAATTTTGCACTGTCCCAATGACGATAACTATGACTGAACAAGGCAGAACTTAGCCCAATAACTTTTAAACGTATTTGCTTTTCCCTTTTGCTTTTAGTGATGAGAAGTTTTAAGTTGGGTGGCCATCAACTAAAATAATAGCCGGAAAATCCAAAAATATTGCTTCATTGAAGTCCCTGGTGGAAGAAGAATTGACTAATGTAGAAGATTTATTTGTTATCGTATTCACCACATCGTTTACATACTAGTATATATATTTTATATATAACTAATGTATATATTTAGGAAATATGGCTAGCCGTTGTAATTATTTTTTACAAGCGGACAAATATGTGACTTTCTCTTTATTGATCCCCTTATAACATGGGACTCGAAGGCAAATCAACAAACAATTTATGATATATAATCCATGTTATTGCCAGAATAATTTTATCTTTTTTACATTAATGTTGTTAGTATAATCTTTGTAATTGTTTTCATTTGTCACTCAAAATTTTGTTATAATTCACAAATAGATATAACCTTACTTTTTAAACAGTATCCATAGCATTATATCAATACTTTTTTTTAAAAAGAAAATCTCATCACTATCCATATCATGGGATCATATAAATGGATCTTTTTATTTATTGGAGTTGATTATTTGTCCTAATTAATATAATACATTCACAACCTTGATTTTTTCAAAATGATGGATTAGATGTTAGCTTTGGAACTATAAAATATTAGTACACATTTTCAGAATATGCAATTTTGATGCCAAAGATCTTAGCCACCACAACCACCAATTAATATACTAAATAGTGTTGGTGCTTATAAGCTAAGAAGTGATTTCCCAATTATAAAAATTGTTTAAAGCTTTAGTGCCTTTTCTTTAAGGAACACAAAACCTTAGTGGCACTATGTTTGATGGGCACAACAAGAAGTCTATATAATACGAAGAAACAGAGAATCTTTAATACATAAAAATTAGTTTAGGTTATATATATTAATAGTGTAACAAATTTATACTATTAATTCAATTTTTTAACATAGTACTATCGGCCATTATCGATTCTACTAAACGTCTTTTTTCAATCGGGCTTGAATCATCCGATCATGTCTACGCAATAACCTCAGTACATATGGTGTAAGATGATTTCATATAACAAAGTGAAAATGGAATCGAGTATTTTTACGTATTATAATAGTGTAACCGATTTATCTTATTTTTCGATTGATAAATAAGGAGTATTACTCTATATTTCAGGTTATCATATCAGGTTGTTATAGATCAACTTACCTTGCTAGTGTAGAAAAATTATACCCTACATTACTAGAACTTTATATTAAAAAAAGAATGGAAAAGATATCAAAAGCATTTGGGGTATTGATATTTGTTGGAGGGGTAAAGTCTCTTCCTTTAAGGAGATGCCCAATTGCATTGAAGTTGGGAGTCAAGATTCCCTTCTCAAACTGGTGGTCTTCTTGGATGGCATAATATTGGTAAAAGCAAATGCATAATATTTGGTAAAAACTTACCTGATTTACCAAGAAAATTTCACCTTTTACCACTGTAAGAATAATCTTTTATCATATCTCTCTTAAGGGTACCTTAAGATGACCATATTGATCATTAAATTTGGGGAAGGGATGGGGGAAATTCCTAATGTTATTAGTGTTAGAAATAAAGTGAATAGTATCTCAAAAGGAAATATTCATCATGAGTTAAGAAGAGCTTGCTATAAATAAATTAAAAAAATGTAAAATTAGCTACGAATTTCGTCGCTAAATATCTCATAACTAACCGAAAAAGATTTTAATAATCTGTCACTGATTCTTCACTAAATAGAATTAACTATGAATTTTGTTATTTAGCTACATAACTTGTGGACAATTCATGTATTTTTAGTAGTTTACATGTTCTTTATTTTCTTTTATTAGAAATTGTATTTTAGTGGGTTAAAGTTAGGCTTGTGAATATCAGAGATGTGTCTGAATGCTAAAATGGTGAATTTTCCCTCCTTGCATGTAAAATATACCTTCTTGTTTTGCTCTCAATTTACATTAGAAGAATTTGTTTAATTCTTAAGGTCAATCTTCTTGAGATATCTCAAGCTTAAATAATATCTGTGTTTTTCCAATAGATGGAAGGTCAAAAGAGTCAGGGTAGCATCTAGCTTTTCGCCTACACATTATATGAATTCATAACTTTCAATACATAATTTTAAAAAATGATAGAAAATATTAAATTTAAATCCATAATTTAAAAAAATTATGGTGAATTTAGTTGAACTCATTAAATTTAATTAATTCAGAGGCTCCCAGTGCGGAGGTGTGAGAAGTTGGCTATAGACTATTCAGAAGAGGTCGAGGTAGGCCTAAAAAGTATTGGGAGAAGTGATTAGGCAGGACATGATGCAGTTGCAGCGGAGAATGCAGATTAGGGTAGAATGTTAGGTAGTGGAACGTGTCTCGTGTATCCTTCCACACTAATAGGTGTAGTGTTACCTTTGTAGGCTCTTGTCCTTCGATTTCCTGTTATTGTCTGTTATTTCTTATACTTCGATTACTTTATTAGTTTGATGCATTTACTGTTACTTTTCTTCATTAATGCTTATCTATAGTATTTTTGCCATGATCTTTTTACTTTCTTCAATCCTTGTCTGACTTTTTTTGTCATGTTTTCTCTTGAGCCGAAGATCTTTCGAAACACTCTTTCTACCTCCCAAGATAGGGGTAAGGTCTATGTACACTCTACTCTCCTTAGACCCACTTTATAGAATTATATTGAGTATGTTATTGTTGTTGCTGCCCTATAAAGATTAGTTCTTTGATTCAAATATGAATTGTTTTAGTACTATTGAGATATGATAAAGGATCACATTGGAAGTTGGAATAGATTATCCTGTAAATATATTAGGCAGATTTGTCACCATATTATTATTCAAAAACTTAATAAAATGGTACGAAAAAGTTGAAACTTTCTTGAACCCATTATATTTTCATGATCATGTGACACATGTTCGACTAGCTGCTTTGCTAGCTAGATCATTTTTCAAATATACATGTTGGATGTTGAACTAAGAAATAAAAGAATCAAGGAAATTAAAATGACAAGATGGGAGGGTTTGATGTACAAACAGTCTCTCATTTCGATGCCTAACTAGAGCTTAATGCATCAATCTTCCGTTTTACTATTGAAATATTCCATAATAATACATCTAGTTAATGTGTGCACTAGATTTGTCACTGAATATAAATTGCTTGCTTCAAGAAATCTACATGCAACGATACAACAACAACATATCCAGTGAAATCCCACACCGTGGGGTTTGGGAGGATAGAATGTACACAGACCTTACCTCCACATTGGTAGGTAGAACGGTTGTTTCCGGGAGATCCTCGGCTCAAAACAAAGCATAATCACAAGCAAGGCAATCAAAACAAAGCAAAAGTAAAGCAAGAGAAATTGTCAGACTCAGATAAGGAATTAAAGTAGTATAAAGTGAATTCGAGCAAAAGAGAGCAATAACTAACACAACTAAATAAGCTAAACAAAATACACAAAAGAACACATAGCAACAGAAATCAAACTACAGTGGATTATAAAATAATAATGTGTCTATAAGTGTGAAAGGCTAATCGGGCCTACAGTAATAACACTACAACTATCAATTTGTAAGCATAAGTAGGACTACGCTCGAGTACCTACTACTCTTCTACCCTAATCCTTGTCATCCACAACCCCCTATCTAAGGTCATGTCCTCAGTAAGTTGCACCTACGCCATATCCCGTCTAATATATCTCCCCAATACTTCTTCGGCCTACCTCTACCCCTCCTGAACCCGTCCATAGCCAACCTCTCACATCTCCGCACTGAGGCAATTGTGTCTCTCTTCTGCACATGCCCGAACTATCTCAAACCTGGCTTCCCACATCTTCTTATCCACCGAGGCCACTCCCACTTTCTTCAGGGTATCATCATTTCTAATTATATCTCTCCTTGTATGCCCACACATACATCTCAGCATCCTCATCTCCGCCACTTTCATATTTTGTATGTGCGAAGTTTTGACTGGCCAACACTCCGCCCCATACAATATAGTCGGTCTAACCACCATCCTACAGAATTTGCCATTAAGTTTTGGTGGCACCTTTTTGTCGCACAAGACTCCAGATGTGAGCCTCAATTTCATCCACCCTGCCCCAATACGATGTGTGACATCGTCATCAATCTCTCAATTCCCTTGGATAATAGACCCTAGGTACTTGAAGCTTCCTTTTTTTGGAATGATCTGAGTACCAAACCTTACCTCCACGCATGTCTCAGGGTCGCTCCCGTTGCTGAACGTGCACTCCAAATATTCTATCTTGTTCCTACTCAACCTGAACCATTTAGACTCCAGAGTTTGTCTCCAAACCTCCAGCTTGACGTTCACTCCGCTGCGAGTCTCATCAATCAGGACTATGTTATCTGCGAATAACATACACCATAGTACCTCTCCTTGGATTTGTCGCGTCAGTCCGTCCATCACCAAAGTAAATAGGAATGGGCTAAGAGTTGATCCCTGGTGCAGCCCCATCATCACTGGGAAGTGCTCCGAGTCTCCTCCTACTGTCCGTACTTTAGTCTTGGCTCCATCATACATATCTTTGATCTCCCTAGTGTACGCCACAGGTACGCCTCTAACCTCCAAACATCTCCGTCCATACACCATGGTACCTCTCCTTGGATTTGTCACGTCAGTCCGTCTATCACCAAGGCAAATAGGAATGGGCTAAGAGTTGATCCCTAGTGCAACACCATCATCACTGGGAAGTGCTTCGAGTCTCCTCCTACTATCCGTACTCTAGTCTTGGCTCCATTATACATATCCTTAATCACCCTAGTGTACGCCTCTAACCTCCAAACATCTCCATAGAACCTTCCTAGGGACTTTGTCGTATGCTTTCTCGAGGTCGATGAAAACTATATGTAAGTCTTTCTTCCTCTCTCTATACTGCTCCATCAACCTCTTAATAAAATGAATGGATTCGGTAGTCAAACGCCCCGACATGAATCCATACTGGTTCTCAGAAATAGACACGCCTCTCCTCACCCTCGTCTCCACGACTCTTTCCCAAACTTTCATAGAGTGGCTTAGCAGCTTGATACCCCTATAGTTGTTGCAACTCTGGATATCACCTTTATTTTTGTACAAGTGAATCATTATACTCCACCTCCATTTTTCGGGCATTCTTACCGTCTTAAAAGCACGTTAAACAACTCAGTCAGCCACTCCAAACCAGCCCTGCCGCACTCTTTCAAAATTTAACTGGGATCTCATCAGGCCCGATTGCTTGTCCCTTGCACATCCTGTGAATAACACCTGTAACCTCATCAACCTCAATGCTTCTACAATACCCAAAATCCCCGTGCCTACCAGAATGCTCCAGATCTTCTAGCACAATGTCTCCATCTCTTTTTTCGTTCAAGAGTTTGTGGAAGTAAGACTGCCACATCCGCCTAATATGCGCTTTCTCCACCAGTACTTTGTTGTCCTCGTCCTTAATGCGCCTCATTTGATCTAAGTCACTAGCCCTCCTCTCCCTTATTTTGGCTAGTCTGTACAACTTCTTATCCCCGCCTTTCTCCTCTAATTCCACATACAGGCGTTCGAAAGGCTCCGTAATCGCTAGTTTTACCTCCTTCCTCGCCATCTTATACAGTTCCATATTCATCCACTTCTCCACCTCATTTATGTTTTCTACCAATTTCACATACGCCGCTTTCTTCGCTTCCACATTCTCTTGAACTTCACCATTCCACCACGCGTCCCCTCGATGTCAACCACGATAACACCGCGAGACTCCTAGCACTTCTATGGCTACCTCACGAATGCAACTGACCGTCCGTCCCACATACCGGTCGCATCCCCACTACTCCCCCAAGCCCTCTTGGCCATCAACCTCTCCCTATCCCTTTGCACTAGCCATGGTCAAACTCCCCCATTTGATTCTTAACTTGTCATCCACAACCCTCTTCTTCTTCTCCAACTTGATCTCCAAATTCATCACCAAAAGCTTATGTTGGGTTGTAAGATCCTCCATTGGAATAATCTTACATTCTTTACAAAGACATTTGTCAACCTTCCTAAGGAGCAAAAAGTCTATCTGAGTCTTAGCCACCGAACTACGAAAAGTCACAAAGTGTTCCTCCTTCTTCACGAATCTAGAATTGGCTAATATCATCCCACAAGCTCTAGCGAACTCCAAAAGTGAGACGTCTCCCCTATTTCTGACCCCGAGTCCAAATCTTCCATGCACATCGTCATAACCCCTTGAAAGTGATCTGATATGTCTATTGAAATCCCCTTCTACAAATAACTTCTCAGTGGGTGGTATACCTCAACCACTTCGTCTAAATCCTCCCAAAAGCGTCTCTTCTCCTCTTCGTCTAAGCCCGCTTGTGGCGCATAAGCACTAACAGTGTTCATAGTGAACCCTCCAACTACCAACTTCATCGCCATCATCCTGTCATTGACCCTCCTCACCTCTACCACCTGATCCCTTTGTTCTACCTATACCAAAATGCCCACCCCATTCCTATACTTCGACCTACCGGAGAATCATAACTTATACCCATCTACATCTTTAGCCTTAGGTCCTACCCATTTGGTCTGCTGGACACATGCTATATTAATCTTCCTCTTCTTAAGAATCTTAACTAGTTCTATGGCTTTCCCCGTTAAAGTCCCAATATTCCAAGACCCTATTCTCAACCTAGCATCTCCCTTACCCCTACCCCTTTGCCCCCGTCCCTGAACGAGAACATGACCCTAGTCTACCATCATTCACTAAAGCCACTAGGGCAAAGACACAAATAATATTAATCCAAGGTTAACGCTAACACACACGGGAAGCAATACTAGAGCACAAGTTAGCAAGAATCTAGAGGTAAGTTCGGCTACTACAGATCCGAATGATAAAACAAAGGGCAACAAGAATACAAGCAAGAATGTAAAGTCCAGATTCAATAAAACGCAACACGCAAACTTGAACAACAAGGATAAGAACAAATATTGAGTACAAACAACTACCAATGATAATAATAATCAAGTAAAGTAAACAATCAACAAAATTAGAATAAATAAATATGGGAAGTTACTGGCAGGAAACAAGATATGCAAAAAAATACAATGCAATCAATGGAACAAACTACTAATAGCAAACCAGCGAGGAAAACACAACATAGCAAGAAATACACAACAGAGCAGAATACCCAAAATCGCTAACTATAACACGAGATAAAGATGAAACAAGAAAGATACAACCCACAAAACAAGAAATAAACAAGAAAGGGGGAATGATAGAACCTAGTCGGCCTCCAGAAGATGATGCTGAAAAATGGGTGTAGTCGGTGCTGTTGATCCTGACCGGCGTGATAGAGCAGTCGTAGCACGGTATTAGAGTAGGGCTCGCCGGAGAACACCGTCGCCGGAAGTAAAAATAGAACAGAGAGCATGGAAAATAAAGAAGAAATGGTGGAGAGAGTAGGAGGGCGGTAAAGAGGAAAAGGCAAGAAGAGAGAGGGTCGAGGCGTTACCTGGTCGCCGACGATGTGGTGGAGTGAATGGTGACGGGAGTAGGGTTATGTGTACGTTAGAGAGAGAGAGTCTCAATCTAGTGCATGAATCTAATATATAACTTATGAGTTCATTTCAATAGCTTTAGATTGGACTTTAAACACAACAGTAATAACATACCCAGTGTGGTCCTACACATTTGGATTCGACTTTAAATATGTGTTAAATTTTTTACTAAAAAAAATATAAATAATAGATTTCGAACCGTAATGACAACAAAGATTTCAAGTGTGAACAAAATGTAGGGTTGGACACTGTAGTGGCGGAGACACAACCT
This sequence comes from Anisodus tanguticus, assembly GCA_034509755.1. Classification (NCBI taxonomy): domain Eukaryota; kingdom Viridiplantae; phylum Streptophyta; class Magnoliopsida; order Solanales; family Solanaceae; genus Anisodus; species Anisodus tanguticus. The sequence goes on from CM067544.1 coordinate 55,334,425, forward strand.
AACAAGGGTGTTTAACCGAATATCCTTCGCTGAAAAATTATATTGTGTAAACATATCAAGTAATTACATATATATATATATTACATATTGAACATCCTTAATAAATATATTATGGAGTATTACTTATCGAAAATCCCAAAAATTCCGCCATTGGGACACTGGTCGGTTGCATGCAAGATCTTGATGTAGTTTTGACCAGGATCTGTAGATATTGATGTGCCACCCAACCTTGAACAAAATTAATACATACCAATATAATTGAGAAGTGAATCCAAATCTTATTGCAACTGGTAATTTGCAGAAACTACTTTAATTTATTGCTGAAAAAGAAACTATGGTTTAAATTTAAAGCATGTAACAAGTTGACAGTTTAATAATTATGAGTAATTGTTGGAAATTAGCCTTTGGCGGGAGTTGCGACCGACCAACTTTAACGGCTTAAACACTAGTGTTACGTATGTTGGAGAATCCGGTTCTTCACACATGCATGATGTACTAAGTACGTAGATAACCGTAGGGCCAAGAATCGTCAAATTTCATTGAGAAATGAAAGAGATATTGGTTCACGAAGTAAGGTGTTTGAAGCATGGAAAAGTGTGGTGTGTGATCAATTCTCCCTCATCGGTAGAGGAAGAAAGAATTGTTGTGTATATAATACTTGAAATTGGTTTGGGGTTTGGGACCCCAAGGGGTATCCCATGTGTTTAAAGGAGGGAGGACCTAGATGTGCTTCGGTTCAAGTTAAGACCACACGCGCGCCGCCGCCGCCCGTCCGGTCCGGTTCCGGGTTCCCGGGTTCCCGGGTTCACGGGTTCACGGGTTCACGGGTCGTGGGCTGTGGGCTGTGGGCTGTGGGCCTTCTGATATTATCTTTTTGGGCCAGAAAACTTTGCCGAAGTACGTTTGATCCCGAAGTTTTAGATGTGCGCTTTGGACCGAATTCTTTCGGATGTACGATTTGGTCCACGAAGTTTCAAGATGTACAGTTTGGTCCCCGAAGTTTTTCGAGAAAATCGAATTTCGACGGTCCAGAACGAAACGTCTAGCACTCAATTCAGCCATTTATTTTGGCTGAATTACACCTCCTATAATGGCCAATCCGTTGGCATTTTTCACCATTTATTTTGGTGGATTAACTACCTCCATAATGGCCATTATTTGGCCAATAATGGCTGTTATGGGGGCAGTTAAACAGCCCTCCCTCACCTATATAAACACCCCTTATACCATTGTTGAGGAGTACTTAACATACACGAAAATACACAAAGCAAAAATCAGTTTCTTCCTAATCTTCCAAGCATCATTTCATTGCTCAATATTCTTCACGGTAGCTTTTGAGTTTCCTTTGCTCAATAGTTCCATTGCTGTTTTATCTTGGGAGACGAATTGTCCAGGACGTATAAAGGATACATACGGGGCAATATTGTCTTAAGGACAGAGTGCCACACTCGACTCAAAGATAAACAACTTTCCGTTTTCTTGTTCAACAAAAGTGTAATTTCAATTTTGTTGTTATATTGTAATTTTCAGCTTTCTTGTTGAATTGTAATTTCAATTCCTACATAAGCAGTTACTTGTAATTTCCGTTTCCTGCAAATCCTTGTAATCCAACAACTTAAGACAATATTTTGCTTACGGTAACTGCAATAACATGGCTGGAAATATGACCGATGTTGTTGTCACTGCTGCCGCCTCTCGAGGCAATGTTCTTGCCTTCCGCCACCGCCGCTATCGCCCAAGGCGGTAACTCCGCCGCCTCACTGCGCCTTCTTCGCTCCCGTTCAAGCGAGTAACACCGCCGCCTTCCCGACCGTTGGAGCTCCACCCTCTTCATCACACCACCATGATCGCCCGAAAAATTCATGGGATCGAATTCAAAAGATGGCGACAAAAGATCTTTGTTTTATCTAACGATTATGGGCATGGCCCGATTCCTTACGGAAGATCCTCCACAAGCTGGAGATGAAATGGACTCTTCGCCCAATGAAACGGGTGAAGGGGGCCTTGGTATCCATGTCATTAATGGCATGAAGATGGTTCGTGACGCATGGAATCATAGCGATTTCATGTGCAAGAACTATATACTGAACTGCTTAGCAGACCCTCTCTACACGGTCTATTGCACCGTTGGCACTGCCAAAGAGCTGTGGGAAAAACTGCAAAAGAAGTACAACGCACAAGATGCGGGTACTAAGAAGTTCATCGTTGGGAAATTTCTAAAATTCCAAATGGTGGACAGTAAGACAGTGATGTCCCAAGTCCAGGAATTCCAAATGATTTTACATCACCTGGATTTGGAAGGACTGAAACCAAATGAGCAGTTTTTGGTTGCATCGCTGATTGAAAAGTTACCTCCTTCATGGAATGAGTTTATGAGTTACTTGAAACTCAAGACAAAGGAGATGACCTTTGAAGAGCTTGTTATCAAACTGCAAATCCAGGAAGATAATAAGAAGACCTTGCCAAAGGGTAGACAACATGCTGAGGCAAAGGCAAATCTGGCAGAGGCCAAAGGGAACTCAAGCAAGAAGCGGAAGTTCCAGAAAGACGGCAAAGCCCCTGCAGCAGAGATGTTCAGAGGTAATTGTCATCACTGTGGGAAACCTGGTCACAGGATCAAGGAATGCCGCAAGCTCAAGACTGAGCAACAACAGAAAGCCAAGTCAAAAGGCAAGGCTCAAGCAAACGTCGTCAAGGACACGCTCCTGGATGACATGATCGAGGAATTCTCTGCAGTGGTGCTAGAAGCCAACTTGGTGGAGAATCCGATGCAGTGGTGGGTGGACACAGGTGCAACAAGACACATCTGTTCCAACAAAGATGCCTTCTCCACGTACACTCCGGTCTCCGACAAGAAGCTGTTCATGGGCAACAACGCTTCCTCGGACGTGCTAGGGGTTGGAAAGGTGGTCCTGAAGATGACTTCCGGCAAGGAACTCACTCTGAAGGAAGTGATGCACGTCCCAGATATTAGAAGAAATCTAGTTTCTGGACCTTTATTGGTTAATGCTGGCTTTAGGCTAGTGTTTGAATCAAATAAATTTGTACTCACTAAAAATGGCACATTTGTGGGGAGGGGCTTCGTCTGTGAAGGCCTCTTCAAAGTGAATGCCATGTCTGTATTGCGTCAAGGAAATAAAGTTGAGTCTTCTTCTTATTTGCTTGAGTCTTCTAATTTATGGCATCATAGATTAGGACACGTAAACTACAAGTCTATTCAAAGGCTGGTAAAGATGGAGTTGTTGCCTTCTATCGACATAAACCCTCAACATAAATGTGTGGTGTGCGTAGAGGCAAAACTCACCAAGCTTCCTTTTCGATCCGTCGAAAGGAATACCGCTCCTCTAGAACTTATTCACACAGATATATGTGATTTGAAGTTTGCACAAACTAGAGGGGGAACAAGTACTTTGTGACATTTATAGATGATAGCACAAGGTATTGTTACCTTTACTTGTTGAAAAGTAAGGATGAAGCCTTTGAAGCGTTCCGACGTTACAAAGCGAAGTTGAGAATCAACTTAGCCTACGGATTAAATCCATTCGTAGCGATAGAGGGGGAGAATATGTAGCGCCTTTTGAGGAATATTGTGCCCAAGAAGGCATTATTCATCAAACGACGGCTCCATACTCACCTCAATCAAACGGTGTGGCGGAACGTAAGAACCGCACATTAAAGGAAATGATGAATGCCTTGCTTATCAATTCCGGACTTCCCCAAAACATGTGGGGAGAAGCCGTCCTTACCGCTAATACGATTCGAACGGAGTCCCACATAAAGGTAAGGACAAAACTCCATATGAATCATGGAAAGGAAAGAAACCCACCTACAAGTATTTTAAGGTGTGGGGTTGTCCGGCAAAGGTTGAAGTACCTAAGCCAAAGCGAGTCAAGATTGGACCAAAGATGTAGATTGCATATTCATCGGATATGCAAATAACGATAGTGCTTATCGCTTCTTAGTGCATAAGTCGATATTCCAGATATCCACCAGGGTACAATAATGGAATCAAGGAATGCTCTATTCTTTGAAAGTACCTTTCCTAGAAAGGAGAAAGACATAACCCTCGCAAGCGAAGTTATGCACAAAGCTCTCAAGAACCGGAGTCCTTGACCGCCGGATCTAAATGGTTCGAGATCTAGCGAATCTCGAGGTGGCCGAACATCCGGATCTAGTGTTCCAGATTCTCGAACCTGGAGACTCCAGAGATGGATCTAAGGCGAAGTAAAAGGGCCGGGAAGGATAAATCCTTCGGTCCCCGACTTTGTAGCTTACATGGTTAATGATGAACCAAGGACAATTGCTCGGGCGTTGTCAACTCCGGAAGCACCGCTCGGAAAGAAGCTATTGAGAGTGAAATAAGCTCCATTCCGCATAACCATACTTGGGAGTTGGTTGATCTTCCTCCGGAAATAAACCGTTGGGTTGTAAATGGATACTCAAACGGAAATACAAGGCAGATGGGTCTATAGACAAGTACAAGGCCAAAGGTTGGTAGTCAAGGGCTATCGACGGACGAAGGCTTTGACTACTTTGACACATACTCTCCGGTATCCGGATGACATCCATACGGGTATTTATTGCGATCGCGGCTTTGCGTGACCTTGAGATACACCAGATGGATGTTAAGACAAATGCCTTCCTAAACGGTGATTTGGAAGAAGAAATTTATATGGACCAACCCGAGGGGTACGTGGTTCAAGGGCAAGAGAAGAAAGTCCGTCGACTTATCAAATCTCCGTACGGGTCGAAACAAGCCCCGAAACAATGGCACGAAAAATTTGATAGTACTTTCACTATCGAAGGGGTTCGCCATTAATGAGTGTGATAAATGTGTTTACACGAAAGGTAACTCGACTCATTTGTTATGATATGCCCGTATGTAGACGACATGTTGATCACAGGAAGCGATCTAGGATAATCCTAGAGACTAAGAACATGTTGAAACAATGCTTCGACATGAAAGATATGGGTATCGCAGATGTCATCCTAGGGATTAAAATCTCTAAGACGTCGACGGACCGGTCTTATCTCGGTCTCACTACATCGAGGATGTTTTGAGAAAGTTCAAGATGTTAGACAGTTCTCGATAGCGTCACCAATGGATATAAATCATAAGCTTGATAAAAATCTTGGTGCACCGTATACCAGGAGCGATATGCACAGTAATCGGTAGTTTGATGTATATAACAAACCGCACCCGACACGATATTGCTTACGCAGATCAATAAGTTGGCTAGGTTCACCCGTAATCCAAGTGATAATCACCGGAAGGCGTTGAATCGGGTATTACATATACTCGAAATACACGTTAAACTTCGGGTTACACTATTCGAGATATCCAGTGTACTAGAGGGTACAAGTGATGCAAACTGGATATCCGATATAGAGAACACCAAGTCCACCAGTGGGTATATATTTACAATTGGTGGTGGGGTGTATCTTGGAAATCCTCTAAGCAAACTTGCATCGCCCGATCCACGATGGAATCGGAGTTTATCGCTTTAGACAAAGCGGGGAGAAGAAGTGAGTGGCTTCATGACTTCTTAGAGGATGTTCCGTGTTGGAACAAACCCGTACCTTCGGTAATGATCCACCTGCGACGGTCGGTCGGCTCTAGGAAGGGCACGGAATGTTATGTACAACGGCAAGTCTCGTCATATTCGACGGAGGCATAAGACCGTTAGGCAACCGATCACCACGGGTATAATATCCATTGATTACATCAAGTCAAAGGATAATATAGCGAGACCCATTGACAAAGGGCCTACTCAAGGATCGATGGCTTGCACTGTCTAGGGGAATGGGCTTAAAACCCAAAATATAAGGACCAATACGGTGGTAACCCAACCTTACGAATCGGAGATCCCAGTAATTTGGTTCAATGGGAAAACTAAGTAAAGGTTCGGTTGATCGCTTCGAAGTAGAAGCATGAGCACTTCGGATAGTGATTTCGAAAAGAAACACCAAATCCAAAGCCGTTCCCGCGATAGACATTAAGTGCTATCTGCGGTATGGGTAAAGGTTAAGTTTTCAAAACTCGTAATGATCCTCAACAAGTTGAGGCTAGGTTCTTGGGAAACTTTTAATGGTTCCTAACACTTGTGAAGTGGGGTATAGCAGGATACCTTGTAGGAGACCACCTATTTAAGTGCGAGGACAAAGCCGCCTCAAAATGAACGCACTTAAGAATCCAAGACGTTGTCCATGGCCAAAACGGACAAAACATTACGAAGAAGAGAGTAAGGGAATTTGTTGTGTTGGTATCATTGTCTTGGCTTACACTAAACACCGACGGTTCAAGACATCACGTTCACCGCGCAAAGAAGTCCGATGGTATTCAACTATGGAAGGTTCAAAGCCGAGGCTACCTCTCCTTATGCAACATCGGTCCGCATTTGAAATATTCTTTGGAAATGAAAAGACACCATGTGAGTGCGCCAAAATCTCTTTCAAGAGGGGATTGTTGGAAATTAGCCTTTGGCGGGAGTTGCGACCGACCAACTTTAACGGCTTAAACACTAGTGTTACGTATGTTGGAGAATCCGGTTCTTCACACATGCATGATGTACTAAGTACATAGATAACCGTAGGGCCAAGAATCGTCAAATTTCATTGAGAAATGAAAGAGATATTGGTTCACGAAGTAAGGTGTTTGAAGCATGGAAAAGTGTGGTGTGTGATCAATTCTCCCTCATCGGTAGAGGAAGAAAGAATTGTTGTGTATATAATACTTGAAATTGGTTTGGGGTTTGGGACCCCAAGGGGTATCCCATGTGTTTAAAGGAGGGAGGACCTAGATGTGCTTCGGTTCAAGTTAAGACCACACGCGCGCCGCCGCCGCCCGCCCGTCCGGTCCGGTTCCGGGTTCACGGGTCACGGGTCGTGGGCGGGGGCGTGGGCCGTGGGCCTTCGATATTATCTTTTTGGGCCGAAAACTTTGCGAAGTACGAGTTTGATCCCGAAGTTTCAGATGTGCGAGTTTGGACCAGAATTCTTTCGGATGTACAGTTTGGTCCCCGAAGTTTCAAGATGTACAGTTTGGTCCCCGAAGTTTCAAGATGTACAGTTTGGTCCCCGAAGTTTTTCGAAAATCGAATTTCGACGGTCCGAACGTAAACGTCTAGCACTCAATTCAGCCATTTATTTTGGCTGAATTACACCTCCTATAATGGCCAATCCGTTGGCATTTTTCACCATTTATTTTGGTGGATTAACTACCTCCATAATGGCCATTATTTGGCCAATAATGGCTGTTATGGGGGCGCTTAATTAAACAGCCCTCCCTCACCTATATAAACACCCCTTATACCATTGTTGAGGAGTACTTAACATACACGAAAATACACAAAGCAAAAATCAGTTTCTTCCTAATCTTCCAAGCATCATTTCATTGCTCAATATTCTTCACGGTAGCTTGTAATCCAACAGTAATGTCATTGGAATCTTAAATAAAATTAGTAAGTTCCAAAGGATGATTACATATAGACCAAATATGTCTCATAAGCTGAACAGTTCATGCATTTTTTTCTTCTTCCCTTTTCTTTTGACAGGCAAGTGCATGTCGATTCTAATATTATTACCAGTAGTTTCGGAAAATTAGAATTGTTTACAATACTTTACGTTTTAAGATATTGGATGTGTAAATAAAGTACATAGAAATAGTTTACTACTAGATATGGAGGTTTTTCTTGGCGATTCAGTGGGAAATTTGTATTATAAAACATGATTTTCCACCTTATTCCCACTAATAAGCTCACTGAGAAATACATGGTGGAAAACATGTTTTCATTGAAACGCTAGGAACTTTTCAATTTTTTCGTGTGAAAACACTACTATTTTTTCTTTTCTCATTGATTCAATCAAAAAAAATTGTGAAAATAGCCGCTGAACATTTTTCAGTGAAAAAATAGTAATTTTTTAGTAGTAGTTATATTGAAAAGATTGGAAGTTAATTATACATAAGTGTAGAAATATTCTTAATAGTGTAAAATCTTTTGAAAAAATTAAACCATATGGGCTTAATCCAAAACAGACATTATCACAATATATTAAGAGTGCCAAATTGCCCAACACTAAACCAATGGTTTGATGAGATCGGTATGTAAGACGGAGTGATGGAATCTTGATTTATATTAGAGGTAGCTTAGAAATGCACGTCCACAAAAAAAAACTAATTTTGGGCTTCGATGGCCATGATTTTCTTTCATGTGGGTGCATAGTGAATCTCGTTAATTAATATGGCACGTGAAGTTTAGTTTGAGAGAGAGACTCTTCCATCGTTGTGGCGATGGAATCACATGAAATTTGGTTTCATAGAGAGATTGTTGAAATGTGCAAACCAAGTAGATTTTATTGATAGCGGAAAAGATTAAGAATTTACATAGAAGATGTAAAAATATTTTTAATGATATAAATTTTTGAAGAAACCGTGTAAATTAATTTAAAGTGAATAATATCACACTATAATAAGCACATTTTACTAGCATTGTATTCCATCAGCTAATGCTAAGATATTTTTAAAAGTGGCACCCTTCTTAATCAGTTAAATGTTTTTTCTTAGTTATTAATATCTAAAGATTAGATGTTCTTTATGTTGGAAATTTGCCTTTGGCGGGGAGGTGCGTCCACCCATCTTTAATGAATTAAACACTAGTGTTCCGCATGTTGGAGGCTTTGTCTCTTCACACATGCATAATCTACTAAGTGAGTAGATGACCGTAGGGCCAAGAATCGTCAAATTTCGTTGAGAAATGAAAGAGATATTGGTCCACGAAGTAAGGTGTTTGAGGCATGGAAATATGGTGTGGGACAAATCTACCACATCGGTGAGAAAAGGAAGAATTGCTCTCTTTATAAGTCTCTAAAGTGGTAAAGGGTTTGGGACCCCAAGGGGTATCCCATGTGTTTAAAGGAGGGATGACCTAGATGTGCTTGGGTTCAAGGCTAAGCCCACACGCGCGCCGCCCGCCCTTCCGTCCGGGCTGCGGGGACTTTCTGATATTATCTTTTTGGACCCCAAATTACTTAATATTTACAGTTTGGTCCGTAGAGTTTCTGGAAAGTTAATTTTGGGAGTGACGGAAGGCAGAAACTTTCTGCCTACCGTTTGGGCTGTTTTCTGGAGCATTAACCAGCCATTAACTTGGTTGTTAACTCCTCCATAAACAGCCTCCTTCAATGACCATAATCAGCCCTCATTCATGGCATTAAACCTGCCATTACAGCCCTCCCTAATGGCCATTAACAACTATGTTTTGGGCAGTTGAACAACCCTCCTCCATTGCTATATATTGAGCTGTTTTGGCTCAATTGTGCATACACATACAGACAGAAAAATAGCACAAAACAGTGAACAAAATCACTACAAAACAGTCACGAAAATATACACCAAACAGTGACGGAAAAACAGTGAACATATACACAAGATATACACAACAGAGACACACTATATACACAGAGACAAAACAGAAGAGAAAACAGAAATTCTTTCTTCCTTTTCCATATCTCCAGCAAGTCGATTCGTATTTGTTTTCTTCGTCAGACTCAACCTATTGGCTTTGTAGCGTTGAGATTAAAGTGTTGTTTTATCTTGGGAGACTATTGCCCGCTAACGTAAAAGTATATATACGGGGCAATCTTGTCTTAAGGACAGAGTGCAATCACTCGACTCAACACACAACGTTGTAACCATCTAGATTTAGTTGTTTCTTGATTTCAGGTTATCAAGATTCAAGACACAACAAGCTTGCTGTAGTTTTGAAGATTGACCATTTATTTATCCTTTCGAACACTTGTAATATTTATTTACTTCCCGTACTATTTTATAAAGTACAATAGAGTACCAACACTTCCAAAATAAAATACCAATATTAATAATTCCCAAGAGAGTGGACCCTGCCACTCTTTTTGTTGGAATAACTTAATAATAATGGGATGATATGTGAGAGTCTTGTAAGAAAGCACTCACAATGCAACCAAACAATTCCTTAAAATAGATATTGTCATCTGAGAAGGTGGAATTCCCAACCACTTTAATAGGTTGCTTACATGTGGGAAGCAATGCAACTTAAGTTCATGCATGAGTAAATTAAATGCAACTCTTAGCCAACTTATCAATAGAGATCGGGTAAAGTGGTAAATACGTATTCATTTTTAATCAGAGTTCTTGAGTTTAAATTCTAGGTATGAAGTCGCCTTTGTTGAAGAATATTTTATCCCCTCATATGGGACTTCTTACCGTGAATTCAAATTTGATTGTACAAGTACGAGTACCGAACAACATGTGGGAAGCCAAAAGAAAATTCTTGCTCATTTAGGGGCGGCCGAAATTATAATATTAGGTACGAATTCAGGTGAACTCAATAATTCTTACTCACTGCTTATATTAGAAAAATTATTAATTATTTATATTGTAAACATTAAATGGTTTCATTCATTTTTTTTTTCCATTTCGAGTCTTTTCATAGGCTAAAAAGATAACAAATGTTCTGAAACTTGTCTATAGAAAGTGAAAGGTAAAAATTTAAACAAAACACAAAATTAAACAAGGAGAACAAGTGTTGTATGGGAAACAGTTGTTTGCATGTCTAAAAGGTTGACTTTTTCAGTTTTTTGTATTGTCAGCCACTAATACACCTTGACAATGACTAAAGCAAAGGAAAGAGACTCCCAAACTCCCCCCCCCCCCTCGCCTCCTTCCAATTTATAATTTTTTCTATGTATTTATCTCAAGAAATTAACAAAAATGGTTCTTTATAAGACATTTTAAGTCCAAAAATAAGTTGAGAACATTTTTTGATATTTTTCAGCCAAATTTAATAGGTCTGGAGCATTATTTTTTGCCCTTTTCCGTTTTTCTAACGAGGCTATAGACAATGCAAATTCAAATATTCAATTCAGTACATTTTGAATATCGAATTCATAAGTCTTTCTGAATCGAGGGTCTATCGGAAACAATCTTTCTACCTCCTAATTAGGGGTAAGATATGCGCCCAATCTATTCTCCCTAAACTCCACTTGTAGAATTACACTGAATATGTCATTTGTTATCATAAAAAAAAAATACAGTTAGAATTACACCGAATATGTTATTTGTTATCATAAAAAATAAAATCAGAGTTAGTGGTGTTGTCACAATATGAGCATGTACAGACTATTGTGCTTGGGCTCAGTAAATAAGGTATTCTCTGACTACAATACCATGGGGCACAAAGAATTACATACTGTAATTAATAGTGCCTCTATATATACTTAGACTGTTAGACATACTTCTCCACAAAACCAGCAAAACCAACAAAGGCATTTTTTCTCACTCTCAAGACTTATCACACACATTAAAAAACAGAGCTCAAATTAGAACCAAAAATATGATGAAGCAAAAAGTATATTTTCTGCTACTTCTTCTTCTTGTTTCCATGATCGTGTCTTCACAAGCATCTGCTCGTTTCATAGCAAACAACCAAGGTAAGTATTAATTAGTGAATACTGAATATAATGCTTGTGTCATTAGTAATTATATGGAGTATTGTATGATCGTTTTTATCTATTTAAGTTTTGATAGACAGAGTTATTAGGTGTCTGTGTTGATGAAATGTAGTAGGTACTCCATAAATTAGTGTAAAATTCACAAATAACTACCTTTCAGCCCTATAATTAAAAAATAACCACACTAGCATGGAATTTTAATTCCATCAGTAAAAGTCTACGATATTGTCATAAGATTTCACATGTATATTATGAAACTCCAAATAGTGGTTATTTTCTATAAAAAAAAAGGATAGAAAAGTGAACAGTGGGCGCTATTTCTACAAAAAATCAGTCGGGATCCACACAAATTAACTTGAACATCACCATATAAAAAAGTTTAAGTTATATACATCATCGTTGTAAATGAAATTTTTACACTACCAAATAAGGCTAAAAGACATCTTCGAATAAGTCATAATCTTAAAAATAAGACAAATTACTCGCTAACTACAATATATAAAGTTGATCTGATGGTAAAATAATTTCTTATACTGATGAAATATATACCTTAAACTAAGGTCAACCCCATCGGCGGCCCCTAGTGGTCATCAAGAACTTTCACGTAGACACTTCAACTAAACCTTGTTCCATTTAAACATCTGAGGTGGACCCTCACTGTGTCATTTAGACACTTTTCACTTAATCAGCCAAATATAAAATGTGTGTGTAACACCTCGCCGAAGACATGACAAAATGACAAATTAAATTATGACATGTGTCATTTGATCCCATAATAATATAAAAATAAATTTTTTGAGCAAAACTAATATTTGAAAAAAGAAAAAAAATCAATTTTCTAAACCCTACACATTATTAACACACAAAAAAATACATTTACAAACAAAAGAATTTTTTTGCAATCATGTTCTTGGTGTTCTTCACCATTTTCATGTGTGTTCTTGTTCCAACCATGATTTAATCCAAAATTTTAAGAAAAACTCCTCCAAATTTGTTATAACTTCAACTAAAGATTCTCCACGAAGACCCGAATGAAAGAAATAATCCCTTGATTATTTTCATTAATTGAAAGACTATATATACAAGTTACATATTTTCATAATAGGAGAAAGAATTCTATTCCTAAAACCTTATTCTACTTGGATACTAACTATACATTTATGGTAATACAATTATTACGGTAAGTGTACAATACTAATTACATTACAACATTACCTAAACTAGGATATTAAATATTTACCAATATTACATTGTACAAACACGGTAGCCGAGGCCAATAAACACAATATACACATGTATATTGTGTATATTTAACACCGAAGACAACCCCAACATTAATTTTTCCAAATTCTATCAAATAAAGTAACTCATTTTAAACATTCAAGCTTTCTAAAGAATCCTTTAATGGTGTTTCGATGAGTTCCTTTGATTTTTTTTACTAGGAGAGAGCAAGAAATTAAGTTGAATTAAAAATGTATTTAATTTTTTTCGGTAGTGATAGCGGCGGCGGTGATGTCAGTGATGGTAGGAAGATGGTAGAAAAAAATTAATGTGAAGAAGAAGAAATAAAAAATACAAAAAAATGAAGAAGAAGGAGGAAATTAGAAAAAAAAATGATTTTTGGTCTTTCCACTCGTCTGTTTCGTGCGAAATTCACACAATTTGTCAAGTCAGCGAAAAATGTATAAATGACACAATGGAGGTCCATCTCATATGTTTAAATAGAATAAGATTTAATTGAGATGTTTAAGTGAAAGATTTTAACGACCGGAAGAGGCCACAAATGGATTTGGCCTTAACCTAATAAAAAAACTGTTGTACTTATAAAGTTTGACCGAGTAAATTAACAAAAGCTTTTGAATGACTGCAGTGGAAGGGGAGGTAAAACTTCAAAAGTCAATGGTGGAGATTCAATTGACAAGATGGGAACTACTGATTTAAATGTAATATTTTGTGGCCTCTTTTTTTTTTTACCTTCTTATTGCTGTTTGAGAGCTTCACAATTTAATTATCATGATATATTTATTGTGTTATTTTACACTTTTTTGTTTAGAGATTGATGGGGCTAGAGGAATATCCATGTGAGGATGAAGAATGCATTAAAAGAAGGATTCTTGAAGAAGCTCACTTGGACTACATCTACACTCAGCACCATAATCACCCTTAATTAATTAGAGAGACTACTTAATTATAGTACAATTATTAACTATTAAGCCTTTGTAATATCATATAATTAATAATCTTTCTGTTTTTATTTTTAATTTGGTGTAATTGTTCTCTAACCCACAATTATGTTTAGAATATATATTTTAGTACTACTTGTTTCATGTATGCCCCATGGTTGTTTCCTGTTGGGATTATGTATAATATATATATATATATATGTTTCTATTTTATGTAACAAAATTACTCTTTAGAAAGTTAAAGTATTTTTCTTTTTCCTATTACCACGACTTTTTCAAATTCATTCAAAATAATTTAAATTGTTAATTATTCCGTAATTATTGTTTGCTTTGGCTCAATACAGACTTCACGAATTTGTGTTATGCCTTATGTAAACTTTTTGAATAAATTTAAATTCGAATTTCTTGTCAAAATTAAATATTTTAATCCTCATACTTCAAATCCATTAATATATATTGGGACAAAAGGAGTATATAGTTTTTAATATAGGAGGGAAGAGCTTACTGTTAGGCAGAATTCAGTAGTGTGGGTTGACCTATATTTTATATTTATATTTCAAATTTCACTTAAAAGGTATAAATAATTTATTTAATATTTAATAAACTGTTTTTTCTATTATTCAGAACATATTAAATTTAAAATTTTAACTCCGCCTCTAAATATTTTACACGACGACTTCGAGTTATAACTTACGGTATGTTATCATATGCTAACATGAAATATAAAATAAATACTTTAGCATAATTTTACAAGACAAAAATATTTCATAGTATAAAAAATTGTCACATCAATGTATATTAGGTTTGATGATAAATGATGATGGCAGTATTCGACAATTAATTCTGTACGAGGCAAGCCATGCAGTAGCTAATATATAGGCCATCACATTATAAGAATTTATTCAGACAGTTGGGAAGTTACATAGAATTGGTTTGAAGGCCATTATAGTTTTTTTTAAAGCAAATTTTTATTATGCGTAAGTGAAAAATAAAATTTCATATTTTTCATGTATCATTTTTTTTAATCCAAATTATAAAAAATTATATTGAACTATTTCCTCGAGTTTGTACCTAGAAGAAGCATTTAAGATCTCCGATCCCTCGGAGCAAAGGGTTAGATAGATAATATTGGTATGGGAGTTTGTCCCACATTGGAAGAATAAGAAAAGCTTGATGTGTTTATAAGTACTTTTGTACTTGGTATATTAAATTGAAAAGAGTTCATTTAGTTGGGCCAAACATGCATTGGGCTTGGATGTGCTTATAATTGGATTAATAATATGCTAATATATTATTAATCAAAGACTAGCACTTAGCACTTTCTTCATGAAAGATTACACGAGCTTAAATATCATTTAATCTTTTGCTGTTTTTTTTTTTAAAAAAAAAACGTTGATTTCATGAAAAGTCACAATTCTTCATGAAAGATTACATTGTTTCATGAAAGATTACAATTGTTCATGAAAGGGTACTTGATTCCTTTAAATATGGAATGTCACATGATTAAAAGATCACTTGCAATTTATATCTTCCAACCAAGAAAACCTTCTTTCTTTCAAGCAATTCATGTTCATGAAGAACGAATAAGTTGCTGTAAAATTCGTTCTTAAGATTAGGGAATCCTGGGGGTAATTAGCAAGTTAATCCCATCAGCAATATAGTGGGGGCTAATATTATCCTAAGGACAGAGAATCATCTCGTCCTAATCTAGTTTCTACAATTCATTTCTTATCATACAGATCTCTTTTTTTAACAATCTTAGGATAATATTATGGAGAACACTATGAAGATATTTGGTAATGATACTGTGAAACTAGATCGTTTTGATGGAACTAATTTCCTACGTTGGAAGGAGAAGATGCCGTTCCTACTCACTGCTTTGAAGATCTTCTATATTCTAGATCCGAATTTGGGGGCTTTAGCGAGAACCGGCAGACGATGACACCGAAGAAAAGATAGCAAAGACGCAAGAAGCGTGTCGAAGATGAAACGTTGTGCGAGAGGGTTTATTCGAACTCCCTCTCCGATCGTCGTATGATCTCTACACTCCAATTCGCCCGCAAAGGAGACGTGGAAGGCCCCGGAGTTCAAATATGATGCGAGAAAAACAAGGGGCGAGATAAGTTTGTTACTTTTAAGTTCTTTGAATTTTCTATGGTTGATGGCACCTCTATACTTGATCAAGTGCATGAATTTCGATATTGATTTCTAAGTTTAAAGACCTGGATATAACCATACCGGAAAAATTAATTGTTGGAGGAATTATTGCCAAATTGCCACCTTCCTGGAATAATTACAGGAAGAAGTTGTTGCACACTTCTGAGGAGTTCACTTTAGAACAGATTCGAAACACTTACGAATTGAAGAGGAAACTCGAAATCGTGAGAAGGTTTTGAATGATGCTTCTAGTTCTAAAGTGAACTATGTCACTCAGAAGAATCTAAAGGGTAAGAGAAAGGCAAATAATATACTCCAATGCTTCTAACCCGAATAAAAAGGTTAAGAAGGACATGTCTGAAATCGTTTGTTACAATTGTGGAAAGAAAGGCCATTTCAAACGTTTTGCGAAACCCTAAGAAGGAGCATAATCAAAACCGGAAAAGGAACACCGAAGAGAAGGCGATTGCTAATGTTGTTGAGCAAAATACCAATGAGATCATTGCCATGCTTTCTCGAGATGCATATTGGAATCATCCAAGAGTTGCACATGGTGGAATCACTACAAGCGATGATTGGTGGTATGACTCCGGTGCTACCACCCATGTTTGCAACAATCGCTCACTCTTCAAAGATTACACCGAGGCGAGTGGATGGTCATGAAATTCTGTTGGGAGACCATCATACTAGCAAGGTTCTTGGAACGGGGAAGTGTGATACTCCGTTCACGGAAAGAAAGTTGTGTTGACTAATGTCGCATGTTCCTTCCATTAGGAAGAATCTGGTTTCGGTTTTGTGCTATGTAAGAAAGGACTCAAAGTTGTAATAGAGTCCGATAAGATCATCCTGTCTAAAGGGTGGTGCCTTTGTGGGAAAGGGTTATGTATCCGATGGAATGTTCAAACTAAGTATCAATAAAGATGAAAGTTCCAATTATTCTTGTGTGCAATCTTTTGATTTAAGTTTTAATATAGAAAGTACAACTTTTAATCTTTGGCATAATCGTTTGGGACATGTTAATTATCAAACAATGAAATATATGTGCAAAGACAGAATTATTTCTTATAGCAATGAGCATAAAGAAAAATGTGAAGTTTGTGTTCAAGCGAAAATGAAAAGAAAACCTTTTCCAAAGGTTGATAGACAATCGAAATTTTAGAACTTGTACATTCGATATTTGTGAGTTAAATGGTGTTTTAACTAGAGGTGGATGTAGGTATTTTATTACTTTCATTGATGATTGTTCTAAATTTACCTATGTCTATTTAATAAAATCAAAAGATCAAGCTTTTGACATGTTTCAAGTTTACAAATCTATGGTAGAAACACAAAAAGATAAGAAAGCGAAAATCTTGAGAAGTGATAGGGGTGGAGAATATTTCCCTACTAAATTTACTTCTTTTTGTGAAAATAATGGCATTGTTCATCAAGTTAGTGCACCCTATAGACCTCAACAAAATGGAGTGGCGAGAAAGAAAAAATGGAGTTCTAGTTGATATGGTGAATGCCATGATTATTAACTCAAACTTACCTATGAACTTATGGGGTGAAGCTTTACTAATCGCATGTCATGTACATAATAGAATTCCTTCCAAGAAGATAAAACTGTCACCATATGAAATTTGGAAAGGAAGAAAACCTAACATTAGTTATTTTAAAGTTTGGGGGTGCTTAGCCTATTATAAGGTCCCGATCCTAAGAAAACTAAATTAGGTCCAAGAGCTTTGAAAAGTGTATTTGTAGGATATGCAGAAAATTCAAAAGCATATAGGCTGCTAGACTTAGACTCAAATGTAATTGTGGAATCTCGAGACGTAGAGTTCTTTGAGAATAAGTTCCGGAGTGATTCCAACCGTGTTAATGAGTCCTTGCAAATACCTCAAATAGAAACAAGTTCTAATGCTTCTCTTAACAGTGATAGGTTAAATCCTAATGCTTCTAGTGAACTTAGAAGGAGTGTAAGAGTTAGAAAGGAGAAAATTTTGGATTCAGATTTCATAAATTCCCAAGCAATTTCCTTTCTTGTGGAAGGAAATAGAGAAGTTGTTACAAATAAAATCCAAATCGTTCTCAATGTTTAGAATGAATGTGATGACCCAAAGACATTTCAAGAAGCAATGGCATCTAGAAATTCAGCTTTTTGGAAAGAAGCAATAGATGACGAGATGGAGTCTTTAATGGCTAATAAGACTTGGGTTTTGTCAGACTTGCCTCTTGGCTCAAAGGCTATAGGATGTAAGTGGGTTTTCAGGGTAAAGAAGAGTGTGGATAATGAATCAATCAAAGTTTTCAAAGCTAGGCTTGTTGGACAAGGATTTAGCCAAAGGGAAGGAGTAGATTATTTTGATACTTATGCTCCTGTGGCTAGAATTGCATCTATAAGAATATTGATAGCTTTAGCCTCTCTCGTATGATTTGTATATTCATCAAATGGATGTAAAAACTGCTTTTCTAAATGGTGATTTAGATGAAGAGGTGTACATGAGACAACCTGAAGGTTTTATCCTTCCGGGTTATGAACATAAAGTTTGTAAGTTAGTTAAATCATTGTATGGTTTAAAACAAGCTCCGAAGCAATGGCATGAGAAATTTGATTATGCTGTTTTGTCTAATGGTTTTATACATAACTCTATTTGACGGTGTATATATTCTAAGTTTACAAAAGATTATGGTGTAATCTTGTGCCTTTATGTAGATGATATGTTAATCTTTGGAACAAACATAAATGGCATAAATGAAGTCAAAGCCTATTTGAGTTCCTGTTTCAAAATGAAGGACTTAAATGAGGTTGATACCATATTGGGTATCAAAGTTAGGAAATTTTCCAGTTGTACTTGAGGGATATACAGATGCTAGTTGGATATCTAGTGATGGAGATAATAAATCCACAAGTGGTTGGATTTTTATGCTCGGTGGTGTGTCTTGTTTCTTGGGCCTCAAAGAAACAGACATGTATCACACATTCTACCATGGAAGCTGAATTTTTAGCTTTGGGGGCGACGAGCAAAGAAAGCGAGTGGCCGAGAAATATGTTATTGGATATAAAGTTGTGGCCACAACCGATGCCACCATTTCTTTGCACTTTGTGATAGTGAGGCAACTCTGTCTAGAACTTATAATAAGATTTATAATGGTAAGTCTAGACACATCGTTTGAGACATGCGTATGTGAGACAGTTAATATCCGACGGGATTGTAAGCGTGATTTATGTAAGGTCTTGTAACAATTTGGCAGATCCTTTTACTAAAGGACTTCCAAGAGAAATGATTTATGGAACAAGTCAAGAAATGGGCTTGCGACCAGTTTGAATTAATCAAAGCAACAATGGAAACCCAACCTTTTTCTATGAATACCCATGGTTAAAAGGTTCAATGTGGTAATAACAAGTTGTTGATGATCGATTAGGTCACACTAGTGTAACTATTGTTCTAGTGTATGTTTTATAGGGTGAGTAATATACTCTTAATGAAATTCGAGTAATGGAAGAATTTCACCTATATAGACATAAGAAGTGGTGCCGCTTCTAACAAGAGTTTTGGGTCGAACTTTTGTAAATGTCTATGAAACCGGGTGGAGCACATGGCCATAATGGTGCTACCTCGATATGAACATGGAAAAGAATAATTGTGTGTTCGATCTTCCGATTCCAAAGATAAGGAATTTTGGCTCAAATGCTTTAAGCCGCCATTAATTTCGTTAGGATTTTGAAGAATCGTAACTAAGTGAAAGTTCAAATCGCAAGATACTTTCATCTAAGCACTTTTGTTAAATTGAAGACTAAGTGGGGGATTGTTGTATATAGTCTTCAATTGTGTTTGTTAGGAAGATGTGTATGGGAGTTTGTCCCACATTGGAAGAATAAGAAAAGCTTGATGTGTTTATAAGTACTTTTGTACTTGGTATATTAAATTGAAAAAGAGTTCATTTAGTTGGGCCAAACATGCATTGGGCTTGGATGTGCTTATAATTGGATTAATAATATGCTAATATATTATTAATCAAAGACTAGCACTTAGCACTTTCTTCATGAAAGATTACACGAGCTTAAATATCATTTAATTGTTGTCTTTTTTTTTTTTTAAAAAAAAACGTTGATTTCATGAAAAGTCACAATTCTTCATGAAAGATTACATTGTTTCATGAAAGATTACAATTGTTCATGAAAGGGTACTTGATTCCTTTAAATATGGAATGGCACATGATTAAAAGATCACTTGCAATTTATATCTTCCAACCAAGAAAACCTTCTTTCTTTCAAGCAATTCATGTTCATGAAGAACGAATAAGTTCTTGTAAAATTCGTTCTTAAGATTAGGGAATCTGGGGGTAATTAGCAAGTTAATCCCATCAAGCAATATAGTGGGGGCTAATATTATCCTAAGGACAGAGAATCATCTCGTCCTAATCTAGTTTCTACAATTCATTTCTTATCATACAGATCTCTGCCCCTCTATCTTCTAGCTATGTGTTGTGCAGTTCCTGAGAAGGGAAAGAAGGGAAGCGCTTCGCAGCGAGCTTATGGTTACTCCCAGTCTCTTGTATTAACAAAATAATCAAAATATATAAAATACGTAATTAAATTAATCCAAAAAATATGGACAAATAAAACTCTCAATTTATTTATAAGAATGACTCACAATACAACAATTTATAGTAAATCTAAATCTCTCATCTCAGACACGTCTCCTTTCTTTTTCTTTCTTTCTCTCAACTCTTCTTTCTTTTTCTTCAACTCACCTATAATGATGCCTTCACCATCTCTTGGTATTTATAGCAATTTGTTGGAAGAAACTTCCTTCATATGCTAATTCCTTAAGACTTGCTAGCCTACCAAATTAGAAAAAAAAAATTCTTAAGACTTGCTAACTTACCAAAATAGAAAAGGCTTCTCCTTAAGACTTGCTAGCCTACCAAATTAGAAAAAAACTTCTCCTTAAGACTTGCTAGCCTACCAAATTAGAAAAAAGCTTTAACACAATAAACATGTGTTTAATATCTAGTCAAACTAAGATGGCTTCTATATAGTTTGAGATTGTAACATGAACTTGGTGATGTTTTTCAACACTCCCCCTCATTACTAAGTTCCCTGTTGCATACTACCATTCCAAGTAATTTTCGGAACTCGACAAGTTTTGTTGCAGGTAAGCTTTTTGTAAATATGTCTGCAACATGATCTTCTGTCTTGATTGGCTTCATGTAAATGTCTCCATGAAGTACATTCTCTCGTAATAAATGATAATGTACCTCGACATGTTTGGTCCGAGCATGAAATACTGGATTCCCTGCCAAACGGATTGCTAACAGGTTGTCACAGTGTAATATGACTCCATTTTCCATAGGTTGGTTCAAATCTTTCATTAGTTGAGTCAACCAAGCACACTCTTGTGCTGCCATCGCACATGCTCTATACTCGGCTTCCGTAGTTGAAAGAGAGATTGTGGGTTGTCTCTTACTACACGATAATATTGCACCTGAACCGAGGTTGAACAAGTATCATGTAGTTGATCTTCGGGTGTCATGATCTCCGGCATAGTCAACATCACAATATGCATTGACTTTGCATTGTACTCCCTTCTCATAGAAGAGTCCCCAATCAATTGTACCTTTGACATATCTCAAGATCCTTCTAACAACTTCTAGATGTGGCTTCCTTGGGTTCTGCATGAATCTGCTAACAACGCTAATTGCGAAAGCTATGTCTGGTCTGGAAAGAGTTAGATAGATAAGACTACCTACTATTTGTCGGTACATTGTAGTATCCTCCAAGTCTATCCCATTGTTGGCATATAACTTCAAGTTTGGCTCCATTAGGGTAGATATCATTTTGCACTCAGCCAACCCAAACTTTTGAAGTAAGTCTCTTGCATATTTTTGCTGACCAAGAATTATTCCTTTGTCTGTTCTTTCAACTTCCAATCCTAGGAAGTGTTTCCTTTCACCAAACTCCTTCATCTGAAACCTGACAGACAAATTTTCTTTTGTACGACGAATCTCATCAGTATCATCTCCAGTGATGATTAGATCATAAACATTTACAAGAACCACCGCTAGCTTACTTCTTTGAGCTTTTATGAATAAGCTCGAATCTGCTGGGGCAACATGATAACCACTTTGGACTAAGAACTCAGCAATCTTCCCATACTATGCTCTAGGTGCCTTCTTCAAGCCATATAATTCATTCTTCAATTTGCACACGTAATCCGGCTTCTCATAATTCACAAATCCTTGGGGTTGATCGATATAGATGTCCCGATCAAGTTCTCCATGTAGAAACACATTTTTTACATCCATCTTCCATAATATCCACAACTTACTTGCTGCTAAGGCCAGTAAGACATGGACTGTAGTAATTTTTGCCACTGAACTGAAAGTCTCATCATAATCAATGTCATACTCTTGTGAGAACCCACGAACAACTAACCGAGCCTTGTATCGCTCGATCGTACCATCTGGGCGAAACTTCAACTTGTAAACCCATTTACAGGATATGGGTTTGACACCTTCAGGTTTTGGCACTAAATCCCAAGTTTAATTTTATTTTAGTGCCAAAATTTATTCCTCCATATGTGTAGAGCATTTATGGTGTACTGTGATAATATTTTCGCCATATACCTTGCCCACAATCCAATTCAGCATCAACGTACCAAACATATCGAACTGGACATTCACTTTGTTCGTGAGAAGGTTGCTCGTGGCCAACTTAAGATAAGGCATGTTCCCTCATCTCATCCTATCAGTACGCAGATATCTTCACCAAAAGACTACCAAAACAACTTTTCACTGATTTCAGATTCAGTCTCAGCATTCGGCCTCCTCTTGCTTCGACTGAGGGGAGTATTAACAGTAGTAGAATCCCTATACAATCCCATCACCATAATTATAAATATTCTGTATATATTTAGTTACCTAATTATGGTAAGACTAGGATACATATGGTAAACCTAGATTTGTATTATATTAAGATTCATATTGTACTACTATATATATAGATGGTAATGCAAAGGCTCCTCAAGGGGAGATATTCTTACAATAACGATGAACCAAAAATAGGAAGTTTATGCTTTGATCTTTGGGCGTTGCATCAATTTTGGGAAGTTATAGGACAAGATAGTACCAAACAGAACAAACAAACACTCGTTCACCGAATTCAACAAGACATGACGATTTATTTCTACATAACTTCAATGTGTGCAGGACGTACATCTCCAAATTGAAACATACACATTACTAAAGGTTACTGTAAAAGAGTCTTTCGCGGTCTACAATTGAGAATTTAAGAAAATAATTCTGGAATTCGTACGCTGTACTATTGAAAACTTAAAAATTCTATTATGAAACTCATGGTTCTACGATTGATGACTCAAGAAAATAGTCATAGAATCCATAGTTCTACAACTGAGAACTCAATGAATGAGTCTTGAAATTTGTAATTTAAAACTTAAGTCAAGAATTCTGTCATGGAGTTTGAGGTTCTGTAACTAAGAACTCAAGGAAGAGTTCTGGAGTTTGTGATTCGACAAGTGAGAACTCAAGGCATAAAGAGTACATGAAGTTGTAATTTAACAACTAAGAACGTAAAGAAAGAGTGTGAGTTCGTGATTCTGCAACAAATAACTCAACGATTCTGTGGTTGAGTTTGGAATCCATCACACATGTTGGAGAATTCACATAAATATGGTTTTCGAACTCCAAAACAAGGTGTTAAATGACTAGGAAAGTTTTGAGCTCTGGAGAAGTTTTGAGCAGATGTAGCAATCCAATACTAAAGAGTTTATTATGATCAGACAAATCTACCTGCATCTACTGGGAGATTTGCCAATAGTTGAATGGAAATACCTTACGTTTAATAATGCTGTTAGGTCTAAAGCCTACTCTACAATATGGTTGCTATTACAAAAGATGTTACTGACCTCTGATAGGGTGTTGAATTGTAGTATGGAGGCAAACAATTCATCTGTGCTATGCTATGCTATGCTATGAAATTATTGAACATCTATTCACAGTGTTACTTCTCAAAAGAGCTATGGAACATGCTGTTGCTATGGCTTCATTGACAACTCTCAGCTGCCAATTGGGATAAATTTCTTCACTGGAATGTCAAGAATGGGAAGGGAAAATCTGTGATTTTCCAGGTGTTTAAGATGGTTTATGTAGAATATATCTATTCCATATGAATTGAGAGGAATCAAAGAATCTTTAAGCAGAAGAATTGGAATATATCCTGGACCCGGTCCGGATCCGATGGATCCAGATCCGTTTTATAGGATATGGATCTTCAAAATTTGGACCCGGCGGATCCGTTTCTGACGGATCGGATCTGGATCTTGTATTTGAGATCCGTATTCGGTCCAGATCCGACCCGTGGATCCGTTTTTTATTAAATATATTCAAAACCTATAATGTAATTTTATAAGTATTTTCTTAAAATTGCTAAGCACATCCTTGCAAGTTTAATTCTCAAAACAAGTTTAATTTATCCACGTTAACTCAAAAACCAAAAAATAAAGAGGTAAGTTCGATAATAAAATCAATGTTATATTAGTGAATGACTAACATCTCCATAGACAAGTAGTTAAAATTATATTCACTTCATTTGTAAGATTCCAAGCACATGCAAGTTCTGCATTGTGGAAATACTAGTCAGCATTTTCCACAACTATTGTCATTGTCCAACATTTTCAATTAATAGCTCACAATCAAAACGAGACAACGAACAAAATATCTCATATGAACATTTCAAAATTGAAACACAGTAAACTGTTAGCTAAGTAAAAGTCGTTTGTCAGTTCAAAAATAATTCTTAGCAAGGTTACATTCTTAGCAAGACAATTTTTTTTACATGTGGATCCAGATCCGATCCGTGGACCCGGTGGATCCTATGGATCCGGATTTGGATCTGATTTTTATGAACCCGATGGATCTGAATTCAGTTATGAAAAACAGACCTGGATCTAGTAGGATCCGGTCCAGATCCGATCTGTTGCCATCCCTAATAACAAGCTTGACTAAAGAGATAGCCCACAGATGCAACATTTTTTTAACAGAAACAGTTCCTGCATTTTATTCATTTTTTCAAAAAGGTACATTTTGATCTGAGGGAGTTTACAAAAGAGTGCTAATACTCCCAAATCTAGATTGAAGGTGGACCTCTACCTAAAGAGATGAGGTAAATGCAACTAAAGCAGCATATGCAACATTTGAGCTCCGCGTGACATAAAAACTAATCTGCAAAGTCTTTTATTTTAAGCTTAGGTGCATATATGTGAGTGATGATGATGTAGCACATCGTACTAAAGCGAGGGACAAAATGGAGGCTCGTATCGAGTACTGTGCGATAAAATGTGTCTCTAAGACTTAAATGTAAGTTCTATAGAGTGGTGGTTAGACCAACATTTTGCATAGGGCAGAGTGTTGGTCAGTCAAGAGCGCTCTGAAAGTATATTTATGTCCTAGAGACAATCTGTATTAGGACAAATGTACTTTATACACATTCGTATTATTATTAATGGAGATTAATATTTTGGCATTTGCAATTATTGAATTATTATTTGATTGTTTGTAATTATTCATTAATGTGCATCCCTTGAGCTTACATTGTCATTAATAGAGTGAGATATTCATGATGGAGCGTAACTCTTAAAATAGTCTCGACTAATGATCATCGAGAATGGAATATCGATGATATGTGATAAGTCGACATGTGGTCTGCATCACATCCTTAGAGGATGTAGTATGTCTCACCTGCTACGAGTAATGGCTACTCGTGATGGACACATGGATACTTTGGAAGTATTGGTATACCCTGCTGATATACTGTTTGTTAGATTTGTCTAAAGTATGATCAGCGTGTGGGAGATATAAGTCCTTAGACTTGAGGTCAATACGCGCCTTGTCTACAAAGTAATGTACTTTGATCCCGTCCTAAGCTCAAATGTTTTATAAGTTGAGATACGGCTTGTATTTGGTACATTACGATGTGGATTGAAGGTGGTAGTTGAGCCAAGATTAGGATTCATTCCTCAAATGTATATTCGAGAGAACACTTGGATTCTCAGTGATATTAGGCTGACTAAGTCGTTGGCCAACGCAATAGACATATTTAGAGTATGGTCTAGTTGTCAACTAATATAGATGAGATACAATGATTAAGCCATTTGATAGACACTTGACAAATCCTAAGCTTGATCGGATGTGTCGTGAATGAAAGGATTTTATCTTACCACATAAAGGTTAAGTTTACTAGATTCGTGTAAACGTACTTCACATATTGAGTTCGTCTTCCGGCGCCGTCTAGGAGTTCCGTGTAGACCTTAATTTGATTAATGTCGATATGAGAAGGCATGTAGGGTCACACTATGTCTATTGTCCGTTTCGATCTAAGGATGTATTGAGAGAGTAATTAAAATGTTCGATTTGGAATCGAGACATTTAAATGAATAATGATTATTTTAATTAAGTCAAAATTGGATTTTGGATTTAATTAAGAATGCACGAAAAATAAAGTCGAGCGCCACGACGCCCATACCCTAGGGCAGCGGCGCAGTGCAGAGGCATGCCGAGCGCCGCGGCGCCCATACCCTAGGACCGCGGGCGCCTCTGCCTCGATTTTTGGGTCAGGCCCAAGGTCAAACCCTAATCCGGTTTTGACCTATTTTTCAACTATAAATAGAGGCATTCATCTCATTATTCTACACACCATTTTTCTGAAAAACATTCTAAGCCTTAGAGACTTAGAATCAAATACTCTCGAACCTCTGTCGGATTTCCTAGCTTTCCGAAGGAGAAACACATTGAAGCTTGGAGCTATTGGATGGACAATCGTGTGTGCACCTCACAGTTGATAAAGATTCCATATTATTATAACTTGTAAGTAAATGTTTTATGTTACAAGTTTCATTGTTGTATAACCATACCATAAATTATTGTTGGGGTAAGTAAGAAACAAAAACTTTTAAACTTTCGTTGTGCCTTACTTATGTGTTTTGAACCCAATAAAATCCTTCACGCTCATGGTTAGAAGATGAATGTAGCGGAGATGAGGATACTCAGATGGATGTGTAGACATATTATGAGAGATATGATTAAGAATAAAGTTATACGAGGTAAGGTGGGAGTGGCCTCTATGGAGGATAAGATGGGGGAAGCAAGACTGAGATAATTCAAGCATGTGAAGATGTGTGTAGATGCGGTAGTAATGAGATGTGAAAGGTTGACTGTAGCAAGAGTAAGGGGAGGTAGAGATAGGCGAAGAAGAATTGAGAGGGTAATTAAACAGGACATGACACAACTCCAGCTTACCGAAGACGTGCCCCTAGACAAGAAGGTATGAAGATTGAGGATTAGAGTAGAAGATTAGTAGGTAGCCGAGTATTGTCGCATTTTATGTGTGAGAGGTATGAGCTACTAGGAGTGTCAATGGTACGGTTTGGGCAATTATTTTGTAAAATTTATACCATACCAATTTTTCGGTTATTTTATTTTATATAACCAAAATTAGACTTTTTGAAATCGTCCCATCATCTCGGATTCTCTTCGGTATCGGTACGGTTCGGTTAATTTTTGAAAAAAAATGTCATGTAAAAGTTACAAGTAGAAGTTAGAACACCATATCATGCATAGTTTGATAGGACTTTGACAAAAAATCTCTAGACGATTTTATTAATTAAAAGGTGATGAATCAAGAAAACATGAAATACGACAAGAATAGCGATCCATCTCACTCTTTTACGGTAGTGTGAAATGATGTTAAGCAAAGATAAAAAAAAAATTAGATCACATGAGGGAGAAGAAATCAATTAAGAAGGGACTTTAGGATTGGGTTTATTAAGATTACATATCCAATCAAAGAGATTTGAATCATACAAGAGAAAAATATCTAATATCTTGTAATTTGCTACTCAAGATTGTTAGAATACCTTGTAGCTTAGTGGTTACTACTCGAGATTCGAGAACTATCTAGTTTCAATATGAGTAGCATAATAGGTTTTAGGATTGAGACTTTGAGAGTTAATCACTTGTTGCCGACTTGTAGTCATTTCTATCACCCAAAGAGAAAATTTTAGTGTTTCATTATTTATAAACTTCATATATAAAATGTATTTTACACATATAAATTAATTCGGTATGATTCGGTATTTTTCGATTTATTTTTATAAAATTAAAAATCAAATTAATTATTCGATACGGTTATAAATTTTTATAAAAATTATCGATTTAAAAAAAAGAAACCTAATAATTGGTTTGGTACTGTACGGGTCGGTAGGTTAAGTCGGTTTTTGAAAAAACCATTGACACCCCTAGGGGCTACCCTCTCATCCCCTTTCTCCATATTAGTAGTATTATTTACTAATAACATAATTTCGTATTTTTCAATGTGTATTATTTTATGTTGTTTCATTTTTTTTATCTTACTATCTTTTAGTCATATTTTTCTGTAATCCTACTTTGAAATTTTTTTCTTTTGAGGCAAGGGTCTATAATAAATAATTTCTCTAACCTACAAAAGCAAGGCTAAGATCGATATACATTTTACCCTATCCATACCTGATTTCTGTGATTACACAAGATATGTTGTTGGTGTTGTTGCGCATATGTTAGAGCTCAAGTTAACATACTGTGACTTGTTAAGCCTGAAGCAAGATGTACTGACTTTGCTCTATTTTGCATTGACTTCACTGATAATTAATACTATAATAATTCTTAGGTGCCAAAAAAAAAAAAAAAAATCATATCTAGCATACTGTGTTGAATATTTTTCGTTATTAATTAAAAATATTTTTTATTTACATTTTATTTCCGTATTAAAAAATAACATTTCCAATAACGGCTATACTTAGATGGAAATTTTCACAAATGATTATATTTTAGGATTTCTTTTAGGCATAACTATACTTTTGCTAATTACATTTCGTAGCTACAATAACATGTATTCAGATTCGGCTGCATTTCGTTGTATTCAACTCATATATATTCAACTCATCTGTATTCATTTGTAGCTACATTTACACTGTATTCAATTTATTGTATTTAAAAATCAGTTGTATTCAAACAACATAAATGCAACAAAAAATAGAAAATATTCAGTTGTATTCAAATTCACTTTATTTATTTGTATACAAAATATCTCCTTCAAAATACAAGCAAAAAATACATAAAGAAACACTGAGTTTTACACTAAAAAATTTAACGAATACACTAAAAAATTGGATACAAGAAATAAAACACCCCACTAAAAAATTTAACGAATACACTCAAAAATTGAATACAAGAAACAAAAGACACTCCACTGAGATACAAGAAATAAAATACATTTCGATTTGAAAATACAAAAAAATAAATAAGCTCATATCTGAGTCGGCACGACGGAAAACGACATTAAACTCTGGCATCGGCCAGATGACGACCAAATATGGAGGCGCCGACGATGACAGTAGTAGATCTGGAAGCATGGGTGATGACAACCAGATCTGGAGGCGCCGACGATGAGTCACGACGAGAGTGGTGACATCATGACTGGAGGTATGGCGGTGGTCGTCGCTTGCAAGGTGAAGAGGGAGGAGTGGGTTTCGTCGGAGCTCCGGGCGAATTTGTGGTGGCTGAAATAAAAATAATAAAATTAGAGTATTCTACTTTAAATATATAATATAGTTATAATATGTAATTCAAATACACATTATAGTTATATTTTATAATTTATTTAAACAAGTTTAGTTTAAAAACCGGTCGAAAAAATGGCTAGCCCATCCAATTTTTACACAAAATCACGCGAAAGGAAAGTGGCCTGCAGCCTTGGCCGTATCTTTGAACCCCTCCACTCCACTTCACTACGTACCATACATAATTCCCACACGTACAACCATTTTTTGCTTCACACACATATATAAACTATCACTACCCAAAAAAATTCCCACACCTTATCTTCATCTTCTTCCCCTATACTCTCTACTCCCTACTCAGTACTCTCCAATGTCAGACCCAAATGAAACTAACTTAAACAATTCCAAAAATGACCCTAACCCAGATGAAGAATACTCTGAAGAGGAAGAAGAAATTGAAGAACCGGATGAACCCGACTCCGACTCGGACTCGGGATCCGAAATGGGTTATACCCGACCGGGTGAACCCGACACAGACGACGACGAAGCAAACGTAACTCCAGAAGCAAACATTAAGCGTTTCATGCGAATCCTAAACTCAAAATCAAGAAAGCGACAACAAGACGAGGAAGATGATGAATTGATTCATCACGAAGACTTATTTGACTTCCCATATGATAAAGAAAACTGGAGAGAAGAACATATAAAGGAAATTTGGGCGAATGCTCCTATTGAAATGACTAAACCCGGTTGGGACCCGAATTGGGTTGATGAGGAAGAAGCTGAGATTATTAATGAAGAAATTAAAGCGGGTCGGGACCCACCTATTGCCCCTTTTTATGTACCGTATAGGAAACCTTACCCGGTTGTACCGGATAATAACTTTGATATTTCAAACCCGAAATCTGTGATTGAAGAGCTTGATAGGATTGAAGAGTTCTTGAAATGGGTTAGCTTCATTTTTGCCGATGGTAGCTCGTGAGTAGTCTTTTTGCTCTTTCTTTTGATTTTTTCGTGTTTTGCTTAATGGGTTTTTATTTGCTTTAACAAATTGAGGTAAAGATTGTTTTTTTAACTCTCCAAGAAAGGTGAACTTTGAATACAACGACATAACCATTATAATCCCACAAGGTGGGGTCTAGGAAGGGTAGAGTACCTTCTGACGGGTAGAGAGGCAAATGGTGAACTTTGAATAATGAATATAATTTGGATATATTGTTTTAGTTGCTAGTGTTACTATTCATAATCATAGGCATTGGAGCTGAATAGTGGATTGTGTGCTTGTATTCTCTGTGCTAATGTGGATGAGTTCTTTTCCCAACCTAAAATTTGTTTGTGTGCTATGGTTTTCAAGTGTCAAACTTGATTGACATTGACAATAGTAATTTAGCTTTAGGGGTCGTTTGGTTCTAAGACAAATAGTACTGTAGTTAGTAATGTTGGGATTAGTTAGTTAGATGGGGAAGAAGAAGGGTATACATATCATGAAGACTTGTTTGACTTCCTTTATGACAAAGAAAACTGGAGGGAAGAACACGTAAAGGAAATTTGGGCGGATGCTCCGATTGAGATGACAAAACCCGTTGGGACCCGAATTGGGTTGATGAAGAAGAAGCTGATATTATTAATGAAGAAATTAAAGCGGGTCGGGACCCACCAATTGCTCTGTTTTATGTACCGTATAGGAAACCGTACTCGGTTGTACCAGAGAATAACTTTGATATTTCGAACCCCAAGTCTGTGATTGAAGAGCTTGATAGGATTGAAGAGTTCTTGAAATGGGTTAGCTTCATTTTTGCTGATGGTAGCTCGTGAGTAGTCTTTTTTGCTCTTTTCATTTTTTTTCGCATTTTGCTTAATGGGTTTTTATTTGCTTTAACAAATTGAGGTAAAGATTGTGTTTTTTTTTACTATCCAAGAAAGGTGAACTTTGAATATGAATATAATTGGATATATGGTTTTAGTTGACCTGAAACAACATCTCTACCTCTCAAGGTAGGGGTAAGGTCTGCATACATTATACTCTCCTCAGACCTCACTTTGTGTGATTTCACTGGGTATGTTGTTGTTGTTGATTTTAGTTGCTAGTGTTTACTATTCATAATCATAGGCATTGGAGCTAAATAGTGGATTTGTGCTTGTATTCTCTGTGCTAATGTGGAGTTGTTCTTTTTCCAAGCTAAAATGTGTTTGTGTGCTATGGTTTTCAAGTGTCAAACTTGATTGACATTGACTATAGTTTAGCTTTAGGGGTCGTTTGGTTTGAAGACAAATAGTACTGGAATTAGTAACGTTGGGATTAGTTATACTGCCATTATTTTTTATCAACTGTTTGGTTTGTTGTATTAAATATAACATGCATTGCATTATCAAGAATAATACTAAATAGGGTGTATAAGTATAAGAATAGTACTGGTAGTGTTAATATCATGGTTTATTATGTATAAGAATAGTACTGAATTGGTTGTATAAGTTATACTGGTATTAGTTGTACATAGGTGAGATTTGCAACCAAACATTGTACTAAAATTTTATACCAGCATTGTTATAGCTAATAGACCCTACCAAACGACTCCTTAGTGATTTCGATACTTTAATGTAGTGTCTAGTTAATTGTCTTCCAATTTCATTCCACAAATTCGGTTAAAGTAAATCTTGAATAGAGAAATTGACTGTATTTGAGATATCGTACCAAATAACTAGAAGTAGATCTTAAATACTTCACTTGGAGGAGAAGGTGCGTGTAGCTCATGAGTGGATTATATTATCTGCCAAATTTGATTAGTTTCCCACTTACCATGAAATCATTTGCTAAAGTTAGCAACCATATATGCAGTAAAGCCTGTCATGGTCAAGCTCAAATTAGCTAGTATCAAGATGCATATTCCTCAAAGGTCACTAGAGATAGTTCAATCAAGGGGTGGGCAAAAACAATAAAGGGTGGCATATGTATATGCATTTAGAATATCTAAGTATGTAACTAGAACAGTAGGTCTCAGATTGATGATAGATTGAAATTGTTGTAGACCTCTACTTAGCTACTTGGCATAAACTTTTGAGTGAACAAAGATTAAAACAGGCAAGAGTTTGCCCTAAGCCCTTGCAATTATACTTCTTATTTCTCTCCTTCTGTAC
This sequence comes from Anisodus tanguticus, assembly GCA_034509755.1. Classification (NCBI taxonomy): domain Eukaryota; kingdom Viridiplantae; phylum Streptophyta; class Magnoliopsida; order Solanales; family Solanaceae; genus Anisodus; species Anisodus tanguticus. The sequence continues at coordinate 55,366,982 of CM067544.1, forward strand.
GGCACCAGAGATGCTAGAAAATATAGCTGATGGCTAACTTGCACTTGAGCAACTCAGTTAAAGGTTGTGTTTTCCTTTGATGAAGCACTCAGTTAAAGGTTGTTTATAGGCGTGAAGCTTTGGAATAGGTTTTGATAATGCAGCCCGTTGCTCCTAGATGAACAACTGGAATGTAACTTGGTGTCAAATTAAAGGAAGTAAATTATAATTTTGATTGAGCCAGAAAAACATTTTCTGATGGCTACTTTGTAAGAAGTACCTTAAACTGGTAGAGCACTTCTCATATGATAGTAGGTGGTTTCTGATTATTATATTCTTGGACATGCTCAATAATTATGAGTAAGAAATCTGCAAATTTACCGCCCTGGTCATTCTTTGCTAACACAATCCGAATCCTTTTAATGTTGATATAAAGAGTGCATGATCCCATGTATTTCTTTCTTTTTTGTGGCTATGGTTCAGAAGATGCTAGATATCAGATGCTCAATCAGATTCCATCTCAATACAAAAAAGATGCTCAATCAGATTAATATCAATTTTTTTCTTGGATTATATCTAATATTGGATTTATTTATGAATCTTCTTTGCCTGAGGATGTTCGTTTGAGTAAATTCTTACTTTAGATTTAAATTTGGTGTATTTGTTCACATCATTTTTTCCCGAAGCTTGTATTGTCATTTATATCATTTCCTCAAAAATTTGAATGCTCTTTTTCATAGAATGTCAAGGTAGGTCTCGTGAATCGTTTCAAAATTTTGATCTGCCCATATTGATTCTCTTGATTTCTTTGACCTTCCAACTTAGCAATAATGAGTACATAAGTGATGTCCTTTTACTTTATTCTTCTGAAACATCGCATCTTTGTTAGGCCTCCAACATTGCATAGTTTTGGCTGTCCTCCATGTTTCGTGCCTCTTACATGGCTAACATTTTCTTATTGTTTTGAAATGTATTTCCATATAAAGTAGGTTCTATTTGATGGCCATGGTTGCAGTTTCACTTGTTGGGTTAGGGGATAAATTGTCCTTGCCTTATCAAATTAATGTCGACTTATGTCTAACCTCCAAACTCCAGTAATATAAGCTGTATTAACATTAAGCAACCCCAATGTGACAATTAATTGCTACCATCTGGTCATGGTTTAGCTTTTCTACCTTTCTCTTCTTGTTTTCTGATGATGTTGCAGTAAAACGGATGGCCTTTTACATTTGAAGGTATGAAGGCACTGTTTGGGATGACTTGGCACATGGAAAAGGTGTTTATGTTGCTGAGCAAGGACTGGTCAGGTTTGTCAGTATTATTTTTACTAGTTGTCAATCTACTATTTGCTTGGTGTTTTTCATTATTTCTTTTTTGTTTCTCACAGGTATGAAGGTGAATGGCTTCAAAACAACATGGAAGGTCATGGAGTTGTTGAGGTTGAGATACCCCACATAGAACCCATCCCAGGATCCAAGTATGTTTACGCTCCAAAATGTTGCCCATAGATATTTTTAGCTTTGATGATCTAGCTTTTTTTTAAGTAGTGTAATTGTTTCCCAGACTTGAAGCCAAGATGAGAGCCGAAGGCAAGATAATAAAGAGAGACTTCATGTCCCCAGAAGACAGAGAATGGCTGGAGAAGGATATTGAAGATACTGTGGAGCTAACAAGGGGAAGTTATGAAATCCCTTTCTATGAGAATGATGAATGGGTCAGGCAATTTGGAAAAAACCCGTAAGTTTTACGTCCAAACTGGGAATTGATGGGTGTGGAAAATCTTGTCTGTTTGCATTATTATCTGAAGCGCTGCCTATGTTAGTTGCAACTGATACTATCTGTCGGGCATGATTTGACTTTTGATATTTCTTTGTCATTGAACTTACAGATGTTTTCCCCCTTAATTCCAGTAAAGTTGACTTTTTTTAAACTATCATTATTACATGTAGAATTCTTTTAATGTGAGTGTTGGAGTTGTTTATCCTTGTTCAGTTGCTGATCTACTGTGATCTCTACTATATATAAAATGGGCGTAAGTGGATAATTGTAACCCAAGGACACAAACTTACATGTTAAACTTGGTAATTTTATTATGTTCTTCTGTTAGGGAGAAGGGCCGATATCGCTATGCTGGCCAATGGAAGCATGGGAGAATGCATGGTTGTGGTTTATATGAAGTTAATGAACGCACAATATACGTAAGTGCCTGTTAAACCTTCATATTCTCGTGTTTGATGTCAGAAATTATTTGTCCATTAAGAAAATTTAACAAATTGCAGTAGACTCATTTTCACAGATAATCTCCAACCATACAAGCAAATCATGGCCTGTGATTTTGACATGAGAATCAAGTTTAACTTTTTCATGTTGTGGTGGTGCAGGGTCGTTTTTATTTTGGAGAACATTTGGGGGAGGGTACTTATGGATGTGATGCAGAAATTTCGGCGGTAATTTGAAGACACTAAGCATATGCTGCTTGGCTTTTTAACTGAAGCTTATAATTTATTTACAGCATTTATTTCAGATGCATGCAGGTATAGCAGAAGTTGCAGCTGCTAAGGCTCGGATGTTTGTTAACAAGCCTGATGGAAGTATGTAGTATTTACTTATTTATCTGATCTATTTGCTTTTCCCCATGATTATTTACACACTCATGCTACATGAAATAATTAGAACCTGATAACAAATTTTTGCCTGTCATTCTGAAATTTAATTGGGAATGAACTTATCTATAGTCACGTAGATCATGTACAGAGTTTGAGACTCGAGTTTCTTTTCCAAATACTTGGTTAAAATATTTCCATGAGAACATTGTCTAATCTGGAAAAAAGAACAGGAAATTCGTTATGTCAAAAAGAAGAGGAACTTGTAAACATATGTGACAAAAATTGTATGTGACTGCCAGATACACTTGTTAAAAATGTAATTAATCAACTGAGAGAGAGTTTACTTGTGCATCTGTTTGACTGAGTTTACTTGGGCATCTGTTTGACTGAAGGATATGATTAATAAGCACTTGGCACAGAAGAAAACCAGTTGTTTGGACAGTGGAAAAAAGTAGATAGCCTACTTATGGAGCAAATAGATTCATAAATATGTGTGCGCGTGTGTATAACCCTATTTAGGGATTAGTTCATAATTGTATGGAAATGTATCCATGCAACTATATATATCTAAAAGATAAAAAGTCATGTTCTGCTTTCTGAAGGAAATTATAGGAAAGATATTGGTGTGTGTAATTCATCAAAAAAGATATCGTCTGGTTATCGAATGTATTTGGAGGTTAAGTAACTATATACACAATCATTTACTAGATGAACTCTGATTAGGAGAACCATCTTAGTATTATAGGTTTTTCATATCGTGCATTTCTGATGTTTTGCGCTATGATTCTCATAAATTCAGTCCCCTTCATTATTCAGTTTCAGTGCAATTTGTCGTAATATCACTTTTCTCATCTGTAGTTCTGTAATGCCTTTAAAATGTTTTCCTATCATTAATTTTTCCTTTGTCCAAACTGCTACTAGAATGTGACTTGTCATTTTGTTTTAGAGAACTGTTGAAACACTTTTAGAGACATTTGAGAGTGTGTAGCTTACTTACTCTTGATGCCAATTAACATGCCCAAAGATTGGTTGACTATGCTGGAACTTTTATGTTGCATCTCGACTATCGACTTTTCTAACCTACTTTACCTGTTCCATTGTAGTGGTGAGAGAAGAAAGAGGTCCCTATAGTGATCCTCAGCATCCATATTTATATGAAGAAGATGATGTGTGGATGGCACCAGGTTTCATCAACCAGTTTCATGAAGTGAGTTGAAATCAAACTTCACTCAGTTTATTATCTTTGCTGTTATAACTGTAAGAAAAGTTATAGAACTGATTCACCTGTTACGCAGGTTCCCGATTATTGGAAAGCATATGTGCATGATGTGGATGCAGAGAGAGAAATGTGGTTGAACTCATTTATTAAAGCTCCTTTGCGATTACCTATGCCTGCTGAGCTTGAATATTGGTGGTCCAAAGGTAGGATTGTTTAGTCATTCTTATATCATCTATTAGGGATGGTCACGGGAAAAATGTGGTCGCAGATGTATTTTCATATTATTTTATCGAAGAAAAACAATACATCTATTTTCTTATTCCTTATCACCCAAAACACTTGACCACCTCCCTTAAATAATAAGTTTTCATCCAATATTCAAATTCAAGATAAACCACTACCACTATACAAGATTTCAGAGAAAATGACAAAAATGGTCCCTTATGTTTGAGGATAGGTTCAAAGTAGTCCCTTAACTATGCATTTAACAGTTTTGGTCCTTTAAGTTCACCAAAAGTTCACTCTTTTAAGTCTCCATCAAATATTTATCTAACTTTGTCGGCTAGACTTGATAGATTCTTTGAGTATAAGGAAATTAGCGGAAACTCACATGTAGATATACAATTTTTGCTGTTTCTGCTATTTTTGACGGAGACTAGAAGTGTTAAACTTTTGACAAACTTAAAGGACCAAAATTGTTAAGTGCATACTTAAGGGACTAGTGGACTACTTTGAACCTACCCTCAAACATAAGGGACCATTTTTGTCATGTTCTATAATATTTCAAGTTCGATTTTTCTGTCAACCAACTTCCACACTACTATGGATACTATCATAAAGTAGATATACCTGCAGTTAGTACTTCTGTACTTATTTTTCTGTTCATACTAGTCTCTCTTATGATGAGCCCCTTAGTTTGACTTACTTTTTGTTCCCCCTTTTTAGATGAAAAGCCAGAATTTGTTCTACTTAACAAGGAACCAGAGCCTGATCCTGAAGATCCTTCTAAACTCGTATATACCGAAGAACCTGTCATCCTGCACACTCCAACTGGAAGGATCATCAACTATGTGGAAGACGAGGAACATGGGGTACGATTATTTTGGCAACCTCCTCTAAACGAGGGTGAAGAGGTTGATCCTGATAAGGTTGAATTCCTTCCCCTAGGATTCGATGAGTTTTATGGTCGAGGTACAGCTGTCAAATCAGATAACATGTGGAAGCGGTTTGTTACCTCTTTGGAAAATGCATGCAAACCTATGTTTGACAAGATGGAGAAATGGACTGAAGAGAAGAAGAAAGCAGGTGAGATGAAGATGGAGCTGTTGAAAAGAGAGTTTGAATTAGCAGAAGCGGAATTGTCTCTGAAGGAAGCATTGGAAGATATGGATGATGAATTAAAAAGAATGCAAGAAGAGGAGGAAAAGAAAGTTGAAATGGGAACCCAAGAAGAAGATGATATTATAACTTCTGATGAACCAACAGATGAAGTTGAGAAAACTTGGGCGGAAAAGAAGGAAGATGAGGATGATGATGATGATGATGAGGAAGACGAAGAGGAGGTTACTGCATCAAGTTTTGGAGTTGTTGACAATCAAAGCTCAGCTAAAACTGACAACAAGAAGGATAGCAAAGCTGGGAAGGCTCCATTTGGAGCATCCTCTTTGTCATTTGCAGCCTGTAGCCTGGTTCCCACTGTAAGTATGAAATCACTTAAGTTTGCTTAGCGAAGCTTCGTCTATTAGGGATTATGTTACAATTAGAAACAGTCCTAAGATGAATCTAAAAAGGTAACTTATCTGAACATGCAGCTTTGTTAGACATATCGGAAACAACCTCTCTGCCCCACAAAGGTAGAGGTAAGGTCTGCGTATATCCTACCCTCCCCAGACCCTACTTTGTGGGATTACATTGGGTATGTTGTTGTTGTAGCATCACTCAACATATCCCAAAACATAATGCTATCCAGGGTGGTGGATGTACAGTTCGGGGCATGGGAGCTTTGGCCTAAACTCGGTATGTCTTGGGAAATTCATTTAATTAATATGTACAAATTTAGAACCCAGTAACTCAAAGGCGCTAAAATCCGAATTCATGAACTTCAAATCCTGAATCCGCTTCTGATGCTACCCCAGACCCTACATGAATGTGGGATGCTTTGTGCGTTGTGCTTCCCTAAACACTTTACCTTCATTACAAATTTATGGAATTTTCTTTTGTCTTGCAGGTGCCACCTAAGCTACAGGATACGTTTACGGCTTGGAAGGGAAAGTTGACGGCTAAGCCGTCATCTCCATTGTCCACTCCATCTAATATTCATGAATTTCCAAAGGAGCAACAGACACCAGGCTCAATTAGCTTCCCTTATGCTGTTGCGCAAAATGGAAGATTAAGATCTGTTAGTAAAGCACAGATGCCAGAGAAATACATCAGCAAGCCGCGTATCAGAAACCGCTCAAAGCAGAAAACGTCTTCACAAATCCAAGGATATCAAGAAGAGCTTTGCTTCAACATATTATCATTACACACACCATTACCTTTGTAGTGAAGTTATTTTTCCTCCTCCCCCTCTCATTCATTGATGAAACCTTTGATCATTTTTGCAGCATTGCGGCGAAATGTTTGATTCGAACTAGGCATATCCATGTCATACATTTTTCTACCATTGTTGGTGTTTGTAACATGGAATTGTTCCTATTTCTTTCATTTTATAACGTGTATTATTCTCATCAGTTCTTATCAATGTAGTCCAATTTGCTTTCACAATCATCTTTTTAGGGTAGTAAGAGCTAAAAGATTGTGTTCGAGGTCCATAACAAAGGAGCTTTCATGATAGATGAGCCACTACTTACAGAGTTATTCAGTACATGTACTGGTGGGTGATAGCATGTATTTTTGTGGAATTAGTTGAGGGCATTAGTCGGAAGTGTGCGCAAGTTAATCCAGACGCTAAAGTTATGAAAAATATATGAGCCACTACGTCTCCTATTCAAACACTTCCCTTCATGCCTACCTAGTCTCACCTAGATTCGATATTTGTATTAAAATTTTATTTAATAAGTATAAGATAATTTATTCACAATTTAATAAACTATCTTTTCTAAAATTTATAAACTGAAAATCTTAGCTCCGTAGCTGACTTCACCAAGTTGGTTGATGAAAAAGAGTGAGGCATAAATCATTTTCTTAGCTAATAGATAAACATCACACAAGTGGTGATCCCTTATTTTCCTCATAAATTTGACATATTATGTCCCATGTTGAATTTCATTAGGACCACTTTAAAAAAGACAGTAGCAAAAAGAAGAAGATTCCTAAGCAATGCATTTAATTTCGAAATTATTAGTTCCGCTCCAACTTGGAAATGTGACAAATACATTTGCCTTGTGTTGAAAAAGATACGTTAACATGCTTTGTCTTCTGAATGTCAACATTTTTCAAACTTCAATTATACATTAATCACGTCATTAAAAGAAATAATAATGCCTAGATACTATCCGAAAAAATCGACTCTCATTGGGCCTACCGGCCCATTCTTCATAAGACTTGGTTTTTACCTCAGTCCCATAAACATAACCGTAATAAAAGTTGCTTGAGGCTCCAGCATGACATGTGACACAAAAAGTCCAAAAAACGCATTTCATAGACCCCCCAATATTTTTGCGGACAATAAATTATTCCACTTAATTTAATTAATTAAAGAGAAATGAAAATGTAAGACTTTATTTGAAATTAACAACTAACCATCAATTAATTATTCAGAGTTTTCTCAATTTAAGGAGAATATTTTCTACGAAAAAGTAATAAAGTTTTAGGTTTCAAAGGAAAAAATAGAGTTAGATACAGAGAAAAGTTAATCATTTCATAATAATAACATTTAACTATTTAATACTTAGAATATATTTTCCTTCATTTGGGTACATGGTATCCCTTTTAGTTTTTAAAACTCGATTAATTCGGATTTGCGGAAAAAAATTCATGAAAATAAAGTGTTCCTTATAAGAGTGAGAGTATGCGAAAGAGAAATTGAAAACTTAACTATGAGCTACTGGGTCCTAAGTTTGAAGAATATATACAATATTTTTACATCAGCAAAAATAAAGCAACATTAAAAGTTTTTGATTTGTCTTTCTGTTCAGTCCACCTAATAATAGTCAATTTAAAGACATTCAGCTTACTTGAATTTTTGACTTGGTCTTTCCAGAGTTTTAGAGCCACTGAACCTTAATTATCTCCTATTAGGCTAGGACAAATGGTGGGCTGGGAATTGCAAATTTTGGAACAATTTGAAGCAAAATGTCAAGTTGAAATTGGGAGTTTTGAACTGATTGATGTAACAACTAATTTGAGATACAAGATTATGGTGGGGGTAACTATATTTCGTTCTTAATCAGAAGTTTTAAAGTCGGGCTTTGTAAATAAAATTATTTTGAGAAATCTTTATAAATAGCTATAGTTTATGGCGTAATTATGAAAAGTACATGTGTATGTTGTGTATTAGTTGTATCAGTTAAAATCACACGAAAGAGTTGTATCACCGCATACTATATCCGAGCTGATAACTATGTTTTGTGAATACAGTAGCTTGGTCATTTTTTGACACTATAGCTACATTTGTTTGTCGACGCGTAATTTTTTCAATCACCTTTAATAGAAAGCGCTTTACCCTCTAAAATGAAAATTTCCAACTCGAATCCAGATATTACCGAGCCACAAAGAGGATACCATACACGAAATAAAAAAACATAACAACTTAATTTAAGTGTCATGTTATGTCCAGTTGAATGCTAGTTCCAGAATATTCAACAAAAGCAGCCAAGATTTTAGGACTGCTACCTAACAAATTATATAGACCGAACCACTTAATTATTTCACGTGGCTTTTGGACTCAAACCTTCCTAGAACCCACCTGCACCAGCTATGCTTCTATGTACACTCTTGTCTATTTGATGTGAAAATTACGTATCACCGTTGGTGTTATTGAAAATTACATTTAGAGATGGTAGTGGATCCTGGATCCGGTGGATCTAGATCCGTTTTATAGGATATGGATCTTTAAAATTTGACCCGACGGATCCGGATCGGATCCGGATCTGTTTTTGACGGATCGGATCTGGATCTGGATCTTGTATTTGAGATCCGTATCCGGTCCAGATCCGACCCGTGGATCCATTTTTTACAAAATATATTTATAACCTAGAATGTAATTTTATAAGTATTTTCTTAAAATTGTTAAGCACATCCTTGTAAGTTTAATTCTCAAAACAAGTTTAATTTATCCCCGCGTTAACTCAAAAACCAAAAAATAAAAAGGTAACTTCGATAATAAAATCAATGTTATATTAGTGAATGACTAACATCTCCATAGACAAGTAGTTAAAATTATATTCACTTCATTTGTGAAGATTTCAAGCACATGCAAGTTCTGCATGTAGAAATACTAGTCAGCATTTTCCACAACTATTGTCATTGTCCAACATTTTCAATTAATAGCTCACAATCAAAACGAGACAACGAACAAAATATCTCATATGAACATTTCAAAATTGAAACATAGTAAACTGTTAGCTAAATAAAAATCGTTTGTCAGTTCAAAAAAAATTCTTAGCAAGGCAATTTTTTTTACATGTGGATCCAGATCCGATCCGTGGATCCGATGGATCTGGATTTGGATATGATTTTTATGGACCCGACGGATCTGGATCCGGATCTGGATTCTAGTATGAAAAACAGATCTGGATCTGGATCTAGTAGGATCCGGTCCAGATCTGATCCGTTGTCATCCCTAATTACATACCATCACTATGAAAAGTGGTGATACTATGATAAGTATTTCTCTATTTTTAATTAGAAGTTTAGAGTTCGAACTCTATGATAGAAATCATCTTTAGTAAGAATGTCTTTACCTCACAAAGTAGGTTTTTTCAGCAAGAATACGGATTAATCGGGCTCTAACACGAGTAACAAGTGATAGAGACAACTCTAAAATTTTAAATTTATGGATTCTAGATTTTAGAAAAGACAACTTATTGAGTTTTCGATAAATTATTTACACATATTAAGTGAATTTTTAAACACAAATACAAAATCTTGAACAATGCTATTAAATTTTGCCGAACTAGCCATCAAACTTGTAAGTCTGATCCTGATAAGTGGGAAACTAAAAAAGTGAAAATTACATATCATCAAAAGATAGTTAAGATTCTTCCACTATCAATCAAGATCCTTAAGTTTAACATTGTCATGCTCAAAATTTTACGCAAGCGATATGAATCTATTATCACAACTCAATTTGTATATGATTTTGGAACTTTGGGTAATAAGGTTGTGGCGGTTAGAAAGGTATACTTATCATTCCAAAATTAATGTATTCTTTGCATTATTTTCAAGTGGATGTCCATTGTATATACACATATTTGTAGAAAAAATTTATGTACGTATATTAGAAGTAAAATAAAATTTGGCAAATTAAAGCAATTTTGAATGACAACCCTTGTCGTAAAAGAGTGTTTTTACCACCTAGACTCGTGTCCTAATAATGAAAAATATTTTGGAAAGGTAGCTATTTTGCCCCCTGTAATAGGCCTACACAACTTGAGTCAAAATTAGTCGAATTAGTATATTTTAGATATCTCAGTGACTAAAATATACAACTAATTAGAGTTGTAAATTTGTGGAGTAATTATTATACTAAAACTCTATTTCTCATCGTAATCTATTATATTTTTATTTTTTCTTCTTTTATCGTTTTGGAATTGAATTTTGATACTTCTTCATAAAACTTGCATCTCCTGCTTTCAATTCCCATCAAACAGGTTTTAGAGCATTCATTTATGGAAACACAAAATGATAAGATTTGGTTATGACCTAAATTCATCCACTTTTTAGGAAACCAATTCATAGAATATTGGTTAAATTTAAATCACATCAAACTAGTAATACAAGTAATCTAGTAATATTGACACTAAGTATAGAAATATATGTGAAAATTATTAAATTTTAATTTATATAAAATGAAATATAATTTTAAAAGTGTAATAAATTTAGTAGTAAAAACATAAAAAAATACTTCCATCAAATCAAAATTTTGAATCCTACTCTGCAAATACGTCGATTAGATATAAAGGAGATGATGTCCTCAGGGGCACATGCGAGTTGGTAAGTGACAAGGTGATTGGGGTACAACCACTCCGACGTCGCGGGTTCGAATCCGTGTGGTGACAGTCTATGTTGAAATATTGCAAGGGTTGTTGCTGGGTTTGTGTCCCGTTGGTCCTCTCCCTTGCAGGGCTGCCACTCGCGCATATCCCTCGATTTACATCCCACCCGGCCAAGGGGCCTCTGGTACAGGTGGGGGTTTCGCCTTCGGGACTTTCCCCTTCACAAAGATATAAAGGAGATGGTTGTAATTTGTAATTCCCGAGGTATCTATGTTGTGTAAATAATTTGCTTAGGATTACTGATTTTAGGGATAATAGCAATTTTGGTCCCTAAGTTATCGATAAATTATGATTTTGATCCTTGTGATATATGATTCAACATATTTAATCTTCAATTGATTAACATGTGTATTTTTGGTCCCTTCATGTAGAAAATATGTTACATTTAAGTATTCAACTATATTAGAATTATATTACTGTCCAATATGGAATAACAACACAAAATTAACACAATACTTGTGTAATTAAGTGTCGGAACGGTTAATGATTATGGAAAATTTGTGAATATCACAAGCAAAAGGATTAAAAATGCACAATTCAACATATTACATGGACTAAATAAAAAAATATGGAGTACCAATAACTGAGGGACCAAAGTCTGTTTTGGTCATTTTATGTAGCCCTATTTTAATTAGTTTTTGTAAATGTATTTTAATATTATTTGTGATTATTTGGTAGGGTTTCTCTTCATTGATTAAATGGAAAATCGATCACAATACCATTGACAAACAATCAATGAATTATATACATGTATATTACATCATAATTATCACCAACTGCCCGATAGCATAGCATGTCAATTTCAAGAATCCAATTTTAAAGAAAACCAGAAAAAATATGAATCACCTTAATACCATAAAAATAAGACTTAGGAGTACATTATTCTTAAACTGCATATAATGATATACACTTCCCTTTATTATTATTTTTAATTCTATGATTGGATAGTAGTGGATAAACTGCATAATCCAATCAAATGGGGAATAATCAACATTAATTGAATCCACATGGATAGAATTAAAGTCAATTATGTGAAACTATTTATTACTATTCTTTTCCATTTCCATTTATTAATGTTTTTTTTAATTGTAAAAAAAAGATATTTCATTTGGTACTATATTCTCTAGCGTGCAACTTGTACGTAAGAATGAAAGAGATTAGGTTCGGACAGCAAATAAATAAAACAATTAATAATTAAGAACATTGAACTTGTCTTAGAGATAATTTTTACTAATTAATTCACTTAAGATTGAATCTGTCCATACCCACCCATTTTACAACCATAAGAGTTACTCTTTCCATCCTATTTTAGTTATCATGTTTTCTTTTTGCATATCCTTTAAAAAATATTAATAAAAATATTTTTATTCATTTATCTATCATCAATAAATATGTATTCTATCCAGAATTGACTATAACAACACAAGGTTGAACCAATTTTACAACAACCACCACAACATACCTAGTGAAATCTCACAAAATGAAATCTGAGAGGATAAATGTATACAAACTTTACTCCTACCTTGAGAGGCAGAAAGACTATTTCTGGTGGACTCTCGGCACAAGGAAGATTGAACTAATTTTTTATTGGATGAAATATTTAATTAGGAGGCTATACACTTACAATTTCACTAATTTTAGCCGAGTGGATGGGATAAAAAGCTTATATGCATTCACTGTTTATGTCAACTTATTAAATACACAATATATGTTATCAAATATATATTTTTGTTGATAAGGAAACCTGTAGTGCTATTCTTTTCTGCCGTATAGATATACATAAGATTTGCTCTAGTGTAATAGCTTGCAATCACACGAAAAGGATAAATTGCGCTTTTTTGCAAGGATTAACCATTGTTTCGGGTGGTCTTTAATTTTTGTCCTCAAATATGATGGTCTTTAAGCTTTGTCCTTACTTCTCATTTAATGAAAATTTGTGGGTCAAAATACCCTTATTTATAACCTAGTTTTTCAAGGAATAAGTTTAGAAAATTTTGCCTTGTCCAGCATAAGTTTTGTAAGAATTAAGTTATCTAGTATAAGTTCGAAAAACTTTTCTTTATCCGACATAAATTCTATAGGAACTAAATTATCTTTTAAGACATAACTTGTGGGTTCTGACCACTTTTTTGTACTTAAATTTTTGAAGGACAAAAATTAAAGATCACAAATTTGAGGTACAAAAATTAAACACCACCCCAGAATAGGGGCATTCGTGTGAATGGCCAGTAAATTGTACTAGATAAGCCCAATGCAACGACCTCGACCGAAAAAGCATGTAGGGAGTTTCAAATCTAAGATCTTCATTGAAAGATCACCTAAACAATCAACTCGATCACTTAAGTTAATTAATTTGTATTCTTATGTTAATTTATAATTTAATCATGATAAATTATTATATTTTATCATCTGCGAACAAATTTTTAATCTCAATACAAATTTTAAATATTACAACTTTTTTCTAATATTACTAAATTTCATTATTTAGAAAGACATGGAAAAGGATTTGCACATAATGAGATCTCATTAATGCCAATGGGGAGAATGTTTTGAACATGTCCAGTCACTGTTATTGTACACGTGTCTTTATCTTAGTGGATCACAAAGCCGCCATAACTGAAACGTTTTATACCACATATAGTTAAGCACTCTCGGGAAGCACTTCCGGCGTTTACCACATGTCACCTAAAAGTGGGGTCCAAGCAAAACTTCATATCCCACTTCTAGCCCCAATATGACCGATCCATTCTAACTAGAAAAATATAGAATTTTGCATTCCCCAGTTTTTTTTTTTTGAATATCCTCCTTCCTTGAATTAGTATTGGGACGCATATATCAAAAGCTCACTTAGCCCCAATCTGCTCTCTCCCCTGATTTCAAAACCTCATTCTAATAAGATTTTCTTCCTTTTTAAAATTAAAATTCTTGTCTGAGGTCTAAGTTGTACTTTTTCTTTCTGCGGCTTAACACTCCATTTAGGATTGAATTTTGAATTGATGGTCTCAAACTGATGGGATTTTTCGTATGATAATGTAGTTTGTCATTCTATTTATTTGGCCGAATCCGACTCTGAGCCTGTCCATTTGCTAGTTTTTTCATTTCGCTAGTTCAACTACTGCTCGTTTCCCCACTCAAATCTTACCATTCACTTCAACTTGAAGTATCTTCCCCATCTCTAGGCGTACATTAACAATTGCGATGTTAAAAAAGTTATATTTTCTCCATTTCAATTTATGTGATACAATTTGATTTTGAAAGACAAGAACAACAACAATAACAACAATAATATACCCACTAAAATCTCACAAGTGGGGTCTGGAGATGATAGTGTATGGCTGGCCAGTGGGACGGGATGGGACGGAACGGGACGGGATTTGGGGGGACGGTGGAGTGGGTCGGGATCGGGATAGGCGGGACAAAAAGTGGTCCCATCCCGTCCCACATCCCGCTATCAAATGGGACAGAATTTTGGGGGACGAGACGGGACGGGAAGGGGATTTGGGGGACTTTTAAAAACTTTTTTCAAGACACTTAATTTAAAAATAAATAAATTAATCACTTAATAATTGAACAATATAGTGAAAAAACATCCCAAGGCTAATTGCCTCTTATATTATTTAATAGAAATATGATTTTTTTTGTAATACAATTTTAAAATTGCAACTTTGTTTCGTTGTTCAAAAGTTGCAAATCACATAGTAAAATTGGCATTAAAAAATTACATATGCAACCATACTTTTTCTAATTTTCTGACAATCTCTTGAACATCTTCTGTTGGAATTGGAATTTGTTGGTCAAATTGTTCAACGTCGCTTCCTGCTCCCTTTGATAAGATTTCGTTGTAATTGTAGTCGTCTTCTTTATTAATCTCTGATTGACCGCACCTTCTACGCTCCGCTCTAATCCAATCTCTAAATAAAATTGCAATCTCAAACGGTCTCCCACCAATGAGTGTCTGTTCTCTCCTATTTGAAATCTTCCAGCACAAAAATCGCTTTCAGAAACTGCAGATGACGCTTGAATATTCAACACATCTCGGGCCATCTTTGATAGAGTCGGAAATGTCTTTTCATTCTCCCTCTAGTAGTTCATCAATCTTCACGTCCATTTTCATTAGCAATTGATTCGAACGGTACAACACCCTGTAAAATATAAACATCAAACTCGCTAATTTGTGAAGCACTTGAACCACTATACATTCTATTTCGAAGGCCTTGAATACTTGAAGTAGAAACTACATGTTTTTTATAAGGTTGAAGTAAAGTAGAAGAAGATGGTACAGAAGCCGGTTGATTATTTGCACTTTGCTCTTGGTAATACATATACATAGTTTTGCATTGTGTTTGTATGCTAGAGATAACATCTTCTTTAGTTGGTTCTTTAGTTGGTTCTATTTGAAGTATTTCTAGGCATTCATAAATCGTTTCAATAAGGGCATTACAACCGTCTACTTTAATAGTAGAATTTAATACATCACCAATAAAATAAATAATGGGAATATGAAAAAAAAATTAAAATTTTATAAACATTTTAGTAATAGCTGGAGCGTAAGTTGGTTTTTTCATATATTCATTAAATAACAAAAATATTAGAGCTTATAAAATAACATAGATGAAATAGTAGGATAATAAATACCAAAAAATTTCTTAGTAGCTAGAAAAATTTCTCTAAAAATACCATAAGTTCCCAAATTTATCCCAATCATCATCTACAAGCATATCCGAAGGATTTTGATTATGAGCGTTAAATACTAAAGTTATAGGTTTTCTATACTCGTGAGCAACAACTAATTGTTCATACAAAGAATTCCACATAGTTGCAACTTTTTCTAGAATTTTCCTATAAGGTAATTCACAATCATGACATGTTTTTTAAAACTCTTTGCGTCTTTGTATTTTATTACCTTTAAAAATAAAGTTGATAGCAAATTTTACTTTATCAAGGATGTTTTAAAAAAGTTTTAGGCCATCTTTTACAACTAAGTTATAAATATGACACACACATCTATCATGAAAAATATCGGGAAAAGATAGAGTCCATCGAGTTTTTAAAATGTTTACATCATAATCATTACAAGAAGCATTATCTAATGTAATAGTCATAATTTTATCAGTAATTCCATAATATTCACTAATTTCATGAATATTTCTTGAAATAAAAATTTCAGTGTGCCTTTCATCAATATATCTATATGCTAATATATGTTTTTGCATAGACCAATTGTGATCTATCCAATGACATGTAACAGTTAAATAATCATTATCATTAGTACTACGGCCTATGTCAGAAGTGATAACCACTTTGCCATTAAAATGATACAATGCATAACGTAAATATTGTTGATATTCATGCGCAAATTTAAAAATATCTCTTCTAATAGTTGATCTAGGAAAACCGTTAAAAGCATGATCATATGTTTCTCGAATATAATGAATAAAACCAGGAGATGAAGGAAATGAAAAGAGCAAACTCTCCACAGTAATTAATTTTGCTAAAATTTTCCAATTTTTGTGTTTATCATATTTAGGACCTTTAACTTCCCCCGTCATCGGGTTAGGGATCCGGGAGGAATCCTAAAGGGATCGTTGTATCCTCAAACATCCAGAAAATGTAATTGGCTGGGGAGTAAGTCTTAGTCTAGACGTGGGCATCGATCCGTCTGGAGGCCAATGTGTGGTCTGTCTAGAGATCGATGTTGTGGGTCAAGTTTTGTAGTCTCCTTGTAGACGAGTCCTTTTGTATTGTTGTGAATAATAAAAAGGTTGGGCAGTTGTGCCCGTAAACGTTGTGTGTTCCTTTCATTCCCTAAAGTCCCTAAAATAATCTAAGTGTGAGAAGCGAGTTTAAGTGAAGAGGTTGATGTTGGCTGTGTTAGCCGACTGCCGTGCAGGGGAACTCGAAAAAAAATCGACTCTGTATCAATTGGTCAGGGACACTATGTGAACCTTGTCCCGACTCAGAAGGCATTTGCACATCCGCTTTTTCAGCCAAGTATTGATTATAACTTACTTTGTGAGAGTTTTCTACATGTATCATTAAACCTCATGTCCCACCTTGACCTTTTCTAGTTTTAAATTTATAAACTTCGCGATAAATTTTACAAATAGCTAGTTGATTAGGAATTTTCCTTTCAAAAAAATCACATGCATATAATTTTAATTTTCGTTGTTTTTGGCCTCTTCTCATACTAGTAGGAATATGAGAGATTTCAGTTTCAGTTTCAGCCTGAGACTCATTCTGAGCCTGAGGTGGAGCTGCACTAGTGGATGTGTTATCTAAATTATCTTCTAATTCATTTTCTAAATCATAGTCTGGTTCAGTAGTTGGAGATGCAGAATATACCTCATGATCTAATGATTGCACATTTGCATTAATATCAACATTAAAAAGTTCAGTTTCATCTACATGAGTGAAACTATCATAATTAAGATCACTAGAAGATGCACCCTTACCCTTGTTACCCTTACTACCTCTACCAGAGAAACGTCCACCTCGTTATAATTATGCAAATAAAGAATTAAAGTTAAGACAATTAAGTACGATAATTAAAATTAAACAATAATAATTTAAATAAAAGAAGGAACGAGTGTACCAATCGCCGACGTAACGTCGACGTATAATCGAGGTTGAAAATTGAAACTTTGTTCGATGATCCTCAAGCTAGTTGCCAACTTCACTCCCAATTTTTTAACTTTGATAGAAATTATCAAATAAAATATAATATTTAGTGTGAAATTTAGACTTGTAGAGAGAGAGATATTAGAGAGGTGGTAGGAAGATTTGTGAGAAAAAATGAAGAGAAAAATGATGTATTTATAATTGAGAAATAGGGTTAATGTGTAAATATACTAACTTAGGGATTAAAAATAAATATTAAGGGGGTAGGGGTTTATGGGGTGTTGGGAGGCCAAAATTGCCGTTTGTAGCCGTTGCCTACGGCTATAATTGCAAATGAACGCTTGTGTAACGGCTACATTATGGAAACGGGACGGGATCAGGGTGGGACGGGAGGGGTCGTGTCGGGGGCGGGACCAGGATAGGCAGGACCAGCCCTAGTCACATCCCAATTTCGAACCCGACTAGAATCAATTTCTATCCCGTAATTTACCCATCGGGATCGGGACGAGACGGGTCGGGCCTGGGCGGGATCGGGACGTCCCGGCCCACTGGCCAACCCTAGGATAGTGTAAGCATACTTTACCCCTACCTTGAGGTTAGAGATATTGTTTCTGCTAGACTTTCGGTTCAGAATAAAGCAACATCAAAGCAAGTCAAATAGGAAAAAGAAGCGAAGAACAAGAGACGGTAAATAATAATGAAAATAAAAAAATAAGAAATAACATTAGAAATACTACGACTGATTGTAAAGAAGGAGCGGTAGCTAAAATAAAACAATATTCTAAGCGAAGAACAAGAAAAACAAGAAACTACAAGAGAAATACAACGAATATTAATAAGGAAGGATAAACGAGACACTACTCTACTTTTTTACTATAATTTTTTTATATTGATATTTATTATGACTTATAGTACTTTTTATGTAGTTTTCAAATATGTAAATTTTATTCAATTATTTTTAAAAATTCTATATGCAAATTTATTATCAAAAATAAAAAGTTTGACTATTGAAATTTGAATAGTACCACATAAATTAAGATGAAAAAAATAATTTATGGTATGTTCTATCGAAGTTTCTAATGATATAGTAGTATGTTTTATGTAAGAAAATTAAATAATCGGTGTCTGATTTGAGATGAAAATCTGAAAATTTTAAACAGGGACTAATTATTTTTTAGATAATTAAAATCATTGGAACTAAACATGGCCCCTTATGATTCATAGTGAGTGACACAATACCACCAAAAGTTATAATGGGATGTAAGTATCTTTTTATTTTTAATTAGAGATCTTAAATTAAATTTTAAAAATATAATTATCTGATCTATTACTCAAAGTTAATTTTTTTTATTGAATTCAAATTAATTTAACATCAACCGATTCTGAACAACCAGTAAGAAAGCAAAAAATATGTACTGCGGAACACTGAACTTTGACAAATTGATTTGATAAACAAACAGGCAACAGACAACTTGTTATAACCGGTGACATTTCTCTCTTTATTTAGAAATTTCTTTTGTCCTTATTGATGTTAATTACCGGTTGTAGGTTCACCCAATAATGGAAATATCCAAGGGATTTCTATAATCTTCTTCATTCTCAGGACTTTCCCCATATAAATAGGACTAATCCACACCACCATTTTCTTCAATGCAAGTTTAATTCATTTCAATTTTAACCCCTTTAGTTCATCTAAATTACGATTATACCACTCTGGTTATGTGCATTGCCGGTCGCCGGGAAACTGAGAGCCACCTCTCTGTGCCTGCTCTCGGCGTCTCAGGTAACCAAACAAAATCAACAATAAAATAATCTATACTTACATATTTGTATATATCTATAGCGTAAATGTATTCCCCGAGAAATCACCGGAGAGGTAGTAGTGAGGAGAAGAATCGGAAGGGAAAGTTATCGGAGAAATCCATGTCGTTTCACGGACAGAGCTCGGAGAGCAGCACGGCGGAGTTGCTACGAAGACCTAGAACAGTACCGGATTTGCTCTCCGCCGGTAGAATTTCTGCCGGAAGCTCGCCGGAAGTGAAGGACAAGCTGAAGCTGACGAAGTTACTGTTGAATATTGCGATTCAGAGAAGTATCGGTCCTGTACAGGTATTGATATCGCTTGAATCGACGGTTCAGGATCTCATCGCTGCCGCACTCCGGCAATACTCGAAAGAAGGAAGGCGTCCGGTTCTTACCTCCGGCAATCCCGCCGATTACGAGCTTCATTACTCGCAGTTCAGCTTAGAAAGTAAGATTACGTGATCTCCCCGATATTCCTTTTAAATTGAGTTTCTATTTTTAAGTCCATACGAGTCTATCAAAGCGAATATGTTAAAATGACGGGACTCTACGCGTCACACCTTCTTCTCGGTCAATAAAATTTCTTAATCAAAATTGTGTAGCTGATCAGTCTATCAGAGTCAAACTTGTTATATTAATTTTAAACGGTGATTTGACACACTAAAACTCGATGCTAAGTGATGATTTTTTTCCTCTAAACAAATCCTTTTTTAGCACAATTTTTTTCATTATTTGAAAATCCTTTCGATCTTAGAAATTTTGTGAAAAAGGGGTGAGCCGTTCGATTGAATAGTCATGTTGAATCTGAACCGTCGATTTTCACGGTTTTTTTATTGGAGAACGAAAACTGATATACTTTTCGTTCCAGGTTTGAACAGGGAGGAGAAACTGATTGGATTAGGATCTAGAAACTTCTTTCTGTGCCCAAAAAGGTCAAATTCCGACGGTGCCATAACGACGTCGTCTTCTAGCTGTGCAAAGCAAGCTGAGAAAGCTACTGCTACAAAGATTTCATTGCTTTGGCTTAAATTCATGAATTTCATGCTGTGAAAAAAATTTCACATCCTAGAAATTATAGTAATTTTGGAACTGTAAGTTATTACTAGTATTGTATAGAACATATTATATTACACTTTAGATGGAAGACCTCTGCATTTAGAATAATGGTTAGCTATTAGCATTAGATTGAGAAATGCTTATAGAGAATAACATAGATGCAATGTTTATTTATGTTCCTTCTGAATGTGTTTTATATGTACAAACGTTACACATCTTGGGATATAATTTAAAACCCGAATTTGGTATTGTTGTGTACAATCTTGGGATAAAATTCAATACCTTTATCAAGAATTCGGGGAAAACACGACATAGGATTCGACTTTGATTCTTATATTTTATATTTCTTTTAGGCATGTATAGACCTGTCCAAAGGTTGGGCCGGGTCAGGGCCGGTTCGGGTGTCTTTATTTTTTTTTTCTGTTTGCCCGACCTTGACTCTATTTTTTTAAAAAAAATTCCGACACTGGCCCTGGCCCTGACCCTACGGGTCATCGGTCACCGGTCGGCCCTGACCCGTCAGAATTTTTTGGCGGGCTAGGGCCGGATCGAGGATTTTTTTTTTAAAATTGAATTTCCAAAATTGAAATTGGTATTCACCCCTACATTACCACGCAATTTTGACGTTGAAATGTATTGTATATCGTGAGATCTGACTAAAGAAAAAGAAAATTAGAAATCGATTTGGGGAAAAACACAAATTGATTGGGAAAACGGACGTTTTTCTAAAATTGGCTGCGTCAAACCGCCTTACGGCTGTTTGACGACCTTTTCTCGAAAAAATACGCAAAATAAAAAAAAATGGGTAAAACGGACATTCGAGCGCAGAGTTATGATCATTTAAAGTTTCACCAATTTACAACTACTTTCTCTCCCTACTTTATGCTTCCGTAATATTATCAGAACGACTAATAATATAAATATATAATTAATAATCAGCTACCATTTTTATCTTATTTTATGTCGAGCTCAATGTAGATTAGAGTAATACATATATTATAAAAACATGCATTATATCACTTATTAATGGCAAAAATATATATAAGTACAAAATAAATACTAATGAAGGAAAATAATATAAATTATATTAAAAAAATATGTAGGTCGGGGCCGGGTTAGACGGGTAAAATATTCTGACACTAGCCCGACCTCGACCCCGACCCCCGGTCGGGAGGCATGTATCTGATATCAAATAATAAAACACGAGTTTGATATTGTTGTGTACATCTTGGAGAAAAATTCAATACGTTTTTCAAAAAAAATGAAAAAAATTTGATATAAGATAAGACTCGGTTTTGATTATTATCTTTTTTATATTTTGTTTTTTATTAATTTCAAACTATTAGTTGATTGTAAAGAATGGATCTTGTGCTAACTCAACCTCAAAAGCTAGCTTGTAGGGTGAGATTGTCTAAGTTCATATAAGGACTTCATGTTTCCATTCCATTTCCGATGTCGGACTCTTAACACTCCCCGCAGGCCCATACCTCGTTAACGTAGCGTGAACAATATAATTTGGGGGCCCAACATCGGTGAACAAAGAATTGAAATGAGTTTGGCTCTGATACCATGTAAAGAATGGATCTTGGACCTAACTCAACCCCAAAAGCTAGCTTGTAGAGTGAAGATTGTGCATATAAGGAATATATTCCCATTCCATATTCGATGTGGGACTCGTAACATTGATTTATTCTTTTTCGGAAAACTTTTAAGTGGAGCTCGGTGTAGGGTTTGAGGAAGAGCCGCACCCTAATGTAAGCTTAGAACTTGCTTTCACGGCTCGAATTTGTGATCATACAAATATAATTTTACCATCGCTCCAAGTTCGGCTCCGCTCCATCAGTGTTTGCTCAAGTAATTATCAATACACCTTCATATGATTGACATGTAGACCTATAAGCATGAAAGATTTGGATTGCTTGCTACCTATATTTCTATTTATGATTGTATTCTTTATTAATGGTAAAGTTAAAGATTATGTTAGAGTTTCCCTAATGATTTTCTAAATTATTAGACTGCAAAATTTTCAAAAACTCCATGTATAAATATAATTCCAAAAGATAAAATATGCATAGACGGCATTGATTTTTATTTTACCAATTTATAACATTAAACCGAACCTCTTTCAGTCCCTCTAGCTGGACACTGGAATCTTGGTGTCCATTGATACCTTGCGTAAGCAAAAACAACAACAATCATAACATAATCAGTATAATTCTACAAGTGAGGTCTGAGAAAGATATAATCTATGCAGAGCATACACCTACATTGGGAGGTAGAGAGGTTGTTCTCGATAAACTCTCGGCTCAAGAAAAACATATCAAAACATATTGAAAAAAGAAATAACAGAAGTAAAGAAATCATAGCAAAGAACTATAGAAGCATGACACAACATTTTAAAAAAAAAAAACAACTACAAGAAAATAATCTTGATAATCGAAGGATAAGAAACAACATA
This sequence comes from Anisodus tanguticus, assembly GCA_034509755.1. Lineage (NCBI taxonomy): Eukaryota > Viridiplantae > Streptophyta > Magnoliopsida > Solanales > Solanaceae > Anisodus > Anisodus tanguticus. Next base: position 55,389,941 of record CM067544.1, read on the forward strand.
TACTAACAGAAATCTAAAAAAACAAAAAACTAAAACTACAGGAGATACTTTGCGTAAGCAAATGGCCGAAAGTCTTATCAAATTTAACTCGATTTGGACCCTAACAGAAAGGGAATAGAACAAAAGAATACAAAAATGCGTAAATACTTGCATGAAAGTTCAAGAAAAGCATTAGTAGCTTGGGATAATCTGTGCTTACCAAGGGCAGCAGGGGCTTAATATTATTAAATTTAGTGCTATATGCAAGTTGATTTCCAGCAGCACATTATATCTAGCAAACACAAGCAATGTGTCAAATAATTCAGTGCATTATTCGAGACTGACCTACGCAATTTTCTCCATTCACTTCATTGAAAAATTATTGACACAATCCAAATTTAAGAGGAAGAGAAAGGAAAGGCAAAAAGAAAACAAATGGCACGTATGGCCAGTTTTAGCCAAATCGATTTTACATTTTATGGATTTGTCCCTTGAATTATAATATTATCGAGTTAAAAATGGTGTGTATCATGTGAACTTGTATTCTATCTTATATAGCATTTCATGTTTCTCTTCTTCTTTTTTTATGTGAAATTTGCTTAAATATCATATGCTTTTTCGGAAACTTATCAACCTAAAAATATATTGATCTTTTTTTATTCATCTTTCGTCATGAGTGTCACATACTTTGCTTCCAGATGCCCTCGTTGTGCCATTTTTCTTTTTGTTTGAACCAAATGCTTAAAGTACTTTTGTTGTTTTTTGTACTTTGATCATCGTATTCATTTATTATTTTTTAGATAGTTTTATTCCTCTTTTATAGTATTTTTTCATGACTTTTTATACTTGTTTGAATTGCGTATGGCGAGGGTCTACCGGAAACAACATCTCTACCTCATAAGGTAGGGGTAAGATCTGCGTATATTTTACCTCTCCCCAAACTCCACTTTATGGGATTTCACTTGGTATGTTGTTGTCAAATGTTTAGTACATGATAAAAGAACTCTTTAAGGATTAGTATTTTTGTCTGGATATTAGAAAATTAAAAGTACAAAGCTTTTTTATACCTAATGAAATCATAAAACCTTCTTAAATGTTGGAATCATGTTAAACGTTCTTTATTTTCAAGAAATAGAGATAATTACTGTAGAGTATAAATTTACTATATTTTAAAATTTTGGATCCATTATACTTTTAAAGGAAATCCCTCAAAGAAGCTTATAGAGCAAATCAAGTGAAGACCAAGGTTAGGCAGATACAGGATCATGCAGTGCATTTTGTCTTATAATTAGAAATGTTGTGCCTCCTCGTGATAAATGTGGGACTATTTAATTTGGGCTTTTGAATATGTACCACAAATTTAAGAAATGAATGGATATGTTTCTTTTCTCATTTTCTGGTAGATAGTAGTAGTGGTAACGTCTGGAAAAAGCACAACTTTTTAATGTGTTGTGTATTCACCAGTGACTAGTACGTAGTAACATTTTATGAACCAAATTGGAGTGTTACATCTGTATAATCTTGAGAAATCGAGAGCATCAACCTCGTTAAAATAGGTCTACCTCGGTAGGTAAAGAGGTTGATGTCAAGCAAGCAATCCATATTATCTTAGTTGAACGAGGGCGATTATAAATCCCTCACCAAGGGTCAAAGAGTAATTTCTCGTCCCATTAGCCACTTCTTAACAGTTTTTCAAACAATTAAATAAAAAGTTTCTTGAGAGATTAATTTTACATTGGACACATACTTCTCTTTTATTCAAATATAGGACCGATAATGTGAACAAGCACACACAATCAAAGTTTATTTTTAAAATTTCAAATCTAACATTGTAAGGAGACGCAAACATCATTTGAATGACCCGGTGGTGTAAATATTTGTTTACACTGACCGTGTAAAAGTTGTCGAACTTTACAAAACTTACAGGAGCTGAAGCACTCTTTTCCATAATACTACTATGACTCAAAAGAGTTAAAAGAGTAGAGAGTGAGTCATCCTCTTTTACATTTGATCTAGGTAAGCTTTCAAAAAAGACTAATTATATAATATACAAGCTGGTTATACATGATAAAGTATAGTATGATATTGTTGGTGAAATTTCAAGCTGGAATATCTCACTCTGAAGTTAGGCATTTGAGTCTTATCCATTTTTAGAGCTCCCATAATGTAACTTATGAGAAACAAAAGTGATCATGTAGACAGGAAATGAGTCACTTGAATTCAATCAATTGGGTTCCTTGATAACATACGAATTGCCTTATACATCAACAACAACATACCCAGTGAAATCCCACAAAGTGGGGTCGAGGTACAATATGCAGACCTTACCCCTACGTTTGGAGGTAAAGATGTTGTTTCCGGTAGACCCTCGGGATAAGAACATATGAATTGCCTTATATCTCATTTAAATCCAAGCCTTCCACTTGAGCATCTAGCAGCTATTTAAGACTACAATTTTGTTCAACCATGTTAAGCCACAGTATTACATATTTTGTTGAGAAATAAATGATACACATTTACTGAAATTTGGATAATTTCTAGATTTATGCATGTCATCCTTGGGCAGGGGCCATGCTAATTCTTTCGGTGTCGTTCCAAATTTATTGGATGTCCCCAAAGGGACCCGGTTAAGCAAGACTAATTTGATTAGTTTCAAACACAAGTTTGGATTTACGCAATTGGCTATGCAATACAAAAGAGGGCCATAATAAATCAGATCCATAAACCAAGAGGCACATCGCAAACCACCGTCTCTTCCACAATGCCCCGAGAGTGAGTGAGACAGTGAATGAGTGAGAGTGTGTTTTCTAACTAACACTGCTCTTTTTTTTTAATAACCTGGTGTCGGGGCCCCTACTTGCGCGCACCTTGACTAAATCCACGGGATACCTGCTATCTCCCACCAGAACAGGTACCGAGTAACTCAATCCACCAAGGCTTGGACAAATAGGAAGAAATAACCTAGTGATATTCAATATATGTTTCTGTCAATGAGGAAATGTCACTACTACTTAGGATGTCCACTCACACCCCCCCCCCCCCCCCCCTGCTCCCTCTCAAATACTAGTAAATGCAGATATTGAAGGATGTGAATATGAGAAGAAAAAAGAAAAGCAACAAACCTGCAGCTCATTTCTTGTATACTGCCATAATTTGTTGATAAAATCAAATGAGACGATGTATTTTTCCATTTTTATCAGGGAAGTTGATGATGGAACCAGAGCCACCCCTTCTGCGCCATTTCTCTTTCAGCTGTAACTCATCCAGGGCTGACTGATCAAATTGTAGACATGGCTTCGAACCATATGAAAATACAATGAAGTAAAAGACTTTGACACACAATAGCAAGCCACAGTTGTAGTGAAAGAGTGGAAAGAGATCTCAACTTCTTCACTGCCTTAATCTTTTCGCCTTTTTTCCTCGCTGAAGACCTGAGTTTACGGACTAGCTGCACTAATTAATAAGAAAGATTGCTAAATGCTAATTATTATGCAAATAACATGTAAATTAATGGACAAAAAGTTTATGAACTCCTCATATCTTCCTTTACTATGGGAAATATGCATCAATTTGACTAAATAATTGCAACATTATGACATGCCACAGGCAATTCTGAAGCCCACATCAAAAGAATTAAGAGATTGTTACTGATTCTATCATCATCCTGAGTTCAAGAAAAGGTGCTTAGCACTTTATTCATCTCAAACTTGTGATTTTGAACACAAATGCGAGATTTTTATTTTTGAATAGGTAAGTATTTTGATGTCAAAAAGACCAGCACTAAGAAAGTGCTGTCATTACATTCAAATAAAGAGAGAAAAACAAAAGAAAGGAATCCCTCCCGCTGTCTATACAAGAGCTTCTATATGCTGTAACAAAGATTCAGCACCACTAACCAATTCCAATTTACAACAAAAAGTTAACAACATAATGCAATCAGACTTAACTTTCAAATTGGAGCTTTCTTGTCCTTCAAAACATCTTGTATTTCTCTCTTTCCAAATACACCATCTGCAGGCAGGTATGGTATCCCAAGTCTTCTTCAGGTTATTGGATAGCCTTTTTCAGTTCGAGCATGAAAGAAAATCAATTGCTGTTTTTGGCATAGCCCACTTCAATCCCAACAAACTAAAGGAACATCTGTCAAATTTGTGTAGATATAGAGCAATGTAGGAAAATATGGTTAACTGGTTCCGCCTCTATTCAGCGCATGTAGCATCTATTGACTAGTTGTATCCCTCTTATTTGTAGATTGTCTTGAGTCAAGCATGCTCCTTCAGTGACCAACCACACAAAACACATGACTTTTGTTGGTGCATTACTTTTTGATAATTGTGGTGCCCGGACTAGCTTGCGCACACCTCAATTAATTCCACGAGATATCTGCTACCTCCCACTAGCAAAAGGTACCAGGTAACTCTATCTACCCAGGCTTAGATAGATGGAAAGAAATCACCTAGTGTTTTTTTGCCTCCGCTGGGATTTGAACCTGAGAACCTCATGATTCTTAATCCACTTCACTGACCTCATGATTCTTAATCCACTTCACTGACCACTGGTCACACCCTTGGGTGCCTTTTGTTGGTGCCTTACTTTTCCATATCATCTTCCATAATGGGCCAAAAGTAACATGAGCTGACTGTGGACGAAACCACTGCCCTGCCAATCCAGATAACTGATCACTGCTGTTATTTAAACCAGAAACTGAGGGTAAATGGTTGAAAAAATCTGTGATTCTTCTAACTTCCCTGTCATTAGGATTTCTTCTGAAGAGGATGTTCCAACCATTACCCTTCCTGCTTTGAGCTAAAGTAAGTTTGGTATCTTGTGCAAGATTGTTGAGGAGAGGAAATAGATATCTAAGAGATGAATGTCCCAGCCAATTGTCATGCCAGAAATATACTTTTCTTCCATTGCCAACTCAGATTGCAGTATTCTGAGAACAGGATGGCCAAAGTGCTCTAACGTTTCTCCAAACACTCCAAGAGGTGGGGGACCCATCTTCGAAATGCATACATTCATTTGAACATACTCCATTGTGACAACCTTTCTCCATAAAGCACTATTAATTAGAATCAAGTCTCCCCCAAGATCTAACTTTCAAAAATAGAGCTCTCTTGTCCCTGAAGCATTTTTTTTCTCTTTCCAAATACACCACCATAGTAGGCAGGTATATATCCTTCTTGCATAGCAAGAGTTTCATAGCAATTTGATTGACTTCGCAAATTCTCCACCCAGACACTCGTATCTGCTTGACAGAATATATCAACAGATATATAGGAAAGAAATACAACACATGTAATATCAATATAAAGGCATGAGGTGGAGAAGCCAACATGGTTTGCTAAGCCAGTTGTAATTCTACACCCAGTTGAAAAATATAAGAACAGCACACAAAAACATTACAAACAACTAATTTTTATAGGTATTAGAGGAAGCAGTTTATTTACAAAAAAAAAAAAAAAAAGGAAGTATAAGGAAAAGCATTATATTCATATGGAAGGTCAACATGAAACAGGGGAAGCACTATCTAGACATGGAAATCAGAAGGAACGAACAAGTGTAGCCTTCTGCACCCACATCAGTTTGGTTATGACAGTTAGGCAGTTAGGCAGTTAGCTACTACTTATGAGAATCAAAGGTTATTACAGATTTTTTTCCTGATAGGTCAAAGGTGATTAGAGTTGTGTATCAAGACAGGAAAGAGAATCTCTTGAATTCAATTAAATGTGTAACTTGACAATATATTAATTGCCTTATACCCTACATAAATCCATGCTTTCAACATATACTCAAAGCTACAAATATCTTCATCCCATTAAGCCATTGTATGTGATTACTCATGAATACAATAATTCTATTATATCGATTGGCTATGCAATACAAAATGGGGGCAAGATAAAATCAGATCCAGAAACCAAGAGGCACCTTGCAAACAGCTCTCTGCCCCAACTCTGACAGGGAGGACAAGAGACAGATAGATGGAAATGTAACCCATACCAATCATTTGAGCGAGGAAGACAAAATCTCAATGAATGTGTTGTACCAGAGGAATGTACAAGGTTATTCTAAAACTAGTTTACATATATGGTTTTCACCCACTACAACACACATCACAAAAGATAGTGTTGAGGTAATGATACCTATTAGAAGAAGGCAGTCAGGCACCTTATCAGCCACAAACTTTTGCAGCAACAGTTTTAATCTCAAATAATATATTACACCTTGCAATAAAAGGCATAGAGACCAATATATACATCAATCAGACGAGGCTCTATGACGTGTCAGTGTCGCTATAACCTGAATTCTTCTCGTCAGACTCCGAACCACTGTCAAAATTGATACATTGGGTTTCTAGGGATCCATCTGAGTGGCCACCTGCTATAAGGAGATCCTTCAAATCATCAAGAATAAAGGGCTCCACCACCTCCCAAAAGAAGGTAGCATTGTCCCCAAGAAAACCTATCCAAAAGACCCTTCCCCTCTTTTTTACTCGACAGTTCAATGATTTGACTTTCAGTGCTTTAACAATACTCACAACACCCTCTGGACTTCCCTTTACTCTAAATAGAATATCACCAGATGATGTCCGGTAACCACCGTACATATACCAATAAGCAAGAACACAAGGCGACAACCATCTATGTATAAGTTTCGGTATACAAGGACGTCCATTGGGCCAGAACTGATCAGCATAGAAAGTAAAATAAGACTGTGAAATGGTAGTAAAAGAACTAGGAATGTCATCATGAGAGCCTAACCATTCATGAAATTTATCATGTATGTGTCCCTTTAAAATGGAATGGATCCTCGACTCTTCATTAAACTCAAAATGTATTGCATGTGATCTCCTCTTTCCATCTGATCTAATAATTTGCAAACCCCCGAGAACCAACCCCATTAAAACTTCTCGTTGTTCTGGTGTGAGCTTTGGCCTAATAGGTTCTTCAACTACTTTCTCCCGCAAGCTTAGAACATAGTCAAGTCTTTCCATCAACGAAGATTCAATCTCAATGTCGTATTTCTTTTGGCGCATCAAATTGTACATCTTTTCTGCCTTCACATATTCTCCAGAGGTCAGATAGCCTCTCAAAATACTGTTGCAAGAATGAGAATTAACACCAATTACCACATCACCGCGCATTTCGTTGAAGATTTCTTCGGCCAGATTTAGATTACCAGTATGCACTAACGAATCCAAATAAATGTTGAAAATCGTTAAATTAGGATGGCAGACTTCACGGTACCGGAGAAATGTAGATTCCAGTTTCTCATGTAAACCTAAAACGAAATACATCCCCATCAAATCGATGAATGATGGGATCAGCTGTTTCATACCACTGTTTATGAACTCAGACATGATAGAATCTGCAATGCCTAGTTTTTGAGATTTAGACAACACTTGTATTATTTTGTGGTATGCTGCAACAGAAGTGGACCCCAGTTGTTCCTGCATCTTCCTAAATACTTCCAAAGATTTTGTAGGTTTTCCGATCTTTGCGTAGACTTCCATTTGATAGACAAAAGCTTGAGAAGGAGGACTGTGATTGATGGAGAGGAGTTTTGACCAAGTTTTTTCTGCTTCCTCCACGTTCCCGTCCTTTGAGCAAGCTCTTAAAACCGACACAAGTACCTCTTTGCTCTCTTTAATTCCTCTTGATCGCATCTCTGCTCTTAGTGCAGAAATTCTTTCCATATCCACCACATCTTGATAACTGTGAAGCCATATAAGACCGCCGAAAATATCTTTGTGTATTAACAATCCAGAGGAAGTCAAGTTTTGATATATAAATTCAGCCTGTTTCAGAAAATGTTTACTAGAGCCCTGTGTTTTCCCCAGAAGAGCTTTAAATAGAGAATTGTGTAAGTTAAGCCGAGGCTTATAACCTCCCAAGTGCACCATGCGATTGTAGATGCTACAGGCTTCATCTAACACTGATGGTCCAGGTGAACTAAGATAGGCGACGATGAGAATATGGAATGTAGATTCACAAGGCACTCGTCCCTGATCAATTATGTCATCAAAAATCTCCCGGCACTTCAAGTGTTTTCGTTCCTTACCCAAGTAATCTGCAAGCTTCGTAGCTAGAGCGAAATCAAATCGAAACCAATGTTGCTGCATCATCCATTTGTAAACCTGTTTTGTGTAACAGAAACTTTTAGATCTTTGTGATTTAGAGTTTAGACCCTGTAATTCTAATACATAATAAAGAGTAATCAGAACCCTTACGTGTTAGATATCCGACAAACGGAAAAATAAGCAGTTTAATAAAGCGGAGGCAATTAAGGGTGTGTTCGGTACGAAGGAAAATGTTTCCGAAAATGTTTTTCAGCAAAATAAGCGGGTTTCTTACTTATTTTCTTGTGTTCGGTACCTCAGCAAAAAAATTTTATCCTAGAAGCATTTATATATAATATAGACAAATACTATGGGAGGTGGGGTGGGGGTGAAGCTGAGGTGTGTTGGACGGTTAGGAGGACACGATTAATGTGGATAGCTACTTGTGGAGTTTGTTTTCCCTACTTCCACTAGGACACTATTTTCCTCATGTTTAAGGAACTTATTTTCCTAGAGAAAATGTTTATGGGAAATTTGAAAAATGTTTTCCTCCATACCGAACACACCCTGAACGTAAAAGCTTTAGATTTCAATTTGAGGAAGAAAGAAAATTGTTGATAGCTACTCTTCCTCATATCGTTCCGAAAGAAAAACTCAGGCACCATGGATACACATGTAGATATGTTGCTACCACCAATAGACAGGATATACATGTAGATAAGAAGTGTTCAACTTTGCAAAACTACATTAAAGAAGTCCTCTTGAAATGTTGTATTAGTATGAAGCGTTTGAACAACCAAAACAACCACATATCAACTTCACAAAGATCCAATTTGAATACAAACCACCACATCTTAACAAGCATTGTATCTTATCAGGAAAAAAATTAAACAAGAAGAGAGAAAGAAATTGCAATAACAATTTACTTCCACATAATAGCTAGCCACTAATGATCAATCCAAATACTTGTACCAACATAACCAAAAAAACATAAAAGTTATCAACTTTATTTGTAAACTAAAGGAAATGAACACATTAGTACCCTAAAAGCAGCTTCATTTTCGCGAATACGCATAGAGTGAAGAGCAATATAAGTCCCATCTTGTTGCCTAAGCCACTTCCTCTGTGCATTAAGAATCCTCACCATAGTGGGTGTCTTATGTGCAGGAAGTTCTTTACAAATCCAAGCTATTCTTGCTCTACGCCATTGGTCAGGAATGTCTTCTAGTTCACTCACTTCAATAGCTGGGGTTTCAAACTTCTTCATCTCCGTAGAGTCAAAATTGAAACTTTGGGGGTCCCATTTGTCAGAATTGGAAACAAGTTGTTGGGCTGAAGTGGAAGATAAAGAAAATGAAAGGGGTTTTGAGGGTAGGAGGTGGCGGTGGTAAGTGAGGGTTGTAGCCATGGCCATAAGGGAAGTATTGTATAACAGAGGAATGGACATTGACGCTTCTTGGAGTTTTTAATTATTGTACAAGTATTTACTATATATATATATATATATATATAGTAATACTCACATGTAAATTTAATCCTTTTATATAGATGAATATCATCGAGAACAAAAATATTGTTAAAAACAGTAAAAAAGAGGAATATGATATACCTCAACATCTAGATCTACTTAATAAGTGGACTATTCCAAAAATTCAACCCAGGTTGATAAACCAAATGGATACTTTTGAAAAATTAGGATTAAAACAAGTGGTTAAAACAACGGAAGAGACCATCACTGTAGATAGCGATCATGCTACCTTTAAATTATTAAATGACAGTGATATTGCCTCTTATAGGAAAACCCATCGTTTCATGCATATTGGTCTTATACAGGTTGCTTTTAAGCCACTTACTTTAAGAGGCTTACCTGAAAGTTTTATAGTTATTTTAAGAGACGGCAGAAACCAGAACTGGAAGAAGTCCCTAATAGGGACAGTACAGACTAGTCAGGCTTATGGTCCGGTCTATTTTAATGCTTATCCTAACCTGCAAATATCTCTGCAGGATGAAAACTCTTTAAATGCTTTAAATTTAAGCATTAAGCTTCATGGTTATGATTATATGCCTGGTACTAAAGTCATATGTATCTGTTACAGGATTTATTTTAAACCATTATATACCATGAATCCTATGTGTAAGATTATGGATTTCAAAAATGAGACTATTTTAATAGAAACTAATTTTGGTAAATCCAAGATTACGACCATAAGACCTATTAAATGGGATGAAATTGATTTTCCTACTGAATGGGTCATAGAGGGAGCGGCTCGCCCCAGAATAATTGTAATACTTATATTGCTCATATTGACCAGACCCCTGATGGAACTGTCAAGTTAAAATTTTCTAAGCCTGCTTACTTGACAAATGATTTGGGTTCCAGATCTGATATTTATAATCGATCTTATATTTCTCCTGCTATTATATTGTTGAAACACCCTCACGAGTTTCTAGCTCTCGTATTCCGGATTTTATAAATCCTCCTGTGACTGAAAATAACAGAGTCGACAGAATTATAATTGGTAATGATAATATTGTTAGAGGTGTTAGAGAAGACCCAGAAATAACTGAGTCTGATATGGATTATCCTAGTATTTAATGGATAATACAAAAAAGATTGATTTTAGTCGGGGATCACCCGCAAGAAAAATGATAAGTGATGATTTTAATAAACCCAGATGGGAACTTTTCAAAAATTGGTTTTTAGAAACTTTTGATGGCAGTAAACGTACTGCCTTACAAGAGGAATTTTATAAAGACATTTCTCACGCCAACAAAATTATATCTTTTGTTCCTTGGTTCATGACTAAGTATGTAGGAGATTATATCTCTGTCCTGGAGAGAGAATACAAACTCTCCAACGGAGGAATTGCTCATGGTATTTTCCATCCCCAGATGATAAAACTCTTGATTTTTTCGCATTTTCAAAAAAAATAATTTACTTTCCTTACTACGGGCATATTAATACCATGCGCAAGCAAAATAATTATACCAATGTTTATATTAATGTCTTGGGGGAACATGTTACCCTTTTACATAATAGAATTGATAAACTAACTTCTGAGGTCATGAAGGCCATTCCTGCTATTACAGGTTCTTCTCAGCAGCTTAATATTGCTACTCCTAGTGTTCAGCCTCCTCCGGAGATAAAAGACTTTAAGCTGAGGGCTTATTCGGAGTTGGAAAAACTATTAGATGATAAGTTTAAGGGATTAAAGATCAACCCTTTGACTAAAGACTATGAGTTAGACCTCTCTAGTAAAGATTATAAAGAAAAGATGTCTGGCGAAGTTAATAGACTTGAAAAATGGGCAAGAAAACCAGTACAAAGAATGTACTATTACCCTAGGCCCACTCCCCAAGATGTTCTGTTTGAGGAACAAGATATTGTTGATAATAACAGCTATAGTGGGAAAAACATCTATGAGTGGAATATTGACGGTTATACTGAAAGACAGATTTATACAGCTGTCCATAGAATGCTTATGTATAGTACCATTTGCAAAGCAAATAATAATGCCGATAAGACTGTGGCAGAAATGGTTATATCATGTTTCACAGGCCACTTGAAAGGATGGTGGGATCATTATCTAACACCAGGACAACGAAATAATATCATTGGAGCTGTTAAAACAGAACCAGGAGTTGAAGACCCTGTTCCTAATGCTGTTTATACCTTAGGAATTAACATTATAGAACACTTTATTGGTAGGTGGTCCGATGATTCTGAGAATATCAGGACGTTACTCCAGAACCTGAGATGTAAAGCCCTCACTTCTTTTAGATGGTATAAGGACGTTTTCCTTAGTAGCGTAATGGAGCTACCTGAATGTAATAGCTCACACTGGAAATCAAAGTTCATAGATGGTTTACCAGCACTATTCGCAGAAAGAGTTAGGAAAACTCCGAGAAAAGGAGGTCTCACCATTAATTATGAGATCTGCACTTATGGCAACCTTATAGGAACATGTATCCAGGAAGGGTTAGCTTTATGTAATGAGATTAAGCTGAACCAACAGATTAAAAGCCAGAACCTCAATGAAAGACAACAGTTAGGAGAGTTCTGTGGTCAATTTGGAATGGACATACCCAAGAACAAGGATTCTTTGTCTCATAAACGCAGAGCAAAAAACCAGGAAAGCTTTCAAAAATGGAAAGCTAAACGGCTTGAGAAACGCCTGGAAAAAAGGGGGAGGAGAAAGAAAGAATTCAGAAAGCGCAGGGATTTCATAAAATCCAAAAACCCCAAAGCTTGTTGGAAATGTGGCAGGACAGGCCACTATTATAAAGATTGCAAGGTTAAGGAAAAAATTAAGGCCCTTAACATCGGAGATGATCTTAAAGAATCATTGTCCAAATTATTACTCAACTCTGAGACAGAAGACTCAGATTACGAAACCGAGAAAGATTCCTCGGATGAAGGGATTCAAGTTCTTGATAAAGAAGATTATATTATTTCAGAAGATGAATGTCAACCTTGTCAAATAGGACAACCATGTTCTAGTAAGGGAAAGGAAGACGATGAGTTTTATAATATTTTTGCTCAGTTCTAGGATATGAACATTAATGTCCTGAAAAATGATAACTTGATAGAATTACTAAGAATGATCAAAGACCCAACTATAAGGTCTCAAATCATAGATCAAATCCAGCAGACTCCTGAACCTTCACAAAGAAGAAAGGCCATAGAAAAATCTAGTGCCTATTCTATGTCTGAGCTTAAGAAACAGATGAAGGAAAAACAGGGTATAACCAGCACTCCAAAAGATTTGGAGAAAGAGGTTAATAACCTCAAACAAGAAATTCCGGAATTAAAAAGAAGCAATATAATCCTTGATGCCAGAATTACAAAGAAGCAATATAATCCTTGATGCCAGAATTACAAAGATCGAAGGAAAAGGAAAAGAAAGGATTATAGAATCAACAGCCTCGGTGGATGATATTCGGATTTTGAAAATTTGCTTATTACAGGAGCCACTGACGAATCAGGGAATTTCCTCCAAACTCTGGAACTTATTACTTCCCAAAAGTTTAATGTTAATATCAGTCTTTTAATTGATTATAATTTCAAAAAAGATTTTATTGCTCTTGTCGATAGCGGGGCAGATGTTAATTGTATACAGGAAGGTCTGATTCCTTCTACCTATTTTCATAAAAACAACCCACAGTGTCCATTCTGCTAATGGACAAAAATTACAAATTACTTATAAATTACCAAAAGCTTATATTTGCCATAATAATACTTGTATAGCTGAAAGTTTTATTTTGGTAAAAGACATTTCAACCAAATTATTTTGGGCACTCATTTTATACAAAAACTCTTTCCTATTACAAAAATAGATAAAAAAAAGGTATAGTAGGTACTTTTAATGAAAAACCTATTATTTTTCAGTTCATAACTGAACCTTTTTCTCGAATCTTAAATGAGATTAAAGATCGCTTGGTTCATAAACACCAGCAAATAAGTTTTCTGAAAAAAGAAATTTATATTTCAAATATTGAGGAGCTTCTAGCAAATCCTAAGCTTCAACAAAAAATCAATTTTATACAAAACCAGTTTTTTATACAGGTTTGCAGTGATCTTCCGAATGCTTTCTGGGATAGGAAGAAACATATTGTTTCTCTTCCTTACGAGGATGATTTTAAAGAGGGTAATATCCCTACAAAGGCCATGCCTTGCCAAATGAATTATGAATATGGCCTCAGCTCATACGGAAGAAGAAGATGTCCAGGACTCACAGGACCCATACGATGCGGATTTTGATATCCAAGAAAACCTAGCTCTGATACCAAAACGAGCAGTGGATCACACAGAGAAGCACTATTTAGGCATGATTTACGGGTATGTAACAGTCCTGTCAGGGCCGTCTTCACTCAGAACATATCCAAAACACCCTAACGCCACCCTGGCTAAGCGGGATACAATAGAATCATCAGTATGAGCTTCAGACATTCCGCCTGGACTGTTCTCTGCCCAACCTTAGTTTCCTCTCACATGAATCATTTGCTAATTACAACATTTATTCCATGATTCCAAGTAGATTAGTATAACATAGGTTCAACACTTAAGGAATTAGCCGATCATGGGCTAATCCTGAATATAATACTATGAAAATAAAATAAAATAAAATACAAAAATTTAAATTTACCTAAGTAGTGGCGGTTGTGCTCAGTGCCGGAGGAGATGTATCTCATGAACAATTAAGTAATAGAACGATTAGTTAATTATAGTAAATTTATAAATATTCACAAGTAAGACGATAGAAAAAACACAATTCATTAAATTTTGATGTACTTACTCAAATATCGTAGGACATCAAATAAGAATTTATTAATAATTGAAGAACAAAAAATGTTATAAACGAATTGCTTCTTATAGACTTATTTTTTTTAAGAGAACGGTCGAAATTTATATGCAACTTTGTGAAATTTTCTAGATTTATCCTTCATTAATAGTAAAGGTCAAATATTGATCCGAATATGTTCTTATTTGCTAACCCGGATGTTTATAAAAAACAATCTCTTTTATCTATCAAGGTAGATGTGAGGACTACGTACACTCTATCATTCTCAAATTTTATTATGCGTGATTTCACTGGGTATATTGTTATTGTTATTTTCCGTATGTTCTTATTTACTAACGATGGAAGGTTTGTAATGCTTTGAACATTTTTACAAGAGAGAGCTATCAACTTTTTTTTCTTAAACTATGTTAAATAAATCAAATTTGTCAATGAACTTTACGAAATTGTGTAGATTTTATTTTTTCATTTACTACAAATACTGCTCTATATCAATCATTACCATTTACTATCGATACTGCTCTATATCAATCACTATCATCACAATTGACCCTCCCCATTCTAAAAAAACTACACTTGAAGATCATTGTTCCTGGATCTACCACCACCACTTCAATCCAATGACACTCAGTAAAATAATTTCTCTGACACATTTATTTTTATCACTTTAACCCATCACTATTTTACCTATGGCGTAAGACCACAACATTCAACCACTGTAACTTTACCTTAACTACCAAAATATTGCTGCAAATAATTTACAAGCTAAAAATTATGTACCTAGATTTGTTTTAGCATTAGGAGAGTTGATGGTAACTCTAGCATTGCTAATGATGATATGAAAAGATTGACATGATAATGTTAATGGAGTTTGGATCAAAGTTTAACTTAGCAGCGTAATTGTTTATTATTTGAATTTCATTTGGGATGATTAATTATTCGAACTTGAAGATAGAGACATTATCTTTGGAAATTAAGTGTTGAAAAAGACAATGTTGTAGCCTAAAGTTAGTGCAATTTTTGACTATTTTATCTTTTTAATAAGTATTGATATTTCATAAATTTTATAACATTCTTTTGTCTCTCTCCTTCTCTACCCTATTCAAATTTAAGATAGAAGTGTGAAGTTCTAACTATTATAATTCAACTCAGTAGATTATTATTAATTTGAAGTTTGAACCATTATATCTCAATTTTAGATCATTGATTTGAAGTTTGAAACTACAGCATCTAAATTTCAGATCATTAATATAAAATGTGAACTGATGTAACCAAATTTCAGGTTACTAGCCTTAAATTTGAAGTCTTTGCATTCATGACTTTACTTTTTCTTCATGGATTATGTTTGACTTGTTTTAGCTATTAAGTTTTGTTGAGGCATAAGAATATGCATTCAATATCACGAAGTTTTACTTATGAAATTTGAAACTTTATTCGTTAGAAAGCTTTTAACTCATAGCTGACACCACTTACGAAATCCATAATTGTTGATGATTTCTTTTTTTAATTTTTTTGTAGCATGAAAAAAATATGAAATCCATAATTGTTGATGATTTCTTTTTTTAATTTTTTTGTAGCATGAAAAAAATAATTTATCAAATATTAAAATGCTCGTGCAATTAATGCCTGATGATTCTAACCTTTCAATTTCTAGATCACGTTTTAAATAGTTATTGACTTTTGAAGTTTGCATTCAATTAACAAGTTTAATTGTGATGATCTTAAAATGCATGCCACAAAAATAGGGATGACAACGGATCGGATCTGGACCGGATCCTACTAAATTCAGATCCAGATCCGTTTTTTCATACCTGAATCCAGATCCGGATCCAGATCCATCGGGTCCATAAAAATGAGATCCAAATTCGGATCCATCGGATTCACCGGGTCCACGGATCGGATCTGGATCCACATATAAAAAAATTTGATTTGCTAAGAATGTAACCTTGCTAAGAATTATTTTTTTGAACTGACAAACGATTTTTACTTAGCTAACAGTTTACTGTGTTTCAATTTTGAAATGTTCATATGAGATATTTTGTTCGTTGTCTCGTTTTGATTGTGAGCTATTAATTGAAAATGTTGGACAATGACAATAATTGTGAAAAATGCCGACTAGTATTTCCACAATGCAGAACTTGCATGTACTTGGAATCTTCACAAATGAAGTGAATATAATTTTAACTACCTACTTGTTTATGGAGATGTTAGTCATTCACTAATATAACATTGATTTTATTATCGAAGTTACCTCTTTTTTTTTTGAGTTAACGCGGGGATAAATTAAACTTGTTTTGAGAATTAAACTTGCAATGATGTGCTTAAAAATTTTAAGAAAATATTTATAAAATTACATTCTAGGTTATGAATATATTTAATAAAAAACGGATCCACTGGTCGGATCTGGACCGGATACGGATCTCAAATACAAGATCCAGATCCAGATCCGATCCGTCAAAAACGGATCCGAGTCCGTTCCGGATCCATCGGGTCCAAATTTTGAAGATCCATATCCTATAAAACGGATCTGAATACATCGAATCCGGACCGAGTCCAGATCCACTGCCATCTCTACACAAAAGTGGCTACCTGAAATAAATAACACCGAAAATTGCCGATAAAAAGTTCAACCATAATGAGATATTGGGCTACCTCAAACAAGGCCCATCAGGTTTCCTTATTGTCAAATTGGGAACCCATAAACCCTATTTTTTCCCTATATAAACCCTTTCTTCTTCCGCCCTGTTCAGTATTTGCTCTTTTTTGTCTCTCCTTCTTCATCCCCATTAATTCTGAGCTTTCAACAACAATTCATCTATGGAGTTTTGGGGTATGTTTGAAAATTCAGTTTCTTGTTGTTTTATTTCTATGTGTTTCTTATTCTTTATTTGATAAAAAGTAATAAATTGTGCTTTTTTTTTCTTATGTTAGTTTCTTTTAGAGTTCTGGGGTATGTTTGAAATTCAAAGTTCTTGTTTTATTTCTATGTTTTTCTTATTCTTTATTGTTAATTATTTGAAAGGGAACTAATAAAGTTTTGAGCTTTTTTGTTTTCTTCAATCTTATATTGTGTTCTGGTGTGATGTGTTTAATTTTAGTGTTAAAATTGTATAATTTTTGTAGGGTTATGTGTAAAGCTATAATATTTATTAGGTTTTAGTATTATTCTTTCAAAAAGGTTTAATCTTGATGAAATTTAATGGCCCAAATTTTGATAAGATAAAAGAAATAACGTGCAAGCTTTGAAATAAGGATGATATTACATCACCTTTTAGTATTTGCAAGTTACTATATGCTTTGTCTATCAATTAAAAGGTGTTCTGCATAATGTAGTTAAGATTTTTTTTTGTTTTTATGTGGTTCTCTTGTTTTATTTAAGCTATAATTTTTTCGGTTCGTAGAGATTCTTTGTTTTCTTCTTATGTTAGTTTCTCTCAGAGTTTTGGGTTATGATTGAAATTCAATTTATGTATTTTTATTGTTCCCTTGTTTTATTTGCCTGTTTTCCTTCTTTTTTATTGGTAATTATTTGAAAATAAAGTAAAAGCTATAATATTTGCCAGGTTTTATTGTTATTCATTCAAAAGGTTAATTACCCAAATATAATATATTTGTCTTTTAGATATTTTACTACAACAATATACCCAGTATAATTCCACAAATTTATACCGTCTGTGGTAATCGAACTGCTGTGCTTATTTCTGCAAACTTGCACCTTAATATGTTTGTGGTGAATTGTTTCCGTGATGCAGAAATTAAATTCTGACACCGTATTTTAAACTACGTGTAGGTGTTGAAGTGAAAGCCGGAGAATCTCTAAAGGTCAGGCCTGAGCTTTTTAAGCTCATTCATGTTTCCCAGGTTAGCTTTCTTTTTCTTTGGCTTTTAACATTTTTGGCCATTCGGCCTCTAGCAAGTATACAAAAAATCATACATTAATATTGTATAAAATATGTATATATGGAAAAAAATATGTATATTTTTCTATATTATAAAGATCGGGTACAAAGGAAGAAAAAGGTCCAGCTAGTTGATAGCTAATAGTGGATAGGTTTTTATACTCGTATGGAACTTTTTTAATGTTGTTATTAGTAGTAGTAGTATTATTTATATACTCCCTCACTTTCATAATAAGTGGTGTTTTTAGCTTAGGCATACCCCTTAATAAATTGTTCACTCCTAGAAAATTATGTGCATGTTTACCAACTTACTCTAATTAATGCCTAGAAAAGAAAAGTTACTTGATGATTGTTGATTATATAAATAAGGGTAATCTTGGAAGAATAAGGTCAATTTCTTCTTGAAATCGTAAAACACCACTTATTTTGAAACAAAATGAAAAGCCTAAAACATCACTTATTATGGAACGGAAGGAGTATATTTCTATTGTGTTTTCACTTATATTTTATTAATATTATGATGATATGATATGAGCTTAAACGAAAAAATGACCTGTTTGGGATTGAGGCATTGTTGTTGTATTGTAATTAATATACAATAATATACATTTGGTGGTTAATTATTTTGGTTAGCGGCTATGTAATGTAAAAATCCCTTTTCTTTTGTCTTTGTATTAATTCTCATGCTAGCATAACGTGTCTCAAGTAAATGGCTATTAGGGCATTTTTGAATGTTGAAATCTTGATTTTGTAGGCTGCAATAGGTGAAGTGAAGGATGCCAAAGAAGCCAAAAATGTTCCACTACGCCTAACTGTTGGAGAAAACAGTTACGTCATCGGAACTCTTTCGGCCGGGGATAGACCTCAGTTGATGTTTGACTTGGTCTTTGAAAAGGAGTTTGAACTTTCACATGGCTGGAAAAATGGGAGCGTGCACTTCATTGGATACACAGCTGACGACCCAAGTGTTGATGATGAAATAGACTCTGGAGACGATGAGTTTGAGGATGAAGAGAATGTTTTAGCTGCACTAAATGGGAAAGTTGAGGAGAGAAAGGCTGATGTAAAGCCTGTTGAGAAAAATGCTAAGGTAGCGAAACCAAAGAAAGAAGCCGAGTCTGATGATGAAGACGATAGTGAAGATGACTCTGATGATGAAGACGATAGTGAAGATGACTCTGATGATGTGCCTCTAGGCATGGTATGATTCGTAAAGACTTTTGTGATGCTTAATGTGCATTTTTTTTTATCTTTTTACAGGAGGAAAAATGTTTTACCTTTCTTATTGAACATTTTCCCTTTGGATTTACTAGGATGGTCCAGAAGGAATGGATTTTTCTGATGATTGTGAGGATGATGATGATTCGGAGGAAGATGATGATTCAGAAGAAGAGACACCAAAAAAGGTACCATCTTTGTCCCAAAAATAATGACATCTATATTTTGTAACAATTTAACCCTAAACTTCCTATTTTACCCTTAATGAGAGGGTTTATAACCATTGAAATATTAATGACTTATTTTAGAACACAAGTTTCAAAAGTTTTCCTTTCATTCTTACTCTCCGTGCCGAGTCAGTCAAAAACCTTCACATAAATTTGGGATAGAGCTGTACTAAAATTTTGGATCTTTATGTTCATGTTCAATTTTTTCGTACTTGTGAGTGGATCCATTTGGTTTTAATTTCTGTAGTGTTTTGTCTAATTGAGTGTTTTATGATGAAGGTTGAGCAGAAGAAGAGACCAGCTCCATCTCCTAAAGTAGCCCCTGGTTCTGGCAAAAAAGCAAAACAAGCTACACCCGACAAGTCAGGTTCGATATATTTTTTGTCCATTTCTTTGATGTTTGCATGATGCCTATTGTTGTTTACTGTCGACCATAGAATTACAAAAGAATAACTATATGGTGAATGTTAATATATGAGCGTGGTTCCATTGACCATTTTCTTTTGTTTGCAGGCGGTAAGAAAGGTCCAGCAGCACCTTTTGCTAAGCAAAATGGTAAACCTGCAGCCAATGGTAACAACAACAAATCGAAAGCTCAGTCCCCGAAATCTAGTGGCAAGTTTTCTGGCAACAAATCTAATAACAAGTATGTACAAACTCCACGAATCGCGTTACCATTTCCCGCACCCTTCTCTGCAAATGGCTAATTTTGATTGATAATATTTGTATTGCAGGAACTTTAGTGGCCAAAAGAATTTTAAGGGCAAGTATGGAAAGAAGTAGAATGCCTGAAAGACTATCAATGTTGGACAAGACAAGGATATCATACAGTGAAGTGAAGTCTTTTTGAAGAGCAAAAAAATTTTATTTTTATTTATTTATGGGGGTAATAGATGTTATGTGCTTTTAGCTATTTTCTTAGTATGCAGTAGGTCTATTTTTGGTGAATGTTTTCCTCACCAGAAAGTTTTGTCGGTATATTCATTTTTGGAACACCTTTGGTTAATATATTTCTGCAATCTTATATGGTATTCGTCTGCTTAGTTAAATGTTTAATTGCAGCTTAGTCCATTTGACTTCTGCAAAGCTTTACCTTAATTTAGCAGATTGCACATGCTATGGTTTAACTGCAGTCATCTGAAAAAAATGCTCAGTTTCTAAAATTTGTTGGTTGGAGATATTGTTCAAAGCTTTGAAAATCTTTATTGACTTCGCACCACAGAATTGAAGTATTGTTATTGACTAATGAATAGAGATGATGTGAAAGTCGGCCCCTCGGGCTCTTACGATTTGAATAGAAGAAAGTGTTTTTTGGATCTCTTACATATTTTTTTAAATATAAAAATGAATCTCTTGTAAAATTGTAAACTGCTAAAAAATCTTTTCTCGTTCTTGAGGCTCGTCTGCGAGCCCCAACGTTTGAAGTTGTACAAATGCTCCCTGAACTTTTGGAAGTAAAATGCATGCTTACATAATTTGGAGGCCAGACCAGACAGCCCGAAAGAAACACAAAATTATACTATTGGACGTTTATATATTTAGTCTTTTAAGATTACATTAACAAAAAGTGAAATCATCACTTTGCCCAAAAAAAAAATAAAAAGTAAGGTAAATGATTTTTATTTTTCTAAAAGTGTTATATATTATGAATAGACTTGTCAGGATAGCCGATATTTGAAAATGAATGGTAGTAAGGGAAACCATCTTGGATACAAAAAGATGATGCATTTGAAAAATCAACATATTAGGATATCATCTGGCCATAAATTTATCTTATTACTTCATAATTTTGATATAGAAATTTGTTTCTATTCCCATCTGTTTCACTTTTTGACTTGATGTTTAACTTACACCTAGTGAATTCAATTTTCCTTGAGGTTTCTTTTTAAAGCTCATTCTCAAGTGGCTAACATTTGCTTGTCCCGATACTCTTTTTAATTACATCGTCTTACTTGATCTTTGACCGTCTTAGATTGAAAAACAAGTTCGAAAAGTATTAGAAGTGAAATAAAGATTCTCACACAAATTTAAGCGACTTCTCCCCAATTGAAATTTACCACGAACCAAATGCTCTTCATCAAGAGGTGAATGAGGATATAGGTAGACTATCTAAGATATTGAGAGAGCTCCAAGAAAAGGGAACTACTCTTAGAGAAATTTTAGAGGTGAAAGATGAAACTAAACTTTTCCTAAAAAGGTAGTAAGACCGTAATGATAGGCTCAACTTCAACCAAATATTGTTCAAACGCCTACACACAGCACAGCCCCTGCTGCTCGTCAGCACATGCCAAAATCAAGTCAATGAAATGCTAACAACATCCAGATTCTCCTCCAGTAAAGTTACAAACTAGGCATCGGGAACCTTAACTAGTCTCATACAAGTTCACCACCATACATAATAGCAAACATAAGTTAATGCAAAACCAGCAGCACCCTATATTCTGAAGTCGCATTACCCTAAAAAAGACAAGAAATAAGAATTTGAACGTTGTAGTCTCAAGCTGCAGAGGACCCCTCGAACGTTCTTCTCTCGTCCCTGCATATGTCTGTCAAACCAAACCTGTTGGCATATATCATCTGACTTGGCTCCACAACGTGTACACATTTCACAGTAAGCTGTAATTAAAATCAAAATCTGGGTCCTTGCATGCAGGGAAACCTGGACCTGCAAAACTAACCGTAGGACCAACTTCGATGATAAAAATGAAAGTGAAAGCCAAAGAACAGTTTGAAAGTTACTAGCCTGGATGAGCTCTGGTCATAAGAAACATGACAGCACAAACAAGCACACAATGCATTTGCAATAGATCATTCAAGTATAAAAATGATGCATATTATCGTTGCAAGACGGCATCTCTTACATAGCCCCTAAAATACAAGGCCGTAAAGAGGACACTTAATCTGGACAACCTAGAAGAACTACTGGATGACCAAGAAATGTGTGAAACTGAAATGTTAATAAAACAATATAATTTAATTATTCTTTTTTACATAATCTCATCCTACTTAACAATAATTGAAAAGTCTATGCAATGGAAAGCCAAATAACAGAAACATTACAGGGCAATGCTTTTTGGAAAAGCAACACTTCATGAGTCGCTTGAAAAGGTCAATCAAGGATAACGTTGAGGAATTTCACTTCATAACAATAGAATGTCAAGAGAAATGTTGATACCCTATAAAAATATTTTGTTTCTACACTCGACAAAATATTCAAAATTGTAAAACCAAGTGAAATGACACAAATATTTAGGGTCCATTTGGATTTTTGAAGTTGAAGTTATGTTCCAATAGTTGTAGTGTTTTGGAAAAACGTTTTGTGAAAGTTGAACACTGCAGGGTGGAAGATGAAGTCTGAAAAGTTTCACTTGAAATATATGTTCAAACCCCTATTTCAACTTGAAATAACAATTTCACTTGAAGTTCAAACTCTAAACCTAAAACTTCACAAACAAACTGTAAGTGGAAGTGAAAAGAGACACAAACACGACTTGTCACGTAAGAAAAGGGGGCAAGGTATAATTTCAGAAGACATATGACGCTTGACAATAAGCATTACAGGACTGGAAATAAGAAGGTTTTAGACTGAAGTTCCGTCAATCAGAAGAAAAAATAAGGGAAACAATGGCTAACAGAATCTGGAAACAGGAACTGGAAGAAAGTTTCAAAGGATAGATGTGAGTAAACAATGAATGATGGACAGAAAAACATATCAAAAGCCCGAACACCATAAAAAAGGATGGAAAACTTTTCAGATTGCTTATCAAAGAATTCAAAACTTGTACCCCTGCAAGTGGAAACTGGGCATTAAACTATATTTCATGACAGGTGGCCCTTTCAGAAGACAATACTTTAGGACAGAACAAAAGCATCAATAATCATAAGGGATAAGGACACAAACCACTGCACAATGTTTTCATTAATATCCATATGCACTTTGTTGTCATTGCTGATTATAGTACTGATCTTGGTTTTGAGCATATCCATTCTTGTCGTTGTCATTAACCCTGTTAGCAAGTTCTGCCTGTTCTTTTTCCCGGTTCCACTGCTCCATTCTTGCACGCCTCTCTTCGCTGCCATCCCTAACTGGACTCCGGTCTCTCCTGCCACCAGGACTCCTGCTCCTACCCCTCCTATGGCCAGGGCTTGTACTTCGGTTCCTCCTGCCCCGACTTTCATAATAATGATCCCTTTCATCGTACTTCCTACTATGACTCCTGCGAGAGCGCTCTTCATAGCTCCTGCTTCTGCTATGGCTTCTCCTATACTTTCCAAACAACTGACGTCGCAATTCCCTAAATAGTCAGCATAAAAGACAAGTCAGTTACAACTGAATTTCTAAGACTACTGTTTAAAGTTGAATGTAGTTTTTTTATTTTTACATAGAATGACAATAACCTGCTGATCTTTTTGAGGTGCATAAAGTTGCAATATCCACCGCGGTTGCAGATATTTTCCTCATACTGTCGACAAGTGGCTTCACGAAAATCAGTCACAGGAGAGAAATCAACAATGATGGGCCTTCCTGCATAGTTTATTACCAAAGGGAGTTTTATAAGGAAATAGTCACGTTATGAACTATTGGTAAACAAACTGAAAACATTGATGGGATATATGTTCCAATCACGGTCGGAGACTCAGAGCTACAGCCACCCATTCACCAGAAAATTACGGTGTGTGGGTCAAATTTTATTGTTTATCAATACATACTAAACATTGAACACCCTAGACACAACTAAGAGTTTAAGCATGACGGTAAAGAGTGTAAAAAATAAAAACAGCATCCAGGTTGCTGCCTCGGAACTTGCACACTATAAAATAAAGTTTTGCTTCATTAACCACTTAAATTTGTAAGAAAATAAAAGAGCGAAACACAATGGTTTGGCCTAATTATCATTTTCTTGAAAAAATGTGTGGGATGGGGATAGAACATTTAACTTTTCCTTACAAAACGTGTGGGATTGGGAAACATAGTTTTAAGCTTTCAAAAGTCATAAGTGTACGAGGGTGTTTGGATCGGCTTAGTATTTTTTTGCTTTTAACCTTTTTTTCTATTTTTTGATTTGTTTGGTGAAATAAAAAATATTTTTAAGCACTTATTTTTAAGCTAAAAAAGTATAAAAATAAGCCAAAAGTCAAAAATTGAATAGAACAAACTTATGTCTTATAACTTTTAACTTATGAATCACTTTTAAAAAGTCAATCAAAACACCCTCTGTCTCTTGTTTTGAATTCTCTTGGTCGGGTGACCCTGGTCCCGATAACACAAATTCGTACATGACATGTTTTTTCACCCTTTTGAATTCTTCCTCCTCTTTTCAAATATCTTATTACTGAAATGGCTGGTAAGACGAGAAAACTTACCGGCATAGAATCTCCCAGTAAGATTCTTCAGTGCATTTGCAGCCTGTTCTTCCTCACTAAACTGAACATAAACATAACCAACCTGCACAGGGGACATTACTACATAACTATACAAACACCAGTTTGGATCAGTACTACAAATAGAATAAAATCTTACCATGTGATCAGCCAGATTGTCACAAATATTCAGGCTCTCAATCTCTCCATACTTGTTCAGTTCTTCAAACAAGTCTTCATAAAAATCGCAGCAACAATAGTGAACAACATAGACGAGTAATGCATAAAAACTAACAGGGTATACCTCAAAAGAAGCAATCATATCATAAAACATGTCAAGTCTCACCTATAATTCATACTATAATACCTACAACAACGGCCTTTTTTCATGAAACACAGAAATCAAGGCAACAATGATCCATAAAATAGACAAGTAAAGCAGAAAAAATCTACCGCTCAGCATATTTATCTTTTAATGAATTAAAATGTATGTTTTTAGTCTCTTTGGGTAGAAAAATATTATATTTGATTATTAATATAACCATTTTGCGGTCGAATATACTGAAAAAGTACGAATTTGACATAACACATGAGTCAATTAAGTAGTGGGACAATTACACGAGTAATACATAAATCAAGGCAACCATGAGCAATAAAATAGACAAGTAAAGCAGAAAAAATCCATTGCTCAGCATATTTAACTTTTTAATTAATAAAAATGTATGTTTTTATCTCATCTTCGCCTATTTGATTATTTATATAACTATATTATACTAGAATATAATATAACAATACTCCCTCCATCTCAAATTTATTTATCCATGTTTTATTTTACGCGTCCCTCAAGAAATATTAATTAGGAGGGTTATTTGACTAATCTTATCCTTATTTATGTCTAAGTTATAATCTTTCTCCATTAAATGTTTACGTCATCTCCATCAATGACACAACTCTACTAAGAGTAAAATTGGAAAAAGATAATTAATTGTGCGTTGAACTTCTAAAACAATAAATATTGCCTCCGTCTCAAATTATTTATCGCTTTTTTGGTTTAAACACCCTTTAAGAAATATTAATTATGAGGCGTATTTGACATATTTTATCGTTATTTGTGTTTAAGTTATAATCTATTTCCATTAAATTTTTGCTCTCATCTTCATTAATTGACAAAGAGAAAAATGGAGAAAAAATAATTAATTTTGCCTTGAATTTCTAAAATAACAAATAATTTGAGATAACTATTTTTTAATAATCATGACAAATAATTTGAGACAACTGTTTTTAGTAATTTGAGACCGAGGGAGTATGAATTTATTGAGTTATAATACATCAAAATTTCCTGGATTTTACGAGGATCAATGGGTTGGCCTTCAGCATCGACACCAGGGGTAATCGAATCAGGTCTTTGATACATGTTTGAGAGGAGAATACTGGGCTTTGTGTGGAGCGGAGAACATCGATCTTAAAGTAGAATAGGCAATTCACTCTGTCCTTTTCTGTACCCAATATCGAAGCTAAGTGCTCTGCCATTAGAATTTTTCTTTGAAATAAACAAAACATAAAACACTACACAACAACAACAATATAATAATAATAATAATGTAAATAATATAATCGACTAGAGAGGATAGAACGTATGCAGACTACTATGAGAGGTAGGTAGGATGTTTCAAATACATGCTCATGAAACACAATACACTAAACATATAAAAAAAAATAGAAAAAAGATAATATAAATTACAGCTCAAAAAGTTACATTAGATTCTTGAAATAGATAAAAAGTAACATAAATTACAAAATATGTACTTCTAAATATGAGTTACCGTTTAATTTTTTTTTCATTTTAGAGTTTGTTAAACATCTAATGGAGATGTAAAATGCTTATTTTTGACCGACTTAAAGGATCAAAACAGATCAAATAATATTTAAGGGACTATTCTGCTACCAAAGATAAGTTACCATTGTTTGTCATTTTCTCGAGGTTCTTTAAAATATATTTATCCACAAAAATAAATCGAGAACAAAGAGGTGGTTTGCCCGAGTGGTTAAGGGGGAAGACTTAAGATCTTCTGCACATAAGTGCGCGTGGGTTCGAACCCCACAGCCACCACACTCCCTTTTATTTGTCTCTGCATTTTTTTGGTAAACCCTAGAGTTCCTCTCTATTCAAATGTCATATACAACAACAACATAAGGCAGCAACCAAATGTCATCAATAACTGCAGCAAAATAAGCTTTCAATAAACAGTTTTCGCCTTCGCGACTTTCCCTTCACAAAATAAACAGTTCCTTGCGGCCCTTCCCTTAGATTATTTCGCCACCCATTCCATTCTGCTTCACAAGCCAAGATTAATATGCTATTTCATCAATAGCAGCACACTCTGTCAAACAACTCTAGAATAGCTATACTAAAAAATCAAGTGCATATATAGCAGTTTCATCATCCATGTTGTATAGAACACATACATTAATCACTTCTAATCTCCACATATTTAGGCATTTTTAGTTCTCAACTTCCCATTTAAAGCCAACCATAAGATAAACACTTGCTTAGAATATGATGCACTGTATTTGCCATGCTACTGATAGAATATTTGATAATAATTGTGATTTGTACATAATCTTTTCAGTATATTTCGTATATGATAGGTGTATATTTAGTTAATTACCACCTTAATTCTAGCCTAGGATGATGCTTGTATCATGAGTATATTTACTACCCCTTTGGAAGGAAGATATTTCTTATAGCTATATTGGGAAAAAGAAAGAAAACGAACGGACAATAGAACAAAATAATTTAAATTAATAATTGAATAAAATATTATAAAAATGCGTCTGCCGGGAGTCGAACCCGGGTCTATTGCTTGGAAGGCAATTATCCTAACCGTTGGACTACAAACGCTGTTGATTTTACTGTTACTATTATATATTTTATTTAGTACTCAATGTCTAGTACCCACATCAGAACTCGATTAATCGGAATTTATGCTAGGAAGTGTCCCTATTTGAGAGTAAAATTCTCCCTATCTATCAAGATCGGTTTCATATTTAATGCTCGAACTAGCACGAAAACTCTAATTAAGGATGAAAATATACTTATAACCACTTCATCACACAACCTTTGATGGTAATGTTGCAACTTTCGTCAATATGATCAGATATAACAAAATCACCTTTTACTGTAGTATATAATACTTAAATTGAATATGTTCATATCAGATATGTTATTATCAAAGTATTAAAGAAGATAAAGTGTGTTTTCAAATTCTGGCAGAGATTGTATTTTCTGACCATGCCACTAATTTTCCAAAAAAATGTGGAACTCCCATCCCAGGAGCCCCCACACCCCGATCCGATAGGTCTGTGAAGGAAGTAAATCATGGTGACTCAATTGATTTCAAAGGTTAGACCAGTACTGCGCTGTGCACAAGGGCCCTCCTTTATTTCAAGAAGTAACCATGCCACTAATTATATATATGAATATGTGATCACTTTGTGATTTATACCATTGAATAAGAGAGAGCCATTAGGTAGTTCAGAATTACATCTCAATTATTATGACTTATTATTGTTAACAAAGATGCATGCTTTTTAATTTAGATAGTAGTACTACTAACTATATCAATGCAAGTGATGAAACTTATATAAAAATATAACTATCTATCTGTATAGGGTGTTTACACCAAACCAATATATTTATGTCATGGGTATGAATATATATACATAATTATATATCACTTAATCATGCATGGTAAATTACTGTATATATTCGCTCCATTAAATCATTTAACTATGGTAAGTTACATCAACCTGGTGTAATTAAACGCCGAATACGTTAGAGTAAGTACGTATTTACCATACTTGCGGCTTTATTATTGTTTTCTTTCTTATGAGAAGATACCTTGCTTACTTAATCCAATTGAGTACTTTATGTTAAGAGTGCATGGTAAATTACTGTATATATTCGCTCCATTAAATCATTTAACTATGGTAAGTTACATCAACATGGTGTAATTAAACACCGAATACGTTCGAGTAAGTACGTATTTACCATAATTGCGGCTTTATTATTGTTTTCTTTCTTATGAGAAGATACCTTGCTTACTTAACCCAATTGAGTACTTTCTGTTAAGAGTCACACATCGGATATGGAATGGGAATATGGACTCCTTATATAGACTTGGACAATCCTCACAATTCAAGCTAGCTTTTAAGATTGAGTTAGACCCAAGATCCATTCTTTACATGGTATCAGAGTCAGGCACATTCCAATTCTTTATTTACTGATGTTGGACCCCCAAATTATATTGTCCACGCTACAGTTAACGAGATATGAGCGTGCAGGGGAGTGTTAAGAGTCTCACATCGAAAATGGAATTGAAACATAGAGTCCTTATATGGACTCGGACAATCCTCATCCTACAAGCTAGTTTTTGGGATTGAGTTAGGCCCAAGATCCATTCTTTACACTTTCAAATAGTTATACAAAAAGTTAAGATATTTAGCAGGTAGTTCCACAATTTATATATAAGTGTATAGTAGGTTTCACTACTAAAAAAATTCTATTTTCCCACTGAAAAATATTCAATCGTTATTTCCAAAAAAAATAAATAGTAGTATTTTCACACGAAAAAATTATGAAAATTTTCAGTGTTTCGATGGTAACCTATATCCACCATGCGTTTTTCTAGTGAACTGGTTCAGTGGAAATGAGGTGAAAAAAATCATATTTTATAGCATAATAAATTTCTCACTGAATATCGGTGGGATAAACGTCTATTTCTATTAGTATTTTCAGATCATGGTGATATACTAGGAAAAAAAACAATATGAGAGGGACATAGTGTGCTGTATATTACATAAAGGCTCATGTTCTTCCTGTCCACATAGTTCCAAGAAAGAAAAGAAAAAGTAGACTAGTTTCTAATAATGCAAATAATTACAAAGACAGCTAAATGAAGAGACCCTCAACCAATGGAATTATTGTGTGGAATTGTGGAACTTTGTGATCCATATGGCTTTGGATACCTTGTCCAGTCACCAATATAATGTGTTTATTAATTCTTTACTTTCTATAGTCGGACATAGTTTAATAGTAAATCAAATGTAGACTTAATTTCTTTTAATTTTGTAAGTAGACCCAATTTGTGAGATTTCACTGGATATGAATTATATTTCTGGTAAGTTATCATATTAATTGTAATTCCCTAAAAACTATTATATATGTCTAGATAATGTGAATTCTATAATGTGGCTGAAAGGTAAAAAAATCAATAATTATATCAAAGAAAGGGAACTAGCCGCATACGTAAATGCAAGATAAATTGTAAAAAAGACATAAAAATAGAGAGTAAAAGTCATAAAGATCTTATTGATAATCATCGATAGGCTTGACGTTGTTACAAGTAGCAACAATAAGACCTAAGCTTTTAGTGAAACCGTAAACTGAAATTACATTTTTAATGAGTTGATTGATAGAATAATTATTAATTAATATTGTAATTAATAATTTTATAATTAATTGTAATCTCATTTGTATATGGTAGGTAGATTAGCATTAATATAGGTAGATTAGATGATATGATTCTAGCCTCATCAAATCATATCCCTGGCATAATTGTAGCTTGTAATGGTGGTATAATTACTTCATTATTGGAAGATGAATATGGAAGAAAATATTCTTACATGATATCAACAAATTAGGAAAAAGATTATACCCTAAATAATTATACACCTCACCGTCAGCCACCTCCCCTCCTCCCGCCATCCGGCCGACCTAATTTTTTTTCCATTCTACTTTCCTTTTTCCGGCCTACAATGTCTGACTCTAAATCCACATTTCATCCCACCCTTGCCGTTTCAACATCAAAACACATATTTTCATCACTCTTGAGATGAAAATGTTCATTACGCAACTTGGGCAGAACTCTTTAAATTTCTTGCCGTTCCCACCGGGTTATTCATCACATAATCCCACCGGAAAAAGGCAAGGAAAAGGTGTTAAACGCCGATGATGAAAAAGAACTTTGGCTCACACTTGATGCGACAATTCTTTCGTGGATTTATGCAACCATTTCTAGCGATTTATTGCACACAATAATGGAACTCGATTCCACGACGATGGAGACTTGGAATCGCTTACGGGATATCTTCCAAGATAACAAGAACTCTCGAGTCGTCACTTTGGAGCAAGAATTCTCCACCACCGATATGGCGGATTTTCCAAATGCATCCGCTTATTGTCAACGCCTTAAAGTTTTATCGGATCAACTCAAGAATGTTGGTTCGCCGGTTACAAACAATCGATTGGGTTTTACAATTGGTTGTCGGTCTTACCGATGCATATAGTGGCTTGGGAACACTTATCCGACAAATCAATCCTCTATCATTTTTTTTACCAACCGTTCAATGCTTATTCTTGAAGAGGCAGGTTTCGTAAAAAAAGGCCGTGACCGCCTCAAATTTCGCCATGGTTGTTGCTTCAACCAATGAAGCTACTACACATTTTGAACCGTTACCGCAAAATCGGGGACAAAAGGACAAAATGATGATAAAAATCGAGATGGAAATCACGGTAATGGCAAAGGTGAAGGCCACCGGAATTCCAATGGCGACGAAAATGGTGGCAGGGGCGGGGCGAAATACCGGCCATCAGACAAATTCCGGCCAGCAGTGACAACCCCGAGGCCAGTGGGGCGGCGGACCACCACAGTGGGCCTGGCAGTGGCCTTAGGCTATGCCACCTTTCCCTTTCCCATCAGGAAGTTGGGCCAGGCCCAATCCAAGGCACATTGGCCAGCCAACAACCTAGATATGGATCCAGAAATAATGGGAGCTCGACAGCATTTGGGCACTGCCGAACCAATGGTAGGAGGTCCATTTGACAGTGGTTAGCCCAACCGACATTCAGTCCGCCATGCATACTCTCGAACTTAATCCTCCCGATACAAATTGGTACATGGACACTGGAGCGACGTCTCATATGACGTCCTCCCAAGGTAATCTCTCATCCTATTTTAATTTTAGCAAAAATAATGGTATAATTATCGAAAATGGTCATTCTATTCTAATTTGTGGTTATGGTTCTACTACATTGTCTTCACCAAACCCACAACTAACTTTAAAGAATGTCCTTCATGCTCCACAATTAATTAAAAACTTGGTGTGAGTTAGAAAGTTTACTACTGATAATTGAGTGTATGTTGATTTTGACCCTTTTGAATTTTCCGTGAAGGGTTTTCAGACGGAGACGCTTCTAATGAGATGTGATAGTCAAGGGGAGCTCTATCCAATTACCACACACAATCAACGAGCCAAGTTACCATCCAATTTTGCATCCTTTGCACCCTCATTATAGCATGAATGTTTGGGTCATCCGGGGGCATCCATTTTAGACTCTCTCAAACAATAATTTTATTTCATGTACTCAAACACGTAATTCAAGTATGTGTCGTTCATGTCCACTTGGAAAACATGTTCAATTGCCATTTGTTTCGTCTAATTCAGGCACACTTATGCCTTTTGATATTATCCATTGTGATATTTGGACTTCACCCGTTTTGAGCTCTTCGGGCCATAGATATTATTTGATCTTGCTAGATTATTACTCTATTTTTTTTGTGGATGTTTCCCTTGTCTAAAAAATCACAAGTTTTCTCCACATTTCTCACTTTTAGAGCATTCATCCGACATCAATTTGAACGGGATATTAAAAATATTCAATGTGATAATGGTAGAGAGCTTGATAATAGCATTTTTGGAATTTTTGCAATGCTAATGGTTTAACCTTTCGCCTTTCATGTCCTCATACCTCCTCTCAAAACGAGAAGGCTGAAAGAAAAATCTGAACCATCATTAGAACATCCATTGCTCATGCCGCACTACCACCATCTTTTTGGCATCATGCACTACAAATGACTACATATATTTTGAACATACTTCCTCACAAAAATATATCCTATCAAGTTCATCTAAAAATTATATACCTAAGGGACCCATCTTACTATCATCTACAGGTATTCGGGTGCCTATGCTATCCTCCTTTTTCATCCACCACAATCAACAAACTCCAAATTCGATCCACTCTTTGCATTTTTTGGGGATATCCTTCTAATCATCGTGGTTGCAAATGTTATGACCTCTCATCCAATAAAATAATTGTGAATCGTCACGTAATTTTTGATGAAATAAATTTCTCATTTGCCAAAATGTATGAGTTCGTACCCTACCTATGATTTTCTAGACGATGGTCTGCCCCCGTATTTGTCCCAACATTTTTCATCCCCTATCGAACCCACTATTTTGGCCAGCCTAATTATTTTAGGTGACTTGGGCCCCGAAATAGTGGCCCATCAACGGCACACCACGGCCCAACGGATTGGGCCTCATATTCTAAGCCCAATATTACCCACTGGACCAGCGCCTCAAGTCCAACTGCCTGGCAATGGCTTAGGCCACGACCCAGTTCACTACCAACTGCCAGGCAGTGCAGTCCCACCCGTCAGCCCAATCCAAATTTCGGCCCAACGTCCGATAATCCGTAGTCAACACGACATTGTAAAACCCAACACCAAATATAACCTACATACCCGAGTCTCAAAATCACCATTACCTCGTAATCATGTGTCTTCTCTTAATTACCCAAATTGGAAAATGGATATGGATGATGAATTTAATGCTCTTATTAAAAATAGGACGTGGGAGTTGGTACCTCGTCCCCCTAATGCTAATATAATTCGTTATATGTGGATTTTCAATCACAAATAAAAATTTGATGGTACTTTTGAGCGGCATAAATCCCATCTTGTAGGTGATGGGAAGACACAACAAGTTGGTGTGGATTGCGGTGAGACATTCAGTCCGGTGGTTAAAACGACAACTATCAGAACAATCCTTAGTTTGGCTCTCTTAAAGGCATGGACACTTCATCAGTTAGATGTCAAAAATGCCTTTCTCCATGTCAAACTAAATGAAATAGTATACATGTACTAGCCTTTGGGATACATGGACTCCAAGTATCCCAATCATGCGTGTCTGCTAAAGAAATCATTATATGGGCTAAAACAAGCCCCACGGGCCTGGTACAAGCGGTTTGCAGATTTTGTTGCACATATTGGTTTTTCCAATAGCCGTTCTGATCATTCCATGTTTATCTACCGTCAGGGTAATAATATTGCTTATCTTTTTTTATATGTGGATGATATTATATTAACTGCCTCATCCGATGCTCTTTGCAAGTCCATCATGTCACAACTTGGCTCTGAAGTTGCTATGAATGATCTAGGGCCATTACTCTACTTTCTAGGGATAGTTGTGACACGTCATGCAAGTGGTTTATTTTTATCCCAAAATAAGTACGCAACAAAGATTGTTGAATGTGTTGGCATGTCCTTTTGTAAATCGTCGGCAACTCTGGTGGATACTAAATCCAAATTAAGTGCATCCTCCGGCAAGTTATTTTCCTATCCGAAACTTTACCGCAGCCTGACAGGAGCCCAGCAGTATCTTACATTCACTAGGTCATATATTTCTTATGTTGTGCAACACATGTGCCTATTCATGCATAATCCGAGGGATGATCATATGCATGCTCTCAAACACATTGTGCGTTATATTTAAGGTAATCTAGAGTATGACTTGCATTTATATCCATCATCGACATCCATGCTTGTCTCCTACACGGATTCCGACTCGGGAGTATTTCCGAACATCAGACGCTCCACTTCTGGTTATGGTATATATCTTGGCGATAACTTGGTATCTTGGTCCTCCAAACGGCGAGCAACTCTGTCCAGATCTAGTGCCGAAGCAGAATACCGAGGAGTTGCCAATGTTGTGTCTGAATCTTGTTGGCTTCAGAATCTTCTTCTGGAACTCCATTGTCCGGTTCCAAAGGCGACATTGGTATACTGTGATAATATTAGTACTATCTACTTCTTAGGGAATCCGGTGAACCATTAATGCACTAAACATATTGAGCTAGATATCCACTTTGTTCGTGAAAAGGTTGCTCGTGGACAAGTGTGTGTCTTGAATGTCCCGTCGTGCTATCAGATTGCAGATATTTTTACTAAAGGTCTTCCGCTGATATTATTTGAAATTTTCGGGACAGTCTCAACATACGTCTACCTCCCGCTTGGACTGCGGGGGAGTGATAGAATAATTATTAATTAATATTGTAATTGATTGTAATCTCATTTGTATATGGTAGGTTGATTAGCATTAATATAGGTAGATTAGATGACATGATTCTAGTCTCATCAAATCATATTCCTAGCATAATTGTAGCTTGTAATGGTGGTATAATTACCACGTTATTGGAAGATGAATATGGATGAAAATATTCTTACATGGTATCAAGAGATTAGGGAAAAGATCCTACCCTAAATAATTATACACCTCACCGTCGGCCACCTCCCCTCCTCTCACCATCCGACCACCTAAAATTTTTTTCCATTCTACTTTTCTTTTTCCAGTCAACAATGTCTGACTCTAAATCCACATTTCATCCCGCCCTTGCCGTTTCCAACATCAAAACTCATATTTCTATCACTTTTGAGATGAAAAATGTTTATTACGCAACTTGGGCAGAACTCTTTAAAATTTCTTGTCGTTCCCACCGGGTTATTCATCACATAATCCCACCTGAAAAAGGCAAGAAAAGATGTTAAACACCGATGATGAAAAAGAATTTTGGCTCACACTTGATGCGACAATTCTTAAATTAAAGATTTTTAATGGAAAAATTGAAGATGTATTTTGGTCCTAAAAGTAGATGCATTTGCCGGTAGTTGAACCCGGATTTGGAAGGCAATTATCCTAACAGTTGGACTACAAACGCTTACATGAATGAATTGTATCATTTTGTGATTCTCTTATTATGGAAGTTTTGGTTTTAAATCTCAAAAAAAATATACTTTTGAATTGATAAATTAATTTGTTTCACTCTATTCTTTTGCTCGTGCCTTTTCCTCTTTACTTTCTATCTTGTGAAAATCAAGTTGAATGTTGAAGAACGGGGTTCATGCATGTAGCTGCTTTGTCTACCTGGCCCTTTATAGTTAATGGGGGCACAATACGTTCGATATTTACTATAAAGTTAAAGAGAGAATTAAATCTAGATAATAGCGTCTCTATTAGGCCACATGTGGAATGGTTCATAGCGAATCTTTTGAATATATTTGTTTACGTTCATTAGTTTGCAAGAGATTCAATGCCGATTTTGATGTAGATTAAATGGATGTTCATATCCAATAATCACAGGATAATTCACAATAAGGATGCAGAATTCAATCTCCACTGCCGGCTATCTATTACTATATACGATGTCTAATTCCTTATCTTACTAATTGTCTTTCTAAAAAAATAGCCAACAACCAAATTGATGAAATTAACTTACAAAATATTAAAATAAAATAAAATTCACTATATTTCGTGGTAAATATAATGTCTTCTCTCATTAAAAAGACTCAATGCAATTAGTGGTGAAAGGTTTATCATTTAATATATTTATACAAAATATATTTGATTGTATTTATATAGTATAATTTTCTGATGCCTTCCGCCTCTTTAGCTCGACCCTGAATGCAATAATGCCAAATTGTAGACTTCCATAGTCGTTGTAGTAATTTCGTATATAGTCCAAAAGCCAATAAGTTCCCAAAGTTGATACTTTTGGATTTATATTTCAGAAATATTTCTTTTTCAACTACTGGCAAATGACCAAAGAGTTTTTGGTCCCCTTCATGCTGAAACTCACAAAACCAACTTTGGCCTGTTTGGCCATAAAAATTGTGAGTATTTGCAAAAAAGTAACTTTTATTTCAAAGTAAAAAGTGATATTTAAAAATTGGAGTTTTATTTTGTCATGAATAAAAATTAGTTGTTTTTGAATTTTTTTTGTAAGTGATCTGGAGTGAAAAAAGTGAAAATAACTTTCTGGTATTTTTTAAATTCCAAAAAAACTGTTGAATGTCAAATGAAGTTAAATTCCGAAATTTTCAAAAAATTTATGGCCAAACGTGATTTTTGAAATTTAACTCCGAAAAAAAAGTAAAAAATATTCATGGCCAAACGGCACTTAGAATCCAAATAGTTTAGTCAATCTACCGACATTTATCAAGTCTTTGGACAACCTATTAATCATTAAAAAAAATCATTTCTCTAATGTCCATTTTGATTAATGTGAATGGTATAGAATAAAGTTAGAAAAACTATTTCTCGATACAATGGTAAAAAAATATTCCATTAGAAGAGTCGTGACATAAGCTTAGGAATTTTGTGAATGCATGATATATAGGAACTGGGAACATCTGTCTTTCGAAGTGTTAACACATGTATGGTGGACCAACCATTCAGAAATACCATGTTACATCCTTTAGGAAAACATATTGATTGGTGAAGAAGAAACCGCATGAGATTTTACCTTTCTAACTAAACCCTCAACCAAGTCATCCTAGATACTTTACATTAAAAGCGAAATAAGAATTTAAAGTTTATTAGTTCAAAATTTACTATCAAAACCATAGAGCCTAAGCAAAAGTTATTACTATTTTTTCGAACTCGTAAGTAATACTCTACCTCCGCTCCTGCTTACATAGGAACCTCTTCCGTAAAAGGTGTTATCTCGCCTGTGTTCAAAAAATCAGAAAAAAAAACAACCAAAACCAGAAAAACAGAAACTGGAAAAATAATGCAGAAGTAAGAAAATATCCGAGACCACAGAATTCATTGTGTGTCCTTAAGAAATTTAATCCCCTCACTGTACCCGAGGTTATGGATTACTTCCTCCCAGGATAAAACGGATATACCTGTCGCAGGAGTAGCGGTACATCAAACGCCTTCGACTTCGACGAACTCAAAGTTGGCAACGAAACACAAGAAGACTCGATAGTTTTATTTGTGAAAAGAATGCGAGAATTTTCGGATGCAGGAAAAAATTTCAGTGTATTAAAAATGAGGCATTGCCTCAGTTTATATAGCCTCGAAGGTGCCTCTTCGGAATAGGTTGGTGACTGTTCGGAAAGGCCTTTCATTTTCCCCTCCATTTCTCATTCACACCAACTTGGCTAGTTTTATTCATTAACTAGCTTTAACAATCCCCCACATGAATGGGGAATGGCTATATGATGAAAAACATGCATGACAAAAAACTGTGTGATTCGTAAGCAAGGATTAATCGCATCTGGATAAGTAGATTTCTCTTTGAACTTTCCGTAGTGAACATATGTCGGATATACTCGGTCAATCGGTAGATTTGATATCCTTGAACCATCGAGCTTTGGTGTATACCTAGACAACCACATGTCACACAATTAACCCTTTAACCGTCTTTGGTTCTCATTGTTTTGTTCGTTTCGCCTACCATGAACACCGCCCGGTTCATAAGTGCGTAGAGAATTGGCCTTACATAATTCTCCTTGAAGCGGCTTACACTTCACACTTACATAGGTGATTCCTAAATGTGTCATCCCGTAGATACACTATTTGATATACCCCGTACCAAACTTAGGAACCATTAAAAAGCCGTAATGCTTTATCCTGGTATTGAACAATGTCTCATCATGAGAATGGACCAAAGATTTATTGTGACAATGTTGAACCGTCATTAATGACTTTGTTTGATCTCTTTGAACCTAGGTCTTGGGATCTCCAGTCTTCTAGGTAGAGTTACCGTCACGATGACTTGTCCTCGGCCATAGTCCCATTCCCCTTGATGATCTTTCAACTACCTCTCTAGTTAGTGGATCCGACACATTATCTCTTGACTTAACATAGTCAATTGTGATAATTCCAGTAGAGAGTAGTTGTCTAACGGTATTATGTCTTCGTCGTATGTGACGAGACTTTCCGTTGTACATAAGGCTCCCGGCTCTTCCTATTGCCGCTTGGCTATCACAATGTATGCATATAGGAGCCAACGGTTTGGGCCAAAATGGAATATCTTCTAAGAAATTCCGGAGCCATTCAAACCTTCTTCACCGGCTTTGTCTAAAGCTATGAACTCGTATTCCATTGTAGAGCGGGCGATACATGTCCGTTTGGATGACTTCCAAGACACTCGCTCCTCCACCTATGGTAAAAACATATCCACTTGTGGATTTAGTTTCATTGAACCGGTGATCCAATTTGCATCACCGTATCCTTCAATAACTGCAGGATACCTGTTATAATGCAAAGCAAAGTTTTGAGTATGTTTTAAATACCCCAAAACTCGTTTCATTGCCAGCCAATGTTTTTGGTCGGGATTACTAGTGTAGCGACTTAGTTTACTTATAGCACACGCAATATCAGGTCGCGTACAGTTCATGATATACATCAAACTTCCCAACACTCTGGCATAATCCAATTGAGAATGACTTTCACCTTTATTCTTTGCAAGAGCAAGGTTCATATCAATTGGCGTCTTTGCAACTTTAAAGTCCAAATACTTGAACTTTTCAAGTACCTTTTCAATATAATGAGTTTGAGACAATGCTAGACCTTGAGGGGTCTTATGGATTTTAATTCCCAGAATTAAATCGGCAACTCCTAAGTCTTTCATATCAAACTTACTAGCAAGCATGCGCTTAGTAGCATTTATGTTAGCAATGTCGTTACTCATTATCAACATATCATCCACGTACAAACAAACAATGACTACGTGGTTCGGAGTGTTCTTAATGTAGACACATTTATCACACTCATTTATCTTGAATCCATTTGATAGCATTGTATGGTCAAATTTTGCATGCCACTGTTTGGGTGCTTGTTTTAGTCCATAAAGAGACTTAACAAGTCGACACACCTTCTTCTCTTTCCCTGGAACTACAAACCCCTCAAAGTTGTTCCATGTAAATTTCTTCCTCTAACTCTCCATTTAAGAAGGTGTTTTCACATCCATTTGATGGATTTCAAGACCGTACACGGCGGCTAACGCTACTAACACCCGAATGGATGTAATCCTCGTTACCGGCGAGTATGTATCAAAGTAATCAAGACCTTCTCGTTGTCTAAACCCTTTAACAACTAGTCTTGCCTTATATTTATCAATAGTACCATCAGCTTTCATTTTCCGCTTGAAAATCCATTTGGAACCTAAAGGTTTATTCCCAGGAGGAAGGTCAACCAATTCCCAAGTATGGTTGTTTAATATGGATTCTATCTCACTATTGATCACCTCTTTCCAAAATTGAGCTTCCGATGAAGACATAGCTTCGTTAAAGGTTCGAGGCTCATTCTCCAACAAAAATGTTAGAAATTCTGGTCCAAATGAAGTAGACGTCCTTTGACGTTTGCTGCGTCTTGGATTTTCCTCATCAGGAATATTTTTCTTTGTTTCTTCCCGAGGTCGTTTAGATTCTTTGCTAGATGACTCACATTCCTTTTTATACGGATATATGGTTTCAAAGAAGTCAGCATTATCTGATTCAATTACCGTATTCACCTGAATGTCTGGATATTCTGATTTGTGAACTAGAAATCGATATGCCTTACTATTTCTGGCATATCCTATGAAAACACAATCAATGGTTTTAGGTCCTATTTTTACCCTTTTGGGTTTAGGAACTTGCACCTTGGCCAAACACCCCCACACTTTGAAGTATCCCAAATTGGGCTTCCTTCCTTTCCACTTTTCGTATGGAATAGATTTTGTTTTGCTATGGGGCACTCGATTGAGTATACGGCTAGTTGTTAGAATGGCTTCCCCCCCCACAAGTTCGGGGTAAACCGTAACTTATTAACAGGCATTCATCATTTCTTTCGTGGTTCTATTTTTCCTTTCCGCAATTCCGTTTGATTGTGGCGAGTAAGGGCAGTTGTTTGATGAATAATGCCATATTCCAAACATATTTGTTCAAAAGGAGATTCATATTCACCGCCCCTATCACTCCTTATCATTTTAATCTTTTTGTTAAGTTGAGTCTCAACTTCAGTTTTGTATTGCCTGAATGCTTCAATTGCTTCATCTTTACTATTAAGTAAATAAACGTAGCAATACCGCGTACTATCGTCAATAAAAGTTATGAAATACTTTTTTCCACCGCGAGATGTGATTGACTTCATGTCACAAATATCTGTATGGATTAAGTCTAAAGGACTTGAATTCCTTTCAACTGACTTACAAGGATGTTTAACATACTTAGACTCAACACATATTTGACATTTTGATTGATTGCATTCAAACTTAGGCAATACTTCCAAACTAATCATTTTTCGCTAGGTCCTATAATTGACATGTCCTAAACGTGAATGCCATAAATTATTTGACTCAAGTAAGTAAGACGAAGCAGAAACTTTATTATTATTGGCAACGACCATTACATTCAGTTTGAAAAAGCCCTCTGTGAGGTAACCTTTTCCTATGTACATCTCGTACTTACTTATTACAACCTTGTCAGAAACAAAAACACACTTAAAACCATTCTTTACTAGAAGTCCGGTAGATACTAGATTTTTCCTAATTTCAGGAACATGACAGACGTTGTTGAGAGTCACCACCTTGCCAGATGTCATCTTCAGCAGTATCTTTCCATAACCTTCAATTTTGGCCGTTGCAGAATTTCCCATATATATGGTCTCGTCGGGCCCGGCGGGAGCATATGAAGCAAAGGCTTCTCTAACAGCACAAATGTGGCGAGTGGCGCCAGAGTCAATCCACCACTCTTTCGGATTTCCCACTAGGTTG
Organism: Anisodus tanguticus; assembly: GCA_034509755.1. Lineage (NCBI taxonomy): Eukaryota > Viridiplantae > Streptophyta > Magnoliopsida > Solanales > Solanaceae > Anisodus > Anisodus tanguticus. The sequence continues at coordinate 55,431,649 of CM067544.1, forward strand.
CACTCAGACGACATAGCGCACAAGTCATTAACTTCCTCGTTTGTTTCAACCATATTAGCCTGACCCTTCTTCTTTTCCTTTTTCGGAGCACGACAGTCTGCAACTTTGTGTCCGATTTTTCCACAATTGTGGCAGTTTCCCTTAATTTTCTTCTTGTTGGGATAGCTCCTTGGTCCCGATGCATTTTTCCTCTTTTTCAGATTAGTAGGGGCAGTTTCAACAATATGTGCTCCCCCTATGGTTGATCTCCCATTTGCCTTCTTCTCCGCTGCCTTGTTATCTTCCTCGATTCTCAACCGGACGATGAGATCTTCTAGTGTCATCTCCTTTCGCTTGTGTTTCAAGTAATTTTTGAAGTCCTTCCATGAAGAAGACAACTTTTCTATTACTGCTGCAACTTGAAACGCCCCACTAATCACCAAATCTTCAGCGAGTAGATCGTGGATGATAACCTGCAACTCTTGAACTTGAGTAACAACAGACTTGCCATCTACCATTTTGTAGTCCAGAAATTTGGCAGCGATGAACTTCTTTAATCCAGCATCTTCTGTTTTATATTTCTTTTCCAACACATCCCATAGTTCTTTTGATGTTTTCACATTACAATAGACGTTGTAAAGATCATCCTCCAGTCCGCTAAGAATATAATTCTTGCACAAAAAATTTGAGTGCTTCCATGCCTCAGTTACAACAAAACGTTCATTCTCAAAGTGTTGATTCGACAAACCGGAACGACCTCCTTAATAAACTTTTGGAGGTTTAAAGTAGTTAAATAGAAGAACATCTTTTGTTGCCATCGTTTGAAATCAATTCCGGTGAATTTTCCAGGCTTCTCTGCACGGGGAGTCTTTGGTGCAAAGACGATTGGAGGACGCAACATTGCTCATAGAACCAACCATGGGGGCTGGTGTGGCAGTAGCAGTAGCATTCAAATTTGGAGTAATGTCTCCCATTTATGTCGCAAACGAAGCAACGGAAAAAGTTTAATAAACGGTGAAGACTTCGAACCGAATCAGTTTTGACAGCAACAAATGTAATACACAACGGTGAAGATTTTATTTCTTCAAACCGAATCAAGGTTACACAAACAGATTTAAAATACTTGAAACAAAATGTAGTAAATTGTATGTTGTATACTTGAAGAAGTTTTTAGTCTCCAAATGAGTAGAAAGTTATGAAAACTTTAATCTCAACCGGAGTAGAAAATCCGAAGATTTTAGTCTCCAAACAACATATAAGTTCGTTACACCGAAACAACAAACATTTTTTTTCCAGTAAATTGTATGTTGTATACTTGATGAAGTTTTTATATCTTCAAATCAAGTACCCAAATGAGTAGAAAATTATGAAAACTTTAATCTCAACCGGAGTAGAAAATCCAAAGATTTTAGTCTCCAAACAACATATAAGTTCGTTACACCGAAACAACAAATATTTTTTTTCCCAGTAAATTGTATGTTGTATACTTGATGAAGTTTTTATATCTTCAAATCAAGTACCCAAATGAGTAGAAAGTTATGAAAACTTTAATCTCAACCGGAGTAGAAAATCCGAAGATTTTAGTCTCCAAACAACATATAAGTTCGTTACACGGAAACAACAAGCATTTTTTTTTCAGACAACGTTCTGTAATTGTTAAACAAGAACAAATGAACACAGAAATAATTAATAAATTCCTTAAGCTTGTTATCTCGCCTGTGTTCAAAAAATCAGAAGAAAAAAAACAACCAAAACCAGAAAAACAGAAACTGGAAAAATAATGCAGAAGTAAGAAAATATCCGAGACCACGAATTCATCGTGTGTCCTTAAGGAATTTAATCCCCTCACTGTACCCGAGGTTATGGATTACTTCCTCCTAGGATAAAACGGATATACCTGTCGCATGAGTAGCGGTACATCAAACGCCTTCGACTTCGACGAACTCAAAGTTGGCAACGAAACACAATAAGACTCGATAGTTTTATTTGTGAAAAGAATGCAGAATTTTTAGATGCAGGAAAATTTTTTAGTGTATTAAAAATGAGGCATTGCCTCAGTTTATATAGCCTCGAAAGTGCCTCTTCGGAATAGGTTGGTGACTGTTCGGAAAAGTCTTTCATTTCCTCCCCTTCATTTCTCATTCACACCAACTTGGCTAGTTTTATTCATTAACTAGCTTTAACAAAAGGTTCACCTCATTTTTGCTTTTTTCTTTAAAAAAATTAATTTAACAAATTTTAACGAAACAAACTACTAATAAAATATAAGTTTGTAAAATCTAGGCAGGTTGGACTATAATGCATTGTTTAGCCCATCATGGCCCAATAAACCTCAACCCAAGTAATTTTGGACTATTTAATGACCAACTCATTTTGACACGCCTAAATTTAAGTTTGTACTAAACAAAGATTTCACACATTATAGAACTTGACCAAACAACTCATGACACGAGCTAACGACAACTCAGTACATACCATCACGTTAAGGACATTCTTATACTATTGCTGGTTGCAACCTTTAGCTACCACAAGCCGTGTAGCAATCACTAATCTTATAATTCCATCAGACTTTGACTTCAACCCCCATTTAAAATTTCCATCGAAACCTGTTAATGCAAGATGCTTTGTGCATCGGGATATCCTGCTTGAATGTAGGAGCTGTCCAATTGTTATTTTTTTATTATTCCTTTTTCAGAACTCATTCTGAAAAATAGAAAAGGTGTATGGGGAAAAAGTTCAGACAATAATTTAAGGCAAGATCTAACCATAATCAATATTTATCATAGGAAGAAGTTACCTATATACACACTCAATGTTCTGTCTTTCCATGTGCAATTAGCCAGAGATTTATGACTCTTAAGTCTTACCCTTCTCTTCTGATTCCTCTACTTTCTTTGTGAAAGTGACTCAACATAACTGATGCCAAACCTTGTCTCAAGTAAATTAAAAGACAACATATGCATCTTTACTTCTTTGTAGTATAGTTTATGATTTACTTTTTCATTTTGCTAACTTTCTTATGGATAAAGAGTTGTCTTATAGTGACAACTTTCTTTCTCGATCTAAGTTATGCTCCTAATTGACTTTTGAACTACTTTAACTAACAACAAATGTAATTATTTATATACACGGGAGTAATTTCGTGTGCACATTAATATAACGTCCGGATTCGGATTCATGTATCTTTTAAAACAAGGGCTATTTAAGAGTGGTGTGCAGATTAGCTACCAAAAGATTGTTATGATCTAACTAAATGAGAATATTCTCCAAGAACGCTAGCTAAACTAATCATCTTTTAATTCATTTTAACTGGATCAATAAAAAATTTGTTTGATTCAGAGAAGATTAATTAAGTAAATAAGTTTTTTGGTTTACTCGAGAAAGGAAAAGTGGCCTAAGTAATTAAAAGCAACAAATTATAAATCTATCTAACTTTAGTAGTATTTATCTTCATTGGTATGAGCAAAAGGTTAAAGGGTTCACTCCATTATAAACAATTGGTTAGATAACCAATTAGTTGTATTTTTTATATCATATGTCGTTGCTTGAAAGGTGGAATATGTATTTAATGTTGAACTTAATTAAACTCTTGATTTTTTATTTGAGAAAGTACCTTGCGTATTTGCAACTATACTACAATATCAGCAATGATTCAAGGTCTCAAAGTAGGCACATTTAATAAATTTTATATTAGTAACCATCATCAAAGATTTGTAATGGAACTTACGAAAATGAGGAAGAAAACATTTGTTGCTACTTCTTCCGTTCACTTTACTTGTCCACGATGAATTTTGTACATTCATTATCTTTATAGAACTTCCTTTTTGTATTACCAAACCATCGTCCATTAATACAATACCAACATTATTTGATTCCAAATTCGATGCAATACCTTATTGTACCCTTTTCAAATCATTCTACTAAATCCCCCATCATTACTTCATCAACACCGTGAATACGAACGATATTTACAATCTTTATTTTTTTATTATATTGTTCAATACATTCACAGATAATATTACTAATTTCTTCAGCTCGAATGGTTTAAGAAATAATAAATGTAGTGCATATTTTACCATGATATCCACATTAATTGGTGTATAGTTTTAGTGAACTTGAAAAATAATTTAGAATAAGTAATTAATACTATGGGTGAAACAGAAAAAATAAATTATTTATGGGTTGATTTGCTAAATTTGACAAGTTAAAATGTAAATCTATTTTTAGAATAGTGGACAAATAAAAGTAAACGGAATCAGTAATAAAGTTCCATTATCTAAGTATCTTTTTGTTCAAAGCAATGAATGTACAGATTACATTGGTCTTTGTTCAATAAAGAACTTTGGATCAATGTTATCAAATCTGGATCGTTCAACTAAAGCATCATATACTCATTTTTCACTTTTCACACATGTTATAGAGGTAAAGCACACACTAATAATGTGGGCAAAAGAGGTGTATACTAAACACACGAAGAAACATTTGGTGGGTAAGAGGTTGCATATGAAATGAGGCGTGTAAAAGGGATTTCAATGCAAGTTGAGGTGACTATGTATTAAGCCCTGAAAAATTTAAAGGAGAGTGAAAAATTGAATAGAGCTCACTTGGTATACCTTCCTTATGTCACAAATACAACACAAGTTGTTTGAATATTAACAATAGAATTCACTCGAGGTAGGGGTGAGGCTTGCAAACACTTTTAACTTTCTCAGGCGTTGTATTATTTTCAGACAGAAAGAAAAAAGTACAATTCTGGGACTGTAAAGTTCATTGAATAATCACTTGCTCCTATATATTGAAAGTCTTGATAATAATACATTCATGACCACAGTAAAGAATTTAAACTAGATTGACAAAAAAATCTGATTTCAGAATTTGGCCATTGTTGCCATATCTAGAAAGGTGAGACTTGCAAGTTCAAAGAACATATAATTTCACACAACTAAAAGAAACACTCTTAACAAGAGAGAAAAATATAATCTATCTATTTGCTAATCCATCTGGCTATTTTCTGCTTCAATGTTCTGCTTTTCGTCTATTTTAACTTCTCCTTTCAGACTCCGAAGAAAATTCTACGGTGTTTCGGGTTTAGTCTGCCTTAACATGGATGATTTTCTTGAAATAACAATCCAAATTGTTGCAGGGGAAGTACTTCATATAAACTTATATTTCTTCTACCGGTGAGAGCCAGACGGGAAAGACATAGATGGCACCAATCTATCTAATCTCAAAAACTCTGATTCAACCATTTCTGTGTCGCTGACTGGGGGTGTAGAAGACGAAATAAACAATCATTGGCGATAAAACTCGGGCCAATAGTGGGAATGCTGCTGTTGCTAAGACGGGACTATCGTGCCAACATAGCCGAGTCCAGCAATGGTAAAGGTTATGACTTGGAGAAAGACGTACACGAAGTACACTCGCTTCCCGTAAAGGACATCATATAAACCACAGAAGAAAAGGAACACTGCAAATCCCAATTCTTGTGGAAGAATCCTGTACAAGTTAGACGAATTCATTGTTAACAACAGACGGATTTAGTACAGAAAAGTCATCCTCTGTAGCATTTTACTATACCGGTCAATTTTTTTTTGGAACCAATTTTCATGTTATTGGTATATTATATGTTCTCCCTATAGCAGCAGCAAAGGTAGCAGAATAAACAACGTTGTTATAGAGAGGTTTGATTGTATTGTATTTGGTATGTATATATATGCAAAAAAGATTTAAAATGTATACATATAACAGCGATTGAAGTTTCCTCACCTATCTCCGAATAGAGGTCCTCGAGCTTTCTTGGCAGGTTTCGGCCTGTCCTTGTTCTTCATAGTATCACCTAGTTTCTCCGTGACGACCCATTCATTAGCCCTCTTTGCTTCGAGCAATCCAATGAATGTAGCCTTGGTTCGGTGGAAAGCCATTACGTTCTCGAAGAGAATCCAATAGAACAGTAGATGAATCGACCTGCAAAAACCATCAGCAGATTAGAACACTGAGAAATGTTTAAACGGAGATGACAAGAGAACCTTGTTAGGATGTTTTAGTAGACCTTGGCGTTCCAACAGAGTTGAGAGTGGTGATAATACAAGGTATGTAAATGACACCCCATATCGGGACTTCAACTTCGGGAACCAAAAGGGTTAACGGAAGAACGACACAAAAGAAGAAAAATGTAACCATGTGAGCTATGATCTTCCTGACGAAGAAGAAGCTGTAGATCACGTAAAACTTCTTCCAAAAATTCACTCTCTGCAAAACCAAAACACAATACATTAAAAAAATTGTTCATGTCAAATTTTGTTAACTTGTTATTAAGTGGAATGAAACAATATAATAATACCCAAAGGCTATACTACTCGAACTCTTACAAAACGCTGGCAGGTGCGGGTCTGATCCTCCAAAAGCAGCGCATTTTTGGAGGATCCGACATGGGTGCGGCAATATTTTTGTAAATTCCGAGCAACATAGCCCACAAACTATGATGCTCAGACACTTTAAAAACGCCAACAGGTGTGTGTTGGATCCTCCAAAAGTAGTGCAATTTTGGAGGATCTGACAGACACGAGTGTGGCAAATATTTTTGGATAGTCCGAGCAACATAGCACACAGTCAAACAACTGACCTTGTTCCGGACAATTTCCATCACCATTTTCCTGAACAAATTGGCAGGGCCACACGACCAACGATGCTGCTGAAACCGGAATGCTTTGAAGGTACTTGGAAGTTCACTTTTCACCTAGAGTAAAAACCAAAGGACATTTAACAGATTATTCACTCTAACTAGTAAATTTTAAAGCATTGTGGTTCATTGAGGAATTTTATCAAATACCTGAAGGTCACCAAGGTAAACAAACTTCCAGCCCTTGAGACTAGCTCTAACAGCAAGGTCCATATCCTCAACAGTTGTTCTGTCCTTCCATCCACCAGCTTCATTAATGGCTGCTATTCTCCATATACCACCAGTCCCTGTAAAAATTGAATTTTTTTCTTGTTACACATTTTTGCTTGATAAATAAATGCATTATACTAATGTGCCAATTATTTTAGGCTCAATTTAGATTAATTTCTTTTAATGTATGGTGTCAAAGATCAACCATTCCATTAGACTCTTCAAAAATATTTCCGTATATGTGCTAGATCCTTCAAAAGTTCACTACTTTTGGAAGATCCGATACACATCCAACGATATTTTTGAAGAGTCTTGAGCAATATAGGTACCAGCTACATTCCACCGGCACTTGTCAGGTAACTAAGCTCATCAAAAATTGGATAAATGATAAGAAATAACCTAACGTTTTTGCCTTTGCCGAAAATTAGACTTAGATTAATTTTTTTAATAGTGGTGTCAAGGTCCCACTCGTGGGATTACACAAGGTACCTTATTGTTGTAGTGGTGTCAAGGTTAGCTTTTCTACTCAGATTGTCCAAAAATGTTGTCACTAATTTTAGAGGATTCAACATGTACATTTTTAAAGAGTCCAACAAATAACTGCTAGCCAGCACATGTCGGAGTTAACTCACTTTGTCAAATTTTGTACAAATGAAAAGAAATAACATAACAATTTTTCCTCTATTGGGAATTAAAGAATAGTTTCCTTGATTTTCATCCGACTTCAATGATCATTCTACATGTTTCAATGAAAACTTGATTTATAATCATTTATTCGCATGGATTTTTTTTTTGTTATTTAATGATTTCCGGGAACATTATTATTGAAACAAAATCTGACTACCGGGACATTAGAACATGTGAGCTACTGCTGGAAAGTAAAGTTTCAATTAATAAAGGGTCAGAGTTTAACTATAGATGAAAGTGTAAAGAATGAATCTTGGACCTAACTCAATCCAAAAGCTAGCATGTAGTGTGAGGATTGTCCAAGTTCATATAAGGAGTTCATATTCCCATTCCATATCTGATGTGGAATTCTTAACACTCCTCCGTACGTTCACACCTTGTTAACTGGAGCGTAGATAATATAATTGGAGGGCCCAACAATCGGTGAACAAAGAATTGGAATGGGTCTGGCTCTGATACCATGTAAAGAATGGATCTTGAGTCTAACTCAACCCCAAAAGATAGCTTGTAGGGTGAGGATGTCCAAGTACATATAAAGAGTTCATGTTCTCATTCCGTATCAGATGTGACTCTTAACGGGAAGTGATGCATGTGGGCTACCATTTTGATTCTTGCATAGCTGCAAATGAGTTGTAATTAATTACCCAACTCCCTTTCTTTATTAAATTCAGTAGGTAGTGTAGCATCGTCAATAGTGAACTTTTTTTAAATTCAATATTAATTTGCAGCCTGACTAATCTGTTGGCACTCGAATCCGGAATCTCTAAAGGATGAGGAGGAACCTTCCTTCTCACTAGGTGGTGTCAATGGTAAATTCACCTATATTATTCGGACTCTCCAACTTACTGTTGCACTCGTGTTGATCTTTCAAAAATATATTATTTTTAAAAATTTGACACTCTCAAGAATATTTTTTAAAAATCCGAACAACATAGAAATTTGTTCAAAAGTAATTTTAAGAATCAAATGAAGTACTAAGAATTTATTTTTTCCAACTCACCATTGAAACCAAAGAATGCATGAGTAGATGAGCCCACTTCTTGCTCCACTGTAAAATGGTAATCTAGTGACATCTCTTGCATTCTTGTCAATAAACACTCATTTGCATTCACTGCAATAAAAAAACATAAAATAAAATATTTTCAGTACCTTTTTTAAAATAAAAAATGAGAGATTGAACATTATTAACTTAATAGAGCAATAACAATGTTATGTAGATTACAACAGTGTACTATAATTCCAGTTGTTAAATTATTCCCTTCAGTACTACATCTAATCAGTGACACAATCAGAAATTCAAATATAAAAAATAATATACGAAATAATTAAAAAGTTCAATATTATTTATATATAAATATTAAAATAATTTTAACTTCATATATACAACATATTCGTACAACGAAGAAGATTCAAATAAAATCCGTTACACTCCTAGGTTCACCCCTGGCCAATAAAAATTGGCAACTTCGGCGTCATATAACCCTGACTAGTCCCAAAGGCACGACCAAGTTCAAGACGAGAACGACCGTCATAATTGAATCATTTTAAAGAAAAGGAGCTGTAAACCGTAAACGAAGTGTCGGTGAGAACAGTAGAGTGAGGGGAAACAGAATGGACACGTGGAACTGACACGGTGGGAGTCTACCAAGTGGACCCTGAGGCTCTGAGCAGAGCATAATAGCACGTGGAGCCACTTATAATGACCAATCTACGCCTCTTTAAAATCTAACCTCACTGTTGACCGTTACGGAGTAGTAATAAATAAAAATCCAACTTAATCCACGTTGTTCAACAAAATGACAAAACTACCCCGGTTATCTTCCAATTCCTCGCAGTCAACTGCGGGGGGATTCAACAAACGGACAGGATAATAACGTCATTAGACCACCGTTAATGACGCTACTGATAAGGATGCAAACTTAGTCAAAATGCAATTTCTATATTTGTATTTAATATTCTGAAAATGGAAATATCTTAATTTTGGATATTCATGCATATGAAATATTATTAGTCACTCTGTCCCCATTTAAGTCTTTTAATTTGCTTTGACACAAAAATTAAGAAATAAATAGAGACTTTTGAATCTTGTGATCTTAAATTAAAGATTTATGTAGTGTTTTAAATCTTGTGTTCTTACACTTACCTTAGAATTGAAAAACATACTAAATATAAAAAAAAATCTTTTTGAGACGGATCAAAAAAGAAGGTAAGAATATGTGGATTTGAAATTAACATGCAGGGCTTACTCCACCCTCATAATCAGGATTAATGCTTGTTATAAAAATTAACATGCAACTTAATACTATTAAAAAAATTATATTATTAATATATAAAACTTAAATTCAATATAAAATTAGTAGTTTGGTCTAAATATTGAAGTTACATATGTGGATTTGATATGATCTAAGCCCGGATGTACGGTAATATCGTAACTCTCGTGACTGATGGACTCTTCTTGGACCCACAAAAAAAAAAAAAAAAACTCAACATTTAGACTAGACTATTCCTAGACATAGTAATCCCGGCCCCTCAGCACTACTACCATTAAATTGCAGAATATGTCCGAATGATCATGGTTTGAGAATAGAGCAACTGATATCACCTAAAAGGTTCTAACCCAAAAGAGGGCAAATTGCTCCCACCAGATTCGAACTCACGCAGCAGACATCCAGCTGAATTTTAAATTTTTCTCCCTTGTAATCCAGCTATGCCGGAGTACTCACTACTTAATTTTAGTAACTGTGACAATGTGTACTAATAATAGGAGGACCACAGACTTTCCCATAGCAACACATAAATGCAAATTAAATGATCCATCAACTTCGTCTCGATCTCAATTAGTCGCAATCACTTAATAAAATGAAATTTAAAACGGTACAAGATTTTGAGTCTTACCAAATCGCCACCGACCCTGAACGAGGGCGATTTCCGGGTTGTGAGTGAGGAATGGGACCGACCGACGGAGGAAATCCGGTTCAGGTCGAAAATCGGCATCGAAAATTACGACGTATTCGCAATCCTTGACGTAATTATGCTTTAATCCTTCTTTAAGTGCACCAGCTTTGTATCCACCTCTTGTCTCTCTAATTTGATACGTTATGTTAAGTCCTTTGCTTGCCCACCTTAAGCATTCTGTCTCAACCATATCCTATAAAAATAATAATAATAATAATAATAAATGTTTCATGTCAGCGGCAGCTCAATTGGTTATCAAGGGGATATTTGAAAAATAATAAATATTTCATTAATTATTAATTACAAAATAGAAACCAATAATCGTTAATAAAAAATTGAATGGAAATATTGTCGGTTATGGTAGGTGGATAATGTGTGTAATTAAAGCTCGACATTCTCAATTAAAGCTAAATTAATTATTTAAAATAAAAAAAAGATGGGGCCAAAATTGTTAAGAATTAGAAGAATATATAGGAGGAAGTGTAAATATTAAGTAAAGGTCAGAATTTCAGATCTTATATAAAGATTGAATCAAAGATCAAGGTACCAATTTTAATTGATTTGTACGCTTTACAGTGTAGTACCATATGATTCGGTTAATTGTACCTCGCAATGATTATGATGTAAAAAATGTTAAAAAATTCAAGAATTCGAAAAGGTATTTGAGGTACAGTTTGGCTTACCTTAACGATAGGATCAGTAGAGTCATCAAGAACTTGAATCACGAGGCGATCCGACGGCCACGAGAGGTTACACGCAGCTCCAATGGAGATCTTATACACCTACAACCAAACAAGCCATAAAGATTTCAACAATAACAACCAACTTGTTTTTCTTCCCACTCGATGATACCCATTTTAGGATCCTAATTATCCGGCATTCACTTCATGTAAAATCCCATTAGAAGGAGAAAAAATACTAGCATTTTTTTCCAAGCTCGAACCAGTGTGAGACTAATCTGAATTCGTGTCGCATAAAACTCCTATTAAAAGAGGGAAAATCTCCCTATCAAATCTTTTTATATTCTCATACTCAAGCCCACCCTGTGTCCTATACTAATTCGGATTCACAGCTCATATGACCTGTTAAAAAGGAAAGTGCTCTCAATTAGAATTTATTTTATTCTCAAATTCAAACCCGAAATCTTTAGTTAAGATTAAAGGGATACCACTAACTTAGCGTGAAAACAACAAACAACTTCAACAAACTAAACAAATGTCTACCTTATTTTCCACCAATCAAGTAACTAAAAACACATACATTGATGAATAAAAATTTACCTCTTTCTCATTAAACATGGGGATTTGAACAAGAACTTTAGGAAAATCTCCACTTCCAATCTCCAAATCATCATCATTCATTGGTTCCCATTTGTATCTTTTATCTGGTTTTTTCATGAAAATTTTAACAAGAACAATGACAACTCCCATATATAGCCTCTCAACAAATAACATCAACTCCATTACTAAGCAAATGTACACTGCTGCCTTTAACAATGGCACTAACAAAGGTGCCTTCAACACTTCCCACATCATCCCTATCTGCCCCGCTATGTCGGACGCGGTCGCTTGAATAATCGACACATCTCCCATTTTTTCCTTATAAGGAAAAAAAATTATACTGATAGTGTAATAATACTGCTCTGTTCTATTCGATCTATTCGTTTAGGCAGAGCAGTATTAACACATTGTAAAGAAGGAAAAACAATGGAAGTGTGTTTGGTGTAGAGAGTGTGAGTGTGGAATGAGTAATTGAATGAGAGAGAGTAAGGGGGAGTTTTATAGTCAATTTTTGGACCAATTTGAACTTTTTCTATTTCAATAATGACCCCTTTACTATTTTTTTCATTTATTTTTTACAACTGAATTTGAAAAATGAGATATATTGTTTTTAATAATAAGTAATTAAGAGGCCCCAATTGGACTGAATAATTCAAGATCTAAATGAGTGGAAAAAGAATACAAATTGAGAAAGTAAAGGAGAAATCAAGGGAACTCTTCAACTGTTTTTAACTTCTTACTAGAATTGCAATTTAACTTTCTATAAGAAGCAAATTATCGTAATTAAAGTTAGGTATAATAAATTGGTGTATTGTTGAACATTTTTTTTTACCGTTAAGTGAGCGATGATTGTTTGAACCATAAGTGTTTTCGAATAGTAGTAAAATGCATTTAAAGAGTTAAATTTATTCATTGTAATTGTCGTTTTACATAATTTGTCTCTAAATTCTTTATGATGAATGGAAACACAAATTTTTGACATAACATGTTAATATCAGAATTTTCAAGCATATGACTCCATTCTCAGAAAGCTTCAACTTTCCCACGTGTGCGCAAGCTTGCGAATACTTTCTGCGATCACTCTACGTAATTTATTAAACCGGTTTATGCTTGTAGCTATCCCCGGGGAGAATACGTGTAATAGCCCCGCGTGGAACCCCCGCCCGGAGGCGGGAATCTCTTTGAATTTGTCTCTGCGATTGGTCTTTCTTGCGCTAAGTAGGGGCACATGTAGGTTATTAGATATGTATTCTGCTTCATTCAATATCTTTGATCCAAATTTTGAACTTATTAAATACATATTAATCGGAATTCAATTATCAGCACTTGAGGTTGCTGTCCTAAAATTCATAACTTATAAAGTTAAATCCAGAATCCATATCTTCTTCTAAATAAATTATAGTCCTAGCTAGACCTAGTAATATAGCTCATTTTCACTTATTTTTTTCTTTTTATTCTTGCATATATATATACATCAATGCCAATAAATCAACAATCATCTTTGTCACAAATCTTCATGATTCACTTTGAAGAGAATATTCTTAGGTGAGAAAAATAACCCAATGCCCAATGACCAATTCTGGAAGATCCATAATAAAGAGCTATGGCAACTAAGGTGTAGAGCTACTAGACTACAACATTGTATAATGTTTGGTCAATTATTGTATATACTAAGGGTGGCCAGTGGGCCGGGCTCGGGTCTGGCGGGCCGGGTCTGGCGGGGTCGGGGTCGGGGCGGGACGATCCGGGGGGTCGGGATCGGGCCTAGCGGGCCTAGCGGGGTCGGGTCCGGGCGGGACTGCTCCAGTCCGTCCGATCCCGATCCGTCGGTATCGGGTCGGGGCGGGGTGGGCGGGCTCGGGTCGGGGCGGGGCGAGCTCGGGTTTTCGTTTTTTTTTTTTTTTAAATAACATATGTATAAAAAAAAACTCAATAAATAAAACAAGATAGTGTAATAAAAACATCCCAAGGCTGTTTTTGTGCCTCTTATATTATTTAATAGACATATGATTTTTTTGTAATACAAATACAATTGTCTAAAATCTAAATTGCAACTTTATGGTGTTGTCCAAAAGTTGCAAATTACATAATAAAATTGCAATTAAAAAAATTACATTTTCAAAAAAATCATGTTCTAATTGCTTGATGATTTCATGTGGTTCTTCGGTTGGAATAGGTATTTGTTGGTCAAATTGATCCACGTCGCTTCCACTACCTTCGGTTAAGATCTCGTTGTAGTTTTCATCATCTTCTTCGTTGATCTCCGGTTGACCGCACCTTCTCCGCTCCGCTCGTATCCAATCTCGAATAATACCGCAATTTCCAAGTCGTCTCCGCCAATGAGTGTCTGTGGTCTCCTATTTGATATCTGCTGAGAAAAAGCGCTTTCCGACGCGATTGACGACGCTTGAATGTTCAAAACATCTCGAGCCATCATTGAAAGTGTCGGAAAGGTCTTCTCATTCCCCTCCGGTATTTCGACAAGTCTTCTTGTCCATCTTCATTGATAACTTCTTGATACGGTACAGAACCCCGCAAAACAAAAATATCCAACTCGCTAATTTGGTTAGTAGAGGTACGGCCGCACATTCTATTTTCGAGGCTTTCAATACTAGCCGCAGAAACAAGCATGTCTTTTGTGAGGTTGTGTTGAAGATGAAGAAGATGGTATGGTAGCCGGTACGTTACTAGCATTTTCTTGTTGATAAAATCTATATATATTTTTGCGGTGGTGTTCTACGCTATTCAACACTTCTTCTTTAGTTTGTTCAATAGGTGGTGGGTGATTTAGATTTTTGGGACTTGGAGGTGGTAGTACTTCTATACAATCGTAAATAGTTTCAATTAGTGATTTAGTACCGTCTATTTTAATAGTAGGATTTAATACTGAGAACCAATAATATAAATAGAAGGAATAGGAATAAAATATTTTTTTATTTTGACAAACATTTTTTTAATATATTTGCCTTATAATTTGGTTTTTCCATATATTCACTAAGTAATAAAAATATTAGAGTTATATAAAATAACATAGTTGAAATAGTAGGATAATATATACCGGAAAATTCTTTTGTTGCTTGAAAAAATTTCTCTAAAAATACAATAAGTTCGGAAATTTTTTCCCAATCACTATCTAAAATCATATCAAATTTGGCTTTTTATTATGAGAGTTAAAAAATAAAGTTATAGGTAATTTATAGTCATAAGCAACAAGTAGTTGCTCGTATAAAGAATTCCACCTAGTGGATACTTCTTGTGGAATTCTTCTAAAAGGTAGTCCACAATCATGACAAATTTTTTTATATTCTTTTCTACGTTGTACTTTATTACTTTTAAAAATAAAGTTTATAGCAAATTGTATTTTACTAAGAATGTCTTCAAAAAGTGATAGACCATCCTTTACAATTAAGTTATATATATGGCACGCGCATTTTATATGAAAATGGTCCGGAAAAGATGGAGCTAAACTATTTTTTAACATTGTAATTGCGTAATTGTTATTAGAAGCGTTATCTAATGTAATAGTCATAATTTTATCGGTAATTCCGTAATAATCGCACACTTGATAAATATTTTCGCAATAAAAGTACCGGTGTGCCTATCATCTATATATCTATACGCTAAAATACGTTTTTGCATAGACCATTTATAATCTATCCAATGACAAGTTACAAGTTAAATAATCATGGCCGTTAGTACTACGACCTATATCGACGTGATAGATACTTTGCCATTAAAATGATATAATGAAAAACGTAAATATTGTTGATATTCATGCGCAAATTTAAATACATCTCTCTTAACAGTTGACCTAGGAAAACCGTTAAAAGCAGGATTATATATATCTCTAATGTAATGAATAAAACAGGAGATGAAGGAAATGAAAAAGGCAAACCCTCCACAACAACTAATTTTGATATTGCTTCCCTATCTCTATGTTTGTTGTATTTAGAGCCTACAATCCCCCCCGTCATAGGGTTAATTTGACCCGTACTTGGTCGGGACGATATCGGTATGTGAACCTTGTCCCGATGGAGCGGCCGTTTGCGCACCCGGTTTTGAAGCCTGGTATTGGGCATACCTAATTTGGATGAGCACTTACTACATGTCTAATTAAACCCCCGTCCCACCGTGACCTTTTCCAGTTTTAAATTTTAAAACATTTTTACAAATTTTACATATGGCTACTTGATTCTCTACGTCCCTATCAAAAAATGTCCATGCATCGATTTTAATGGTCGTTTTCTTTGGACCTCGTCTCATACTAGGGGGAATAGGAGGTATTTCGGTTGAAGGTGCACTAGTGGGCGTGTTGTCATCAATATTAGTGGGTGTATCGTCTAGATCATCGTCTAAATTAAAGTCTTCTTGAGTTCCGAGAAAATAACTCCTCGTCTAAATCTAATGGTATTGTAGGAAAATGTTGAGTATCAACAAAATCATCATGTGTAGGAATAAGATGACTAGAAGAAGTACCCTTGCCCCGATTGCCCCTACTAGAAGAAGTCTTACCCTTACCCTTAAACATACCTCTAATTCCTTCCATTTTAATTATATGCTAACAAATAATTAAAGTAAATGAAATTAAGTGCGCTAAATAAAATAAACGGAGACAATAATAATTTAATGAAGGAACGAATGTACCAAACGCCGACGTAACGTCGACGTGTAATCGAGAGGTTGAAAATTGAAACTTTGCTCGATGGAAGATCCTCAAGCTAGTTGCCAACTTCACTCCCAATTCCCAAATGAATTAATAAAATTGAATATTTAGCAAACAATGTAGAGAGATATATTGAGAAATTAGAGAGATTGTAGGAAGATTTGTGAGAAAGATGAAGAGAAAATGAGTTATTTATAGTTGAAAAATTGGGTTAAAGTGTAAATATAATAACTTATGGGTTAAAAATAAATATTAAGGGGTAGGGGGGTTGGGGGGGGGGGGGGGCCTAAAATGGCCGTTGGCCAACGGCCATAATCTAAAATGGCCGTTGGTGCAACGGCTATTTTTGCAAAGGTAAGGTCGGGGTCGGGGTCGGGGTCGGGACGGGCTCGGGGCGGGCTCGGGTCCGGCGGGCTGGGGGCGGGCTCGGGTACGGCGGGACGAGACATCGTCCCGTCCCGAGTTCGAGTCCCGCCCCGTTAATTTTTTTTTTTTTTTTTTTTTTTTTAGAGCGGGGTCGGGTCGGGACCGGGGCGGGGTCGGGCCGGGGTCGGGTCGTCCCGGCCCACTGGCCAGCCCTAGTATATACCCCATAGATGGGCAGGTCTTAGAATTTTAGGCCTATCAAGTACACTACTTGTAGTTCTTGTCCTCAAAGAAAATAAACTAAAAAATTATAAAAATAATTTGTCCGTTTGATGCATCAAGCATCCTGTGTTTACTTGACTTTGAGGAAGAGTTGGCACCAAAGTGTAATATAAATAGTTTATCCGAAGCAAATAACAGTAACTGATTTCTCTGTTCTGATTCATGACCTATAGATCACACAACGATAATTTTAACAGTTCTATGATGCTTCTCTTCAAAAATAAATTAAATAGCAAAAAGAAAAGGAACACTTAGTCACCTTAAAAGTTGTAATGTTGAGGAGTTGTTTGATTAGAACAAGATTCACGTGAGAAACAAACTGGAAGAGAACAGATGACTGACTCATAAATTGACACGAAGACAATGGAATATGATGTTATTAGCTCAATCTTAGTTGTATTTATTTAACCATTATGGGTCGCTTGATATGATGTCTAGTTATACATGAATTATAATGCAGGAATTAGTTACATAGGAATTAGTTATATATGAATTATTTTTTGTTGGGTGTTTGGTTCCTTGTACTAAAAATGAATAGGCAAGATATTATTTATAATATTTATTTATTTTTAAACTAAAAAGTAATGAATTTATAATTTTACCTTGGATGCTTGACCTTAATTGGTTCTAGGAAAAAGATAAAGATAGTTTTATCCTTTTGCTACTTTAATCATGTATAAGTTATACATAGATTAGTTATTCCATGTTGTTGTTGGTCTAAAATTAATACACCAATTGGTATACTAAATTATACAAAGATTAAGTTATACATGGTTCAAATTACAACCAAACATTGAACAAAATTATACCAAGCTATATACTGTGATTATTTTTCTTATACCTCATACCAAATGACCCAGACTCCACTTGTGAAAATATACTGGGTATGTTGTTTTCCTACCTCATACCAAACGACACCTTTAAGAATTATGATGGGATAAATAGAATTTATCCGTCCTTTAACTAAAGGTGTTTGAGTTGAGTTGTAGGAAAATTCTAAAATGAAGTGCTTCGTAGAAATATATAGCATCGGTCCTATCTTTTGAAAAATAGTTAACGTCATTAAGTCTTACTTGTCGAATTCGGACCTTCATAACGATGATTGTTTTTTAATTACATGAGTTGAAATGTGATTATTTATGTACGTGAATGGATTTTTGGGTTTTTTATATTTTCTTATTTTTTGTATAAAATTAGTTTATTTTGGGATAAAACTAGATGAAAAAATATGATGTAACGTGGAGGTTACTAAAATTACCATGGGGTGGGGGGGTGGGGGTGGGGGGGCGGCGGTTATGATCTAGTCAACCCTATTCACAGAAAAGATCATGATCCAAAAACAAGATAAAGAACCAACATCGTCTATTTTTATTGATGGTTAGATTTGAGGATTTTCTATTTTCCCTTTTTAGCTCTATGCATTAATCATTATTGATAAGACTAGGAAAATAACAATTCATATATGCCTTATATTTACAATAAATTAATGAAAACAAAATATATATACCTTTCATAGATAGATTATATATATATATATATATATATTCTTACTTTTAATTTATAACTCTTGAAGCTAACATTTTTGGTATATTGCACGAGCTAGCAAGCAAACCCGTTGCCACAAGAAGACGAATTGTCATTATATATCAATTTGTTGCTTTGGTTGCTATTGACTTAATTATATTATTTCACTGAGCAATGTTTTTCAATGGTGAAAAGAAAGAATGATCGATCATACGGGTAAGTAAAAAAATTCCATACTAGGTACTGCTACTACTAATAAAGTATTGTATTAATTGTGAGACCCAACAGAAGTGTAGAGTAAAGAAAATTGAAGAGGTCCCGGGCATAGCTGAATGGCAAAAGAGGTGAACTTAAAATTCAGCTGGAGGTCTGCAGCGTGAGTTCGAATCCTGGTGGGAGCACTTTGCTTTCTTCCGTGATAGGACTTTGTAGGTGATATCAGTTGCTCTATTCTCAAACCCTGGTCATTCAGGCACATCCCACGATTTACTGGTAGTAGTGTTGAGGGACCGGTACTACTATATCAAGGAATAGTCTGGTGTAAGCCAGGAAGTTGGATATAAAATAAAAATAGAAGAGATGAAGTCAGTTCATTAGCCTAATATATATATTCATAGTTGATGAAACGTCGGACCGCGTGAAAGTATATGTGTCCTAGAGACAATCCTAATTATGGATAAATGTACTTGAACACATTCATATTATTAATGATTAGTATTTATGACATTTGCAGTTATTGAATTATTGTTTGATTGTTTGCATTTATTCATATATGTGCTCCCTTGAGTTGGCGTTGTCATTGATAGAGTGAGATATTAATGATAAAGTGTAACTCTCAAAATTGCCTCGACTAATGATCATCGAGAATGAGATATCGATGATATGTTATAAGTCGACATGTGGTCTGCATCACATTCTTAGAGAATGTAGCGAGTCTCACGACTACGGGTAATTGTTATTCGTGATAGACACATGGATACTTTGGAGAATATTGGTACACCCTGACGATAAACTATTTGTTATACATGTCTATAGTGTTATTGGCATGTGGGATATAAAAGTCCTTCAACTTAAGATCAATACGTGCCTTGTTTGCAGAATGATGTACTTTGACCAAGTTCACGTGGACAAGAGAGACGAAAAGATAAATCATTAGTTTTGCAAAAATCCCAAAATGACCCATTATCAAATTCTCTACCATTATCACATTGAATATTTTTAATATCCCATTTAAATTGAGTGCAGATGTATGCTTTAAATGAGAGAAATGTGGAAAAAACTTGTGACTTTTTAGACGAAGGAAATGTCCACAAAAAATTAGAGTAATCATCTAACAAAAGAAGATAATATCGATGGCCCGAAGAGCTCAAAACAGGAAATGTCCAAATATCACTATGGATAATATCAAAAGGCATAACAGTGCATGAATTATAAGCAATAAAAGGCAATTTAACATGTTTTCAAAGAGGACATGAGCGACACACATGAGAATTACGAGTTCTAGTATAGTCAATAAATTTATTTTGTTGAAGGGAGGCAAAAACAGGTGCTCACGGATGACCCAAACGTTAATGTCATAAAGAAGGTGCTAAAGCTGCAAAAGTGGATGTTAACTTGGCTCAATGTGTGGTAGTGGTTATTGGATATAACTCGCCTCGACTATCACATCTCATTAGGTGCATCCCCGTATGAAAATCCTTCACGGAAAATCCAAAAGGATCAAATTCAACAGAAACCGAAATGTCAGTAGTAAATTTTCTAACTGAAACCAAGTTTTTGATCAATTGGGGAGCATGAAGGACATTATTTAAGGCTAACGGTGGGCTCGGGGGGGGGGGGGGGGGGGAAACAAGTTTGTACTACCATAATCACGAATTGGAATTGAATGACCATTTTCAAAAATTATACCATAATGATTGCTCAGATTAAAATAGGACGAGAGATTACCTTGTGAGGATGTCAAGGCCATCGCCACTACCGCCACCTCCGCCACTCCGGTGGCCACCACCGCCGCTATTTTTACCATCGTTATTGCCATTTCGTCCCTTTTGACCACGTTTTGGCGCCAAATTTTCAAATTTTGACGAGTTTTCATTGGACGGAGCAACAACCATGGCAGAATTCGACATGGTGACTGTCTTTTTGGCAAAACCCACTTCTTCTAGTACGAGCATAGATCAGGCTTGGTAAAATGGCGGAGGAGGATTGCTTTGGCGGATGAGTGTACCAACGCCACTATACGCGTCAGTGAGACCGACAACCATTTGTAAAATGAGCCGATTGTTAGTTACTGGCACCCCGACGTTCTTGAGTTGGTCCAACCGGACCTTGAGCCGTTGACAATATGCGGATGTGTTGGGAAAATCCGCCATGTCAATGATGGAGAATTCTTGCTTAAGTGTGACGGCCCAAGAATTTTTATTATCTTGGAATATGTCACGTAATCGACTCCAAGCCTCCATTGCCGTGGAGTCGGGTTCAATAATTGTATGCAGCAAATCGCTCGAGATTATGGCATAAATTCACTGGAGAACCTTTGCATCGAGGGTCAACAGTGTAATTTTGTATTTATAGCTATTTATTTGCAACGTGCTTGAATATGCATACCTTTTCTAGCAAGTAACATATTACTTATTGTTATGACATAATCTTTTCTATAGACATCAACGGTTACTATATGCATTTAATAATGGAAAACAAAGAGACTGGATAACACGACCAAATCTATTAAGTACTACTGTAATTGATCTTCTTCCAATCTTCCTTTTTCAATTTTAGTGTAGTATTAAATTAAAGCTTAATTGCTTTTTGGTCCCTTAGTTATCAGTATTCTTATTTTAGTCATTATGATATCTCACAAAACATATTGAATCTTCGATTATTTGAAATGTGCACTGATAATCTCTTAGCTCGTGAATAATTATAATTTTTTGAAGTAGTAACTGCTTTACGATTTAATTACCTTTATGTTATGTTAAACTTGTAACGTTATCATATATTTGTGGGTAATATACTTCTAAAAATAGTCGGAATATAGCATATTCCCTACATAAAAGACCAAAAACACACATTTTACTTGATTGAAGGTTAAATATGACAGAGTCATTTATCACAATGACCAAAATAACATTTAAACATAATTGAGGGACCAAAAATGTTATTATGCCTAATTAAATGTATGTTTTTTATCTCTTCATTTAAAATTATGTTAAATTTGACTATTTAAAAACATATATTACTGTTACATACATAGTACCAATACAAATTTAACATATCACCTGAACAATTAAGTGGTTGAACAAATAATAATTATGGTAGATTTGTGCATATGCATAAGCAAAAGGATAAAAAAAAATGCACAATTTAATTAAAAGGTTTAATGTGCTTAATAAAATATTGTAGAGATTAAAGTTAGAATTTACCAAAATTGATGGACCTAAAGTACTATTAATGAAAATATGACCAAATCAATTACTCAATCTGTCACAATTTACGTGGCACATTTCAAACTTCAATAGTGAAACTTTCTAAAACTTTATCCTAAATTCGAACATGAAATCTTCATATTTTTCGAAATAAAATTTATATATTTAGAAACTAAGTAAAAAATATTATAAATTACAACAATCGATAACTTAAAATATTTAAAAGACATATTATAAATTCCAAGGTGTTTGGCCAAGTGGTCATTACACTAAGGGTATTGCTGCCTTGGGTCTCGAGTTCGATTCCCATGACCAGCGAGACTAGTGCCAAGCCTCATAAAAAATCCCTCCACTGTTCGCCTGCAAGCCTTGCGGTACTCACTCCGTAGGGCCAGGATGCGGGTGGGGTTTCTTGTGTGTGGAGCCGCAGTGATGCGGTGGGGATGGCTAGTATAAAAAGTTTACCCTCAAAGTTTTAAAGATCCAAGGTGTTTGGCCAAGTGGTCATTACACTAAGGGTATTGCTGCCTTGGGTCTCGAGTTCGATTCCCATGACCAGCGAGACTAGTGCCAAGCCTCATAAAAAATCCCTCCACTGTTCGCCTGCAAGCCTTGCGGTACTCACTCCGTAGGGCCAGGATGGGGGTGGGGTTTCTTGTGTGTGGAGCCGCAGTGATGCGGTGGGGATGGCTAGTATAAAAAGTTTACCCTCAAAGTTTGTCCTCCGGGGCATAGTCCAGTGGCAAAGCCTGGGCGCTATAAGGCGCTCTGGCATGGGACAGCGTGGGTTCGATTCCCCGCAAGCACGAAGAAATTCTGCATGTTGGGGAATTTGACCTTGTCTCATTGATCAGTTGTACGCTCCCAGAAAACTGGCCACCGGAGCACATCCCGCGATTTACCTGGTGATAGTTGTTGAAGGACCGGTGCTATTACCTCCAGGACGTCTGGGTAATACCAGTGAAGTAGTCAGGCGCAAGCCTAGAAACCTGGATTATCAAAAAAAAAAAAAAAAAAAAAATAATGGAAAACAAAGAGACTGGATAACACGACCAAATCTATTAAGTACTACTGTAATTGATCTTCTTCCAATCTTCCTTTTTCAATTTTAGTGTAGTATTAAATTAAAGCTTAATTGCTTTTTGGTCCCTTAGTTATCAGTATTCTTATTTTAGTCATTATGATATCTCACAAAACATATTGAATCTTCGATTATTTGAAATGTGCACTGATAATCTCTTAGCTCGTGAATAATTATAATTTTTTGAAGTAGTAACTGCTTTACGATTTAATTACCTTTATGTTATGTTAAACTTGTAACGTTATCATATATTTGTGGGTAATATACTTCTAAAAATAGTCGGAATATAGCATATTCCCTACATAAAAGACCAAAAACACACATTTTACTTGATTGAAGGTTAAATATGACAGAGTCATTTATCACAATGACCAAAATAACATTTAAACATAATTGAGGGACCAAAAATGTTATTATGCCTAATTAAATGTATGTTTTTTATCTCTTCATTTAAAATTATGTTAAATTTGACTATTTAAAAACATATATTACTGTTACATACATAGTACCAATACAAATTTAACATATCACCTGAACAATTAAGTGGTTGAACAAATAATAATTATGGTAGATTTGTGCATATGCATAAGCAAAAGGATAAAAAAAAATGCACAATTTAATTAAAAGGTTTAATGTGCTTAATAAAATATTGTAGAGATTAAAGTTAGAATTTACCAAAATTGATGGACCTAAAGTACTATTAATGAAAATATGACCAAATCAATTACTCAATCTGTCACAATTTACGTGGCACATTTCAAACTTCAATAGTGAAACTTTCTAAAACTTTATCCTAAATTCGAACATGAAATCTTCATATTTTTCGAAATAAAATTTATATATTTAGAAACTAAGTAAAAAATATTATAAATTACAACAATCGATAACTTAAAATATTTAAAAGACATATAAAAAATTCTCAATAAAAAAACTCATTTAACTCTGAAAATGCGAAAGACATCATACAAATTAGGACACGAAGAGTATTATTTTTTCCCAACCAAATCTATTTATTCATCTTTATTTTTTCAAGTTTAGTGTATTAAAATTAAAATACCAACCAAGGAGAATAAGCTTGGCCAACTTTTCATTTTGACTGGTTACCAAAGTAGTAGACAAACCTAACATAAAAGATGCTACTTCTTTTTCCAAAATCATTTCTTCATTCCCACGCACTTAATTATTCCAATCGGCATGACATACAAAAAAGACTCACAACTGAAATTATGCAGCAATTGATGTATTTTACTTTGAAGTCTGACTTTGTTAGGGTTCTCCGTTCCACTGTCAAAGTATTGTTCGTGCTAATTCAAATTTTAAGGTCTCTTAATTTAATATTTAAATTTTCACATTACACAATAGTTTAGTAAAACATAAAAAACAAATAATAACAATAACATATCCAATACAGTTGCATCCTTAGTAAAAGTTTGTATTATGTGGCTATTGGTATTGAGTTATTCGATGCTTATTTTCTGATACCGGCTATGTCTCTTCTCCAGTAAAAAAAGTTTACATCACTTGGGTCTTCAACCTTCACGCGGCGTTGCTTCATCAGGTTTTTGCCCATTGTTATATATAAACTATCATAGCTTGAGGGGAGAAGATCTTTTAGCCGAATGTAGCTTTAAATTATTCGGTTCATTTGAATCCGATGCTTTTGATGTAAAACATAAATCTATAAAAATTAACTAATATTGCAATAAATATTAGATATGAACCTTATCTTAAAAATATAATAGCTTCAAAGCTAGAAAACTTAAACGGTAAACAAATAAAACTTAAATTTTAAATTCACCTATGATGACAGAAATATACCCGTGTGTATACCACGGGAAATCGAAACCAAATTGCACCCAATTTTGTTGTACAAATTTACCATAGTTGTAGGATTATTATACAAGTATAATTAGAATTTATTGTTATAGTAGGAATATGATTTTCCATAATTAGATATTGTAAATTGTATATAAATACCTCTTCATCAATGAGAATAATCAAGGGATTATTTCTTTCATGGTATCAGAAGTCTAGGGCAAAAAAACATTCTCACAAAGACAATTCCGCTGCCCCTTCTCAGTCTCGGTTTTCTTGCAATTTCTCGGTTTCCATGCAATTTCTTCCTCTCTTCCCAAATTTTCTTTCAAATCCTTAATTCACTTATTGCTCTTTCGTTATGTCTACATCAAAGAACATGTTTCATCCTATCCTTACAGTCTCCAACATCAAGAACCACATCCATATTGTTCTTCAGATGGAAAACGTCCAATACGCGACGTGAGCATAATTATTCAAGGTTCACGCACGCTCACATCAAGTTCTCCATCACATCATCCCCTATGTAAATGGCAAGGATAAGGTGCCTACCCCCGAGAATGATCCACGTTATGGACAACCCTTGATGCTACAATTCTCCAGTGGATTTATTCCACTATATCTACAGACCACTTGCAGACAATTATTGAATCCGACGCTATGGAGATGAAAACATAGAATAGGGTGCGTGATATATTCCAAGATAACAAAAATTCCCGTGTTGTCACTCCTGAGTAGGAATTTTCCCATGTCAACATGGAAGATTTTCCGAACTTCTCAGCCTATTGTAAAAGGCTGAAGGAATTGGTGGATCAACTCCAAAATATTAGTGCGCCCATTACCAATGATGGTCTTGTTATTCAGATGGTTACAGGCCTATCCGAGGCCTATAATGGAGTTGGAACATTGCTTCGTCAAATGAATCCTCTCACACCATTTTATCAGGCTCGTTCATGCTCACGTTGGAAGAGGCCGGTTTGGCTAAGAAAGCGGCTACTGGAGCAAATTCCGTCATGATGATGGCCACTTCAGACGACCCTCACTCATTCTCTAAAAATTCAGGCCAAAACCGTACCAATAATGGCGGAAAAAGGGGTTAAAATTGGAGAAATAATGGCAAGAAACGCGGAGGCAGTTACAGTGGTAATGTCGGCAGTGATGGTGGCCGGAATAGTGGCGGCGGCAACAGTGGTGCTCGAAACAGTGGACCGCGGGCCAACTGGCTCTAGCCTTGGGCCTCCTGGCCATGGGGCTGAGCCAGTGGCCATTGGCCCAACAACCCTTATTTTACACCTACGCCATATCTTGGAAACTGGGCCCAATTCCAGTCAGCTTCCAGGCCCAGTTTCCCGAATCAGAATAATGAATCACAATCCAGTGCCGGGTCTAGGCAGCAGGCAGGCCTGCTTGGGCCTCGGCCTCAGCAGGCCTTCACTGTTGTGGATCCAGCTCCGGTCCCGACACCTACCGATATTGAGGCCGAAATGCATACGCTTGAATTACATCCCCCGGATGCAAATTGGTATATGGACACCGGAGCCACTTCTCATATGACGTCCGCATAAGGTACTCTCTCGTCTTGTTTCAATTTGAGCAATAATCGTGGCATTATTGTTAGTAATGGCAACTCAATTCCAATTCGCGGTTATAGTCATATGAATTGTCTCCCCCACATCCACCTCTCGTCTTGAAAATATTCTTCATTCCCCTAACTTAATTAAAAATTTAGTGTCTGTCCGAAAATTCACCAATGATAATTGGGTTTCTGTTAATTTTGATCCGTTTGGATTTTCTGTGAAGAATTCCAAGACGGGGATACCTCTAATGTGATGCACAATAGTAGGGGGAGATTTATCCAATCACCATCATTTCCACGAGTGAAGCCACACCTTCTACCTTTGTCGATCTTGCTCCTTCCTTGTGGCATGCACATTTGGGTTATCTATTATGTCTTCTCTACATAAAAATAATTTTATTGCTTGTAAGAGTACGCATAGTACTCTACTTTGTCCTTCTTGTCCATTAGGGAAACATGTGAGATTACCGTTTGTAGCATCTACTTCTCGTACTTTGATGTCTTTTGACATTATTCATAGTGATTTATGGACATCTCCCGTTTTAAGTTCTTTGGGCCATCGTTACTATGTCTTATTTTTGGATGATTATTCTATATTTTTGTGGACCTTTCCTTTATTTAAAAAGTCTCAAGTCTTTTTCACATTTTAAAAATTTAGAGCATTTATTTGTACCCAATTCGAACGAGAAATTAAAAATATTCAATATGATAATGGCAGGGAGTATGATAATGGGTCGTTTCGAGAGTTTTGTGACACTAATGACATGTCTTTTCAATTTTCTTGTCCACATACGTCCTCACAAAATGGGAAGGCCGAGAGAAAAATTCATTCCATAAATAATATTGTATGTATCTTGCTAGCCCATGCGTCATTACCACCTTCTTTTCTGTATCATGCATTCCAAATTGCTACATATCTACTTAGCATCCTCCCTCTTAAAGGCTTAGCATATCAATCCCCACTTAAAATTCTTTACAATAAAGATCCTATGTATTCTCATCTTAGGGTGTTTGGGTGTTTATGCTATTCACTTTTTCCGTCTACTACAATTAACAAACTTTAAGCCCACTCTACCGCGTGTGTGTTTTTGGATTATCTCTCTAATCATCGTGGTTACAAATGTTATGATTTATCCTCTAACAAAATCATAATTAGACGCCATGTTATTTTTAATGAGTCCCAATTTCCGTTTGCTAAATTGAGTAGTCCGGTGTCTAGTTCGTATATGTTTTTGGATGATGAGATCTCACCGTATATTATCCACTATTTATACAAAATGTTTCATGAACCGAATCCGCCAGCAGACCCACTGCCTGCTGGCCCACTTTGTCCTGGTACAACGTCGTCTGGCCCACATGGTCTCAGCAGTGGACCAATGTCTCGGCCTAGTACCGATATCGGTACTGACCCAACTTCTCAGCCCACTGTTAGTTCTGATGCAGTTTCAGTTTCTCGTCCCTTTGTTGGGCCAGCAGGCCCACTGCCTGCTGGCCAGTCCGATGCCAACCAATAATTTCCCCAATCCCGTCCACTTCTATCTCGAGTCAAGGGCCCGTTACTCATAGCCAAATGGGAATTTTTTAACCGAAATGACATTTTAATCTTAATTCTAATGTCACTAAATCTCCCTTACTCCGTAACCTGCCCTACATGACCTGAATTGGAAATTAGTCATAGATGACGAATATAATGCTCTTATTGAAAATAAGACATGTGAGTTGGTGCCCCATCCACCTGGTGTTAATATTATTCGGTCCATGTGGATTATTACTCAAAAAGAAAATTCTGACGATTCTTTTGAGAGGCATAAGGCCCGTCTTGTAGATGATGGTAAAAAGCAACAGGTTGGCGTGGATTGTGGAGAAACATTTAGTCCGGTGGTCAAATCGCAACCATTCGCACTGTGCTCAGTCTAGCTCTCTCGAAAGCATGGCCCATTCACCAGTTGGATGTAAAAAATGCTTTCCTATACGGTGATCTTAAGGAGACAGTTTACATGCATCATTCCTTGGGTTTTAGGGACCCCAATTATCTTCATCATGTCTGTCTGATCATTCTCTGTTCATATATCATCGTGGTACTTCTCTGGCATACATATTGTTATATGTTGATGATATAATATTGGCTGCCTCGTCTGATAATCTACGCAAGTCTATCATGTCCCTTCTCAGTTCAGAATTTGCTACGAAGGACTTGGGACCCTTGAGCTATTTTTTGGGCATTGCAGTCACTCGTCATGCATGTTATTTACTTTTATCACAGAAAAAGTATACGGTAGAGATTATTGAGAGAGCTGGCATGTCATCGTGTAAGTCTACTTCTACTCTGGTTAATACCAAGCCCAAGTTGAGTGTTACGTCTAGCACACCATACGAGGATCCCACCTAGTATCGTAGTATTGCAGGGGCTCTTCAGTATCTGACTTTCACAAGATACGATATTACGTATGTAGTACATCAGGTGTGTTTATTTATGCATGTGATCAAACGTATTATCCGATACATACATGGCACACTTGATTTTGAATTGCATTTATATCCGTCCTCGGTCTCTACTCTTGTGTCATATACATATGCTGATTGAGGTAGTTGTCCAAATACCAGACGTTCGACATCTGATTATTGTATGTTCCTTGGCGATAACTTGATCTCTTGGTCGGCAAAACGTCAGGCTACTTTATCACGATCCAGTGCGGAGGCCGAGTATCGAGGGGTAGCCAATATGGTATCTGAGTCATGTTAGCTACGTAATCTTCTACTAGAGTTACATTTTCCTATTCAGAAGGCTACCTTGGTATATTGTGATAATGTGAGTGCAGTCTATCTTTCTGGAAATTCGATCCAACATCAGCGCACAAAACATATCGAGATGGACATACACTTTGTTTGAGAAAAGTTAGTTCGTGGACAAGTACGCGTCCTCCATGTCCCTTCGCGGTACCAGATTACATACATATTTACTAAGGGTCTTCCCTTGGTTTTATTTGAAGATTTTAGGGACAGTCTCAACGTACGACAACCGCCCGCTATGACTGCGGGGGTGTGACAGAAATATACCCGTGTGTATACCACGGGAAACCGAAACCAAATTGCACCCAACTTTGTTGTACAAATTTACCATAGTTGTAGGTTCTTGTACAAATATAATTAGGATTTATTGTTATAGTAGGAATATGACTTTTCGGGATTGTAAATTATATATAAATACCTTTTCATCAATGAAAAAAATTAAGAAATTATTTATTTCACTAACATATAAATCCCTTTATATTTTAACCCAAAAGGCGAGGACAATTAAATTCTAGACTTGAACATATGTTAGAAAAAACTCTCTCTCATTTCGATATGAGATTTTCCTAAAATAAAGTCCGTTGTAAAATCAGAGTTAATTTTTTCCCTTTTTTTTCATTATACTTTTTTAGTCAAAATAAGCGAAAGGACAAATGTAGAATAGTATGAAGGAAGCGGAAAATTTGGCGTAATTTGCTGTATATGCTTTTGATTTTTTTTAAAGAGAGTCCTTTTCAGTTGGTAGTTAATTAATTGCGTGCCAAAGCCTGCCTAATATTATGTGATAGTGCTATTTTAATTTGTCTTTATCGCCTTTAATCACTGCTATAATTGAAGATTTTGTAAAAAGTGAGTATTACGGTTTTGCTTATATAAGCAAAAATAATAATTCATATTACCAAGCCTGAATTTATGGAATTTTGATTGCTAAACTTGTGCAACAAAAGCGTAGATATGGTCATTGAATTGTGCACATTTACTTTTGGGATTTGGTGAAATTAAGCCTCGATAAATAGTAAAGTGCGAGACAAATTGAGATTGAAGGAATTGGATATTTCGTAAAATAAAATATATATTGGAGATTCTTTAACCTTGAGGGATCCCAAAACTCCAAATAGACAATCTTGATTAGGTCAAATTTAACATCTTTTTTTTTTTTTTTTGTTATTACTAGGTTATCAATACATTCTTTTTTAGTTGACTAATTCCGATTCACTTTTGAGGATAAAATCTTCCTATCAAAAGTGATTATTATCAGGATTCGAACCTAAACTTCTTATTAGAAACGGTGGGGGTAATTACCTATTAGTGTTTGCTCTAATTTTTTTATATTATTAGAATTTCCTTACCATAATTGTATCGTAGTTCTAAAAAGAAAACTAATCCTTTTCTCGGGAGAAATACATTGGACTTTTTTCTTTGGTACAAAGATTTTGGACTTTTATAAATTAAGAATTTTTCCTTTATACAATAACACAATAACATCCACAGTATAATTACTAAAAGAGTCTTGTTTAGAAAGAAATTGTTCGTTCTATGATTTTTATACATACTTTTGTATTAGGTTTCTCATATGTAGGTCAATTGGTCAAACGATATAAATATTATTTTAATATACATTTTTGTATTTGATTTATCGTCGTTCATGATTTACAATCGTTAGCTTCTATATGATAGCATTTGTATTCCAATCCCAACACTTATAACCACACACCCTTTGTGGTGGTAGGTCAAATTTAACAAAGGTGTATATCCTTGAGGATAAGTATACAAATGTATTGCCCTTGATAAACAATATAACAACAACAACAACAACAAAAAATAACATATCTAGTGTAATCTCCTAAGTATGTCATGTGGATTTGCGTGTACATATGCATACCTTACCGTAGAATAGTGTAATTCTCCCTTGATTGGAGTCTTCTCATTAATACGATATATATATAGGTGTTTACAAATGTAATCCTAATTGAATGAGAATATTTACTTTACATAATTACACTAAAATAATAATTACAAAATATATGGAGAATATTGACGTATTCTCTATCACACCCTCTCAGTCGAAGCGGGAGGAGACCAGACGCTCAGACTGGATCTGAAGTCAAGGAATAGTTGTCGGAAAAGTCTTTTACTAAATATATATGCGTACTGATAGGAAGAAGGAACATGTAACACCCGAACATGGCCCATGGCAACCTTCTGACGAACAAAGTGAATATCCATCTCAATATGTTTGGTTCGCTGGTGTTGAACCGGATTATGAGACAAGTAGACATCATATATGTTATCACAGTAGACAATGGATGCCTTACGTAAGGGATAATGAAGCTCTAAAAGAAGGTTTTGGAGCCAGCAAATCTCGGCAATAACGTTCGCAATGCTTCTATATTCTCTTTCTGTACTTGAATGGAAAATCATGGCGTGTCGTTTGGCTGGCCACGAGATGAGGTTATCACCAAAAGATACACAATAGCCGAAAGTGGATCAACGTGTGTCCGGACAACCGCCTCAATCAACATCTGTATATGATAGCAGCCTGGTCGGTGTAGATGGATAGAGATGCAATCCATAGTCAAGAGTACCCTTAATATACCGAATGATATGTTTAAGAGCGGTAAAGTGAGGCTCCCTGGGAGCATGCATGAATAAGCACACTTGCTAAACAACATAGGCAAAATCGGACCTAGTGAATGTAAGATAATGAAGTGCACCAGCAAGGCTCCTATAAGGGAAGGATCGAGCACCAAATCCCGTTATCGGTACTGAGTTTTGACTTTGAGTCGATTGGAGTGTGCATGATCTTGTGTTTTGCTATTTTAGCCCTGTAAATAATTTCTTCGGTATACTTACACTGACACAAGAACATTGCATTTTCGGATATGGTCACTGAAATTCCTAAAAAATAACTCAACTTACACAAGTATGTCATAGAAAAATCA
Source organism: Anisodus tanguticus (assembly GCA_034509755.1). Lineage (NCBI taxonomy): Eukaryota > Viridiplantae > Streptophyta > Magnoliopsida > Solanales > Solanaceae > Anisodus > Anisodus tanguticus. The sequence continues at coordinate 55,463,903 of CM067544.1, forward strand.
TATTGGAGCAGGGTAATGATCTCGTATTTCAGCACATCAGATGAGGCATTCTAAATAATATAATTCATATAGAGCAAAATGTATGCAATGTCATTACCTCAATGAAAAATAAAAAGTGATTTATTACTTTTGCTGTACACGAACCCGATCTGCATGATGTAAGTGGAAAAGCGCTCATACGAAGCCTTGGGGCTTGTTTCAAGCCATAAAGCGACTTTCGAAGACGACAGACATACTGAGGAGCCTCTGGATGCACAAAGCCATACGGTTGATGCATATAAACAGTTTCTTTCAAATTCTCATGTAAGAACACATTTTTCACATCAAGTTGATGAATCAGCCAGTTCTTTCCATAACTATACTCAAAATAATACGAATGATGGCTGGTTTAACCACTGGACTGAAGGTCTCACCACAATCAACTCTCTCTTGTTGCCCCGTGCCATTTGCCATAAGTCTCGTCTTATGGCGTTTAAATTCACCACTATCCCTGAATTTGTGATGGTATAACCACATACAATGAATCACATTCACCCCGTTGGTCTTAGGACAATATCTCAAGTGCGTTGTGTAGTGAGCGCATTAAATTCCTCATGCATAGTCGCATTTCAATTCGGGTCAAGCTTGGCTAATTTGGGGGTTTTAGGTATATGTGAGATATTCTGAGTGGATAGGTTAAAGTGGACTTTTGGTTCGAAAATCACATGTTGGGCACGAGTTTCCATATGGTGGGTCAGAAGCGGGACTGTTTGGGTCACAGGCAGTGGGGGTGGGTACGGGCAGTAAGGTGGTTTGGGACACAATATTTTTTATCACGGGAACAGTGATAGGGGGTGGGGCAGTGGGAACGGTGACACATGATTTTACGTCACAGGAATAATGGCATGGGGGTGGGGCAGTGAGCACGGCGATGGGAACGATGAGGCTGAGACAAGAGTAGTGGGTCAGATGGTGGTCGAAGGGATAGGGGTAGTCGACGGGGGCTGGGGCAGTGACGTGACAGGATGGGTGCCACGATGTATTGCGTTTATAATGAGAGGGGAAGTGTCCGAATCGTCAAGAAATCTATAGTCAGTTACTTGGAATTTTTGGACGTTTGAAAAAGGGAAGACGTTCTCCTCAAACGTGACATGACGAGAGACAGGGACTTTATTTGTGGATAGATCATACCATAAGTACCCCCTATGATTTGACGGGAAACCCAAAAAAATGCATGGAGTAGTCCTAGGTGCTAATTTGTGAGGAGTCATGGAGGCGATATTAGGGTAGCATAGACAACCAAAAATCTGAAGGTGACCACAAGAAAGGATCTGGTGGAATAGAATTCCGATAGGGGTTTTATTTTGAAGGGTACATGTAGGTAATATATTAAAGATTTATGAGACCACGTGAAACGCATAGACCCAAAAGAGAGGGGGAAAAGATGCATGAAAGAGCATGGTACGAATCATATTGTTAATGATACAGATAATTCTTTTGGATTTACCATTTTGAGGTAAGGTATGAGGGCACGAGAATCGAAACACCATGCCATTGTGTGTAGAAAATTTATGAAAGTGAGAATTGTCAAACTCACAGCCGTTATCACATTGAAACGTTTTGATGGTCTTTTCAAATTGGGTTTTAACATAAGCTTGTAATTCAAGGAAAATTGAGACTTATATTTTAGAGGATAAACCCAAAGAAAGTGAGAGAAATCATTCAAAAACACCAAATAATATTTGTTATCCAGTTTGCTAGTAATGAGAGATGTCCATAAATCCACATGAATAATATCAAAAGGAGAAAAAGTAACACTCAAAGATGATTTAAACAAAAGTCGAACATGATTTCCTAAATGACAAGAATAACAATTTTGGGTAAATTTCCCATTATTACACTGAATTGAATTTCAACTTCTAAGAATGCTAAAAACTGGTGCTCCTGGGTGCCCAAGTCTACAATGTCAGGTTGATGGGGAGATTGCAGCTAGAGAGGTATGTTGATGGAAACGTGTAGCGGAATTGGATGAGAAATGATAGAGGTACCCGACACTATTGTATCTCGTAAGAGGTGTCCCCGTATGTAGGGTCAAACTCAATAGATACAAAATTGTCAATAGCAAATTTTCTAACAAAGATTAAACTTTTAATAATGTTAGGAGCATATAAGACATTTTTAGGGAAAAGGGAGGGTGAGGTGGTGGTGTATGAGTGGTTCCATAACCTTGAATTGGATTGCGATTGCCATTTCCGATGAAAATAAATTGAGAATTGTGCAAATTAAATAGTTGAGGAAGATTACCAGAGGTCCGAGTGAGATGGGATGTGGCGCTTGTGTCTATGTACCAGGCATCGTCGGGCTACTATAGATTCATAGTGATTTATGCCTAGGCCAATTCGATAGGGGTGAGTAGGCCGGAAGGTTGATGCTGCTGTTGGGCCAACGCAATATAGGCCTGCTCCGTGTGGCCTGCCTGGCATGGAATTAGACGTGGGCCCAATATGCTGGGTTGTTGCCACTAACTAGCGTGCTGGGCCGGCAACGTTGGGTATGGGCATAGAGGGGCAACCCAATTTTCGAAAATCACCCAAGGCAGGAGGCCGACCTAAGGTGATGGGTATAGGTCCTACTGTGTTGGGCCGATGGAATTGGATCGTCCTCCGCGACCCTTTCCTCTTCCGCCATGCCCGTTGTCGCGGCCACGTCCCTTGCTGCTGTCTCGGCCACCATGGTAGGATGGGTGATCCGTGGGTGGCGGAGGACCGGCGGGTGTGTTCGTGGTTGGCGGTTCGTCAACCGCCAATGCCTATTGAGTGTGTTCATCCTATTTGGCTCATCTAGTCTTCTCTAACAACAATTGTGAAGGGGCCTTGTTGAAGCAAGGGAGGGGATCAACTTGTTGGATCATTGTCGCAAGTGTATCGTACTCACCCTTCGGCAAACCATTGATAAGTTGTAAAACCATATTTGTTTTAAAAATCAGAGTGCCAACATTAGATAATTGATCGGCAACTAATTTTAGCTATTTACAATAATCTGACATATTGGCAAAGTTCTCAAGACGAGTGTTGTTGAATTGTTCCTCCAAATAGACGGCACATGTATGTTTGTTGTCTTGAAAGATTTCCTCTAGCCGTATCCATAATTCATGAGCCGAGACACATGTATTCATAATAGTATGAAGTAAATCCTTGGATATGGTGTCATATATCCATTGTTTGACGATATCATCGAGCCGCGTCCACGTCAGATTGTCTACGTCGGGTGGACGAGGGGTGGTGGCATCGATGTGATCAAGGAAGTTGTAAGAACAGTCATGTATTTGAAATAATTCGACCACGATGAGTATTGTCTATCCTCTTGATCCAGAACTAAAGGGATAAAGTTTTTGATGTTCGTTACAGCAAAATCCAGATAAAAGGTGTTCGGATGGGGAGGGGGAGGAGGAGGATGTGTGACGTCGTGGGTGGGGGAGGAGTTGGCGGTAGAAGCCATGATGATGGGCTTGTCGGCGTCGTGATAAGAGGGCCGCTGAATTTAGGGTAAAGAGGAGGCCGAAATTAAGTTTAGAGAGGAAGCTAAAGTTTGACTCTGATACTATATAGAATAGTGTAATTCTACCTTGATTGGAGTCTTCTCATTATTAAAATATATATAGATGTTTACAATTATAATTCTAATTGAATAAAAATATTTACTTTACATAATTACTAAAATAATAATTATATAATATATGGAGAATATTTATGTATTATCTATTACTTACCTTTTACGTTGCGAGAGTAAATGACTTGTTTTGGATAGATTAGTTAAAATAAAATACATTAAATCATGTATGAAAATAAAATACATTAATAATCATATTATATTGATCAACAATATGATATAAGGTAATAATCATATTTTACCAAAAAATACAATATGATATTGAAGAAATTTCATTAGTTGATCATCCCCTCTTTGCTTGACAAACTTGTAGGTGAAGTAGCTAGCTAGTTTTGCCATAATTAAGCAATGTCTCGTGAACCATTTCTACTTCTAGTTCTATTAGTCGGACACAAAGCTCCATGTGACAATCAAAACAAACTTTCTGCAAAAGTGTAAGAAGGAAATGATGATTTTTTCGAAATTTGGCCAAAAACTCTACAGACTTGCTCATGAGTACCAACTTTTGTCCATTTTTAGTCAAACTTTCAGATTAAGTACATAACATAATAATTTAGCTTGTATGAGAATTGCCACTCTTTGCCGTTTTTTTGTTTTAATCTGGCCTTCGATATTCATATTAAGCCTCAACTATTTTGATTTAGCGTTGCGTAAAGTCTATTTAAAAGGAAAGCACTCTCTAATAAGAAATTTTCACTCTTTACTATTGAATAGATCATAAAATGCTCGATAATAAATTATTTTTTATTTATATCTCACGCAACATACTGATTAATTGTGTGAGACTCATTTGTCTCACAAGTTAGTAGACCCAAACATGTAAGATTTGAGTTCACCAAATTATGAGACAAAAGAAATTTACGGATGTTAGTTGTTTAAGGCACAAAATAAAAAATTTCCTTGATAATGTATCACTTTTCATAGATTATTCGAAAACACTTATGTGATTGAATTATTCATAACAAAAATCAAAAGATTATCATAATAAAAACATAAAATTTTTGGATTATTAAGAATAAAGTATACAAGATCATACAATGAAAACTAAAACAAACAAGAATGAGTGGAAAGAAAGAACTCCTTTAAAACCTTCATCTTTTCCTCTAAAAGTTTCCTTGAATATCCAAAAGTCTGATAAAAACTAATTGACAACGAGCTTAGAGATTTACCGCTCACTAAATATTTATATAAAAATAAATAAATACATAATATATATTTATATATACACTTTTTTCACAATGACGGATCCATAATTTTATGATTGCTAGTGATCTCTTATTTTACATAAATATCACACAACTAAGCACCCAAATAGACTTTGTAATATAATGGTGGGTGCTCATGTTAAATTTATAGTAGTTTATAAATGTTATCTATGCTTAAATATAATGTTTTGACCAGAACATTAATTATGATTAATTAATATACATTCTTATTAAACTAAATCAATCGTGAAAAATTGAATTGGAGTAATTACTTATCTGCACTAGTATTTACACTCAACAAAACAATTAAAATCAACAAATCAAAGTGAAAATGCGTATCACTTAACTATAGTTAAGTGCTTACCTATAGTTAAGTGTTAGAAAGTGTATATTTCTTGATTTTGGTGTAAACATTTGATACTATTAGATTTTTTTATCTTAAATTCGTTTGGAATAACACCTAATATAGATAAATATATCTTGAGACAATTAGGTAAATAATTAATTATTGTACAAGGATATCATATGCTAACCTATTTCTTTTACTCCCTCCGTCCTAAAATACTTGTCATGTTTCTTCTTTTAAAAGTCAATTTTACTAAATTTCAAAGTTAAATTACATTAGATTAATTTAATATTTTAAAATAAAATTTAAATATTTTTAAATTATACGAAAAGTACTATAAATTACAATTTCTCTCAAATTAATATAAAAAATATATAATTCAAAACGTTGACTAAAATTCATATAGTTTAATTTTTGAAAAACATACCATTACAAGTACGAGTAGCAAAGTTAAATCAGAGGCTCATATCATTTTCACCAATTGAACAGGTGTAGGCTAAAAAAAGTCAACGGCCCCACGAATGTCTTTTTAGGTTTACCCCTCCCCTCCCCTAATTTAACTAAGATGCTTTTCTTATCTAAATAAATACTCAAATATAAAAAAGAAAAAAATATTGACAAACAATAAAGTAATATAATAACATGTATGAAGTGGCACAAGATCCTAAATTAACAGTTAAAGAAATAATTATAATAATTAATAAACAAACAAAGGTGCCTAATTCGTGAAGCTTCTATTATATCTAAGGAAAAAAAACACAACTTATTACTCAAAATTTTGTTTTCTTGTGAACTAATAATACTACTAATTAGTAAAGGACACAAAACACTAATCTGTCAAACGTTTGTACTTATTCGTGGATTATTGGATTCTCCTTTCCCTCTTTTTGTTTTGATTCTTCTTTTAGAGCCGTTTGGTAATATTAGGATTAGGAGTTATGCCGATACAAAATTTAAAATTAAATTTATTCAGTATTTGATTGAAATATATTAATTATAATTTAAATATCAAAATCTTCAAATAGAAGGTGAAATTATATTTCTTGACTTATAATTGGAACAACCTTGTTTTGAACTAAATGATCCTTTATGTTATAACTAATGGAGTTTACCCTTCCACATGAGAATTTTGACTTCAACTCGAATTTAGTCGGGTCTCAATACAAATATCAAACACTGAATAAAAAAGGGTATGCCGGTATACTAAGCTCCCGCTATATACGGGATCCTGGAAGGACCAGACCATAAGGGTCTTATTGTATGCAGTCTTACCATGCATTTCTGAAAGAAGTTATTTTCATAACTCGAATCCGTGACCTCCGGATCACATGATAACAACTTTAGCACTCTGTGTGAAAAACAAAAAAGAAAACAGACTTTAGCTCTACTTTTTTTTTAAATAATTTTACAAAAAACAGTTATAGTAGGTTTTATCCTGTATAGAGAACTGAAGAGAATGCAATGTGCCTTGTAATTGTATAATTAGTATACCCTTGCTAGTATAATCTAGGACACATGTACACAAAGGGAAAAAAAATATTTTAGGGTCTTTATACTTTTGAAGTTCTGATTTTGACACCAAAAAAATATATTACTACTTGCTTAATAACCTTAATTCTTTTCCTTCCTAATCAGGAAGTGTATAATGTGGAACTTTTCCATATTGGATCATGAAGTCCCATACTGAATTAACTAGAGATGAACCTTTTGTTAATTATTTAAAATCGTAACTGTCGTTAGATAAAGTCACTATTTTCAACGTCAAATCAATTAAATTACAGAATAAGTTTAGTTTATAACGGCACATTCAATTTTGGAAAAAAATTAACTGCAAAATAAAATGAAGAGTGAGGAAAATGTTTATCTTATTTGAATTGTCTTTACCACTTGTGAAATTCTAGAAGTTATGGACCTGCTACCTAAGAAAATAAAATGCTTATTTTAATTTGGTGAATAATACAATATAGCTTTAATTAATTAATGTTCGATATGATAAAATCTGCTTTATGAATATCATATATATGCAATATAATTTTGGGTCTAACTTACTTATTCGCAGTCGCCTGCTTAACTTGGGGCCCCTATTTAAGTTGTGACATGAGTTTCTAAATTCTTATAACGCACAATACATTGATAATTTTTTAAGTTTATCAATAAATTTTATTGAGACACTTGAATTACGTCATGTTTTGACTGGACAGTTGAACATATGATAAAGTATTCATGTTATACAATTTGAATTTAAAATTTTAAAAAGTTTTTACTTGTGTTCTCAAACATTCATTACGTAATGAAGTTAACCACTTAAAATATGTCACATCCTTTAGTTATACGCATTAATTCCACTAAGCCGTAAAACCTCATGCATGTTTCAATTGATGTTAATATGTATTATTAGAGGATGCATATATAATGTGATCAACATATCTACGTAATAGACGCTTGTGAAAACACGCTGAAACATTTTCAAAATATTACTCAAAAATGTCTAATAGAAATATTGTATTACGTGTTCAGATATTCAAACAGAACATATTATAGTTCGAGCGTCTAAATGAAATTTATTGACAAATTTAAGAGACGGTCAATATATAAGTTTAATCACTTTAGAAATAACTTCAAACATTTATATGACACCTTAGTCTCTCTTTTTCCAGAAAATGACATGAAATGTACCTTAATTCCTTAACCAATTATTCTCTCTCTCTTTTTATTAGCATTTTAATTCAGTATCGTTACTCGTTAAATCACATTATTGCAAAGAATCTCAGAATAATGATAATTAAATAGGCAATACGTACATTTCTTTATCTTTATTTTCTTTCTTTGTTTGCTCTATTTTTTGCCCATTTAATTTGTGGGGTGAGTGGGGGAAAGGTGGGGGGGGGGGGGGGGGGGGGAGACTGTATCAACTGTGTACTCTGCCGACAGTTTGGTTATATTTCAATGTCCCTATTCCTTCACTCTAACCTGTAAATTAAATAAAGTAAGGTTTAAGTAAAACATTAACATAAACATTAACAAACTCAAAAATATTCTTATGTTTCTTGCAAAAGTATTCAATAGCAGATATATAATATTTTCATTTTTTCCTGTGGGTGAAAGTGATAGGATATTCTCCTTAAATATTCTAAATTCTGAAGGAAAAAAAAGATGTGGTACGGAGGGTGTAATTAAGAGGTCAGAAACAAGTTGCACTATCTATGAATTGTTTATGTTTATTTATAGTACCAACTATATTAGTAATAATAATAATTTTGATGAAATTAATTCCATCTAGAATTAATTATATTGCGTGTATCGAAATCTATACAAAAAAAATTATCTGATGTGTCCAGTTGTCCACGTTACCCATCAGTAATGAATTTTAAATAATAGTATAATTACGGACAGTTTTAACAATTTCTGTTAGTGTAATGTTGTTTCCATTATAGATATTGCTTGCCTTTTAATTTAGATATCTTATTTTCTTTATTAGCTTATTTAATGGAAAACGTCACCTTATTGTACTTGAAAGTTTTTTTTTCCGAAGAAAACTTTTAAAATTTCAGAATTTTCATTTTATCATGAAATTTCGGCGGCTTGTCCTTTTATGGGATAACTTAGTTCAGTAAATGATTCTCTTTTTATTTTTTTTGCAACTTATGAATTTGTTAGATCGCGATCTAGAAGTCCTTTTTGAGCAAATTGAAAATGGGTCACTACTGAAGCTAGGTTATTATAACCTCTTTCCTTTAATAGAATAGATCTGATAAGAAAATATTAAATCATGTGAGTTATTGCAAATGTTAGACGAAAGTCTAATATTTTGTCTATAAGATTGATTAATATATAAATAAACATTAGACACGCGAATCTAATGCTACCCAAAAGGGAAATTTCTTAAGGGTTATATTTGCACAACTTTTAAAATAGGGATGGAATATAAATATGACCTGAAAAAGGAGACATTTCGCATAAATCAACTATTTTACTCTTGATAACACCCCCACTTATAGGAAAATAACATGTTTAAGACCACGTAACTCAATGATATTCTTAATAGGTTAATTACACTTATTCAATCTCCCGTCAAATTAAGAAACATAAAATTAACGAAGGAAGTATATATATATATATATATATATATATATCTAGAAAGCAATATCACATTGTAAAAGTATATGTTTAGAAAGCAACATCTCATTGTGTTTACAACGAAGGTAAGAAAAAAATATAGTAAACGCAAAATAAAACACTATAGAATTTCAATGGTAGGCGAGGCCAATAGGATGTCAAAGACATGTTGGAAATGCATAGAAATTTGTGATAATTGTCGGCTATATATTTTAGAACCTTTTTTGGGTAGACTTTTGTGTGTAAGCGAGAAATACGGGAGAGATTAATTCAATCTCAAGAAAATTAAGTAGTTGGTTTAATAAATTAATACTAATTAAGTCCCAAATCTAAAAATATAGTAGACTGTTCTTGATTGAACAACACATATTAACAAGCCCAAATTTTAATTATCGTGTTAAGTATTATATACTGTTAGAAACATAGCAAATGTGGACAGACAAACCTAACACATTTTGATTTGGATCATCTTTTATGAATTATATTATATTTCTTTGGTCAAATAAGAGAAAAAAATAATCTTATGCATGATGGAACAGGGATTTAGTCATGTGAAGAGGCATGTTATTCTAGAGGAAAAGCATATGCTAACACATGATTTTTTTTGGAAAATTGAATTAAAGAAGATAGGGAAAAAAATTACAGATTGAATTTTGACTTTTAGTGTAGGATAGGCCATTTTCTTTTCTTATCTTTTATGCTAACCATACGATAATATGTACTTCTAACATAGTAAACACAGGTCACATGATTCATTATTTGGAGTTCACTAACATGTTTTATATGTAGTGAATGTACCTTCATGTTTTAATAGTTTTTTTGATATATTCCGTTGACTAATTTCGGAGTCGACAACATCTTCACCATCTAGAGTAACGATGAGTCGAAGAACACCATGCATTGATGTAAAACTCTTACTCTATTTTAAAATTCATCTTACCAAAATATTTATATATACACCTATGCTTGACAAGAAGGATTATACACACATTTGGATCAAATTGATGTTTGTATAATGTGTTTTTTGTGTGCATATATCCAGGGTGCTTATAAAGTTGAAGTACCAACCCAATCAATATAGTTGAGATTGAGTTGCTTCAAACTTGACTGTTGCACAAATCATATATTGTCCCACAGATAAATAATATTAGAAAGTTCTCCTGTGAAAAAACAACATCAAAGAGTTAAAATAGAGACGTTTACACTTACAACATCTCAAGAAAGTTTAAAACAAACGATAATTTGATTATACACTTATTATATATAGAGTATATGGTTACGTTAGGATCGAAGGTCAAAATTTTTATTGATCTCTTGACTAAAAATGTTAAGATCCCATTAAATTAAAGAAAATCTTAAACCTTTTGATTAGTCACAAAACTACCTTCTACTTACCTGTGACCTCTCCAATTTAGTTACAACAGTTACATTGAGGTGCCAATTTGAATTATGAACAATGCTAGTTTACCATTTTTTATTATTTTATGTCACTAAACAAAAAGATAAAAGTACCCATAAATACATGGTACTATTTTCTTACAACGACTTTCCCAATAAAGAAATTAGTTTATGTTTACAAATTCTTTTTTGTATTTTTTTATATATATAAGAGGCTGAAACTTTCGACTGATGAATTTTTGGGGGAGAGAAAAAATGGAAGAAAGGGCCTTTGAACTTAGGCAGTTAGGCCAGAAGTGAACTGATACCACTAAAAGAAAAAGAACATCTTTAAACTCCATTATCTATGATTATAAAAACAATAGTACCATTCTTTTAGGAAAAGGGAAATTATTTGCATCTGATATTATATACTTAACAATGCATCACTGTTTATATTAAATCAATAAAATATAACTAAATAAAGTGAAAATACATATAACTTAACTATTAAAACTTTAAGTATAAGATACATTTCTTATCTTCAGTTTCTTAGTGCAAATATCTAGTGCCGATAAAAAATTCTTATTCTTATATATTTAAGGGTAAATTCACAAAACATCCATGTAGTATGACTAAATTTCATATTCAATTCACGTATTTGAAATTCAACTCTACTAATGTTATTCCTAATTATTAAAAGCATTATATAATGGAAATACTACACAAATGAACGTTCATTTAAGTAAATAAACTTAAGATAATTTGAAGGTGAACAATAAATAAGAAAACTTGAATACAAATGATAAATATAACAAGATATTATACTCTTAAAATATACAAGCACTTAAATGTTTAAGTACACGGAAGTTATTATTAATAATTGGTATATTTTATTAAGTAATATGTAGTCATTTCCTATTTAAGAACTTTGAAAGATACAAGCTTCAGAAAATATTTATTCTCTTGATAATTAAAGGTTTGGATAAAAATAAAAATGTTTATACCTCATGTATTTTTCCAAAACTAAACAACTAACACCCTAGTAAATGAAAGTATTATTTCAAGCTAAAAATTGTTTAGGATTTCTATAGTCCACAGGATATAAGTATTTGATTTTAGAATACAACTAATCTATTTTTAATTAAGTCATATTACAAATATGTTTAATGTTAAATTGTAATTTACTCCATATTTAATTCTTTTGTTTAGCTTTCTTCTCCTTGCTGTGGTGATCTCATTTTCCAGACGGGCCTATCCAAAAGCTGCCTGACGTATTCTTTACTTTCTTCCTTTTTTGAGACATTGGGCTCAATAACAAGAAAACGGGCTTTAAAATAAGGCCTTTAAGCTAATTTCGGCCCTTTTACTAGAAACTATCATGGAGTAAATTTATAGTTTGAAAGTTTATAACAATAGCCATTTTTTTAAATAATTATAGTCCAAATGGGACTAGTGAATACTATTTCTACCGTTTATTTTAGTTTTCTTTTTCAAATTTATTTGTGAAGCAATACACAAAATAATACCAAGGTGGAGAACGTAAAGAAGAAAAAAATTACAGATTGTATGTCTTATCTTTATTATGTTTGATTGCGGAAAAATATATTGTCAAGTCATCTTGGAATTGAAAAAGAGAGAATTAATTTAAATGTGTTTGGTACGACTGAAGTCATCTTTTACGGATAGTAATTTTTCACATTTAATGAAAATTGTTATCCAGTATTTGGTTGGTAAGTGAACAGTCTAACAGATATATCTTTATTGGATGGGCCCAACCTGTGCGTGGTTTAATTCAGGATCCATATAGGGTGTAGGCCTTGACTTTATGGCCCAGAAGTAATTGGGCTTAGTAATTAGGTTTCATTGGCACTTATGCTCCCATTTGTGCTGAACTTTAATTTTTACGTCTCATTTAAAAAAAAAAAATTGCGAGATATAAGTTTAATTTTTTGCATAATAATATCTCACCTGTTATGTTCCGCGCCCTTAAAGAATTTATACACGCTAGATATAAGTTCGATTGCTAATGGAAAAAATTAAAGACCTATTTGAAGGGAAAACTGTGTAATTTCTTCTGTAATTAGACGGATAATTAAAAGACAACATAGAGAATTGAGTTGATTAAACGAAAACACTTCCTAAAACATGGCCACTGAAAAATTCATTTCACCTCAATTTATCTAGGAAATTTCAATTAATTGTGTGTCAAATCAACGTCATACCTTTGGAAAATGATAGTAACTGACAAATTACGTAGGATTTAATTTACATATGTTGATAATGTAATAAGAAAAATATATTATTGGCACAGTTTAATCTGCTACAGAAGACTCCTTGTCTATGGTTTGGGCCTTTTGATCTTATTCCACTTATTATGATAGGGTTATCCGTGAATACATTTTAAATAATATGACAGTTGCATTTGGTAGGGAGCATTTTATCTTCAAAGTGGAACTTCTCGACATAAAATTGAATTAGTCATACTTCAATACAGATACCAAATGTTGGAAGAAAAACAACAACATACAAGTGTAATCCTACAATGTGGGTTCTGGGGAGGGTAGGATGTAGCAGACCTTACCTCGACCTTTGTGGGATAGAGAGGTTGTTTCCGATAGACGCTCGGCTCAAAAGGAAAGTAGCAGATGTTGAATTGCAATGAAAATAAGACATCAAAAAATCAGATATAAAGCAAATGGGGCAACACATAGTAATACACACATAAATAGTAAGGAACTATGTGATACCTATACAATACCTCTAAGAAAAAGGGGACGAGGAGAAGAAGATGCTAGCCCCCACCACTCCCAACAAAACTCAACTATACACTAACCTTCTACCCTAATTCTCAACCTCCAAATCTTCCTATATAGGGTCATGTCCTCAATCAGCTGAAGTAGAACCATGTCTTGACTAATCACTTCTCCCCCAGTTCTTCTTCGGCATACCTCTACCTCTCATAACTCCTGCTACCGCCAATCTCTCACACCCCCTGACTGACGCATCCCCACACATCATCTTCACATGTCCGAACCATCTCAATCTCGCTTCCCTCATTTTATCCTCCACGGAGGTCACTCCGACCTTGTTCCGTATAATTTCGTTCCTAATCATATCTCTCCTAATATGACCACACATCCATCTGAGCATCCTCATCTCCGCTATTTTCATCTTCTGCGCGTGGGCACTCTTGATTGTCTAGCATTCTGCCCCATACAACAAAACTGGTCTAACCACCACTTTGTAGAACTTACCTTTACGTGATGTCTGTATTTAGAAGTTAAAATCAAGGACTTATATGTAACTTCATCAAGTTTGAAAATGATATTACATGACGATACGTAGAGAGTTAACTATATATAAGTTGATAAATTAATTAAAACACTTTCAAATTTCTATTCTTCGAATAAATTTATATATAAATTCCACAAAAATAAGAAGTGCACTTGATGACGATTCCATTTTAGGATCCATACAAGAACTTTTTAGTAAGATCCTAACTGAATCTTTTTTAAGCTTGTATCTTGGTAGATATAGAGAAAATATATCTTTTCTCCCCTTCAAGTTACACTTTTTGCAGCAAAACAAATGATAAGAAAACCACACTTACATAATAGCATACTTTGTACATTGCATGCCCAGGTATATTCTGTTACCACGTGGTACTTATAAGCTACTAAAACTCTTGGTGCTGTAACAACACATTATATATTTTGAATGGTCTTTTCAGATTTTGCCTACACACCTCAGTGTTCACTAAGATTTGAGAATAGTTTGAGCACTCAGGAGTATGGTAAAGAGCAGTAAGATCACTGTATTGCATGAACTATTGAGAATTACCAAGAATCCAGTCATTTAGGTTGTAAATCCTAACATCTGAATCCCTCTTATTACACCAGGAATATTGACACCCCCTTCTATTCAGCTGTCCCACCCTAATATCCTCTACACATTCTTGAAAATTCAATTAATCCAGCAGGGTGAACTGGTACCCCATTTATTCTATCATTAACAGATAGCATTGTATTAAAATCTCCAAGTATAATCCATGGCTAAGTAATATTACAGTTCAGGACCCTGAGTTAATGCCATAGTTCCTTACACTCTGTATCTGTGTTCAATTCATATACAAATGTCATGTTGCATTTAAAGTGTGAATCTTTGTCCTCTACAACACAATGTACTAGTTGAGGATCTGAGTACAACACTTTGACCCTAATTTTCTGATACTTCCAACATACCCATATTCTGTCATTTGGAACTGCTGGATAGTCTATAAATACCTCCCACTCAACTCCTAATTTGCTCTTGATCTTATTTGCACTTGTTTCTTTGACTTTAGTTTCCACACATCCTATTAGATCTACTTTATTTTTAAACAAAGAAGGATTTAAATTCCTTGTGCTTGAAGGGCTTGTTATAACCCTCTAATGTTTCATGAGAAAAAAATTATGGGGGGTTATGTCTGCCCACCCTTTCCTGCCCTTCCTCCATCATTAATTATTATACCAGTGTGCTTATTCTACCTGAGGAATTGCTCTATATTCTCCATAGCACCTGTGTCCTTTGCCTTGGTTAGAGAAGTGATGACCTCTCTTTGAGTTTGATTCTCTGAAACTCTTCTTCAGTCAGCCCCCCTTGTGAATTAACAACTACAAGATCCTTACTTTGAGTCCTTCATCAGGCATGTCAGGTTGTGAAGTAACTGCTGCAGGTTCATTAGTCTGTTACTTGGACCCTCAGGTTTGGATTGTCATTGCTTCTTGACCCTTTTTCTCTGCTTGTTAGTTTATCTGTGCATAAGGGTTTTCTATACCCTAATACTGTATTGACAGTTATTTGAAAATCCTCCTCTCATTGTGATCGTTTTTTTTTTTTATATCCAGCTTCCTGGAACGCCAGATTATTCATGGAGATAGTAGTACCGGTCCGATAGTAGTACCGGTCCCTCAACACTAGTACCAGTAAATCACGGGATGTGCCTGAATGACCAGGGTTTGAGAACAGAGTAACAGACATCACCTACAAGGTCCTACCCCAGAAGAGAGTAAATTGCTCCCACCAAGATTCGAACACACGTTGCAGGCCTCCAGCAAGATTTTAAATCTCCTCCTTTGACATCCAGCTATGCCCTATTGAACGTATAAGGACCTGCCTCCATTACAACCTCTTTCAAATCTATATCCATCTGTATGCAGAAACACCTACAAAGTTCCAGACTTCATAAACAAACCTCAGCATCTCCTTAAACGTAGGGTTACCACCCACTACAAACCCAACTAATGCATCTTGCTATTTTACCTTTTGCTCCTCAACTCCGATTGGGTTAAGCTTAACTACTTTAATTCCATCCTTCATAATAGTGGGGAAATAGTCGAAACTATAACTGAATTGGTAACTAAATATTTAAAGATATTTAGTAAAAAATTTAATATATACTATGAGCAAAACTTATTAAATTGACTTGAACCCATAAAAAAAGCCTTGAGATACGGCCTACTACTAGTAAGAGTAAAGGATGTTCTTGATCTAGTTATTAACTTATTATTAGTGGCGGATTCGGAAATTTTGATAAAAAGATTGAAGAAAAAATTCAAGCATATCACACTTGGGAACTAAACTTATATTTCCCCTATATTAACGGGATGTATAAATTTAGATACATATTGGTTGATCAATTCCGGTCAATGGATCACCTAATAATCAATAAAGTAGATAAAAATTATATAAGAAATAATTTTAAATCAGCGAAGATAAAAATATTAAGTAATTTTTTTTTATATTTGCATCTTTAATGGGCAAAGTTACCTAATAAATATATTGCCGGAAAATAGCAAGCCCGCCTAATAGAATAATCAAGGTGTGATTATGTATAAAGTTAATCTGGACACTATCATTAATCAGTATAAAAGGATACGACAATAATATACCTAGTATAATCTTACATCATCACTATAAAAAGATAAAAATAAAATAAAATTAACAAACAAGAAACCCAAAAAGAAGTCCAGCTAGAGTGCTAAGAAACAAGTGGGTGGGTAGATAGTAGATATCTCTATATATACATAAACTTCCATACTGTCATAATTTGCTTGATCATCATCTTCTCCATTTCATCATCTCCACAATTTATTTATTTAAAAAAAAAAAAGATCCAAAGGAGGGTGGTGGTGTGGAGAAGATATATACATAAACAAATATAAAAACATATAGTTATATTTAAATTATATAAGAGAGGAATATGGGAACAGTGGGATTAGTGTTTGATGGAGAAAATATTGGTAGTGTTTCTTCATCCCATGAATATGATCATGAAAAAGAGCTTGATGCTGGTGCCCTCTTTGTTCTTAAATCCAAAGGTAATTAATAATTTCTATTCTCTATTCAATATTATTTCAATTTTATAGGATTTTTCTATCTTTCTCTTCCCTTTTCAATACTATTTTTTTTTTTTAAAAAAAAACATTTCTTGTTTCCTTCTATTTTAATTTTTGGTTTGAGTTTTCTTCTATAATTTTCCTTCTCTTGTTTGTTTCTTCCTTCTCTTCTTTGGTTTGTTCTTTTTAATCACCATGAAGGTCGTAGTGGGATGGATATTATCCCCCAATCTTTAATGAGAGGTCTCAAATTTTAATCTCGTAAATGAAAAAATCAGGTAAAATTCATAAATAGCTATTTTTAGTCATTGTAACTGAAAAATAACCACTAGCATGAAATTTTAAATTTCACTGATGGAATTCTAGGAGATTATTATGGAGTACACATTAAAGTTGAAACTCCATGATAATGACTACATATTTTTCAAAAATAGAGCCATGAAATGGTCAGTGAACGTTATTTTTACAAAAAAATCTTGGCATGTAATGCTTCTCCAATTCCTTTAAGAGGTACTTACCAAACGCGAATTCGAATTAGTTCGCTCCAAAGCGATCAGGAAAAACAAAAAGAAATTACTTTTTTTTTTGCATATTTAATTTGTCACTTCGACAGATTAATTTTCTTAAGGTTCAGCTGTGTGTGTAGTTCGATGTATCTTCATCACAACATGCTATTGTTTTCAAGCAATCATTTCATACAAACTGACCATTTATACTTTTTAATTAATAGAAAAATATCACACAACTAAGGAGATTCTTAAACACTATTATGACGACTTTCAAATTTATGATAATTAAAACAAGATATACGGAATTTAAACCATAATTTCAAACTTTCAAGTTTGGGAATGTGTTTTTTTTGTCCCTTACTTTGATTCCATGTATGTACGGTAGTTCCTCAATCATTTATCATTATTTAATTGATTAATGTGCTGAAGCTTTAAATTTTGATGGTCAAATTAAAAGATATAAAGAATGATTTGTTATTTAGGAGATCGAATGATGGTTGGTTTATTTAACCAAACGTGTCGTTGTCTATGTCATGATTACTGATACGACATATCTTGTTGGGCAACGCACTTAGTGTTGCAGCCATATACTACAATTTTAGTCAATTATTTCTCCTATAAAACTCCTAAAAACTATCTTGAGATTAATTAACGAATGAAAAGTTTAATTCTATGTTAATGTAAAGACCGTTAACAGACCTGTAATGATGACTTAGTTGGTTGAATAGGTGATCTCCCAAATAAGAATTATCATACTCAAAACCTCTTGCATGTTTTTAAAGTCGAGCTCATCGCATGGAACTTATTCAGTGCGGTTTACTCCTCCTGTGTGGTTTACATGCTCTTAAACTGGAACGGGATTTACCTCATGAGTATCCGAAGGATAGCAGTTGCGGGTTTTCTTATCAATGAAAAAAAAGACACTTAACAATCCTCAATTTGTTAATTACTATGTTCTACTTTATGTGATATTCTTTTTAGTTTGTCTAATAATTTTTTATATTTAAAAATTATTTATTTTTAAACTTTATATTTTATCAATAATGAAATTTATCATCACATATATGTATGACTTATTTTTTAGAATATTTTTAAAAAAAATGGTATGCTCAACCAAATAACATCACATAAGTTACGATAGAGGAGTTAGTATTTTATTTTGGCTGGCTGGATTCTTGCCACAATATATAGATTTTTCTTTCTATTATTTTTTAAGATTTAATTTATTTGTAAATTCAAACATTATTAAATTGGGACATCTCTAATAAATGTCACCTACTCCCACAGTGAAGTTAATGTCTATCAGTTGAACTGTCAATTTTCAAGCCTCACTTTCTGTTTTCAACTTTTTGTCTTTATTTTTTAATTTTCGATCGTCATACTTAGGTAGCTAAGCTTACCGTTAATGTTGACTGCCTAACCACTTTATTTATATATCATAAGTAAACACAAAATACCCCCCCTCCCAAGAAATTTAAAAAATAGTACACCTTAAATATCAAAGTAAATTAAAAAATATATATCATGATTGATTAGGTCAAACTCGGATAATTAGTTTGAAGTCTTCTAACTAGTACAAGTGCACGAGTTAGACGTCTATATTATTTTTTCAATTTAACATATTCCTTTCTATTTCATTACATGCTACACCAATTTTTTAGTTAGTTTTTTAAAAAATAATACATTTTTATATTTAAAAATAATTTTACTTTGAACTTTTCATTACGTTTAGTGACATGAGTTTAGCCACATGATCACAACTTTCAAAAGTTTTATAACTATACACTGAATTATAGAGCTAGTAATGAGGAAATGGTTCAATTGAATCCCCTTCATCGAAACATAATACCATGCAAATAATGTAAAAATGAAATTTGTTGTTTACATAAAATCTGTTGAATCCTTTTGACAAAATATTGTGTAAACAAGGTTTAATGAAATTCGTTTAATACATATAAATTGTTGAATCTCCTTAATATAAAAAAATCTAATGCAGTAATAATATAATGGGGATCAAAAGACGCTTTTAAGTTGTGAGTTCAAATCTCAACTGTGACATTTTAGTATTTTTTTTTTCAATTCCCTTATATAAGTTTCTGGTTTCACCGGCCACACAAGTTTCACTGCATATTCAAAACCACAATAAACATTTTTTCTCTTTCTTAATCACCATGCACAATTTAACAAGTTCAAATAAAATGTACTCCTAACAAATTAGCGGGAGTTCTACTTATGCTCTCATAATTTATGGATTATTTATTGTAAGAGTGTATTAATCTCTCTTGGGGTATTTCTCATTAATACAAATATATATAGTGTGTACAATGTTGAATCCTAATTGAATAAGGATCATATATTTACCATAATTATACACTACTATTAATTATAAAATATATGGCGAATATATGGTAATATTCGCTAATACACCCCCTCAGTCGGAGCGGGAGGAGGCCGGACGTTAAGACTGGATCTGAAGTCTAGGAATAGCTGTCTAGGAAGTCATTTAGTGAAGATATCTGCATATTGATACGAAAAAGGCACATGCAACATCTTAACATGACCTATAGCAACCTTCTCACGAATAAAATGTATATCCATCTCAATGTGCTTGGTTCTTTGATGCTGAACCGGGTTATGAGATAAGTAGATCGCGGATATGTTGTCACAGTACACCATAGATGCCTTACGCAAGGGACAATGAAGCTCCAAGAGAAGGTTTCGGAGCCAGCAGATCTCATCAACAACGTTTGCAATGCCTCTATACTCTGCTTCTTCACTCGATCGGGATAGAGTGGTTGCCTCTTGGCAGACCACGAAATGAGATTATCTCCTAAGAATACACAGTAGCCGGTGGTGGAGCGTCGCGTGTCCGGACAACCTGCCCAATCGGCGTCCGTATATGATATCAACCTAGTTGTGCAGAGGGGTAGAGATGCAATCCATAATCAAAAGTGTCCTTAACGTATCGAATGATACGTTTAAGAGTTGTAAAATAAGGCTCACTGGGGCATGCATAAATAAACACACATGGTGAATAGCATAAGCAATATCATGCCTGGTGAAAGTAAGATAATGAAGTGCACCTGCAAGGCTCCTATAAAGAATGGGATCAGACACTGGATCATCATCACTGAGCACTGAGTTTTGACTTCGAGTCAACCGGAGTAGGCATGATCTTATAGTTCGCCATTTTAGCCCTATACATAATTTCCTCTGCATACTTACGCTGACACAAGAACATAGTATCTATAGATCTAGTCACTGATATCCCCAAGAAGTAAATCAACTTTCCCAAGTCAGTCATAGCAAATTCAAATTTAAGCAGAGCAATTATCTCATTTTTCAACACATCAGATGAGGCAGTGAGAACAATAACAACAACAACATACCCAGTGAAATCCCAAAACGTGGGGTCTGGGGATGGTAGAATGTACACAGACCTTACCTCCACCTTGGTAGGTAGAGTGGTTGCTTTCGGAGATCATCGGCTCAAGACAAAGCATAATCAGGTAAAACAAGCAAAGCAAAACAAAGTATGAGAAACGTTGAGACTCGGACGAGAAATTAAAGCATTGTGAACATGTAGTTAGTAAAATCAAATACGCAATGATAGCGCATACTAACAACAGGAAGCAGTAGATAACACAACTAAATAAGATAAATAAATTACACTAAAGAATAAATAGCAACAGGAATCAAACTACAGGGTACTATAGAGCAATAATGCGCCTATAAGTGTGATACGCTAATCGAGCCTACAGTAATAACACTAGGCTATCATTTTGTAAGCGTAAGTAGGACTACCCTCGACTATCTACTACCCTTCTATCCTAGTTTGTGTCCTCACAATCCTCTATCTAAACAATATCATACACATATAATAACAAGTATGCAATGTTACTACCTCGATGAAATATAAAGAGAGAATGATCACACTTATTATATACGAATCTGATCTACATAATGAAAGTATCAAAGCGCGCATACCACGCCCTGGGGGCCTGTTTCAAACCATACAGTTACTTACGAATATGACATACATAATGAGAAGCCTCCGGATGGACAAAACCTGACGGCTGGTACATGTAAATTGTTTCCCTCAAGTCCCCATATAAGAATGTATTCTTTACATTAAGCTGATGAATCGGTCAGTGCTTACCCATAGCTATGCTCAGAACCGTACGAATAGTGCCAATTTAACCACCGGATTAAATGTCTCACCACAATCAATACCCTCATACTGACCGGTACTATTAGCCACAAGTCTCACCTTATGACGCTCAAGATCACCATTGTCTCTGAATTTGTGATGAAATAGCCACATACATCTAATTACATTAGCCACATCCGGCCTTGGAACCAAACCCCAAGTGTGTTGTTTCGTTAAAGCATTATATTCCTCACGCATGGCCGCATTCCAATTTGGGTCAAGTTCGGCTAATTTTGGTTTTTGGGAATATGGGATATAGTTTGGGTGGATAGGTTAAAGTGTACTTTTGGGTTTGAAAATCCCATGTTGAGCAGGGATTTCCATTTTGTAGGTAGAGATATGAACTGGTTGGGCAGTGGCAAGGGTCGATGGCTGGGTATTGGGTAACGGTATAGGGTGACGGGCTGGTTGAAACGAGTGATGTGGATGGGTTGGGGTTGGTTTCGGTGACTGGTGGGTGGGTCCTTTCGGGTTGGGTTGTTGGGTCGATTAGGTGGTAGGGGTTAGGTGTTCGATGGTTGGGCGGGTATAGAAAGACAGTGACTGGTGGGTATTTGGCTGACGGGGTTAATATGACACCGGTGACAGTTGGGTGGGGGGAACGGAGCTGGATCAGAATGACGATTATGGGGGTTCGGTGATGGGATGGTGTCGGTAGTAGCATGGCCTGGTGGTGAGTGGACAGGTGTGGCAGTGGCGGTGTCGGCCAATGTTGGAATAGTGGTTGTACGATTGAGGGCTTAATGGACAAATGGGATGTGTCAGACTCGTCTAGAAAGGTGTAATCCGTGTTCCAGAATATTTGGAAGTTTGTAAATGGGAAGATTATTTCGTCAAACGTGACGTTATGAGAGACGAGGATTTTACGTGTAGACAAGTCATAGCACAAATAGCCTCTATGATTAACAGGAATCCTACGAAGACACATGGAGTGGTACGAGGTGCTAATTTATGAAGGGCCATGGAGGCAAGATTTGGGTTAGCACATGCAATTGAAAATTCGAAGGTGATCATAGGAGGGGATCCGTCGGTATAGAATTTCGGTGAGGGTCTTACTATGAAGAGTACTAGTAGGTAAAATATTAAGAATGTATTCTACCATTTTGATTGCATATATCCAAAAGGAATGGGGGAGAGAGGCATGAAAAAGGATTGTACGAACCATGTTATTGATAATGCGGATGATTCGTTCAGCTTTACCATTTTGGAGGGAGGTGTGGGGACACGAAAAATGAAAAAACATGCCATTAGTTGTGCAAAATTTGTGAAACATGAAATCATTAAACTCACGACCATTATCACATTGGAATGATTTTATGGATTTTTTGTGTTTTGATATTAATATAAAAATTAAGAAATTTGGCAAAAACTTCAAATTTGAATTAAGTGGGTAAACCCAAATAAAGTGAGAAAAATCATCTAATAAAACGAGATAATATTTATGACCCAGTGAAGCTAGTAATGGAAAATGTTCATAAATCTGCATGAACAATGTCAAAGGGAGAAACATAACAATTAAATATGACTGAAACGGAAGGCGAACATGTTTGCCTAAAGGGTAAGAAAAACAATGTTGGGCAAGTTTTCCATTATTACATCGAATAAAATTATTGCTTCTAAGAAAATTAAAAACATGAGCGTCTGGGTGTCCAAGTCTATTATGCCAAGTCGATGGAGAATGGATAAAGGTCCCCCACACTATTGCATCTCATTAAAAGGTGTCCCCGTAAGTAGATCCTTCACAGAAAAACTAAAGGGGTCAAACTCAACAGAAATGGAATTGTTACGAGTAAATTTCCTAACAAATATTAAGTTTTTAATGATGTTGGGGGCATAAATCACTTTATTTAGGAGAAAGGTGGTTGAGTGTAGGTGGAACCATAACCCTGAATCGGAATACGATGACCATTTCCAACCGTAATAAATTGAGAATACTTTAAATGAAATAGTTTGGAGAGATTACCGGAGGAGCGGGTGAGATGAGAAGTGGCTCTCGTATCCATGTACCATTTTTATCGGGCCGCTGCAGATTTAAAGAGCTGAAGGCTTGGCCCAAATCAGTAGGGGCCAAGCCGTGTAAATTCTGTTGTTGCTGGGCCTACATTAAGTGGGTCTGATGGGGTTGGTTGGTCACTAGTCTTGGGACTGGTCCAGATCCCAAAATACCCACTTGCTAGGGGCCGTGATATTGGGTCACAATGTTTTGGAATGGGAATGAAGTCGAGGCCTTGCTGAATTGGTTGGGCCATTAGCCTGGGCTGGTCCATTGGGCACGATGGGTCGGCTATTGTTGCTGGCCTGCTTGGCTACCTCGTCCGCGGCCTCTGCTAACGGTGGTGGTAGTTGAGCGGTGGTGGCGGCATTCGTCACCGGATTTTCACCTGCTAACGCATTTTGATTGTGTTCGTCCTGTTTGCCACGTCGGGTTTCCTCCAAAAGTAATTGTGAACAGGCCCTATTGAACCTCGGTAGTGGATCAACTTGTTGAATCATAGTCGCTAGAGTATCGTATTCGCCATTTTGTAAGCCAAAAACTAGTTGTAGGATCTATTTTTATTTCGGAAAATTGGTGTCCCCACATTGGATAATTGGTCCTCAACTAGTTTCAATTGTTTACAATACTAGGACATATTGGCAAAATTCTCGAGACGTGTATTATTGAACTGTTCCTCCACGTACACGTCACGTGTATGCTTGTTATCCTGAAATATCTCCTCCAAACGTATACATAACTCATGAGCCGAGGCACCGGTTTTCATTATCGTATGAAGCATTCCTTAGAGATGGTGCCATAAATCCATTGTTTGACGATGGCGACAAGACGACGCCACGTCGTTTTCTCAACGTCAATATGGTCAAGCACATGCGTGAATGCGAAAGAGTTCAACCCACGATGAATATTGACCATTTTCTTGATCAAGAACTAAGGGAGGTGAAGTTTTTGATATTCGTGACGACGAACGTCGAATGGAAAGGAGTGGAGGAGAGCGAGGGGTTGTATATGACGACTATGGAGGAGGCGGAAGCCTTGGGAGATGTGTGAGTAGACATGGAAGTCACAAAACAAAAGAGAAGGAAAAAAATAGGGTTCGGTTTCGTAGATGGGGTCGCCGGTCGAGGGAGGGGGGTGATGTAGACAGAAAAAGAATTAGGTGTTTTAGGGTTTGACTCTTGATACCATATAAGAGTGTATCTTGGATGTAGTTCTCATTAATACAAATATATATAGTGTGTACAATGTTGAATTCTAATTGAATAAGGATCTTATATTTATCATAATTACCTCCAAGGTGGAGGTAAAGTGTTAAAGTCTGTGTACATTTTACCCTCCCCAGACCCCACGGTGTGAGATTTCACTGTGTATGTTGTTGTTGTTGTTGTTATTGTTAATTATACACTACTATTAATTACAAAATATATGATAATATTAGCTAATATTTATAAACATGATCATTTTGTGACCATACAAAATATGTAATATTTTTGCAGGATCATGGGTGCATTGTGTTTACCACTTGACAACTTCAATAGTAGCTCCTCCGTTGTTAAGTCTTCCATTTGCCTTTGCTTCACTTGGATGGTGGGGCGGAATTCTATGTTTGGGGATCGGAGCTCTTGTAACATTCTATTCTTATAACCTCTTGTCTATGGTCCTCGAACACCACGCTCAGCTAGGTCGCCGCCATCTTCGCTTCCGCGACATGGCCAATGACATTTTAGGTACGTCATATCGACCATTTGAAAGTCAACTACAAATACAGTATATAGTACATGCGGAATATATAATAACTCAAATTAAATAAGGTAGTAACAATCATGTAAACGTGTCGTTGGCCATCTTCGATTTCGCAACATGGCTAACGATATTTTAGGTATGTAATGAGAGGTTTTATATATATATATTTTAAACACTTCTGTAACAATATCTCTTATACTATCAGATATATATAGATCATTAAGTTAATTGTAAAATATATTGTCTATAGTATATGCAGAATAGTAACCCAAAATCAAGGTAGTAACCAATATGTGAACATATTTCTTCTATAACTTAAATCACTATTTTCCTTCTAAATATACTCAACGAAGGGAGGGAGGTATAACGGGGAAAGAAAAATGCTTTTGTGATCGAATATTTTTTTATCGAAAACGAAGAAGGTTGAGGATTGCTTATTGTGCGTTTTATCTATAGGAAACATGTTTTTTTGACGCCTATATGATTGTTGGGCTCTCTCCTCGCTAGCTCCACCTCTCCTATTAGAATAAGTGCCTTCGGGTCCCTGGGCATAGTTGGATGACAAAGGAGAGAAACTTAAATTCTAGCTAGAGGCTTGCAGCGTGGGTTCGAATTCTGATGAGAGCAATTTGCTCTCTTCTGGGGTAGGACCTTGTAGGTGGTATCAGTTGCTTTGTTCTCAAACTCTGGTCATTCAGACACATCCCACGATTTACTGATAGTAGTGATGAGGGACCGGGACTATTATCTCTAGTAATAGTCTGGCGTAAGCCGGGAAACATGATATAAAAAAAAAAAGTGCCTTCGGACTTTGCCTTTTATATTAAAAAAAAAATTGTCTAGCATGAGAAAGCGCTGACAATAACAAAAAAGAAGGGGTCTATGTAGCTAGTGTGTTATGCTGAAAAAATAAATAATTTTTACAGTATTGAAGATTTAAAAGTTGCGTAAAGGTTATATTGATACATGTAGGACTACTCTAATCGATTAAATTTGGAATTTGAAAAACAATAGAAACCTTGTTTTTCATAAAAGTTATATTGATACTATTCTGATACTTACACATTAGATGTAGAAAGATCCAATGTTGTTTCCTTTTGGGTTGCGTGCGTCTTTTCTTCTTTGCTTGTGTTTCTCTTTTGAGTTTTCTTTCCTTTTTCATTAGGTGGGGACTAGTGAAGTTTTTTTTTCCTTTTTAGCAGCCACCAGATATGAAAACTCATACTGAACAATTAGTTCATCTTCATTAGCTATAAATAAGCTTATTATAATAAATAAAAAAGATTAGTAAATAATACTTCTACAGACTTACCGTGTAAAAAAGTTATTGCATTATTAAATCACACAAAAATAGCTAATTATCAGTTCGTCAATAAATCAAGTAAAATATTAACTCGAAAATAAGACAAGTAACTTACTCTGAAAAGTGATAGAATATTATCATATCTTGTATATTATCATTGATAAAATATTATCATATTTTGTATATATTTTATATTAGATAAATTTATATTCCAATTGTAATTAGGAAGATTTAGTTACCTAGTTTGTAATTACATAACACTATATATATTGTACACAATAATAAATGAAATGCAAGGAACATATTCCTACATGGTAGCAGAAGCAAAACTCTAACTTCTTTTTCTCCCTAAGTTGCCGCCCCTCCCCCCATCGGCAACCCTCTCCCTTCTTTCTTCGACTTTCCTCTCCTCCTCTCCAATTTTCAATGGATGAACAACCTAAATTCCATCATGCTCTTGCAGTTAACAACATCAAGAATTTCATTCCTACAACACTTGAGATGGAAAAGGTTCAGTATTCATCTTGGGCAGAATTATTTAAGATTCATTATTGTGTATACAAAGTCATCGATCATATCATCCCTCCAAAATCAAAGCCCCTAGAAAGACCTGATGATTCTGACGATGAACTTTGGTCCCGCTTAGATGCGGTTGTCCTACAATGGATCTACGGCACGATCTCGAACGATCTATTGCATACAATCATTGAAACTGATGCCACTTCACGACAAACGTGGGAGCGCTCGGAAAGTATTTTTCATGACAACAAGACACAACATGCCTTGTATCTGAAAAATCAATTTCAGGCCATTCAACAGGACGATTTTCCTAATGCGTCGGCCTATTGTCAAGAACTTAAGATTGTCGATCAACTCTCCAACGTCATTGCACTAGTCACTAATCAACGATTGATGATGCAACTTATTGCGGGTTTGAATGAAAATTATGACGGCGTCGTTATCATCCTCTAATAAAGCACGTCATTGCCTCCGTTCTATAAGGCTCGTTCAAGACTCATTCTTGAAGAAACCCGAAAAGCAAAGAGGGCAGCGACTAATGCCAACACAGTCGACGCCGCCCTCGTAGCCACCGGCAACAACTATGCCGACCCGAGAGGCTCGGCTCCCGCCCCATCCCATAGGCAAGCCAACGATCCGACATGTGGCTCACGTTCCCGGAATAACAACAGAGGAAGAAATTCCAGGAACAACCGCGACAACAGCAGTAGCGCCGAAAACAGTGGCAGTAGCGGCAAGAGGCAGCCATCAACAGCGGCAGCAAGAGTGGTAACATCCTCCGTCGTGGGCTGCATGGGCCCCACCAGTATGGGCTACTCTATCTTGCCCCTACTCCACGTCCTCCTAGGCCCAATCTCCTTACCGACAGGCCCAGTCCGGCATCCTTGGCGCACGTCCACAACATGCATACAGTGCACATGTTTCTCATCCTTCAAACTACGCACCGACGGATATTGAGGCAGCTATGAACACGATGTGTCTCAACGTTCCTAACAACAGTTGGTATATGAACACTGGCACCACATCTCATATGACGGCATCCTAAGGTACTCTTTCATCTTATTTCAATATGAGCAATTTAAATTGTAATATTATTGTTGGTAGTGAATAAGACATTTCCATTCGAGGTTATGAACAATCATCTCTTTCCCCACCACTCCTCCCGTTAGCCTTAAAATATGTCCTTCATGCCCCGAAACTTATCAAAAATCTAATGTTTGTGCATCATTTCACAACCGACAATAATATTTTCTTGAATTTTATGACAGGAATGCAAATACTGAGATGTGATAGCATCGGGGACCTTTATCATATCACCACCTCCGTCAGCCATACAACCTCCTCTCCATCAACCTTTGCAGCAATTTCGTCTCTTTTATGGAATAATAGATTAAAACATCCGAGAGTCTCTGTTTTACGCTCCCTTAACAAAAATAAATTTATTGCTTACAAACATGTCCCTTCTCCTCCTGTTTGTAAATCTTGTGTTTTTAGGAAACATGTCAAGTTGCCATTTTATTCTTCATCCACTTGTACTTTAATGCCTTTTGATATAATACACAGTGATTTATGGACTTCTTCTATCTTAAGCATGGCTAGGCATCGATACTATATGTTATTTTTATATGATTATTCAAATTTCCTATGGACGTTTCTCATTGGTAATAAGTCCCAAGTCTATTCTATTTTTTTGTCATTCACCACTTTCATTAAGACACAATTTGAAAAGAATATTAAATGTTTCCAATGTGACAATGTGAGGAAATTCGATAATAATCAATTCAAACTTTTCTGTTCCAAACACGACCTTGTTTTTCATTTTTCTTGTCCCCACACCTCTCCACAAAATGGCAAAGCGAAATGAAAAATTAGAACCAAAAACAACTTAGTTCGTGCCCTCCTTGCTCACACCTTTGCCCTCCCCTACGCTATATCAATGGCAATCTATCTCTTAAACATTCTTCCAAACAAGTCTCTCATTCAAGTTTTCTCTCTTCAGAATCTTTTCTATAAGCATTTATGAACTTTCGAATGTCTATGCTACCCCCTCTATCCCTCCACACAAATCAACAAGCTGCAACCTCGGTCATCCCCGTGTGTGTTTCTTAGCTAACCCCCCCTCCTCCCTCCCCTCTAATCATCGAGGTTACAATTGTTATGACTTGTCAAGCCAAAAAATAATCATTTCTCGGCATGTCATATTCGATGAGTCTCAATTCCCCTTTGCCAAACTCAATTCTCTATCTCCAAATTCCTATAAATTCCTAAATGATGCCCTAAATCTCATTCTAATTCATCACTTGCAAAATCAGTCGTCATTGACACCGGCAGCCGTCCCCACCACTACTGTCCTGAGGCGGGCAGTCCATCCAGCCCCACAACAGGAGCCTCAGAATAGCCCGTCACGACCTTCCATCTCGGTTGTCGCTCGGCCAGCCCACCCTTTCCCCGACGCCACTACCCCTTCTCGACCCCATCCCTACTCCCCGCAATACACCCAGTCTCGCCTCCACTTCTCGGTCACCCCATCCCAATCATGTCCAACCTCCCGCGACACACCCACGGACAATGAAAACCCGTGCTATGCACGGCATTTCCAAACCCAAACGGCTATTTAACTTGTCCACTTTGGTTGCCCCTTCCCTTATTCCTCGTAATCCGAAATATGTCTTTTCTGATCCTAATTGGAAAAATGTAATGATTGACGAGTATAATGCTCTTATTGAAAATAAGACGTGGGATCTAGTACATTGTCCTCCTGATGCTAATATTATTCGTTCTATGTGAATTTTTCAACATAAAAAGAAATTTGATGGTTCTTTTGAGAGGCACAAGACCCGTATTGTATGTGATGGCACGTCTCAACTGGTGGGAGTGGATTGTGATGAAACTTTCAGCCCGTTGGTGAAACCAGCGACTATTCGGACCATTTTTAGTATTGATTTGTCCAGGTCTTGGTCTATTCATCAGCTTGACATAAAAATGTTTTCTTGCATGGAGATCTTCATGAAAACGTATATATGCATTAGCCAATGGGATTCAGGGATCCGATTCATCCAGATTATGTGTCTTTTGAAGAAATCACTCTATGGACTTAAACATGATCTCTGTGCATGGTACCAACGGTTTGCTGATTTTGTATCCTCTATCGGTTTTCACATAGCAAATTTGATCATTCATTATTCATCTATAGCAAGGGTAATGACATGGCATACATATTACTATATGTTTATGATATCATCCTAACCACATCTTCTAATGCACTTCGCTGATCCATCATGTCACTCCTTGCCTCTGAGTTTTCTATGAAGGATTTGGGGGCCCTAAGCTATTTTTTGGGCATTGTTGTTACGAGACATGCAGGTGGCTTATTTCTTTGTCAAATAAAGTACGCCGAAGAGATCCTTGACCGAGCAAGCATGATGTCTTGCAAACCGGCTCACACACCGGTGGACACTAATTCCAAGCTTAGTGCCTCTTCGGGTTCTTTGTATGCCGATCCGACTCACTATCACAGTTTAGCAAGAGCGTTGCAGTTTCTCACTTTCACGAGACCAGATCTTTCCTATGTCGTGCAACAAATATGCTTACATATGCACAGCCCGACGAATGAACATATGAATGCCCTCAAACGTATTTTGCGATATGTACAATGTACTCTTCATTTCGGCTTACACATGTACAAGTCCTCACTCTCTGGTCTCACATATTATTCTGATGCTGACTGGGGTGGATGTATTGACACTCGTCGATCCATGTCGGGTTACTGTGTGTTCCTCAGAGATAACTTGCTTTCTTGGTTTTCCAAAAGACAACCT
The DNA here is from genome assembly GCA_034509755.1 of Anisodus tanguticus. NCBI lineage: Eukaryota > Viridiplantae > Streptophyta > Magnoliopsida > Solanales > Solanaceae > Anisodus > Anisodus tanguticus. Next base: position 55,495,070 of record CM067544.1, read on the forward strand.
ACTCTGTCTCGATCCAATGTCGAAGTTGAGTAAAAAGGTGTAGCGAATGTTGTTTCTAAGTCTTGTTGGATACGCAACCTTCTACTTGAACTTCACTGCCCACTCCATAAGGCTACAATGATTTACTGTGATAATGTAAGTGCGATATATCTTTTCGGTAATCCCGTTCAACATCAGCGCACTAAACACATTGAAATGGATATTCACTTCGTACGTGAGAAAGTTGCTCGTGGACAAGTTCGTGTTCTGCATGTTCCTTCCTGAGATCAGATAACTGACATATTCACTAAAGGACTTCCTCGCATACTCTTTGATGACTTACGAGCCAGTCTCAGCGTACGAGAACCTTCCGCTTCAACTGCGGGGGTGTGATAGAATATTACCATATCTTGTATATTAGCATTGATAGAATATTACCATAATTTATATATCATTTATGTTGGGTAAATTTATATTCCAATTGTAATTAGGAATATTTAGTTACCTAGTTTGTAATTATGTAACACTATATATATTGTACATAATAATTAACGAAAGACAAGGAACATATTCCTACAAAAAGCTTAAAATATACTAATAGCGAACCTAAATTACATTGTCAATGTATTATGTATACAAGTTAAATCCTTTAAATCAGACCATTATTTTTCCAACTAGAATGGCCTAAGTCAAACTATGATTTTAGCACAATCGTTTTCCGTTTGGCCAAACTATCATTTCTTTTCTCCTATCATGTTTATCTTTGGGCCCATTATTGCCACTTGATTCTAGTGGAATTTGTTCATTTCCCTGAAGGTTCTTACATATTTATTTATTGCCATGCATTTATTTGGATTTACCCAATAGTCAAACCTCATGAATTTTCACAGGACCAAGGTGGGGAGGATATTATGTTGGACCCATTCAATTCATGGTATGCTATGGTGCAGTAATAGGCTCCACTCTTCTGGGAGGACAGTGTATGAAGGTTAGTTCTGGAAATAGCAACTCTTTCATCATTATCTTCAAATTTGATAAATGATGTGTATACCCGTGATATACATTTACCATAAGTGGTGTATATCACGGGTTTGGTATTGATTTGGACCATGATATACACTTACCATACTTAAGTGTATATCACGGTTTTGGCTGAATAATTAGTATAAAATAATTGTATTAATTAATATTGTACACTTACCATAAGTATAGGATTCTTGTACTACTAGAATAGGGTTTTGGGATTAGAATAGGAATAGGATTTTCCTATTAAGAAAATTATAAATTGTATATATTCTCTTTCATTAATGAAAATAATCAAGGGATTAAATTCTATCGGTGAAACTTCAAAATATTACTAGTAGTAATTTTAATAGAAAATAATAACAATAACAACAATAACAACAACAACAACATACCCAATGAAATTCCACAACGTGGGGTCTGGGATCATAGAGGGTACGCAGACCTTTCTCTATCCTGGGAGGTAGAGAAGTTGTTTATGAAAATTATTTTAAAAGACAAGATCGGAAGTGATTAGTGGACTCTATATTCTTTTTTACTTTTCAATCATTAGTCATGAAATTTCAAATTTTTTAGTGAAACTTCAAAATATTAGTTATTTTTCAAAGACATGATCGAAAGTGAGCAGTGAGCGTTATTTTTACTTTCTAGCCACTTTCATTGAGTTTCAAATGTGGACCTTAAAACTTCATCAATGACTATTTTTCAAATACATTGTTGGAAAGTAGCGAGTGGGCGCTTTCTACTATAAAAAATAGTTACAAAATCAAGTCATTTAAAAAGTAAATTAAAGCTAATTAACTCTATTTAATAACTATTCGGTAGTAACCTATAATAAATGAAAAGTAATTTGTTATAACAAATTAATTCACATTGGTAATATTAAAAAAACTACACTATACAAAAAAATTAACACTATCAATAATATAAGTTAATTAATCCCAGAAAGAATAAATAATTCTCTTATATCTCTTTACCTTCTTTTCTGTCCATTTTTGCAGGCAATCTATTTGCTATTAAACCCAAGTGGAACTATGAAGCTCTATGAATTTGTAGTCATATTTGGAGGACTAATGTTGATGTTAGCTCAAATGCCATCATTTCACTCACTTAGGCACATCAACTTGATTTCTCTCCTACTTTGCCTTGCTTACAGTGCTTGTGCCACTGCTGGTTCCATTTACATAGGTACTTAAGTTATAGTATTAATTGCAAAAGCGTATACCGTCAGATTTCTCTATAGTAATATTTCATAATAACAACCAAATTCTTTTTTAAGCTGATTTTTCATGTTATGTTATATTATATGTTCTCTATAACAACATTTTATTATAGAAGTCAAAACATATCAAGAGAAACGGCGCTAATTTAATGAGAATTGGTTGTATTTTTTTTAAAAAAAATTATGTTTACCTACACTTATTTTTGCAAGAAATTTTTGACAACTCATTATATATTTTGCCAGGAAGTTCTTCCAAGGGACCTGAGAAAGATTATTCGATCAGCAGTGACAAGGAGACTCGCATTTTTGGCGTTTTTAATGCAATAGCTATTATTGCCACCACATTTGGAAATGGCATAATTCCTGAAATTCAGGTCAGTCCGTACAAGATTAGTAAATATTCTTGTTTGGTGCTTTTGCTTATGGACGATCAATTATAGTACTCCTCCCATTCCGTAATAAGTGTCATCTTAACTAAAAACACGCATATTAAAAAATTAATAATGCAATATGAAGTTTATTAAATTAACCTATATAATAAAAATAAATTATTTTTTTCCTCTTGATTAGAACATGCACAAGTAGTAAATCTTTTGGCATTGACAATCCAACAATACCTAGTTACTATGTGATTTTTTCAATCATTATTTAGATGTTACTTTAACTTGCCAGTTTTTGTCTAAGGATAGAATTGAAACACATTAGCCAATTTATGTCTTGATTTCATAAGATAACACTTATTATGGAATAAATTTTTTAGCTAAGATTACACTTATTATGGGACGGACAAAGTACCATTTTTGAGAGCTAAACAAAACTAGCTCAATTCATTTTTAATGTCAAAATTCAGATATTTTGGAAGTAAAGGAAAATTACTATGGTGTGTTTGGTATGGAGAAAACATATTTTCTATTTTTTTATCCGGACTCTCCTAACGCACGATGCTTTGTGCACTGGACCCTTAATTTGGTTGGTCAAAAATATTTTGAAAACACTTTCTTTAGAAAAATAAGTTCTTTAAAAATCAGAAAATTAAGATTTCTCTGGTGTGAATAGAGAATAAGTTCCATAAATGACATTTCATATTTATTATCTCCTCCCAATTCCAAAATCTCACCCCCTCTCCACCCCCACCCCCGTACCCTCTCTATTATAGTGTTTGTCTATATTATTTATAATGTTCTTGGGATAATATTCTTTACTTACTTATTAAACACTAGAAAATAAGTAAGAAAATCACTTACTTTTCGGGAAAGACATTTTCCTTGGTACCAAACACACCATTTATGTTGTAATGTTTCTCATACTAAAATAACAAATAAACATATTTCAAAATGTGTAATTAAGTTGCTCTGAATGTCTAACATGAAGGAGCCTTCTCCCATAGCATCAATATTATATACCTTAATATATCTCTAGCTTCCAGTCTACATAACACGTAATAATAGTATAAATTAGCCTTTTTTGGCGTTTTTTCGCGTAAAGGGCTACTTTTGCAGTTCACTTAATTTGAATATTAAGTAGTAAAAAAATGAGTTTAAAACATTTTTCACTCTATTGTGATAATGTGCTTAATAGGCAACAATAGCGCCACCAGTGAAAGGTCAGATGTTCAAAGGGTTATGCATTTGTTACGCAATGCTTTCAACAACTTTCTTCAGTGTGGCCATTTCTGGATATTGGGCCTTTGGGAACCAAGCTGAGGGCCTCATTCTCAGCAACTTTACACAAAATAGCCACAATTTAGTCCCGAAGTCATTTATCTTCATCACTAACATCTTCATCATTCTCCAATTGTCTGCTGTTGCTGTGGTATGTATATATACACTCTATCCATACTTCCTGAAGAATATGCACTAATAATGTAAAATAATTTAAAATGTTATTACAAATAATTGTTTATAATAAATGTGTTAGGATGTCTCTCAAGTCACAATATTCGTTGAGTGAATGAATTTTTGTCTCCTTATACAGTCTTATATAATTCTCATCTCATGAGTTAATTTTCTTTAGTTGTATTGGGTCGTCCAAAATCCATTTTCTTAATTAATATGATATCGAGATAGTTTCACCTATGTTCTTATTTTTTACTCAATATTGGTCCCCCGTGTGCTATTAATGTTCAGTTTTAAATGGGATAAAATTTTGCAAATAGTCACTTTTCAGTCTGTGGTTGGAGCTTTAAAATTCACAGGTGAATGTTCGTCCTAGAGCCTATGTGGAACTGAAACTCCATTATGATGACTATTTTTCAAAGACATGACGGAAAAGTAGCTAGTAAACGCTATTTTATCGCCCTGAATATGGGGAGATTTCACAACATCCCACATTTATTGAGGGAATAAGTTATCGTCTCTTTCATATCGCCTTAATCAGTTCTAACCTCATCCATCCAACTTTTGAGATTGAGTTAGAACCATTGTTCATAATCTTTACAAATGAAATTAGTTTTTCCTATAAAAGAAGGGATAAAAAACAAGAGTTTTTTTGCACTGCACACTCATCCAACAAAGTCCACAACAATAAACAACTCTAATCTTTATTTTTACAAATTTTAACTAGTATAATCTTCTTTATAACAGTATGTATATATTATACACCAATTATATATTTATTATACATTGAATATACATTTGTGTGCAGGTGTACTTGCAGCCAACAAATGAAGTACTAGAAAGAACATTTGCAGACGCCAAGAGCACTGAATTCTCTTCCAGAAACGTAATCCCGCGCCTAATTTCTCGATCAATTTCAGTGATCATATCGACTACTATCGCAGCAATGCTTCCATTTTTCGGAGACATCAACGCAGTAATTGGGGCATTTGGTTTCTTACCACTTGACTTTGTGTTGCCTGTTATTTTCTTCAACTTGACATTCAAACCATCAAAAAGGAGGCCAATTTTTTGGCTCAACATGGCAATAGCTGTGGTTTTTTCAGTGTTAGGAGTCATAGCAGCTATTGCTGCTGTAAGACAAATTAGTCTTGATGCCAAAACATATCGACTATTTGCAAATGTCTAAGCTAATGAACATGAATATATAGTTATCCTAGTTATGACTATGCTTGGAATATATTGTCAATGATGATAAATTTAGACTTTAAAGGAGCGCATTTAATCCGAGAAAATGACAAAAATAGTCCCTTATGTTTGGGGATCGGACAAAAGTAGCCCCTTAAATATATATATATATATATCTTTGAGCAATTTTGGTCCTTTAAGTTTGTCGAAAGTGAACACAGTCATTGTCAAATATGTAACAAACTTTGTCTATTATATTTGACGAGAACAATGAAAAACAATTAGTGGGAACTCACATTTGAAATGTGCGGTTCTTATAGTTTATGCTATTCTGGTATATTTTCTAGAGTTCTAGCGTTCTGAGCCAAGCTTCAGAAAGGCCAAAAATGTTTATTTTTTTAAAAAAAAAATACTTATTTTAGAGAAAAAAGGTATTTGATGAAGAAATAAGTGTTCTTGAATAGTAGCAGAAGTTGAAAAATATAATGCAGAAATAAAAAATATCTATCATAATTGTAAAGAATTATACATTATCAGATTATCTTCATCATTTATAGTAGATAATTTATCTTATTTTTAAATTATAAATCTTACATTTTAAGGAGGTTTACCTATAAATATCTTCGGAGTGATATGATAATATATAAAATTTCTTACACTGACAATATTTTAACTAAAACTCTACAAAAATTATAGAGAAATTCACCTTGAGAAGCTAGAATTTGTAGTAGTTTGACTTTACCGCTACTTGTAACACCCCAAAATTTTTAGACTAATAGTTACATTTTCAATTGACCATATCTTTATAGTAAGGGGAAGGGTGGATGAATTGAGAAATTGATGACGAATAACACATCGTATTGGGGCGGGGTGGATGAAATGGAGGCTCGCATCTGGAGTCTTGTGCGATAAACATGTGCCACCAAAACTTAAAGGCAAGTTCTATAGGGTGGTGGTTAGACTGACTATGTTGTATGGGACGGAGTGTTGGCCAGTCAAGACGTCGCACATCCAAAATATGAGAGTAGCGGAGATGAGGATGTTGAGATGGATGTGTGGGCATACAAAGAGGGATATGATTAGAAATGATGATATCCGGGACAGAGTGGGAGTGGCTTCGGTGGAGGATAAGATGCGGGAAGCGAGGTTGAGATGGTTTGGGCATGTGCAGAGGAGACACATGAATGCCCCAGTGCGGAGGTGTCAGAGGTTGGCTATGGACGGGTTCATGAGGGATAGAGGTAGGCCGAAGAATTATTGGGCAGAGGTGATTAGACGGGATATGGCGTAGGTGCAACTTACTGAGGACATGACCTAAGATAGGGGGTTGTGGAGGGCACGGATTAGGGTAGTAGGTAGTCGAGCGTAGTCCTACTTACGTTTACAAACTGGTTGTTGTAGTGGTATTATTGTAGGCCCGATTAGCATATCATACGAATAGGCGCATTAGTGTTTTATAGTCCTCTGTAGTTTGACTTCTGATGCTATGTGTTCTTTAGTATACTTTGTTTATCTTATTTACATGCGTTAGTTACTGCTTCTTTTTCATGATGAGCTATCATGGCGTATTCGCTTTTGATACCAGCATTTTCATACTACTTTAAATTTCTTGTCCGAGTCTGACCATTTCTCTTGCCTTGCTTGTACCTATGCTTTGTCTTGAGCCGAAGGTCTTTCAAAAACAACATCTCTACTTACCAAGGTAGAGATAAGGTATGCGTACACTCTACCCTCCCAGACCCACGTTGTGGGATTTCATTGGGTATGTTGTTGTGTTGTAGATAGATAGATGGATAGATGGATGGATATAGCGTGATGGCTAGAACGTAGTTAGATAGAATTACGCGAGCATACTAACTTTTGGTATTGTGATTATAACTAAATCAAATGTTTTTCTAAGTACGTATGTTTTAAATACTTTTGGTGTATATATTGTGTAAAAAATGAGATGGAACTACACGTGTAACACACGTGCATGGAGATATCTACATTATCTGTAATAGAATATAATTTATCTTATTTTTAAATAATAAATTTAACATTTCAAAGAGACAACTGTAAATATCTTCTGAATAGTATATCTATATATCTGTTATAAAAAGCAAATTGACATGAGCACTAACGATAGAAAAACAAATAGAAAGTACGAAACAATCAGTTAGATTAGTAACTGATCCGAAGCCTGAAGGGTTACACTCCAAATAAATTTTATGTTTTTTAATAAATATGATAATTATGTTTTTAAGAAGGATAACTATGTTTTTAAGAAGGGTATTTATATAATTTAAGTTTTCAACTTGGGAATTCCTGCTTTGTTAACTGAAAGGAAAATTTCAATATGGTCACAATTTACATACAAGGTTTGATAATTGAAAAAAGGTTATAAAGTTACATATGACTCTGCAGGTTGCAAATTACATTGACAAAATATTCGTTACTTACAAATTTGTTTAAGCTACCAAAACTTTTTAGAAGTCCTAAATCTTGATAATACTCAGTGTGAACCCAGGCATTATTTTACAACAATGAAGTAGAAATACACATCCCTGTATGCTAGTTACATTCACGCTTTTGGCAAAACTGCTTCAACGAAAACTTGGAAATACCAATAAAAATGAAGCTTCCTCCAAAACTTCAAGTCAGCTTGTAACCAATGGATTGATCACTTTGCAACACTTGAGATTCTCGAGGCCCCCAAAATAAGCCGGTGTGCCAGCAGCAGAGAGAAATGAAGCTTTCAGCACTTTAACTCCAGAGACCAATACGATCTGATATGTCGATAGTGAATCTGCAATCCGAGGAGCCAGAGGCTCCAACTCACTTGCATAATTTAGTTGTATTCCCTATTCTCTATGCGAAAAGCATCTTAAGTTCCTCAATTCTTGCAGTCCGAACTTCTTGGTCGGTCAAAGCACCAGAAATCATCTGTTGCTTCCTAGCTTGTACTGCCTCCATTCTTTCCTCAACCGAACCCTGCCATCAGAAAAATATGCATGCAACGGTCCAATGACTTTTTCAACACAATGTGAACTCCAGGAGTGGTAAAGCATATGATGTCCAAGTAAGAATCATGGAACAAGCACCAGAACTTATCCAGAATAAGGCGATATTGTTACATGGAATCTGATTAATAAGTCCTAGTTGTTGGGAATAACGAAGAGTATTCTAATTCCCCTTCAGGATCAATATTTGCGGAAAAATACAATAGACCCCGAAATTCTTTTCTGATGTGAAAGATCAGTCACAGCTGCAATCACAGAGCATATTCAGAATTTCCGAATATCTTTCAATGTAAATACTATTTTGTGATTAATTAGCAAGAATAAAGAGTAATAATGACACCAAGAATTTTACGTGAAAACCCTTCTGAATAAGGAAAAAACTCACGGTAAACCTTCCACTATAACAATAATAATTGATATACAATATCTTCTCAAGTTTTGACAAATATTTTAGGAATAACTCAAAAACTCACACTCACTAGTGTGTTAATCTCACAATTTCTCTACAAAATATTTCTAACAATTTTGTAGGAACTCTTTTTTCTTTCTCTTAGAGTTCTCTCACTAAGAGGTATTCTCTATGTTTTTCCTCTCTATTTTGGTGTGTTATGAATGAATTATGAGCAACCTATAAATAGGAGTGAAAATGCTCCTCCTGATGTCATCCATGACATTACTATGTATGTAGAAGTCAAGTTTTGCAACTTTGTCAAACCATTCAATGGTAGGCTACCAAACTTATGGTTGAAACTTGTCAAACCATTCAATGGTAGGCTACCAACTATGGGATGGACCTTACAAATCTCCCCCTCCAGTCTCATACAGTTGAAGGAGGTATCTCCGTTTTTCTTAGATAGAACTCATCTCAGCAAGCTTGGAACACAACTCAAGCTTATGCCGAGGAATCACCTTTAGCATATCTGATGCATTCTTGTCGTGTGAATTTTCTGCACCTGGAATAACTTATTTTCAAGTGCATCACGAGTCCAGTGATATCTGACATCTATGTGCTTCGTTCTATAGTGGTAAGTGGCATTCTTGCTCAAATCAATCGCACTTTGACTGTCACAACGAACCACATACCCTTCTTGCATCAAACCCAATTCTTGGAAAAAATTATTTAGCCATAACATTTCTTTCCCAGCTTCTGTAAGGGCGGTATACTCTGCTTCTATAGTGGATAGAGCAATACATTTTTGCAACTGGACTGTCATGACACAGCTCCCCCTTGCAAAAGTAAACATATATCCAGATGTAGATTTTCTGCCATCAAGATCACCGACCATATCTGCATCTGCATATCCTTCCAAGACTGGTTCTCATTTCCCGAAGCTCAAACATATTTTTGATGTCCCTTTCAGATATCTGAAGATCCATTTTATAGCTTCCCAGTGTTGCTTCCCTAGATTTGCAAGAAAATGACTAACAAGTCCCACTGCATGAGCAATATCTGGTCTCGTACAAACTATTGCGTACATCAAGCTTCCAACCGCTAAAGAGTAAGGAATAGCCAACATCTTCTTTTCTTCTGAAGAAGGACATGACTTCTTAGTGAGTCTAAACTGGCCACCAAGAGGTGAAGAAGTTGGCTTTGCGTCTTTCATGTTGAACCTCTCAAGTATTCGTTCAACATAGTTCTCCTATGACAACCATAATCTCCGAGAAGGTCTGTCTCGGATGATTTCCATTCCTAGGATTTGTTTGGCTGCCCCCAAGTCTTTCCTATCAAAGACTTCTGATAATTCTTTCTTCTGCTGATTTATCATTTTGCCATCCTGGCCCACTATTAACATGTCATCAACATATAGTAATAAGATGATAAATTTTTCATTAGGAAATTGCTTGATGTAGACATACGAATATGCCGATGTTCTCTTATAGCTTCGATCCATCATAAATGAATCAAACTTCTTGTACCATTGCTGTGGAGCATGTTTTAGACCATACAAACTCTTTTGCAGTCTACAGATAAGATGCTCTTTTCCGTTAACCACAAAACCTTCAGGTTGCTGCATATAAATTTCTTCTTCTAATTCTCCATGAAGAAATGCAATTTTTACATCCATCTGCTCAATCTTAAGATCCAGACTCGCTGCTAATCCTAAGATTGTTCTGATTGATGACATTTTCACCACCGGAGAAAAAATTTCATCAAAATCGATCCATTTCTTTTGACCAAAACCCTTGACAACTAATCAGGCTTTGTACTTAACCAGGTTTCCATGTCCGTCATCCTTTATTCTGAACACCCATTTATTTCTCAAGGCCTTCCTGCCTTTTGGAAGTTTTACCAACTCATAGGTGTTGTTCTTCATGAGGGAATTCATTTCCTCCTTCATAGAATCCATCCACTTGTCTTTGTCTTTGTGAGCCACTGCTTCCTGGTAGTTCTCTGGCTCCCCCTTCACAGTTAAAAGGATATACTTTGATTGTGGATATCTTGTGGATGGGATTAGTCCTCTAGCTGACCTTCTGCGAGATTGCTCATTCTCTAGTTGCTGGTACTGCTCCCCCTGATTGATATCTTCTTGTACTGGTACATCTTCTTCAGCATCACTATTATCATGGGACATCTAAGCAGCTTCTTGCAATTCATCGTCTGACCATTGTTGTTCTGGAGGACACAACTCAATTTCAGCCTTTTCTGGTTGACTATTTTCTTCTCTTGCGCCTTCAATTGTTTGATCTTCATAAAAAACCACATCTCGTCTTCTTATGACCTTCTTGTTAACTGGATCCCAAAGCCTATACCCAAACTCTTCATCTCCATAACCGATGAAGATACATGGGACTGCTTTATCGTCAAGTTTGGATCTTTGTTCCTTTGGCACGTGCACAAACGCCTTGCATCCAAATACCTTCAGATGTGTGTATGACACATTTCTCCCTGTCCATACTCTTTCTAGAATATCAAACTTCAAAGGAACTGATGGAGATCTGTTGATCAGATAACATACAGTCTGCACTGCTGCTCCCAAAATGGCTTTGGTAGCTTTGATGATCTCATCATGCATTTGACTCTTTCTATAATGGTGCGATTCATTCGTTCTGCTACACCATTCTGTTGAGGAGTGTCAGTTAACGTCTTTTCATGCCGAGTCCCATGTTTAGAGCAATAATTTCTAAAACTCGTGAGAAGTGTATTCGCCTCCATTGTCTGTTCTGAGACACTTTAATTGTTTCCCAATTTCTCTTTCTACTATAGCATGAAATTGTTGAAAAAATCCAAACACTTAGTCTTTCGTCTTTAACATATAGATACATACCTTTCTTGATGCATCATCTATGAAGGTTACAAAATATTTGGCTCCTCCCAAGGATTCAACTTCCATGGGACCACAGACATCATAGTAAACTCGCTCCAGTACCTTTTTTTTCTTAGCAGAGAAACTCTTAAATGGAACTCTATGTTGTTTTTCAGATAAGCAATGCTCACAAGGATCATATAGAGTACCTTTCTCTAAAGGAATAAACTTCTTTGCGAGGAATTGCAGACCCTTTTCACTCATATGGCCAAGTCGTTTATGCCATAGATTCGGTGAAGTATTGACTGCTACATTTATATAGTTTTGCAAGCCTTCCCATAAGCCTTGTACAATGAACAACATAGCTTTCCTTTTGAAATGATCATCGACCCTTTACTGAGTTTCCATTTCTTATTGCCGAAATAGCTTTCATACCCTTGCTCGTCTAATGCACTTACAGAGATCAAATTAAGGCGCAAATCTGAAACATGCCTTACATTCTTCAATGTTAGATGATAACCGACATTCGTTTGAATACTTATATCTCCAATTCCAATAATTTTGGAGCATGAAGAATTACCCATCTTCACATTTCCAAAGTTACCAGCTTTGTATGTGGTAAACATCTCTATTGGGAGTGATGTGGAAAGAAGCTCCTAAATCTACCACCCACTCAACCATATTGTCTCTAATGTGCAAACATTCACCAGCAATCACTACTGCCATATCTTCTTCTGTAGTGGTGGTTGTAGCTGTGTTGTTGTCTCAATTATTTTTCTTCTTGTTGGCCTCCTGTAGCTCCCGCATCAAAATCCTACAGTTTTTCTTAATGTGGCCCGGCTTGCCACAGTGAAAGCAACCATCATTTCAGTTTCTGGATTTTGATCTGCATCTGGACTTATCATTTCTATTCCTGCCTTCTTTATTTTGGCTTCTCCCCCTATTTTCTGAAATAAGGGCTTGAGACTCCACACCTCGCGCCTTGTTTTGTATTTTCAAATGAAACCAATGCTTCCGCAATGACTTCATACACCAACTTGTCCTTCCCATAAGTAAGAGTGGCAATAAGGTGATCATACAATGGAGGAAGTGTTTCCATTATCAACACAGCCTTTTCTTCATCGTTAAACTTTACTTCAAACCTTATCAATTAAGAAATCATACCATTAAAATTACTCAAATGCTGGAGCATATCCACATTGTCTGACTTCCGCATCTGGTACAACTCTTTCCACAAATAGAACTTGTTAGAAAGATTCTTGGACATGTACAAATTCTCTACAGTCTCCCAGATTTCTTCTGCAGTCTTGCACTCTTTCGATTCCATATTTTGCAAGACGTTGTCTGACAGATTTAGACGAATTGTACTGGTTGCGATCTCGTCTGTCTCCTCCCAGTCTTCGTCCTTCATCGTACTAGGCTTTTTCTCTAAGCACAATAATGCCTTATGAACCTTCTGTTGAATAAGGAGATCATTCATCCTTCTTTGCCAGAGGGAAAAATTACCGTTGCCATTGAACTTCTCAATTTCCACTTTTTGGCCCGTCATTTTTTTTCTTGAGTCTCACCGATCTCTATATTGGGCACTGGCTGGGTGATTATCAGGAAAGACTGTATATCAAACTGCAATCCTATCAACAGAGGATAGGTTCGGACAGTCTCCTAGACAAAATCACTCTTATAAGTGAGTTCCCAGGAAAGACGTGGAGAGTCACAGATGGACTACTTAAATTACAGTCTCTTAGACATAACTACTTACGTCATATGTAACCAATGCCACTGCGGGAATAGGGCTCCCGACCTTGAAGCTCTGATACCAGTTGTTGGGAATAACGAAGAGTATTCCAATTCCACTTCAGGATCAATATTTGCGGAAAAATACAATGGAGACCCCGAAATTCTTTTCTGATGTGAAAGATCAGTCACAGCTACAATCACAGAGCATATTCAGAATTTCTGGATATCTTCCAATGTAAATACTATTTTGTGATTAATTAACAAGAATAAAGAGCAATACTGACACAGAGAATTTTACGTGGAAACCCTTCTGAATAAGGGAAAAAACCACGGTAAACCTTCCACTATAACAATAATAATGGGTATACAATATCTTCTCAAGTTTTGACAAATACTTTAGGAATAACTCAAAAACTCTCACTCACTAGTGTGGTAATCTCACAATTTCTCTACAAAATATTTCTAACAATTTTGTAGGAACTCTCTTTTCTCTCTCTTAGATTTCTCTCACTAAGAGGTATTCTCTATGTTTTTCCTCTCTATTTTGGTGTGTTATGAATCAATTATGAGCAACCTATTTATAGGAGTGAAAATGCTCCTCTTGATCTCATCCATGACATTACTATGTATGTAGAAGTCAAGTTTTTCAACTTTGCCAAACCATTCAATGGTAGGCTACCAACTATGGGATGGACCTTACACTAGTTAAGGAGAAAAGTGTAAAGCATACCTTCACAATGAATTTTTTGATCATTACTTGATTAGTTTGTCCAATACGATGAACACGCATGACCGCTTGTTCCTCAACAGCTGGATTCCACCAAGGATCCTAGAGATTATAGACAAAGATGAAAATTCTATATATTTGACGACAATAGAATCACAGAAAAATACATATGAATAGTACACATCATGGGGCCATCAAAGTTATTTATAAAAGGACAGCACCAAGTCCAAAGTCACAAGGATATCAAATATGAGAATCGATGGATCATTGAACCACAAAAATCTCATCAACCAAGATCACAAGCTTAACCACTAAAAAGTGACAACAACATGCCGGGAAGAAATAAAAATTTGCGTTAGACAAGTCGCCATAAGCCAACAAACAAGAACTTGAAACCAAGTTGTGACCAAATACACCATTGCTACTTGTGAGCAGTAAATTTCAAATATCCCCATCAAGAATAAATTCTCTTATCACTGGCAACAAAGAGGAGGGAAAAGGATATTTTTCAATAGGTCTTGGCATGAGCAGATAAGCTTCATCAAGCACTGCAATTTAGAGAAAGAAATGACTTCAACTATCACCGTAACACTACCACATCTTGCAGACCATAACTATCAAAAGAAAACGTCTTGCAGACCATCTGCAACAATTGTTGGGAAATTTTGCCTCCCAAAACACTTCCATCACATGTCCCCACCTGTCTAAGGACTTATACTCATAATTCCACACTTTTTGGAAGCTGTAATATCATATTCGGATTTTTAAGTTTTAACAGATTAATGGATATTGAGGAAAGGAAGGAAGGAAGAAAGAAAAGAAAATCAAAGATTTACTTCAATATTAAGTGAAATTGAACTCACATGTCCGCCATTGATTGGCAATAATGCACAATTGCACATACAACTATATAAACATTTCTCTAGCTCTATGTACAACACTTTGATCAGATTATTCATAAACATAATCAACAAGGGAATAGTATCTTCTTCTAATAGCAAACTCACTTTTGACAACATAAACCATAAAAAATCAGAGCTAAAATATAGTATGTGATAGGTACATCTAAAAAGTTTCCAAAGGCAGACAAGTACCATGACAAAAGCATTAGATGCAGCTGTCAGGTTTATCCCAACACCACCAGCCTTCAATGACATTAGCAACACCTGTATAATATTCAAAATGATTAAGGCAACATAATTAAGTTAAATGTAAATATTATAACCAAAGAGGCAGCAACGATGACAAACCGATATGTCATCCTCTTCTGAGAACTTCTTTATTACTTTCTCACGTTGTTGCTGGTTTAACGTCCCATCAAGGCGAACAAATGGAATATTACTACTGCATAAATATGGATGCCAAGAAATATGTTAACTCAAAAGTAAAGTATGCAAAATATAGAAAAAACTTTTACAAAAGGCAATTGACAAATCAATTGAACTCCAAATGTTTAACAGGAGTCTTTCAACTAATGGGAGGAAAAGAATCATCATCCAAATAAAGACAATTTTCAATCATTTGCAAAACTGGAAATCTTTCTTAGTTTCCATTTCCTCATAAGCATGCATACCAAGACTACTACGATTAAGTTTGACATGAATAGACATTACCACGATGTTCATGGAGTTTTATTGTACAGTTACCTTAAAAGACAAAGAAGGTACAGAATAGAGTGATCAAAAAAACTTATAAGTTCTTCAGATTCTAACATGAACAGAAATGTGGTGGTACCGAGAAATAGGAATTTGCAGTAGATCTAAGAAGGCAGTCCACTGACTAAAAACAATGCTTTTGGAGCCAACAGAACGAAGACGTTTTAATTCACACAACAAGGATGATACTTTTGATGACTCCACCCAATTCTTTTCAACATCAACCTGAAAGCGGTTGTCTGACGGGGCCGTTATAAGCTCCTGCCTACTGACACTGTTTCTGCAGAAATGGAATTTATATAATGTTCAAAATGCAGTTGATCTCATTGTATAGAATCATGTTCTTCAATAAACACCAGTAGGAAAATACCTACAAACAGGACAAAGGCCCGAATTAGAACTTCGCCAGCTTGCCAAGAGACACTCTCGACATAACCTATGAGCACATGGAGTCAACACCGCATCTTCAAAAGCTTCAAGACAAATAGGGCATTCTCCTTGTTCTCCCTTCCGCAGCTCTTCCACAACCTCCTGAATATAAGCACGTGAAGGGGCGTCCATGCCTTCTCCAGTCTCCTTACCACCCTTAAGGAACCGTTTAGCAAGCTTATTTAGATCAGAGAATTCTTGGGTATCACCTCGACTGGCCAAAAAATAAACCCCTTCAGCAAATATTACATCCAAGATAATATTTAGTAACTATTAGCTACCAGATATCCGGAGTCCAGACACAGAGAAGCAAGCTGTGTAAACAGTCCAAAAGATCAATTGCAAAAACAATAGCACCTATCATTTGTACTATAAGCCCGGCATGATGCCTAGTAGACAAATAAAGATGATAATAGACTACTTGAAAGAAAAAATAAACAATCTGAAATAGCACTTATAAGACAATAATGATCACTTTCTAATAAAACTGGAGTCAATAAGCTTTCTGGACACTCTATTTACTTCATATAAGTATCTTGGTCCACATTTGCGAGGCTTTTGAAAGATTCGCCTTGTTTTCCTTTCAACAAAGAGGCAAAAAGAAGTGCTTCCATTTTCACTCCAACAAGAAGTTAGATTTGAAGTATGACCCACAAAACCAGAACAAACAGAGAATGCAACAAAAGAAGAAACAGATAGAAGTCGGAAAGAGCCTCCCATAATCCAAAGCATCACGACATAATATGTTCATAACTTCCTCTCTCCAAACCCAAAAAATGCTCTTCAAGCAAAGAATAAGGAATGCACCTTTCTTTTCTTAATTTCCACATGGAACAGATGGAGCATGTGCTAATCCAAGAGCTAGCACACAGATTGAAGTTAAGAAGAAATCGTATAAATCAAACACTCCCTTTTTTCTATGTCCTATATCGCCCTCAATAGTCTTAGAAATGTTCCTTGACTAAAATATGCAGCTTAGTTCTAGTATTTTACATAGTTGCTACATATCTACATGTAATATTCATAACAGAAGAGAAAATGATTCTGAACTTTATTCATTATCAAACAAAAAGATAATTTTCATTTCAATTTTTTTTAGATTTCGATAGCAAAAAAGACTATGAATATTTGAATCCTTTATAATGTGAATTAATCTCGCATAATAGACTGAGCAATTTTCTAACGGAACAGCCTCGATCCAGCTTTTTCTCTCTCCTCGCTTTATGCTCCACAACGGTCTTCTGTTTTCCCCTATCTCCCCCCCCCCCCCCGAACTAACTCCTGCCAGCGACCGGCGGCGGCGCCTCTCTCTATCTCTCTCCCTCTACTTCCTTCCCCTCCTCTCACCCAGTCCTCTTCTCCCACCACTGTAGGGTTTGCGTTTTACATTGTTGTGTCTCTCTTCCTCCGTCTTCCTTTCTTTTCTGCCTTTTTGGTTCTCTTGTGGTCTCACAGTACAGTGGTTTTATGGCAGCGGACTCTCGCCGGAGGCCAGCCAGTTCAAGCACCGGCAAACAGTATTTTCTGGCACCAGCGACCAGTAGTCTCTGGCAGCAGCGCTTCTTTCGATATGGTGCGGCAACGGATTTAAAATAGGTCTCTGCAGATACTTGAGTTTTCGGGCAACTTTCAGTGGCGATCAGTAAATTCCGGCAGTGAACAGTAACTCCCGGCGTTGAACGGTGACTTTCGACGGCAAACAGGTTCAGTTCAACTGGAGTTGGTACCTCCGGTTGCTCATATTTATTCTTTGTCCTTATCCCTGTATTTAAATTTTGACGCTTAACTGTATTGCTTCTTGCCTTTACGTTCTTGCATTTACTCTTCTTGCCTTTAGTTATATCATTCTTGGCGTTCCTGTTTTAGGTGTAAACTCTTCTTGACTGATGGTAGACTAGGGTCATGTTCTCGGTCGGGGACGGGGGAGAGGATTAGGGAGGGTAAGTAGGGTAAGGGAGATGTTGGCTGAGAATAGGGTCTTGGAACATTGGGACTTTAACAGAGAAGTCCATAGAGCTAGTTAAGATTCTTAAAAGAGGAGGATTAATATAGCATGTATCCATGAGACCAAATGGGTAGGACCTAAGGCTAAGGATGTGGACGGGTATAAGTTATGATTCTCGGGTAGGTCGAAGTATAGGAATGGGGTAGGCATTTTGGTAGATAGCGAGCTAAGGGATCAGGTGGTAGAGGTTAGGAAGGTCAATGACAGGATGATAGCGATTAAGTTGGAGGGTTCACTGTGAACTTTATTAGTGCTTACGCGCCGCAAGCGGGCTTGGACAAGGAGGAGAAGAGGTGCTTTTAGGAGGATTTAGACGAGGTGGTGGGAGGTATACCACCCACTGAGAAGTTATTTGTAGGAGAGGATTTCAATGGACATAGCGGGTCACTTTCAGGGGTTATGACGACGTGCAGGGAGGCTTTGGCCTCTGGCACAGGAACGGGGGAGGCGTCTCACTTTTGGAATTTGCTAAAGCTTTTGGGATGATGATAGCCAATTCGAGGTTCATGAAGGAGGAGCACTTGATGACTTTCCTTAGTTCGGTGGCTAAGACTTAGATAGATTTTTTGCTCCTTAGGAAGGTTGACAACGGTCTTTGTAGAGACTGCAAGGTTATTTCGAGTGAGTATCGTACAACCCGGCATAAGCTTTTGGTGATGAAATTGGAGATCAAGATGGAGAAGAAAATGAGGGTTGTGGATGACAGGCTAAGAATCTAATGGGGGAGTTTGACCATGGCTAGTGCAAAGGAGATGAGGAAGAGGTTGATAGCCAGGGGCTTGGGGAAGTAGTGGGGATGCGACCGATATGTGAGACAGGACGGCCAGTTGCATTCGGGATGTAGCTAGAGAAGTGCTAGGGGTCTCGCGGGGTAGTCGTGGTGGGCATCGAGGGGACTGGTGGTAGAATAGTAAAGTTCAAAAGAAGGTGGAAGCAAAGAAAGTGACGTATGCGAAATTGGTAGAAAGCATTGATGAGGTAGAGAAGTGGACGAATAGAAAATTATATAAGATGGCGGTTACGGCAGCGAAAACGGCAGCTTTTGAACACATGTATGTGGAATTAAAGGAAAAGGCGGGGATAAGAAGTTGTACAGACTAGTCAAGGCGAGGGAGAGGAGGATACGTGACTTGGATCACGTGAGGTGCATCAAGGACAAGGACGGCAAAATATTGGTGGAGGACCTCGTATTAGACGGAAGGTGGCAGTCTTACTTCAATAAACTCTTGAACGAAGGAGATAAAGACATTGTGCTGAGAAATCTGGAGCAATCCGGAAGGTACCGGGATTTTGGATATTGTAGAAGTATTAAGGTTGATGTTCGCAGGATGCGCAGAGGACGAGCGACTGGGCCTGATCAGTTGAATTTTGGAAGAGCGCAGGCAGGATAGGTTTGAAGTGGCTGACTGAGTTGTTTAATGTCATTTTTAAGACGGCAAGAATGCTCGAAGAATGGAGGTGGAGTACAATGATTCCTTTGTACAAGAACAAAGGTGACATCCAAAGTTGCACCAATTATAGGGGTATCAAGCTGCTAAGTCACACTATGAAAATTTGGGAAAGGGTCATGGAGATGAGGGTGAGAAGAGGTGTGTCTATTTTCGAGAACCAGTTTGGATTCATGTCGGGCATTCGACTACAGAAATCATTCATCTTATTAGGAGGTTAGTGGAGCAGTATAGGGAGAGTAAGAGAGACTTACATGTGGTTTTCATCGACCTCGAGAAGGCATACGACAAAGTCCCTAGGGAGGTTCTATGGAGATGTTTGGAGGTTAGAGGTATACATGTGACGTACACTTGAGCGATCAAGGACATGTATGATGGAGCCAAGACCAGGGTACGAACAGTAGGAGGAAACTCAGAGCACTTCCCAGTGATGATGGAGTTGCACCAAGGATTAGCTCTTAGCCCATTCTTATTTGTCTTGGTGATGGATGGACTGATGCGACAAATTCAATGGGAGAT
Organism: Anisodus tanguticus; assembly: GCA_034509755.1. Classification (NCBI taxonomy): domain Eukaryota; kingdom Viridiplantae; phylum Streptophyta; class Magnoliopsida; order Solanales; family Solanaceae; genus Anisodus; species Anisodus tanguticus. The sequence continues at coordinate 55,515,084 of CM067544.1, forward strand.
GTCATCGTGTATGTTATTCGCAGATGACATAGTCCTGATTGATTAAACTCGCAGCGGAGTGAATGCTAAGCTGGAGGTTTGAGAGACAGACTCTGGAGTCTAAAGGGTTCAGGCTGAGTAGGACCAAGACAGAATACTTGGAGTGCAAGTTCAGCGACGGGAGCGACCTTGAGACATGCGTGGAGGTGAGGCTTGGTACTCAGGTCATTCCGAAGAAAGGAAGCTTCAAGTACCTCGGATCTATTATCCTAAGGGAAATGAGAAATTGATGATGATATCACACATCATATTGGGGCGGGATGGATGAAATGGAAGCTCGCATCTGGAGACATGTGCGATAAACATGTGCCACCAAAACTTAAAGGCAAGTTCTATAGAGTGGTGGTTAGACCGACTATGTTGTATGGGGCGGAGTGTTGGCCAGTCAAGACGTCGCACATCCAAAAGATGAGAGTAGCGGAGATGAGGATGCTGAGATGGATGTGTGGGCATACAAGGAGGGATAGGATTAAAAATGATGATATCCGGAACAGAGTGGGAGTGGCTTCGGTAGAGGATAAAATGCGGGAAGCGAGGTTGAGATGGTTTGGGCATGTGCAGAGGAGACACATGAATGCCCCAGTGCGGATATGTGAGAGGTTGGCTATGGACGGATTCATGAAGGATAGAGGTAGACCGAAGAAATATTGGGCAGAGGTGATTAGACGGGTGATTAGACGGGTATGGCGCAGGTGCAACTTACTGAGGACATGACATAAAATAAGGGGTTGTGGAGGAAACGGATTAGGGTAGTAGGTAGTTGAGCGTAGTCCTACTTACGCTTACATAATGATAGTTGTAGTGTTATTATTGTAGCCCTGTTTAGTCTATCATACTAGTAGGCACAGCATTGTTTTATAACCCCCTGTAATTTGATTTTTGTTGTTGTATGTTCTTTCGGATACTTTGTTTATCTTATTTACTTTCATTAGTTAATGCTTCTTTTTTCAGAATGTTTTATCATGGCTTGTTCACTTTTGTTACCATCATTTTCATACTGCTTTAAATTTCTTGTACGGGTCCGACCGTTTCTCTTGCTTTGCTTGTGCATATGCATATGCTTTGTCTTGAGCCGAGGGAGCCGAGGGTCTTTCGGAAACAGCCTCTCTACTTACCAAGGTAGTGGTAAGGTATGCGTACACTCTACCATTCCAGACCCCACGTTGTGGGACTTCATTGGGTATGTTGTTGTTTATAATGTGAATTAATCGGTCTAACTGAATTATGAAAATTGGTTAAGTTGACAACGTGAGAAATAGGAATATCCATTAGGGATAGAGGGAGTAATGAGAATAGCATAAATTCAAAAAAAAATACCAAACCCAAGTCTCTCCAACTCATCAACTGTTGGAAAGCTACAGAACAACTTTTCTGGAGTATCAGTTCATTTAGACAAGAAGAAACCACACAACAAACTCAAAAGATAGATAGGCGCACAAATAGAAGTCCAAACCTCATTACAAGAAACGGATGGTCACAACATTGACGAAGTCGCAAAAGCAACTCCAATATAGAAGCATAGTTGTGGAGAACCCGCCCTTGCTCAACAAACTGATCAAACTTCACCTGATATTGGAGATATAGGACTATTGGAAAGGAAATAGAGGTGAAAAGGGTATCTAGGGATAAAATATTTCATGGACAGATTGATCAATGATGGTAAAACCTTGGATCTTTTATACAATGCATCATAGAAGTCGCGCTCTGCTTCTGTAAGTTCACAATATATAACTTGAATATCCACTGGTGGTAGAACTAAAATTGGTCTGCAACGCAATAATACCAGAAGCAATATAACATTTCAATTAACCTAGAAGTAACCATAACAAACGAAACCAAACAAAAGAGACAACAAAAAAATAAAGATTAGTGAACCCCAGGGGTAGTTCCAACCTGTCTTCTCTATCTGTACTAGACTTTGTTCTTCTCAACATGATCAGACTTAATATTGATTGAACCAACTTTAGCCCCCTCTCATCCCCCTCCTCAAAAGGTTTCTGAATAAGCTTGTTCCACCTAAATATGATCAAGCAGACAACCGGTTGAATGGCATCACAGTAACATGAGAAAATTCAATCAACTATGAAGGTAACTTTCTAACACAGTGCTTAGCTTCATATATCACCTAATACAAAAAGGAACAGCACTTGTAGCAGCAACATAACCAACCTCCTCATACCAAAATGGCAAGGATCAAGACTGATGCCAGCAAGATTAGTGAGATTTTAGTTGAAGATCACATTAATGGATAGCTACTTCAAAATGGGGCCATATAATAGTCATTTTCAAATCTTAATCTGATAACAAGACCATATGAATGAATAAATCAAACTGCTGTGGATCATTTGACAGATGAGGGCAAACTGCAAAGTCCCAATAAAAGGTATGTGCTACACTTTCTACAGTCTCCCATCTATAACATTTTCTTTATTAAGTTGAAATTTCAATGAGTGATGGAAAAACCCTGCACCCAAGGTGTACACAAAGGTAGAGAGTCTTACAAATAGCATCCAGTCATCAACACCCATCTATAACATTTTAAAAACATAATTAGATATTCATTCACAGACTAAGAGAACCCCACCACACTTTCTGATAAGCTCCATGATGACAAACAAGTTTGAAGGTTATATGCAAGGGATGCACATCTTACCATGCCCAGCTTCCCCATGGTTCGACTCTCAAAAATCTTAGTAGACTGTAAATATCCTCCAGATTGTTCTGTCAGAGGAAAATTGTAGGTCACATAACAAAATGAAGTGAATATCAATATACCTTCTCTTGAAAAAGCATAAGAGCAATGGTAAACCACTATAAGATGGCAACAAATGCTAGATTTAAAGAAGAAAGGTCCAGAAAATGTCTGAATTAAATAAAGGGGAAACTAGTATCTAGCTAAGATTACCTAATCAGATTAGTAGTATCCTCAAAAAGGGTGCACTAAGCTCCCGCTATGCGCGGGGTCCGGGGAAGAGCCGGACCACAAGGATCTATTGTACACAGTCTTACCTCACATTTCTGCAAGAATTATTGTGTATCTACATGATTACATTGAGCTCTATTTAGACACTCCATTACAATCCTTTTTCTAGTAGGATATTATATATGAAATCCTATTCATATTCTACATTACAATCCTTTTCCTAGTAGGATACTATATATGAAATCCTATTCCTACTCTAACACTCCCCCTCAAGCTGGTGCATACAAGTCATATGTACCGAACTTGTTACATATGTAATTAATATGAGGACCAGTGAGGGACTTGGTGAAAATATTTGTACGTTGATCACTCGACTTCACAAATTTCGTAAAAATATCACCGGAGAGTATCTTTTCTCTAACAAAGTGACAGCTAATCTCAATGTGTTTAGTCCTCTCATAAAATATCAAATTTGGAGCGGAATGTCGATAAAACACTGAGTGATCAGCTTCACTACAAGTCATGCCAATTATTGTGCTGAACTTTCCAAACCATGCTCGAGGAGATTGTTTCAGACCATAAAGTGCTCGACGCAATCGACAGACCAAGCTAGACTCCCCCTGAGCAACAAAACCAAGTGGTTGCTCCTATAAACTTCCTTCTCTCCTCAAGGTCATCATGGAGAGAATAGCATACTTCACGAATGTGTCCAAGCCTATTACAATAACTAAACCTAGGTCGGGATCTTTCAAGACAACCTCCTACTTGTCGCTTCTTCATGGACTGTAATGTGCGATTCTCTGATCTCCTCCTTAAGGGTTTTGAAGTAATCATAAGACTTGAACTTTCAATTCTCGTGTTTTTGGAGTTTAACATATCAAAACCGAGAGACATAGCGAAATCTGACTTGAAAGATGAATGGAATCTTACGAACATAACCCAAGAAGAAAATCACCGAGATCTGGCCGGAAAAAGGTGTACGTGCGGCGCATGAATCTGATGCGCTAGCAGGAGCTGGCACTTCAAGCTACATGTGGTGGTGCGTGAGTGGGTATTTGCTGGATCCGCTGACTGGGTTTTGATCAGAAGGGACTAATATACCTCGTGGTGTTGTTGGAATTTACGCAACACTACCCGAAAGTAATTTTGACGCGGACAGCTATGTTGTCACCGGAAATATTGCACGGTGACTGATTTGCTTTCCCAGAAATTGTTGGAAATTTGAACAACAATTAGTTTTTCACTAGCTTGAACCTAATCTATGTTGTGGTGGTGTTTATTCTGCACAACACCACTGAATAGAGATGTGACGCTAGTAGCCACCGAAAAGATTATGCGCGGTGGTGATTTTTTTTTCGAATCTTCGCTGAAATATTGCACAGCGGATACTTTCTTACTAATACTCTGGAAGAGAAGGGCGCAAATCAGTTGCCGGAATTGAGGCACGAGACTGTGATGGTATTTTATGGGTAGGATCAAAATGATGGAACGACCCTGGGGATGCAAAACAGTCACCGAAATTGAGGCATGGGACTGTGATGGTATTTTGTGGGCAGGATCAGAATGATGACACGACTCTAGGGGGCGCAAAACAGTCGTCGGAATTGAAGCACGGGATTGTGATGGTATTTTGTGGGTAGGATTGGAATGATGGCACGACCCTACGAGTTGAGAAATTATGCCGAAAAAGTCGTCGAACCTCGAAGAAAGTGGTATGGGTCAGGCTCGGAATCTATGCGCGATGCTGACAGTAAAAACAATTCTTAAAAGAATGGTCGGGAATAGTCTGGAATCACCGAAACACTAATTCCGACGATCGAAATCTGGTAATTGTTCACGCCGGAAAAACATTGTTCACACAGCAATGTTTACGCGGTACTGTTCGCGCCGATTTTTTTGTTCCGGTGATAATATTCTATTATCTGTAGGAGAATATTTTATTTACAAATATCTTAAAGTTCTCTACAATCTTCACTCTACAATTATCTTAGGCTTCTCTACCAAGATTGTAGAAGCTCTGATACCATGTGAGAAATTATGGGAGAAAATATATTATCGAATTGTTGTGTATCTACATGATTACACTGAGCTCTATTTATAGACACTTCATTACAATTTTTTTCTAGTAGGATATTATATATGAAATCCTATTCATATTCTACATTACAATCATTTTCCTAGTAGGATATTATATATGAATTCCTATTCCTATTCCTATTCTAACAAGGTGTACTAAAAATAATCAGCTGATGGACACCTAACTGAGCAAAAGGTATCTCAGCCTCATGTATGGTGAAGCTTGCTGGAGGGTCTGATTACCTAGTAGCTCTTAAGACCTCGTCCTTGAATTTGGAGGAGCTTTTTAACGAAACTGCTTAGAAGTACTTCATTAGGTGTCTAACTCTTTGGCGTCTTTGATAAGATAATTCTTTTAAGCTATGATACTATTCCAAAACTGCAGTATAAGTAGCATAGAAATTCAACAACAAACTCAGGTCCAGCCAAGAAGGATCTATCTGAAAGAATATGACTGCATATTGGGTAAAAGAGGTGAATATCCAGCAGCTGGTAAAAGACAAAGTACTGGAAAACATAAGTTATCCCAAAGATCTAAATCTTTTTTCTCTTTTGAAAAGTAGGGAAAGAAGAGCGGCATGAACTTGTATCTCAACTTCCGCAGAGAAAAACTAGAATTTACAATCAGTTCGGACAATTTAAGTTTGTTCAGCTTTGAAACACAGAAGATAAATACTCAAGGTTCAAGGCGTGCTTGAAACTTACAAAGTCATTAGAATAAGACACATGACCAGTCTAGCAATGAAAGAGATGGACCAAAGCCTTAATAATATAGCATTTGTATGAATTCTAAGCAATAATCTAAACCAACAGCTTCTACCTCTCTGAGAATATGAAAAAAGCAAAACAGTACTATGTTTTACTTTGTAGGAAAAAGAGACTTTAATCTCCAAATAATGCTAATAATCTATTTTTAACAAATTTTCCAACTGTAACACTGGATACCTGGATAGGGGTACCAGTAAGACACCACCGACGGTCAGCAATAAGAGCAGCGGCAGCATTTGAGATTTGGCTTTTAGAGGATTTGATAGTATGCGCCTCATCAAGCACTACTCTAAACCATCTAATAGAGAGAAGGCCCCCACTGTCCTCAGCATTCTACGTGAGTACAGAACATAAAACTGAATATAAGAGGTCCTAGACCAAATTAGCGCAAAGTAGTAACAATAGGCAAACAAGGTAGACACAGAAGCTAAAACTATAGTTTGAATAATCAAAAAGATACCTCCGCAGAAAATTCAGAGGCCAACACTCCATATGTTGTTAGCACGACATCACTTCGAGCAAGCACTTTTGCATCCTTTGATCTTGTCTGCCCATAGTAAACATAAACAGATAGAACCCCAGGTTGTGAATGGGCTTCAATCTCTGCCTACAAATGAAGAAGTCATCTTCGGATATCTATATGTGAATCCCTTTTATTTGCTTTTTTTGACAATTGTTTATCTGTAGAGCTGAATATGCCTAATGCACCAAAACATAGTAATACTAACGTTGGCAGCTGAAGCAGATTTGAAGTACCTTCCATTGACCTAGTAGTGTCATTGGACATATAATCAGATTGCCACCAGGGAGAAGTGTGGGCTTATGTTTCAGAAGCTTATCAAGACTAGAGAATTTTGCTGATTTCTTCGCAAAAGTTGGAGACTGAACTAAGATATTACTAGCTTCACCATTTTCACCAGACACCTGACTTGTAGATTGGCTTCCTGATGATCCACCTCTTTCAGAATGACTGAGGAGTAGAGCTATAGTCATTATAGTCTTCCCTAGCCCCATGGAATCTGCCAAAATCTTCAAAATATTCTCAAGTCATAAGGTGAAAGTGCCAATGTACAACAAACAAACAAAATATCACCAAAACTAAAAGAAGCATAGCAGCAACATACTCCTCCTCTAGCCATTTCAAGGGTACTCGGAAATTCAGTGGTTGCATCACCCGAAAATGCATTCACGTAAACAACAAGCTCCCTCCTGAAATGAATATTTAGTGTACAGAATGTGAGAGTAGATGGTAAAAAACATGTAAACCAACAATCACATACTCGTCTTTCAGGCGGTAAGCATTCCAACATGGATGCAGAGTTGTTGCTGCTTCATCCGTGTTTCTTCCCCTCTCCAGTTGTGTCATCCAATGAAGTGCCTGCTTCTGATAGGGTCGCAGATCGCACTGGAGCGTACTTGGCGGTTCCATTTCCTAAAATACGATCATAGAAGTATTTAATAAGCACAGAAACTCCATAGGCAAAAGAACAGTATTGAGTTAGCCATACCTGTAGCTCTGAACTATCAGCTAAACCAACAATATAGTCAAGATCAGTATCAGAAATTGACTCATCATTCTCAACTTTATCTCCATCTGTAGATGAGGAGCTTTTGGATAAGTTTACACGCAATAATGCAGCAGGACCACCAGAGCTGTCCTGTGGAGACAAATGATGCATTAAAACTCTACACTCAACAGTTTAATCAGTTGTAGGTCGCAGCTGATCTAAGAGAAACTGTGCAACCCTTGAATAACATCTTGCTACTCTGCTTTAGTAGGGTAAAACAGGAGTGAGAGACAGGGAAAAACGAGTGGGAACTCTCTTCTTGTCTTACCTGTTCGTTCAAAGGCCGCTTCCTCGTGTATAAATCAGCTGGAGTAAATTCTGCCTAATAATGATCAAGAAAGAAATTATGAATTAATCTAACTCAATCATCGATGAGATAGAAGGGGAGCCTTGGAGTAACTGGTAAAGTTGTTGCCATGTGATCAGGAGGTCATGGATTCAAGCCGTGGAAACAGCCTCTGGCAGAAATGCAAGGTAAGGCTGCGTATAATAGACCCTTGTGGTCCGGCCCTTCCCCGGCCCCCGCGCATAGCGGGAGCTTAGTGCACCGGGCTGCCCCTTAATCATCGATGAGATGGATTCTTATAACTAGGCAGGATATGCAGATTCCAACTGATAAGCAAGTTGTCATAAGAGGATTATAATCCATAATAGCTATGATCAAAAAGCATCAACTATTTCCTAAAGCATACAGAACCAAAGGAAAAAATTATAACCTTCTTAAAAGGAGTAAGCCCGAGCAAATGGAACAAAGTTGGAAGGGGGTGAACAACTGTATCATCTGTGAGATTGCTTCTAGCCTTTAGTGATATCTGATGGCTTTTACGAAACATAGAACTGTTAATATACACTCTGCATATAAGGTAAAGTTGATCAAAATCACCACCGTCTGTATCGTGTCTCATGAAACTGGATCCTTCACCTCAAATGTTAAACTAAAACACAACTAAAACTACTACCATAGTACCTGACTGACAAAAGAACAGAGTCCATAATCCCCAATATATTAGGGGCCGATTTGCAACACCCTTCGATTCTAATCTTCTTATCCCTCACCAGCGGCAGAATACATCGAGCCCATTCATTTGGAATACGCCCAATCTGTCACTCCACAACAACAACCACAAAAATCAGGCTTATCAAACAGAATTCCATCAAGAATGTTCTAGTATTGCCCACTATCACACTCAGAAAAACAAATCTTAGATTCTTTCTTCCAAACCAATTCACTCCATATTCAGACACACTCTCTAAAGTGGAACGAGATGCACCCACTGCCCCGAGCTCAAACAATATTTATGCATAAGAATGCATATATTCCAGAAAATAAAAATTGTGGAAATGAGGATGTTACGATGGATGTGTGGGCGTAGTAGAAGAGATAGGATTAGAAATAAAAATATCCGGGACAAGGTGGGAGTGGCTTCTGTGGAGGATAAGATGCGAGAAGCGAGGCTGAGATGGTTTGGACATATGGGAGATGCACGGATGCCCCAATGCGGAGGTGTGAGAGGTTGGCTATGGACGGTTTAAGAAGAGGCAGAGGTAGGCCGAAGAAGTATTGGGGAGAGGTGATTAAACAGGACATGGAGCGAGTCCAGCTTACTGAGGACATGGCCTTAGATAGGAGGTTATGGAGGACTCTGATTAGCATAGAAGGTTAGTGGGTAGTTGAGTATTGTATTACTTAGCCTTTCATACTAGTAGTCACATTATTAATATTATAGTTTCTTGTCCTATGATTTATGTTATTATCTGTAGTTCTTTGTACTTCAATTACCGTATTATTTTGTGGTAGTTACGACTCATTTTTTGTGTTTTCTATATTGTTTTGAATTGCTTGTTCTTATGTTGAGTGTCTAACGCAAACAACATTTCTACCTCCCAAGGTAGGGATAAGGTATGCATACACTCTAACATCTCCATAACCCACTTTGTGGGATTTCATTGGGTATGTTGTTGTAAGAATGCATATATTAAAATGGTGCACCCACTGCATTTAACCTCTTTTTCAGATATGGGTGTTATCTGGGCCAACTTGCTTGGATAACTTATCCACCAGGCAGCTTATCCAGCCCAAGAGCACAAGTTGCCAAGGTAATCTACCCATTAAGGCTGGAATAGATGGGTTCACATCAAGTGTTGAAGCTTGGATTTGAACATGGATCTTCAAGTTCACTCACATGCCCCAATGAGTGGTGGATCCAGGATTTAGAAGCGGTGGGTTCTGACATATATACTCCCTCCGTACCAATTTATGTGACACTCTTTCCTTTTTAATCAGTTCCAAAATACGTCACCTTTCTATATTTAGTAACGATTTAACTTTAACCCTTAATGAGATGATTTCTAGCCACACAAATAACTATAGCTTATTTTAAATCACAAGTTTCAAAAGTCTTCCTTTCATTCTTAAACTCCGTGCCTAGTCAAACACCTTCACATAAATTAGGATGGAGGGAGTATCTTTTTTTTGGTATAACCATCTGGTATCTGGTACCTACTGGCCTTACTAATCAAAATTAACTATTTCCAGTGCTCGAACCTGAGACCTTTTGCTAATGGTGGAGGGATCACGTCCATCACACCACATTCCTTGGTGGTTCTGAAATATATATCTAACTCCATCTATATTTCTTTTTCATGCATATATAAAGGTTTCGAGCCTAAAGTCATGGGTTTTGCCGAGCTACAAAACCCTTCTACATCCGCCACCGGCCTCAACCTCTAGACCATCCTCTTGAGAACACAACCATTCTCCTAGATCCACATTGGTCTAGAATGCAAACTTGACTAGTGTAAAATCTTAGCAACTTCCTTGTTCCATTTTCTTTATTTTTTTTTTTTTGCTACGAGACCATACAATGCAAAAGATAAGGTACAGAAGCAAGATTTAAAGGTAAATTAAAGAACATAAAGAAGAAAACAGTACCTCTCCACAAGCCTTAGTAGAAAACCTTACAATTTCAGAACAAGAAGCCACAGCTTGACGCCCTCGTACACCGCCAAACTTCCCCAGTGAAGGTGAACTCATTTTCTTCTCAACGGGGAACGTAAAATCAACTTCATCACCTGGCTTCAAAATCCTCCCTTTACATGTTGACATACCAGCCACCTCACCACAACCCACATACCACCATTCACTCCGAATATCGGGCCCCACTAACCCATTATCCCCACATCCACTCTTAGTATCCAATCCCTCGTTTGAACAAACTGTACTAATCTCAGATTTTTGGATCTCAACAGTATTATTACTACTAGCATTTGAAACTACAGTATTTCCAGCTTCGGAATTCGAATAATTGTTGCGAATTTCGACTTTTTTGACACTCGGGGTATCGAAAATGATGTTTATCGCAGCTTCGGGGTTGTTTTTAGCCATGTGAAGTGATCTAATTATGTCCATCTCTGTATATTCATCGCCAACAATTGACCGTACCATTGAAACAAGCTCATCTGTGATTTTGTTCGCCATTAAAGTGGGATAATTATCCCCAATTAAATTTGAATTTGGTATGGGAAATAGTTAATATTTGAAAACCCTAGTCGGGTTTAGTGAAAAAGAGAGTAGTTTAGAAATGGCGGGTTTGGTTTTTTATTTGTTTACAGGAAAATGCATGTGTGTGTAGTAAAGTTCCCGCCTAGAATATTATAGTGCATACATTTTAATTTTACACTTCTTTGATACGCGGATAAATACATAGTCTCTATCTACCTTGTGGAAGATAAGGTTCATGTTCTCAAATTTTAAGATTTCACTAAATATATTATTATTGTCATTCATGTTTATCTTGTTTACAATGAATTATCATTTATGATTATATCTCTTGCTTTAGTGATATTTCAAAATGTTTAATATATATATATATATGATTATTACTATATTATTGTTGATTAATCTAGTAATAATGACATAGATGAGTAATTTTGGTAACGGCAATGGTAAAAATGAGCAAAATTATTAATAAGTGACATAAATGAGCTGTTTTTTTATAATTCGATGGCATATTTGAGTTTTTTCTCTTTATTAAATAATACTCTCCTTCTATCTTATTCTTCGATTTTAGTATTACATGTTGTTTTCTCTGCTTCGATTCTCGTATTATTTGTTGTTGTTATTGTCTTTTCTACATTATTTTTTATATAATTTCTTCACTACTCTATTTTCTTTTCTTACTAATTTTGATATGTTTTACTTGAGTCGAGGGTCTGTCGTAAACAGTCTTTCTACTTTCATATGGTAGTGATAAGGTTGGGTACACATCATCTTCCTCGTACCCCATTTATAAAATTACACTGAATATGTTATTGTTTGCTTGTATAGTAATACATACATGTTTATCCAGCTTACAAAAAATTATCATGTATACCATATTTATTGCTTTAGTGGTATTTCAAAATATTTAAAATATATCCATTTAGATATATATTTGATTATTGGCCGATTAATGTGAATTTTGATGATTAACATATGGCATGTAAATTTGATAAATTGGTCAAATTGATTTTGTGAGTTGACATTGATTGTTAAGAGTCCCACATTGGAATGGGAATATGAACTCCTTATATGGACTTGAACAATATTCACCCTACAAATTAAGTTTTGGAGTTGAGTTAGGCCTAAGATCCATTATTTACCATGATTAATTTATAAATGGGTTGAAACATGTAGTGAACCGCGTCGGCCAATGAGTGATGAATTGTGTAGAAGTATAGATGTTAGAACGGCCAAAGTGCATGGATACCCGATTTTGACGGTGTCATTTAAGATATACGGTATCTAAAGTTTCATATAGCTAAAGTTCAATCATTTTTACATTAATTTCAATCATGTATGGCTTAAATTAGTCATTTTTGCCTCTCCTCGATCATTTTTGCTTGAACTCTAATCATATATGAGTGAAGTTTATACATAAATAATTGAAGTGGACAAATATGATTAAAATTCAATCACAAATCAACAATTTCATCTGCACATATAAAGCATACGAGGTATGCATGAACTTAAAATATAAATCACAAAAAGTAATTAAAAGTCACGAAATGCAATAAAGATTCAAATTTTATCAACCACAACATTCCTCCAGCTTCCCGAAACCACAACACCAATCTTACCCAAACCCAAACTAGCTCCAAAATCTTTGTGCACACGGCAAGAAAGGTACTAAGTCAATGACTAATGAGGGACAGATTTACACCCGCGCATCGATATCGATGATCTCACAAACCCAATAAGCTCAAATCAATCATCACAATTGGGCTCTCAATAATCATCATATCTATGTACTCCCTCTTTTTTAATTTATTTGGCACCATTTACTTTTTGATCTATTCAAAAAAGAATGTCACATTTCTATATTTAGAAATAATTTAACTTTATGAGATGATCTATAACCACACATTTACATAAGACTAATTTTAGATCACACATTTTAAAAGTCTTCCTTTCTTTTTTAAATTTTGTGTCAAATCAAATAGTGTCACATAAATTGAGACGGATGGAGTATCAACTAACTCTCAATAATCCTCATCTCTACACATAAAGTCAGCCTACAAATAGTCCTCATTATCCATAACACAAATCTGTAATCAAGCAGATCACATAGCAGGGAGCGACAGAGAAACAGTACAATGCATAACACATACAACTCAATATATAAAAACCAACAAGTACAGAGATAAATGATGTATTTATAGCGTATAAATATATCTAAGTCATCAATAAAACATATACGATGTGCACATATAATCACGCCACAAATATAGTAAGCAATGCATAACAATTAACATTCATTTAGGCATGTAAGACACCGAGAACCACATATATGCTCATCACTCCGTATATACTCTAATCCAGACATACAACTCTCTTGGTACATTGTTTATTTGAAAATGAAAGAAATAATCCCCTTAATTATTTTCATTAATTGAAAAGTATATATACAAATTACAAATAGGAGAATCTTATTCCTATTATACTCCTAAAACCTTATTCTACCATAATTCTAACTATATAATTATGGTAAATGTACAATCCTACTTAAGGTAACCTTTACACTAAAATATACTACAAATATACTTTCCTAATATACATTAACCACACTGCCCGTGATGGGCTACAGGCCACTGCCGAGATGGGCCTCAGCCCCACTGCCGAGATGGGCCTCAGCCCCACTGCCGAGATGGGCCACTGCTTCTGCATTCCCGTGATATACACTTTTGTATATCAAGTGTATATCACATGTATATTACCTTGTTTAACACACACCCGCAGTCATAGCGGGCGGTCTTCGAACGCTGAGACTGTCCCTAAAATCTTTACCGCGGGTAGACCATTTGTAAAGATGTCTGCAATTTGATACCGGGATGGGACATGGCATACGCGAACTTGACCACGGGCAACCTTTTCACGGACAAAGTGAATGTTCATTTCGATATGCTTAGTGCGTTGATGCTGAACCGGATTACCGAAAAGGTAGATGGCACTAATATTATCGCAATACACCAAGGTTGCCTTCTGAATGGGACAATGAAGCTCCAAGAGCAAATTACATAACCAACATGATTCTGAGACCACATTAGCTACCCTCCGATATTCAGCCTCGACACTTGAGTGGGATAGAGTTGCCTGACACTTCGCATACCAGGAGACCAAGTTGTTGTCAATGAACATACAATAGCCAGACGTCGACCGTCTGGTGTCTGGACAACCACCCCAATCAGCGTATGTGTATGAGACATGTGTGGATGGCGAGGAAGGATATAAATGCAAACCATAGTCCAGTGTACCCTGAATATACCGAATGATGCGTTTGATTGCATTCATGTGCTCTGATACCATGAACGAAATAATCCCCTTGATTATTTTCATTAATTGAAAGGTATATATACAAGTTACAAATAGGAGAATCATATTCCTATTCTACTCCTAAAACCTTATTCTACCATAATTCTAACTATACAATTATGATAAGTGTACAATCCTACTTAAGGTAACCTTTACACTAAAATATACTACAAATATACTTTCGTTGCAATACACGTGAATGAATTCAACACGATTGTCAATCAATTGTCATATGTGAAAATTGAGTTTGACGATGAAGTGCAAGACCTAATTTTGTTGGCGTCTCTACCGAATAGGTGGGAACCGATGAGAGCAACTGTTAGTAATTATGTTAACAATACTAAACTGAAATTCAACGATATTAAAGATCGTATTCTTGCCGAGGAGGTTCGCATGATAGATTCTAGTGAAGCATCGACGAGTTCTACTTTGAATGTTGAGAACATAGGCATAAATTATTACATAAACTACAACCGAAATAAGGTCAAGTCGAAGTCAAGGAATGACATGAGTCAATCCAGATCCGGGCGAATACTTGAGTGTTGGAACTGTGGGAAACTGGGTCACATAAAAAAACATTGAAGGGCACCGAAGAAGGAGAACAACAAGGAAGGTGGAGTCAATGCTTTCACTGAAGATATTGATGATGCGTTGTTGTTGTATGTTGATAGCCCGATCGACTCTTGGGTGCTTGAATTAGGAGCATCTTTTCACACCACCCCACATTGTGATATAATGGTGAATTACGTTACTGGCAATCACGGAAAAGTCTATTTGGCAGATGATAAGCCTTTAGACGTTGTTAGTACTGGAGACTCGTAATTTGAAGATGTCAAATGGACACGTGCGAAAGATCACAAAGGTCAGACATATGCTGAAGTTGATGCATAATCTGATCTTAGTGAGTCAGCTTGATGATGAGTGACATGATCTTAACTTTGGTAATGGGTCCTGGAAGGTGACGAAGGGTGCTATGGTGGTTGGTCAAGGTAAGAAAATTGGTACTCATTAAATGACGACGAGCTGTCGTGATACAATTGTTGTTGTTGACAACACCAAGAAGATAGAGTTGTGGCATTGCAGGCTGGGGTATATGAGCGAGAAAGGGATGAAGCTTCTGGTGACTAGCGGCATGATTCCGGAGCTGAAGTCGGTGGATCATCATATGTGTGAGAGATGTATTCTCAAAAAACATAGGTGAGTAAGTTTTTCAAACGTAGGTAGAGAATCGAAAGTTGAGAAGCTTGAATTGGTGCACAATGACGTATGGGAACCTGCTACTGTCCCTTCACTCGAAGGATCACATTATTACGTAACCTTCATTGATGATTCAACCAGGAAGCTATGGGTCTATTTTATAAAAAATAAATTCGACGTGTTCATTGTCTTCAAAAGGTGGAAAGCCATGGTCGAGAATGAGACAAACCTCAAGAGAAGCCTGAGGTCCGACAATGGTGGAGAATACATTGATGGTGACTTCAAACAATATTATGTTGATAATGGGATCAAGATGGTGAAGACTATTCCTGGAACGACTCAACAAAATGAAATAGCGAAAATGATGAATCGAACATTGAACGAGCGTGCACGGAGCATGAGAATACACACTAGACTGCCCAATACATTCTGGGCAGATGCAATCAATACCGAAACCTTCTTGATTAACAAGAGGACCATCTGTTCTTTTGAGTTTCGAATTCCAGAAGAGGCTTGGAGTGGAAAAAAGGTAAATCTTTCTTTTCTGAAAGTGTTTGGTTGCTTACCCTATGTTCATATTGATGCTACTGCTAGAAGTAAACTTGATCTGAAATCTAAGAAATGTTATTTTATTGGCTATGGTGACACCGAGTTTGGTTATCGATTATGGGATGGCCAAAATTGGAAGATCATCCAAAGTAAGGATGTTTTCAATGAATATGTGTTGTACAAGGACAAGTTGCGGGAGAGTTCAGAAAGAAAAGTCTCCAAGAATAAGGAATCGGAAACAATTGATTTGACAGACTTCTCGGCACCCGAGCTACAACAAGGTACTACTGCGGTAGAGGAACAAACAACACGAGAAAAAGGTCGACAAACAGTGATGGCGAGGTTGATGAAAATGCTGATTCTGAAACAAATCAACGGGCGCCGATCATAGAATTACGCAGATCATCTAGGATCAGTAAGCCAATTCACAGGTTTTCTCCGTCCCTCAACTACATTCTACTCACTGACAGAGTGGAGCTGGAATGTTACGAAGAAGCGAGGTAAGTTGATAAATCGATCAAGTGAGAGCTAGCAATGAAAGATGAGATGAACTCACTGTTGTCAAATCATACATAAGAGTTAGCTAAGTTACCAAATGAGAAGAAGGCATTGCAGAACAAATGAGTCTATCGAATAAAGGAAGAACATGATGGAAATAAGCATTTTAAAATGAGGCTGGTTGTGAAGGGATTTCAACAGAAATAAGGTATTGACTACACGGAGATCTTCTCTCCCGTAGTAAAGTTGGTGACAATCAAAACTGTTCTAGGGCTGGTATCAAAGGAAGATCTGCATCTTCAACAGATGGACGTGAAAACTCTTTTCTTCACGGTGACTTAGAGGAGGAAATATACATGAAGCAACCTGAGGGATTTGAGGTTATATGGAAAAAGAAGCTGGTGTGCAAGCTTTAAAAAAGCATGTACAGACTAAAACATGCTCCAAGACAGTGGTATAAAAAGTTTGAAGCTTTATGAAGAAAGCTGAATTCTTAAGGTGCGATGCGGATCACTATTGTTACTTTAAGAGTCTTGAAGACTCCTACATGATACTGCTCATTTATGTTGATGACATGTTGATCGTAGGAGCAGACCTACATGAGATTGATAAGCTGAAGAAGAAGCTGTTAGAAGAATTTGCAATGAAGAATCTGGGAGCCGCAAAGCAAATCCTCGAGATGAGAATCATCAGAAGTAAGGAGGGCCTCAAGCTCTCACCAGAAAAATACGTGAAGAAGGTTCTCAAGAGGTTCAACATGGACGCTGCCAAGCCAGTCAGTACTCCCTTAGCTGGATATTTTCGTTTGTCAAAAGATAAGTCGCATGTGACCGAGGACGAGATGGAACATATGGACAAGGTACCTTATGCCTCTGTTATTGGCAATCTCATGTACGCGATGGTATGTACGAGGTCAGACATTGCACATGGAGTGGGAGTTGTAAGCAGGTTTATGAGCAATCCGGAAAAGCAACACTGGGAGGTTGTGAAGTGGATTTTCAGGTATATGAAGGGAAGCTCAAGTTCAACGTTGTGTTTTCGGAAGTTAGAGACATGATTGCAGGGATATGTTGATGCTGACAATAGTGGTGATATTGATAGCAGAAAGAGCATATTTGGGTATGTTTACACCTTTGGAGGTACTGCAATTTGCTGGGTTTTAAAGTTGCAGAAGATAGTAGCTCTCTCTAGTTGTGAGGCTGAGTACGTTGCCGTGACAGAGGCCACGAAAGAGATGATGAGGCTACAATTTTTTCTGCGGGAATTGGATCAGGACCACGAGGGGAATGTGTTATACTGTGATAGCCAGAGAGCCATTCATTTGGCAAAGAACCCGGTCTACCATGCTCGCACGAAGCACATACAACACCGGTACCATTTTATTAGATCAACTTTCGAAGATGGAGTATTAGTGCTTGAGAAGATCCCAAGGAGTCAGAATCCAGCAGACACGCTGATGAAGGCCGTGCCGAATGATAAACTGAAGTTGTGTGCAACTTTAGTTGGACTTCTTGGAAGAGGATCGAAGTCGTCGCTGCAGATGGAGACAAATGATTGAAATTAGTCTCCAAGTGGGAGATTGTTGAGTTGTGGAGCCTAATTCATCGCCGACACTATGAAGACCCTACGCATAGTGTGGAACGCTGATCGACCTGAGTTGTCAGGCCGACGTAGAGGTTGGAAGGGGGTGGTAAACCCATCTCCCGTTTTTTTTTAGAAATTTCGGGCTTGTATTATGGTCGCCCTAGTTTTCGCTATATATATATTCTGGGGCGCCATTTTTCTTTGTGTGTGAGCAAGAGAGAATTGTAAACACAAACTCTCTATTTTGATTATAGTGAAATCTGTAGCGGCAAAGTGGACGTAGCTCTCACATCGAGAGTGAACCACTATAAATCTGTGTGTTATTTGTTCTTTGCTTATTTACTGTTTTCTGATTAGGTCGGATTTGAGACTTAAATTCTAACAAAAAATTGGGGAATATGTGTTTAGCGGCTAACACAGGGAAATCCAAAGAGCTATGTGCTTGTAACCAAAACCACATGAAATGACACAACTGCCCTCACTATGAAAAAGACATGTTGACCGTATTAGCACATAAATAGAGTTCTTGTACGCTTATACTTATTTGTGTAAAAGAGTCCTTGTTGTACTTGTTATCTCTTGGCGTGCAATGAATCAACCGACAGCCTCCAAATCTTCTACCGAGGTTGAGTACAGGGCTATTGCATACACTGTTGTTGAGACTTGTTGGATTCGTCACATTCTTTGTGAGCTTGGTGTCTTTCTTTGTGATCCTATCCGTGTATTGTGTGACAACATCAGTTCCACATACATGACTCGTAATCCGGTTTTTCATAATCGCTCAAAGCATATGGCTGTTGACTTTCATTTTGTTCGTGATAAAGTTGCACAAGGGGATCTTGTGGTTCAATATGTTCCCACACACTTGCAATTAGATGATATTTTCACAAAGGGCCTTTCCTCTGCTCGCTTTTGTTTCTTACGAGACAATTTGTCCGTCGCAGCCGCCCGTCCAAATTGAGGGGGTGTATTAGCACATAAATAGAGTTCTTATACACTTATACTTAATTGTGTAAAAGAGTCCTTGTTGTACTTGTTGTCCTTGATAAGCTCAACTTTATACTATTGTTACCTATATAAGGAAGGCTCACATAAAGAGCCAAAGGGTGAGCCAAAGGTATGAAGAATATTATTTTCACAGACCTAAGGTGTGTGCTTACTCCCTCTTATAGTATAGTAGAAAATGACAATGTGTACCATAAACTTTGAATTAGAAGACCGATTCAAATTGTTGTTAAAGCAATCGTCAACAATTAATGAAGTGTACTTAACACGAAAGTTACCATTACTTTTGCCAATTTTTACCTTATTTACTATGATTTTAGAATATATGTATTAAGAGTTATGCTTCATTGAATCAGTCAACACTTGAAATTAGTCACTTGATTATCTTGCTCAAATTAAATGCAAATCAACCAATTCTTAATTAAAAATAGGGAGTAAAAGTATACACAAATTACCCCTCTTAGCAGAGAAAAGATGAGCAAAGGAGCATATTCAATTAATTGATGATCAAATAACGTTAGTCGAATACAAGAACCACAACTAAAATTCCAAGGCTAACATGCAGTTCAAGATAAACCTCCACACTAGTCATTCATAACAAGAGTCAAAATGATGAGAAAGAGTGAGCAAGGGGGTCCGGCCATCTCAATAAAACACTTCCCTGCCTATTTTTGATGGTTCACATGTATTTCCAATTTAGGAGATGCCCGAGGGAACCCCAACAACTCCTTCGAGATCTTCAAGGATTGGCTTTCATGAACACTTTTTGACTCATTAAGGATGGTCTTCAGGAGTAAAGTTGCAGAGGCAAGCAAGTTGCTCGGACTCGGGGCGGGTATCCAATACGGATACGTATCAGAGTGTCAGATTCGGTAAAATCTAAATTTTAAGATTCGGGGATGCGTATCAGGTATGGATACAGGTGCGTGGGCCGGCTAATAAAATTTAAAATTATAAAAAATAGAGCTATAAAGATAGCTATTGTCTACCATCCAAACTCAGAACACGACCTTGAATTCTTAGTTTTTTAAAAATACGAGCAGTAAAAATGAGACAAAAATACTATAAAATTGAAGGAATGTCAATTTCCCCCCAAATTTTCTTTTGAAAAATTAAAGATGAAATTTCCCTTCAAATTTTCGATGTACTCCGATCAAAATATCTGGAGTTGGTTGACCGTATCCAAACGTATCCCGCTCCCGTATCCGGACGGGACGGCACCCAAAACGGAGAGTCCGCGAAACTTAGGAGGCAAGTATAAACCTTACAAAGATCATTTCGGCTCTTGAACCATGGAAGTTTCTTATTCTCAATCTTTGAAGCTTGTGGAGTCCTAGTGTCCCTGTAGACTGGTCCTTCAAAATGATTTGCGTCACTTCCATGCCACCTTTCTTCTTCCAGCTCACAAAAGCAAGGTCATCCAAATTGGGGTGAACTTCTAAGCATTCCTAGAAGAGAAAATATTTGATCTTCCATCATCAAAACCGAACATAACTAAAGCGAGAGACCTTAAGCTGTTGAGGCATGTGGTGAGCCTCTCTACTTCAGTAGCAAAAGACTTGAAGTAGTAAGAGTCCAGATCAAAAATACGAACTTCAGGCCAGCAGTTGAGAAGATATGTCAAGTTTATGGATTTTTCTTGATTACTTAATGATGATGTAAGTATAACTGATTTCAGCTTCCGACAGTCCATGAAATGACCCAAGTCAGAGGTTTCGGCACCGCTGATAACGATTTCGCAAAGGTTTGGAGCATATATTTTCGCGTTAGGAAAACCACTACACACCCTAACGGACAGAGTCACAAGGTTTGGCATCCACAAGAAAGAAGTTGCATCATCTAAATCCAAGATGACTATAAATAGTTTAAGCGATTTGAGCATGTGGAAACCCCTAAAGCTGCATGGCGGCCTGAAAATGCAGTTGGACAGGCGCAAACCTTTTAGTTCTACACCGTACACGTAGGAAGACAATTTATATGGAGCATTGTGTAGATTCTGAAGCTTGAGATCCAGGGGCTCAATAAGATCGGTGGCCTAATTGATAACCAATAAGCCGAACCGATAACATTTAAAACTGAACTGAACCACCTATAAGTACTCCAAGTTCGAGCCTCGGAATGAATAAAATCTTGCTAGAGAGCGCTTTCCTCTTTAATTGGCCTTGTGTATTTCGAAATCAAATTAATTGAAAAATTCAATACACATACCGAACACTGAATGAAAAAAATTGGGGCTTCTAAAATTTTGGAGCCTAAAGCCATCGCTTCAGTGGCTTGGCCCTCTGGCCGGCCTTATTGAGATCCATGATACCGTTTCTTGACAACAAAAGCATTCATTGATCGATAACTGAGTGTTGAGAAGAAGGTATTGATGAAATATTCAGGAGGAGTATCTTATGTTGGAAATTTACTAATGTTGAATTAAGTTTATCCCATTATTTATGACTCGAACAATTGGGCTCCGCACGTCGGAAATATCGTTGCCACACATGTGCAATGTAAATTTCGTTAATAGATATTGGTACGTAAGTGAAATGTTTGAGACATAGAATGATGGATGATTATTGGATAAATAACAAGTGTTCCACGTTGGTAAACGAATGAAGAATTGTGCGAGGTGTAACATGGAAAGGGCCGCGGAACCGAGAAGGGCCGCGCGCCTCGCGGACTGGGTCGCAGGGCCGGAGCACCGCGACACCCCCTTGTAGCGTCGCGGCGCTAATTCCAATTGTTGGCCACTGGAGCCGCGACTCTAATGTTGCAGCGCCGCAGCGCTTCCCAGGCAGTGAGTGCTCGACGAAAGTCCAAAAGTTTGGTGATTATGGAGAGGTTTTGGAGCATTAACTTGACAGTTTTTCCTCCATAACTCAGCCATTATTTGGCTGCATTAGTTGGTGGTTTAAAGGGCCATTACATGACATTTAAATGACCATTACTTGGGCACTTGAAGAGGCCATCTTGCACACCTATAAATTAAGGCCTTTGGCTCAATTCTATAGAAGAACATATATGAACATATGAACAGAAAAACAAGTTCACAACACCACAAAGAGATCAGATTTTCCTGATAGCTATCCTTCTCTTAGCAATCTTCATTATTTGTGTTCTTCGCTGAGATCATTTGTGTAGGCTTTGCACACTTGATAGTTTGTTGTTTCATTTTGGGAGACTATTGTCCACACTTCCGTAAAGCCTATATACGGGGGCAATCTTGTCTTAAAGACAGAGAGTCATCTCTCGACTCAGCCGGTGGTGTTGTGTTTATCTAATTGGTTGCTAAGTGTTTCAGGTGTTAACTTAACAGACGAAGGACTCTAACCATTCTTATTCTCAGCGGATCTACAAGCCACAAGTGTAGCAGCTGATGTTCTTGTATTTCCGAATACAAGATCCATATTTGAAGTTTCAATTCAAGATCAAGATATTGACAACTTGTTGTTGTCCTCTTTATTGTTTATCCTTTCGATCATTGTAATAGTTATTTACTATTCCCGTTGTTGCTTTACATATTCCAACATCTTAATGGCTCCATCATGCAGCAACAGAATTGTTCTAATGACATCTATTAATGTGTCTGATGGCGGCTTGCTCTGGAAAAACAGAGCGGATTGAAGCCCAAACATGTCTCCACGGTCTAAGACAAAAACACTCATTCTTGCAGCTTTCTCCATAGGTAAGACGTGTCATTGCCATTTTGAATTCTGAATATTTAGAAAGAAAAAAACAAGTCAGAATATAAACATATGTCTGTTGTTGTGCCTGTGTTCAAAAAATCAGGAAAAACAGAAACCAAACGGAAAGACAAAAACCAGGAAAAACAGACTCTGGAAAAATAATACAGAAGTAAGAAAATATCCGAGACCACAGAATTCACTGTGTGTCCTTAAGGAATTTAATCCCCTCACTGTACCCGAGGTTATGGATTACTTCCTCCCGGGGATAAAACGGATATACCTGTCGCGGCAGAGTAGCGGTACGTCAAACGCCTTCGACTTCGACGAACTCAAAGTTGGCAACGAAACACAGTAAGACTCGATAGTTTTATTTGTGAAAAAAGAATGCATAATTTCAGATGCAGAAATTTTTTGGTTTTGGTATCTTTAAAATGAGGCATTGCCTTAGTTTATATAGCCTTGAAGGTGCCTCTTCGAAATAGGTTGGTATTTGTTCGGAAAGGTTGCCTTCCATTTCTCATTCACACCAACTTGGCTAGTTTTATTCATTAACTAGCTTTAACAATCCCCCACATGAATGGGGAATGGCTATATGATGAAAAACATGCATGACAAAAAACTCGTGTGATTCGTAAGCAAGGATTAATCGCATCCGGATAAGTAGATTTCTCTTTGAACTTTCCGTAGTGAACATATGTCGGATATACTCGGTCAATCGGTAGATGTGATATCCTTGAACCGTCGAGCTTTGGTGTATACCTAGACAACCACATGTCACACAATTAACCCTTTAACCGTCTTTGGTTCTCATTGTTTTGTTCGTTTCTACCATGAACACCGCCTCGGTTCATAAGTGCGTAGAGAATTGGCCTTACATAATTCTCCTTGAAGCGGCTTACACTTCACACTTACATAGGTGATTCCTAAATGTGTCATCCCGTAGATACACTATTTGATATCCCCCGTACCAAACTTAGGAACCATTAAAAAGCCGCAATGCTTTATCCACGGTAGCTCGAACATTGTCTCATCACGAGAATGGACCAAAGAGTTATTGTGACAATGTTGAACCGTCATTAATGACTTTGTTTGATCTCTTTGAACCTAGATCTTGGGATCTCCAGTCTTCTAGGTAGAGTTACCGTCACGATGACTTGTCCTCGGCCATAGTCCCATTCCCCTTGATGATCTTTCAACTACCTCTCTAGTTAGGCCTTTAGTTAGTGGATCCGACACATTATCTCTTGACTTAACATAGTCAATTGTGATAATTCCACTAGAGAGTAGTTGGCTAACGGTATTATGTCTTCGTCGTATGTGACGAGACTTTCCGTTGTACATAAGGCTCCCGGCTCTTCCTATTGCCGCTTAGCTATCGCAATGTATGCATATAGGAGCCAACGGTTTGGGCCAAAATGGAATATCTTCTAAGAAATTTCGGAGCCATTCGGCTTCTTCACCGGCTTTGTCTAAAGCTATGAACTCGATTCCATTGTAGAGCGGGCGATACATGTCCTGTTTGGATGACTTCCAAGACACTCGCTCCTCCACCTATGGTAAAAACATATCCACTTGTGGATTTAGTTTCGATTGAACCGGTGATCCAATTTGCATCATCGTATCCTTCAATAAGCTGCGGGATACCCGTTATAATGCAAAGCAAAGTTTTGAGTATGTTTTAAATACCCCAAAACTCGTTTCATTGCCGGCCAATGTTTTTGGTCGGGATTACTAGTGTAGCGACTTAGTTTACTTATAGCACATGCAATATCGTGTCGCGTACGAGTTCATGATATACATCAAACTTCCCAACACTCGGCATAATCCAATTGAGAATGACTTTCACCTTTATTCTTTGCAAGAGCAAGGTTCATATCAATTGGCGTCTTTGCAACTTTAAAGTCCAAATACTTGAACTTTTCAAGTACCGTTTCAATATAATGAGATTGAGACAATGCTAGACCTTGAGGAGTCTTATGGATTTTAATTCCCGAGAATTAAATCGGCAACTCCTAAGTCTTTCATATCAAACTTACTAGCAAGCATGCGCTTAGTAGCATTTATGTTAGCAATGTCGTTACTCATTATCAACATATCATCCACGTACAAACAAACAATGACTACGTGGTTTGGAGTGTTCTTAATGTAGACACATTTATCACACTCATTTATCTTGAATCCATTTGACAAACATTGTATGGTCAAATTTTGCATGCCACTTGTTTGGGTGCTTGTTTTAGTCCGTAAAGAGACTTAACAAGTCGACACACCTTCTTCTCTTTCCCCGGAACTACAAACCCCTCGGGTTGTTCCATGTAAATTTCTTCCTCTAACTCTCCAATTAAGAAAATTTGTTTTCACATCCATTTGATGGATTTCAAGACCGTACACGGCGGCTAACGCTACTAACACCCGAATAGATGTAATCCTCGTTACCGGCGAGTATGTATCAAAGTAATCAAGACCTTCTCGTTGTCTAAACCCTTTAACAACTAGTCTGCCTTATATTTATCAATAGTACCATCAGCTTTCATTTTCTGCTTGAAAATCCATTTGGAACCTAAAGGTTTATTCCCTGGAGGAAGGTCAACCAATTCCCAAGTATGGTTGTTTAAGATGGATTCTATCTCACTATTGATTGCCTCTTTCCAAAATTGAGCTTCCGATGAAGACATAGCTTCGTTGAAGGTTCGAGGCTCATTCTCCAACAAAAATGTTAGAAATTCTGGTCCAAATGAAGTAGACGTCCTTTGACGTTTGCCGCGTCTCGGTTTTACTCATCAGGAATATTTTCCTTTGTTTCTTCCCGAGGTCGTTTAGATTCTTTGCTAGACGACTCACATTCCTTTTTATACGGATATATGGTTTCAAAGAAGTCAGCATTATCTGATTCAATTACCGTATTTACCTGGAATGTCGGGATTTTTGGATTTGTGAACCGAAATCGATATGCCTTACTATTTGTGGCATATTCTATGAAAACACAATCAATGGTTTTAGGTCCTATTTTTACCCTTTTGGGTTTAGGAATTTGCACCTTGGCCAAACACCCCCACACTTTGAAGTATCCCAAATTGGGCTTCCTTCCTTTCCACTTTTCGTATGGAATAGATTTTGTTTTGCTATGGGGCACTCGATTGAGTATACGGCTAGCTGTTAGAATGGCTCCCCCCCCCCACAAGTTCGGGGTAAATCGAACTTATTAACGTGGCATTCATCATTTCTTTCGGGGTTCTATTTTTCCTTTCCGCAATTCCGTTTGATTGTGGCGAGTAAGGGGCGATTGTTTGATGAATAATGTCATATTCCAAACATATTTGTTCAAAAGGAGATTCATATTCACCGCCCCTATCACTCTTTATCATTTTAATCTTTTTGTTAAGTTGAGTCTCAACTTCAGTTTTGTATTGCTGAATGCTTCAATTGCTTCATCTTTACTATTAAGTAAATAAACGTAGCAATACCGCGTACTATCGTCGTAAAAGTTATGAAATACTTCTTTCCACCGCGAGATGGGATTGACTTCATGTCACAAATATCTACGTATGGATTAAGTCTAAAGGACTTGAATTCCTTTCAACCGACTTATAAGGATGTTTAACATACTTAGACTCAACACATATTTGACATTTTGATTGATTGCATTCAAACTTAGGCAATACTTCCAAACTAATCATTTTTCGCAAGGTTCTATAATTGACATGTCCTAAACGTGAATGCCATAAATTATCGAACCGAATCGGTTTTTGACAAAGAACAATTATAATACACAACGGTGAAGATTTTATTTCTTCAAACCGAATCAAGGCTACACAAAAATGATTTAAAATACTTGAAACGAAATGCGAAGTAAATTGTATGTTGTATACTTGATGAAGTTTTTATATCTTCAAATCAAGTACCCAAATGAGTAGAAAGTTATGAAAACTTTAATCTCAACCGGAGTAGAAAATCCGAAGATTTTAGTCTCCAAACAACATATAAGTTCGTTACATCGAAACAACAAACATTTTTTTCCGAAAATTGTATGTTGTATACTTGATGAAGTTTTTAAATCTTCAAATCAAGTACCCAAATGAGTAGAAAGTTATGAAAACTTTAATCTCAACCGGAGTAGAAAATCCGAAGATTTTAGTCTCCAAACATCATATAAGTTCGTTACATCGAAACAGCAAACATACACCTTTTTTTTTAATGCAGTAAATTGTATGTTGTATACTTGATGAAGTTTTTATATCTTCAAATCAAGTACCCAAATGAGTAGAAAGTTATGGAAACTTTAATCTCAACCGGAGTAGAAAATCCGAAGATTTTAGTCTCCAAACAACATACAAGTTCGTTACATCGAAACAACAAACATACACTTTTTTTTTTCCAGTAAATTGTATGTTGTATACTTGATGAAGTTTTTATATCTTCAAATCAAGTACCCAAAGGAGTAGAAAGTTATGAAAACTTTAATCTCAACCGGAGTAGAAAATCCGAAGATTTTAGTCTCCAAACAACATACACTTTTTTTTTTCCGACAACGTTCTGTAATTGTTAAACAAGAACAAATGAACACGAAATAATGATTAAATTCCTTAAGCTTGTTGTTGTGCCCGTGTTCAAAAAATCGGGAAAAACGAGAAACCAAACGGAAAGACAAAAACCAGGAAAAACAGAAAGCGGAAAAATAATACGAAGTAAGAAAATATCCGAGACCACGAATTCACCGTGTGTCCTTAAGGAATTTAATCCCCTCCGTACCCGAGGTTATGAATTACTTCCTCCCAGGATAAAACGGATATACCTGTCGCAGAGTAGCGGTACGTCAAACGCCTTCGACTTCGACGAACTCAAAGTTGGCAACGAAACACAGTAAGACTCGATAGTTTTATTTGTGAAAAAAGAATGCAGAATTTCAGATGCAGAAATTTTTTGGTTTTGGTATCTTTAAAATGAGGCATTGCCTTAGTTTATATAGCCTTGAAGGTGCCTCTTCGGAATAGGTTGGTGACTGTTCGAAAAGGTTGCCTTCCATTTCTCATTCACACCAACTTGGCTAGTTTTATTCATTAACTAGCTTTAACAATGTCTACCACAATAATCTATTCTAACAACAAGTATGCATGGAGATGTATGTTACACAATCCAAAAGCAAAAAAAAAGGGCTTTGATTGATAGATTAAAACAAGTTACAGCATTTTGGAGGCATATAAAACTATTAACTTTGTAGAGCAATTTTTCATTGCAAAAGGAAAAGAAACGTACGTACTATTTGATACTTGCTTGAGTGTATACACTTGACTTATACTGTGATTCGGTTAGGTAAATTTTTCGGTCATATACCCATATTGGTATTTTGGTCCAGGTAAATTATGATCTTGATCTTTCCACCTTAGCATTATTTCTTTTAACTTTTCTGATTTTGTATTGCTTTGAAGTGCTTGTCCTTGTGTCAAGAGTCTTTCAGAAATAATTTCTTTACTACCCAAGGTAGAAGTAAGTTCAGAGCCCTACTTTATGAGATTTCACTGGATATGTTGTATTTCCGTCTCAAATTAGTTATCATGTTTTGACTTTTGAACTTCGAGAGTCAAACTATGTTAATTTCGATCAACATTTTAAAATATAATGTTTCATCATTTTGACATGATAAAATTTCAACTTGTAGTACGTTTTGTATAGTTTTTAATTAAATAAATTTTAATTTAAAAATATTATGTTGATTTAACTAATTTAACTTCAAAATTGAGTCAAATTTACTCTCGAAAAAAAAAATATGACAACCCATTTGGGACAAGGGAGTACTGTTTTGTAGCAGTATTATGAGTTGACAGTGCTAAAGATTTTAATATTATTAATTAGAAGATTGTCATAAATAATTTCGTAAAAAATTAGATTAATAATATTAAAATAAAGCAAATTATTTGCTATAATTTATTAGTGTAAAAAAAAAGTCGTAGTATCCGAGTGAAATTTAATGTGATTGATTTTGCGGGCGAGTTTTGGGGTGATGACCTGAAAATAAATTGATGTGATTTGGACAGGCTGTAATTTTGTGTTATCCTCAAAAGAAAAACTGGCCTCTTGTGCTCGGAAAAGGTTTAGAATAATTCCTTAAATACTTCAGACTAGTTCTTTTTTTTAGTTTCTCACCTAGTGTTCTTTAAATTAGGGTTGGCCAGTGGATCGGGTCGGCCCGGTCCCGACCCGACTATGCCCCGCTCCCGCCAAAAAAAAAAAAAAAAACCGGAATGGACTGGGCCCGTCCCGCCCGATCCCGTCCGCCCCCGCCCTTTGCAAAAAATGATCGTTGAACAACGATCATTTTATATTTTGGTCATTGTACAACAACCATTTTTGGCATCCCCTGGCTCCTTAATATTTATTTTTTACCCCTAAGTTAATATAATTACACTTTAACTCAATTTCTCAACTATAAATATCTCATTTTCTCTTCATCTTTCTCACAAATCTTCCAACAATTTTTCTAGTTCTAATCTCTAAATCTATCTCTTTACTACAAGTCTATATTGCCTACTAAATATTATATTTTATTTATTCATTTGTATAACTGTATCAAAGTTCAAAAACTGGGAGTGAAGTTGACAACTAGCTTGAGGATCATCCATCGAGCAAAGTTTCAATTTTCAACCTCGATTACAAGTCGGTGTTTGGTACCTTCGTTCCTTATTTAAATTATTATTGTTACTTTATCTTAATAATCGCACTGAATTTCATTATCTTTAACTATTTATTTGCATAATTAAAATGGAATGATTAAGAGGTATGTTTAAGGGTAAGGGTAAGGGTAATGGTGAGGGTGCTTCTTCTAGTAGGGGTAAAAAATGCAGGGGTACTCCTTCTAGTCATCTTATTCCTAAACATGATGATTTGATAGATTACACTTATATATATGAAACTGAATTTTTAATGATATACCATTAGATGATGATATATATTCTGCAACTCAACCAGACTTTAATTTAGAAGATAATCTAGATGACACACCCATTAGTGCACCTCAAACTGAAACTGGAACGCCTCTTATTCCCCCTAGTATGAGAAAATTAAAATCTGCTGCATGATTTTTTTTTTTTGATAGGGACTAAGAGAATCAAGTAGTTAGATGCCAAATTTGTAAAGATGTTTATAAATTTAAAATGGAAAAATGTCAGGGTGGGACGGGAGGTTTATTGAGACATGTACAAAGTTTTCATAAAGCTAGGTGGGATGAATACAAGGCTACAAAATCGGGGCGCCAATGCGCTCTCAGTCGGGACAAGGTTCACATAGTGTCCCGGACCAAGTACATGGTCAAATTAACCCAACGACAGGGGAATTGTAGGTCCTAAATACAATAAACATAGAGATAGGGAAAGCAATAGCAAAATTAGTTGCGGTGGAGGGTTTGCCTTTTTCATTTCCTTCCTCTCTGATTTATTTATTACATTAGAGATATGTATAATCTTGCTTTT
This sequence comes from Anisodus tanguticus, assembly GCA_034509755.1. Taxonomy (NCBI): domain Eukaryota; kingdom Viridiplantae; phylum Streptophyta; class Magnoliopsida; order Solanales; family Solanaceae; genus Anisodus; species Anisodus tanguticus. Next base: position 55,545,278 of record CM067544.1, read on the forward strand.
ATAAGTAATAGAATACAAAGAAAAAAAAATATAAAAAAAATTGTCACGATTGTGGACTATCTTATAGAAAAATTCCGAAAAAGTAGTGACTAGGTGGAATTATTTATATGAACAACTACTTGTTGTTTATAATTATAGAAGACCTATAACTTTATTTTTTTAACGCCTATAATCAAAATCCAACTGATATGCTTATAGATAACGATTGGGAAAAAATTTGAACTTATTGTATTTTTAGAGAAATTTTTTCAAGCTATTAAAGAATTTTCCGGTATTATTATCATACTATTTCAACTATGTTATTTTATATAGCTCTAATATTTTTGTTACTTAGTGAATATATGAAAAATCCATCTTATAAGGCACCTATTAAAAAAATATTTATAACATTTAAAAAAATATTATTTTCCTATTCCCACTATTTATATTATTGGTGTTGTATTAAATTCGACTATTAAAATAGACGGTTGTAAAACACTTATTGAAACTATTTATGATTGCATAGCGGTACTTCCACCTCCAACTCCAAAAAATCCAAATGAACAACCACCTAAGGAACCAAGTAAAGAAGAAGTTTTGTCTAGCATACACGATAAATGCAAAATAGTATATACGCATTATCAACAAGAAAGTGCTAGCAACATACCAACTTCTATACCATCTTCTTCTACAATACAAACTTATAAAAAATATGTTGTTTCTGCGGCTAGTATTGAAAGCCTTAGACATAGAATGTTTAGTGGTACCACTACTAATCAAGTTAGCGAGTTTGATGTTTTTGTTTTACAAGGTGTTGTATCGTATCAAGCAGTTCTCAATGAAGAATGACATGAAGACTTGTTGAAATACTGGAGGGAGAATGAGAAGACATTTCCGACACTATCAAAGATGCCCCGAGATGTGTTGAACATTCAAGCGTCATCAACAACGTCTGAAAGCGCTTTTTCTGCCGAAAGATTTCAAATAGGAGAGCACAAACACTCATTAGCGGGAGACAGCTTGGAGATTGCAATTTTATTCAGAGATTGGATACGAGCGGAGCGTAGAAGGTGCGGTCAACCGGAGATCAACGAAGAAGACGATGAAAACTACAACGAAATCTTATTTGACAGAGGTGGAAGCAACGTCGAGCAATTTGACCAACAAATTCCAATTCCAACTGAAGAACCACAAGACATTGTGAAGAACTAGAAAAAAGTGTTTATAAATATGTGATTTTTTTAATTGCAATTTTACTATGTTATTTGATACTTTCAACACCACAAAGTTGCAATTTTGAAATTGTATTACAAAAGAATCATATTTCTATTAAATAATATAAGAGGCACAAAAACAGTCTTGGAGATATTTTTATTACACTATCTTGTTCAATTATTGAGTTTTTATATATGTTATTTTTAAAATTAAATGCAAAAAAAAAAATGGAAAATCCTATCCCGCCCCGTCCAGTCTCGTCAGGTCCCGTCCCGCCGGGACCCGCCACACCCCGTTGGCCACCCTTACTCTAAACTCCAATTAATTTGATTTTGCATCATATAAAGCCTAAAAAAAAGGAAACCGCCCATATCAAGATTTTGTACATTCACAAGGCTCGAACTAAAAATCTCTAGTTAAGAGTGATATCTTTTATCCGTTGAAGTGACACACCAGAGCAATTTTAGTTCTTTAAATTTGTCAAAAAAGTACTTTTAGAATCCAACTAATATTTAACACATTCAGAGCCGAGGATCTATCGGAATGACCTCTCTACCATCTCAAGGTTGGAATAAGATTGCATACACACTACCCTCCCTAAATCTCACTTGTGGAATTACACCGGATATATTGTTGTTGTATTTAACACATTTTATCTTTTCTCTGATAGAGTGTCAATATTTAACACGGTCAAAAGTGTGTATACTATAGATCGAAAATTAATGACACAAATTACCATATTTGTAGAATTCTTGTACAAGTGTAATTATGATTTAATATTATATTAGGATTAGGTATTAATCTTATATTAGAAAAAGATAAATTTATTTTTCATATTTAGATATTATATATCATGCATGGAAGAGTCTATGTAAACGCCACTCCTTTCTGCCATTCACCAATTTCTCGCAATTGTTGATCTGAAGGACTTGTAAACTGAAGGGCAATCCTCCATCAGGAAAGGACTCAATTTGGGGGCACGTATACAGTTTCAATTCCTTAAGAAATGGAAGAGAGTGCATACGCATTGCAATGACGTCGTCTGAATCCCACATGCAACACCCTAGGGTTCTTGGGATCAACTTAGGTGATATATCATCTATAGTGTCACATGTCACTTGCTCTAGTAATCGTCTCACCAACCGGCGCAACGATATATGCTTATTGGCAGAATGCGCAGAGTGACAATCATAAATATATATAGAAACTGTTCAACCCATTTTAAACTTGAAAGTTGGATATCTTGTCTCAATGAGAAGCGACCAATTCTTTGAATTTTAAGTTTTCTTCTTTACCCAAAAGGTCAAGTGATATATTTGCATGCTTTTTAATGATGTGACACTTGATTTTCTAAGTCAAAAAATTAAAAATATTAATCTCAACTAATTCTAACCAAAACCTCCTATCCAACCCATAAACTCTTTTATATGCTAAATAAATGCCCGAAAATATCTTCTTGTGATCGCTTTGAACAAAATGCTTGAACAGGGAGAGTTTGGAAGCACTGGGATAATTTTGGACTTTTGAGAAATACACTTCACAATACAATACGGCAATTAAATTGTTATGAACGTCTAAATAGGTGGAGAGCTCTATTAATTAAAACGGCTAAATGAGGTACTCCAATTTTTTTTTTCTTATCAGATCTGGACTTGATAATGGAACCTTCATACATATCACAATTTAGAGCCCTGTCATTTCAACAGCCTTTCTAACTGATACCGTATGTTTATGTCGATCTTTCTTTAATTTCCAGGACATGTTATAAGCAAAATATATGAAGTAAAAGGCTTCGATTAGAATGTAAACAACCAAATCTAAGTATACCCTTCATTCAACAAACTTGAAAATAATCAATGTAGAGCTTTATATATACTTCTATTAAGATATAATTAGTCCCACCAGACCTCGATTTTACAGCCCCAATTAGCACACACTTGAACAGTATTACTTTTGAAACAAAAACATGAATACCTTCATCATATCGCTTTACAAAACTCTTCATGAAGCTGTACATGTATAAGGGAGAAATGTGGACTACAGAGCCCCATTGTATTGTTCCTGGGAAAGGAACAAACATTTACTACTATCAGCTGAGTTCTATGTTTGTGTCAAGATTCATGAGAATTGAACCATAAATTTGGTTTCTTCTCACCTTCTGCCATCAGGAGTTCATTAAAAAGTATTTTGTTTTCCTAGTCCAACGGCCATACTAAATATACTCCTCCCGCGACAAACTCAATATGGTCTCTCAGAGGGATATAGGTGCCCCCGAATTATCAAGGGAAGAATCTTTTCCAAACATGTAACGCAGGAATTCTGGGTTAGTGATAAATATTTATAAAGCCCATTTTTCTGGCGCATAGACATCAAACCTGAGTCTTCTCTTCATGAAATCAAAACTAAGAGGAACTTTTACGGTGTCTTGAGTTTCTCGGTTGCTCAACTGATGATCTTGGGGATGGAATCTTTTCCAAACATGTGGGTTAGTGGATAAATATTTATAAAGCCCATTTTTCAGGCGCATAAACATCAAACCTGAGTCTTCTCTTCATAAAATCAAAACAAAGAGGAACTTTTATGGTGTCTTGAGTTTCTCGGTTGCTCAACTGATGATCTTGGGGATGGACCTGTGCTTTCAATAACATCTGGTTGAGTATCTGAGGATTGGGGAAGTAACTTGCATCCGATCCTTCGGGCAAGAAAGCGTGGAGAACTGAGATAACTATGCGACTTTGTGACCTTTCTCATCTCTTGTTTGATTTTGCTAAATTCTTCTTCAAGTTCACCTACCCTGGACTTCATCCTTTCCAAGTCCACCTTTAGACCCTGGTTCTCACGCACGACTGTCATCCATCCATCTCTCTGTACAATTTGACCTGCAATGTCACTGGGGCCAGTGGCAGGAGCTGTGGGGCCACTTTCTGTATCCAAGACATGGAGGCAACCAGCAAGAGCTGTTCTCAGCTGCAATTGCTCGAAGAATAGGACTTGGAGAACAACTCGAAGAGGCAATCTCTCATTCTGGGATGCATGGGCACAAGCATCAATAGAGAGCTTCTGAAAGTCAATGATGTTGCAAAGCTGCTCCTTCTCTTTATTGGGAAGCCAAGGATGCGCCTACACAATTTCATTTCAATCAATTAAAAGTCTACGAGGTTTCACAGTGCATAGTTGAAAGCAATTTAGCTCTAGGTCAGTAATACGAGTGTCAAATGGGTGGGTTGAGCTGAATTTGGGCGGGTCAAAATGGTTTGAGTTAATAAATGGGCGGGTTATTAACCCGCTAAAAAGTTACTTGGACTGAAATGGGCTAAAAAGTGGGTCATAATCCAATCCGCTCAATTCCTACTAAGTTCTAATTTCTTTTTGTTCTTTTATAATTTAGTACCTAATAACTTTTTCTTTTGAATAGGTAACCAAATTATTTTTCTATATTATGACTATGTGTAACATATCAAACAAAAAAAAAGCGTCTTTTGAAAAGATTTCTCATGGGTCAATTTGGGCTGCATATCAGCCCATTTTTTTATGGGCTAAGCTAATAAATGGGCAGGTCAATGATCAGCTCAAACTTGAGCGGGTTGGGCGGGTCATGTTTTTATGGGCTAATTTTGCCACCCCTAGTCAGTAATGAAGTATATAACAAGCAAAGTAAAAAGATATGAAAGGTGAATAAGTGTTAAAGACTAGACAAATGGAATAACATAGAGCAGAAGAAATAAGCTAGAAAATCATTTAGCATAAAAAAGACTAAGCAGCATTCCATGATGCAATTTGCTTTTCTCTCGAAAATTTAAAACTGTTTAAAATTAAAGTGTGTCTTCGACAATAGACATGCAATTGACACGCTATGAAATATTAAAATTGTAGCCATCGTGACAGTTAACTAGCAGGTAAATAAATTAATCTAAACAATCAGCTATATCATCATTAAGCACACAGTGAGACAATGATTGAATCAAACCTTAAAGTATATATCTAGAGCTCTATACAGCCCATCATGCAGAGATCTTGAAGACTCTGGAAGTGCTTCAGCGAGTGAACGTATTTTTCCTGGCTTTAGGTTCACATCAGATGCAACTTCTGCAATATAGCTGTCAACCAACTTTGCCACTTTCCTTAAAGGGTCAGATGATGGTGAGGTTCCTATCTCAAATGAAGATGGATCAGGTGTTGCATTGATCCCAGGTTGAGAAGATATAAAATGATGAATCATCCGTTCAACACAGTGAGTGTTATATAATGTATCAGAAGAATCTGAGTAGGAGGGTATCAGCAAACCATCTAGGGATGCTAGGTCCAACTGCATTCCTGTTCTCCTCTCCAACGAGTCTTGGCATGTGTGGTTCACACCAAGTATCAAGGCAACTCGCAGAAGTCCCAACAAGAAACGGCAAAAAGACGTCCCCTTCAATTCAGGAAGCTGTTTCACAACACTTTCTAGAAGAACTTTCTGATCAACGGCAGCTGGTGTCATACTGAAACTAGCAACTGTTCTAGTTTTACCGCTTTGCCCACTCTGCCACCGGCCAAGTCCTGGAAGGTACTTTCTACAGTAGTACATCATAGCACCTGCTAAATTTTCATGTCTAATACCTCTGGCTTCCATTGTTTGAATAAGTCTCTGAAATAATGGTACAGAAAGATATGAGATGTCTTCGAACCACCAATAAGATTCAATGGTTTGGATTCTAGCACCAGTGTTAATTCCATTCCACAATATACTACCTCCAGGGCTCTGTAAGCTGCCATACATCAACATAGGCCATCCAAATATACTAGCATCTGTGCAGACCATCACAGAGAGCGCATGCAAGCATTTACTAATGATCTCTAGCTTGTCTGCTCTTGGAATGACAGAATCACAACTTTGGAGAGCTAATATGCAATCTTTCCAATCCTTTAGAATATTCTTATGAAAGTAAGCATCTGCTTTCAACAGTAAATTATCTTCTCCATAGTCCTCCGTCATCTCCAAGTAGTCTGCTGCACAATATATCATTACTATGTTCCTTGGGGTATATTCTACTCGGATACCATAGCAGAATTTAACTGTGAGTAAAAATATGTCACTCCCACCAGGGAAGTCTTCTAAAGTTGTCAGAAAAGTCCCTTCATGCGGACCTTGAGCTGCTTCTAGTATTTTGTCAATCCTTCCACATCTCGACATAAGTGGAAACTGGAGACAGCATTTTTTGGCTGTTAGACAAGACTTGATATAGAAGTTAAATTTGTTGTAAAAAGGTGAGTTGGACTTGGGGAGTCCATATAATTCAGCAATACTTGATCATTACAGGACACATAACAAGAAACAACATTAAAAATAAAGTGTTAAAGACAAACTAGTAATGATTGGGAGGAAAAATTAAAGCAAGCATATGGAAAATCACCCTTGAGAAGAGAACAGTTATTTTGAAGATTTGACACCATATTCATCTTCTATAGATCACTGTCCACACAAGCCTAATCAGTATTTGTTGTAATTGATTGTGTCCTTCCCTTCACGCATAAATAATCTAAGAAAATGATTCAAAAGAGCAGAATCCGTCTGTCATCCCCTCAATGCTTTTTTTCTGTTCTGACGTGTGAATTAATGGAGAGGATTCGTATAGCTGAGCCTATCTATCGATTCATTAAAGATTAGATTTTTTTGGATGATTGAACCTAGCTACAAGATCCAATTAGAACGATCAAGCGCTGCATATTGCATGTCATATATACATCTGTATGTTTGTTCATTTCATTGTTTGCACGTCACGTGAAATGAAGCATGTATTTGCCTGCATTATATATTATAAAGCACACTCCCCAATAGATTTGGATTGAGGTATAATTGATTGTTGATTAAAAGGTATAGAGCATCCAACAGACATTATCTAGCATTGGAATGAAACGATCCAAATAGAGTAGATTTATCATTCATACACACCGACTACTTTGGAATTGAGGTTTGATTGATTGAAGAATGATAAATGATACTCCCTCCGGTCCAAAATAAGTGTCCACTTAGCCTTTTATTTTGGTTCAAAATAAGTGTCCACTTACAAAATCAAGAAGGAATTAACTTTAATTTTTCAGATTTGCCATAAGTAAGCAAGAGTCTTATTAATTAAGGGTAGTTTAGTCAAAATACCTATTTTTTCTAGGAGTTAGTGTTTTCTTAAGGGTTGTGAAAAAGGCTAACACTTATTTTGAACGGGAGGGAGTAGCTTGATAAAGCTTAAAAGAGCTACTATCACGAGTTCAAGATAATTATCCAACACAAGTGAACCAATTCTGGTATTTAAGTGGAGAAGGATAGAGTGGAGGGCCCATTATCCATCGAGTTTCGAAGATGAAAACAGCAGATTTATAAGTTATTAGGTAAAAAAGAGATAATTAGCGAACAGATTAATTTCTTTCTCACAATTAGCACATATCAAGAGGAATTATCAGAAAATTTAGATAGTTCCGGATGCTGAAAAAGATGATTTCCAAACAATATTAAATGTTATGACTAACCTAAATATAATTCTCATCATCCTGACCATATACCAACATGTTCAAAATAAAATACTAATACACAATCCAAGAAGGTTATGATACTTTTCAGATTATCATTACTATACAAGAATTACTCTCAAGCCCCATTATAAAGATCCATTAAACCTAATGAGAGTGCTGGGATTATTATTACTAAACAAGAGATAAATTTAAACAACCTCATCAAGTCTTGCCATCATGTCCATTAAACCTTACCCAAGACCTAATATTCGGAACTCATTTGATGATAGCTATTCCATATTAAATATACCAACATAGTAAATGATAGTTCAGAAAGTGATGGTCCAAAGCAAACGTGAATTCTGTTGGTGGATTTTTCAAAGGAAGTTCATTTAAATTAGTTTATAACTTAAACAGTTCAGAAGAGCATCTCCTTCCATAGTAGCATGATCTACAGCATGTAATTACTATTCTTTTTTGAAAGTTCCAAATTTAGCGAGTATTTTTGTTAGGGACAATTCAAAAGGTAAAATGAGACTATCTTTTCATAACAGAGGGAGTGATGCTCCAAAAGATGCGTCAAGGTAGCAATCCGAAGTCCTAAAACGAGTCACATGGATTCACTTATCCAGTATAAACAGACCTGACTCTTCCAGGCCTCCAGTTGAATGGATTCATCAGCCAGACTATCGAGCCAGGCTGGACTAACACCTACAAGCACCATCTCTTTTGGAAACATGAACAGGTACAACTCACTCTATTTTATTTAGAAATCAATCGCATTCAAACTAGCAAATGGTGATAACCATTGCCATGCATGGAAAACAAGTAGGCACAACCGAACTACAAACTTTAAAGTAGATTGTATAAAAGTTAACTCATTCTTGAAGCCATGTTTTTCTCAGTAGGAAGCTATAAAAATGGTATTACTTTTGAAGTATGCTATTACATATTGTTCTTATTGCATCTAATTCAGTTGGGTAGGGCTACTTTTGATATTGACATACAGTTTGCCCATGGGCCTCAATTCAACTGTATAGTTGAAGAGGAAAAAATAAAGACTAGAAACTCTATGTTCGTCACTTACCATTTCAGCAAATAAGAAATTAAATAGCTATGTAACAATCTAACGGGGCATAACCCGAAAGTAGAAAATTGTCACCTCTCGTGAACACTAACCCTCATAGTTTTTTTTCTTTTAACATTTGCTGAAATTTAGCAATCTGCTTCTTGAACTGAGTTCTATATAACATAAGAACTTACGACAAAAAAATTAACTAGAAAGAATGCAACACGTCCATGATAATGGTTTATTTAAATGCATGATAAAGGAAATGAGAAGGGCAATACTTCACCTCAAAAGTGCCTAGCACAAAAGGTCACAGGCTAAGTTGCATGTCCTTAAATTTAAAGATTTAAAGAAAAATGAGTACCTTGTGAAGGTGGAAGTTTACTCCGTCCACTACCAAGGTAAAATCACTGACCAAACTTGCATTGCAAAACCTGCCACGTGCATCAAGCTATGGATCAAGAGAAAAAAATACAGCTAAATAATTCCAACTTAGCCAAATCTACAATCAAAGCTTTTGGACTTGAGGAATTTTATCATGTTTTCATACAGAAAGGTGAACTAGGACTCTAGTGGTTAGAGTGCAACTTGTGATGTGTGGGTTAGGCGTATGTCACGGGTTCAAACCTTGCGACAGACAAAAGCCTGGCACTTAAGTGGAGAAAGGTAGAGGGACAGATCCATTATCCACCGAATTTGAACAGTGTGCCACTGGCGCTCAAAGATTTCAGAGTTATACAAAAAGAGGTGAATGAGACTCCAATCAGAACTTAAACACAGACAGGGAATCTCTTGGTATTGGAATACAGTAATATTTTAGCTGGCATTAACCAAATAGACATAAATATCATCCCAGCCTAAAAATAGATAGGTCCCTCCCACAATATTACCATCGTAATTCACCCAACTTCTAAAAATCTTAAGCACGTCACCAAACTGGCAAGTAAGCCTATAAGCAAAAGCCAAATAAAGTTCAGCTCTTCAATAATATCTATGCCGGATGCAGAATTCTTTCATTGTAGCTCATTAAAAACACTGGTAATTGAATGTAAATAAAAGTAAAAGAAAGGAATACAACAACAACATCAACAACTATGACTCAGTCCGAAACAAGTTGGGGTTGGCTATATGAATCCTCATTTCTTCATTTAAGCTTATATCATATCATCATAATAAATAAATAAATAAATAAAATATGTTAAAAATATATAAAAATACTACTACTAATAATAATAATAAAAGTTCCATACGAGTCTAAAACCTATCCTCAACTGGTAGGCGTAGCTACCACCTATATGGATATTTTCCTTCCATTGTGCCCTATCTTTAGCTAAGTCTATATTGATACCAAGTAAAAGAATGGAATAAACAACCAAATAGGTTTTTTACGACAGAGACAAATATTGCTGCTACTGAGTATGTTGTTGTTGTTGTTGTAGAGACAAATATTGATGCATAGTAACATACCAGTCATTTCCCTCAGGTACTTGAGGGTCTGTTTGGTATAGAGGAAAACATTTTCCTTTTCCAGAAAATGTTTCTCATGTTTGGTTAGTCAAAATGTTTTGGGAAACATTTCCCTAGGAAAACAAGTTGCTTAAAAAGGAGGAAAATGATTTCCCTAGTGGAAGTAGGGAAAACAAGAACCATAAGTGACATTTCTAGTTCATTGTCTCCTCTCCACCCACCCAACCCCCGCTACTCCCGAACCCCCACTCCACCACCCCATATCACCCTCATAGTATTTTGCTAGATTACATACAAAATCCTATTGGTATTATATTATTTTGCTTACTTACCAAACACTAGAAAATAAGTAAGCAACTCACTTATTTTCGGAGAAATGTTTCCTCGGAAAACATTTTCCTTCATACCAAACACACCCTGAATGTAAATAAAAGTAAAAGAAAGGAATATACAACCAAAACATTGATGCATAGTAACATACCAGTCATTTCCCTCACGGTAGAATCCAGTAACCTTTGCAGCTGGTGTCATCTATGATCCAACACAAATTCTCCTGAATTCAATTCAATTCAATTCAAAGTATCTAAACATATATGATCTTTGCAATTAATTACAAAATTAACAAACCCCCATCAAAGGAAAAAAGCAATAAACCACCCAAACATGGGATGGGAGCCACATAAGGGAAGTCTCCAAACGAGTCAAACCTTAAGAGGGGTCACACAAGAACCCACTCAATTAAATTAAACACATAAAAAGGCAATCATAATCATTGGTCCCCCCTTCTCTTACAGCTCACAACAACAAGTATGGTCCATAATATACAATAGTATACTACTTTAATATACAGTGTATATTGTTTATATATTTGTGGCGTATGTATAAAGAGAACCCCACAAAAAATCCAACAAGCAAAAGACCCATTACAATATTCAGTTGGGTTATTGACTAGTAGTAGCTTTTTCACTACATGTTAACTTATACATGAACAAACCCATTATATATGATACATATGGAATGTAAAGGGGAAAAAAAAGACAAAGGGATTTTAAAGGCCGGCGAAGAAGGACAAGCAGACATGGTTAATGATGAAGAGGGGGAATATGATGGTAAGTTTTGGTTTTCGCTTTTTGTCGAACAGGTGGAGTGCGAATTGTATGGTCTAAGTTTTGGTTCACGCTTTTTGTCGAACAGTTGGAGTGCGAATTTGGGTTTTAATCGAGGACAGCGTGGATCCAATATGAGAATGTGGCTTCGGGTTCTGTGAAGTGAAGGGACTATTGCTTTTTTTGTGTGAAGAAATTGCACGATTTGACCTTCAAATGGTTGGTCTTTAATTTTTTGTCCTTCTAAGTTCAAATGGATTGATTTTTAATTCTTGCAGTTTAAAATAGAACTTATGTTTAGTGAGTTATAAGTTTTGTTAAGGATACAGAATATAATTTGTGAAATGTTATGAAGCAAAAAAATTAAGGGACAAAATTGTAGAAATTGCATTGGTTTCCCTTCAAATGGTTGTCTTTAATTTTTGTCCTTCAAATGGAATTGATAGGGCAAAAATTCTTTAATAGATTTGGTATAACTTACGGTGAATCGCTTAAAAAAATTAGATATAAATTTTATTTGAGAGGCGAAAATTAAAAACCGGTACAAAATAGAGGAAAAGTGCAAATGACTCACAAAAATTAAAGAAGAAAGGAGGAGAAGACGATATGCGGCTGCAAGTGTGCATAAAATAGTGCGTATATAAGAGTTGTTTGAATGAGTTGTGTAAGACAATTCAATAAAGTAACTCATTGAACTGAACCAGCTTCCACTAAACAAAACAAGCTTAAAATGGAGTTTATTCTTGAACAAACCTTACTGTAGAAAAAATGAAATTTTTTTCCGGCTGAAATAAACTTTCCTTTGAGAAGAGAAGGAATAGAAATTGAGAAAGGGATATTCTTGAACCGTTAAACGACCACCTATAAACCTTTTTAATAAGCTTACTAGCACAAAATAGTGACAAAAGTGCAAATGACCCTTTTGTGGTCCCGCAAAGAATGGCGTTACTACTACAATCATTTAATTTTCAAATGCGTTTTTTTGTGACCTTTTATTTTAGTTGGTGCTTTGCTTTGTGTACAAGATAGAGAAAGAGAATTTTGGGCATTAAATTAAGTCATTAATTAACTTCACATAACAATAAAAGGAATAAGAGAGAAGTACAAATAATGGGAGTTATTTGGGGAGCATAACATAGGATAAAAAACTTATGTTTACACCACATTCAATGAATTTAATAGTATAGGTTATGAGACACTATATATTTAATTTATTAATTTCCCATGCATCATGCGATCAGAGATTAATGTACCTGCAAAAATAAATTGCAAGCAATGTATAAGGGGGAAAAATTATATGCAAAAACGAAGACATACAAGTAATTTCAGATAATTATAGTTTTTAATGTACTACAAAATGTGTAAGCAAGTCTTTCCACATTCCCTTCTTGTTTAAATGTTGTTCATAAAAAGTTGTTCGCAATTTGTGTTTATAAGACGAATCAAACTATGATGGCAATATATAAGGAAAAATCCAGACAAAAAAGATTGAGACACAAAAAATAACTTGAGATAATTATAATTTTAGAATATCATAAAACGTTTAAAATGTGTAATGTGAATCCTCTAAATTTTCCTTCTTGATTAAATGTTGTTGTTCATAAGACTTTTCAAATAATTATAGTTCCATAATATTAGAATACGTTCAAAATGTTGACGCAAGATTATCTCAATTTCCCTTATTCACTCTTTGTTTGAATATTGTTGTTTATAAAAGTTTGTGTGCACTTTGCCCACCATGTATAAGAAGAATCAAAATACGATTAATAATTTTAATTAAAATTTGATTTTTATTAATCAAATACTTCTCATTATCCTACCACATGTGCATGACTCTTTTGACATCATACATATATTTTTTTAATTAAAATTATTACGATTTTTGATCTCCCAACAAACTGAGAATCCAATTACAATGGCCTGCTCGCTTGTACAAAAATGTCGTATTTGCAACCATCTTGTGTTATAGATTCGTAGAAAATCAGGCAACTAGAAGTATCATTCAAAATCAACATAAAAAAGCTTTGAATGGTCAAAATATATTGATAAAAAAATAATCAAGGACGAGAAAATTATATTGCACAATTGTACATAGATTTCAAGTTTTACAATTATCAGATGATTGCATAATTATGTTACCCAAAAAAAAACTTCTTGGAGCACCTATGATATTATGAATTCCATTAATGATAGGTTGCAGTTTTGGAGAATAATTTTTTTTCCTGAAATTCTTTACCTTGTGTATACTCCTTTTATATTTCCATTTTGTCAATAAAACCATTAACTTATCTAGGATCTGATAATCTACTACAGACTCAACAATTATGGACACAGATATGATCAATCTTTTTAACACCCTTTACTCTTTATTTTTTCACCTGGAAGCACATAAAGAAATGGACACTGAATTTCTGTTGTGTAAGGACTAGTATAATAACCAACTATTACATCAGAATATATTTAACAAACACCCACCCATCTATAGTTCTTTCATTAATTCGATAAAATTAATTTTTATACACATAATTACTTAAGACTACTTTATGAGTGGTACGAAATGTAACTAATAAAGTCACAAAGGTTTTATGGAAATTTCCTTCAACAGGGTGGTTAATGTGTAATACTGATGGAGCTTCAAGAAAAATTAAAATTGGAGTTCTTATGATTTTTGTATAAGGAACTCGGAAGGGAATATACTATTTATTATCTTTAGCGTTCAAATCAATATTTTAGTAAAATCAGTTTCTGTTTTAAACCAAACAAAAACATAATAAAAAAACGTTAAGGACATAAATAGATGAAACAAAAATTTCCGAGTCCACAAGTTTCTTGTGTGTCAGTAAGAAATCTAATCCCCTCACAGTTGTCAAGGTTAATAGATTAATTTCTCCCAGTATAGAACATAAAACCATTTTGCAATGTCGGCAATGCAAATTGCAGAACTTTAGCGAACTCAAATGGCGGCAGCAAATCACACTGGACACTTACGTTATGCTTTTGAAAGAGATACATAATGCAGAGAATAGAGGGGAGGAAAAATGCTAATTTTTTCCCGTAGTTTTTATGCTTCAGTGAAATTAAAAATCTGAAGTAGATTTTCAACTTAAATAGCCAACAAATGAGTGTTATGAAAATGTGGTGATTTTACAGATCTTTTGCTCCTGGTGCCTTTTTGGGAAAAATCGCTCAATTTTCCATTCACACCACACAAACCCAACAATCCCTCATATGAATGGGAATGACTATATGATGAAAACGTGCATGAAAAAATTGTATGATTTGCAAGCAAGGATTAATCACATCTGGATAAATAGGTTTCCCTTTGAACTTTTCGTAGTGAACATATGTCGGATATACTCGATCAATCAGTAGATTTGATATCTTTGAACCGTCGAACTTTGGTGTATACCTAGACAATCACATGTCACACAATTAACCTTTTAACCATCTTTGGTTCTCATTGTTGTGTTTGTTTCAGTCATGAACCGTGCCTGATCTCGTAAATGCATAGAGAATTGGCCTTGTAGAATTTTCTTTGAAGCGGCTCACACTTCACAGTTACATAGGTGATTCTAAACGTGTAATCTTGTAGACTCACTATTTGATATACCTTGTATCAAACTTAGAAATCATTAAAAAGTCTTAACGCTTTATCTTTGTTACTGAACATTGTCTTCATAATGAGAATGGACCAAAAAAATTGTTTGACAATGTTGAATTGTCAATCATAACTTTATTTGATCTCCTTGAACTTAGATCTTGGGATCTCCAGTCTTTTAGGTAGAGGTGCCGCCATGTTGACTTGTCCTCGGCCATAGTCTCATTTCCTTGGATGATGTCTCAACCGCCTCTCTAGTTAGGCCTTTTGTAAGTGGATACGACACATTATCCTTTGATCGTACATAGTCAGTTGTGATAATTTCACTAGAGAGTAGTTGTCTAACGGTATTATATCTTCGTGACGAGATTTATCATTATACATAACGCTCCCATCTCTTCCTATTGCTGCTTGACTATCACAATGTATGCATATATGTGCCAAAGGTTTGGGCCAAAATGGAATATCTTTCAAGAAATTCCAGAGCCATTCAACTTCTTCACCGACTTTGTCTAATGCTATGAATTCAGACTCTATTGTAGAGAGGAAATACAAGTTTGTTTAGATGACTTCCAAGGCACCGCTCCTCCACCAATGGTAAAAACGTATCCATTTGTGGACTTAGTTTCAGCTGATCCGGTGATCCTATTTGCATAACAATATCCCTACATTACTGTGGAATATGAATTGTTGTGCAAAGCCAAGTCTTGAGTGTATTGTAAATACCTCAACACTCGTTTCATTCCTACCCAATGAGTTTGATCGGGATTATTTGTGTATCGGCTTAACTTACTTATCACACAAAATATATCTGGCCGTGTACAATTCATGATGTACATCAAACTTCCCAACACTCGAGCATGCTCCAATTGATATTTACTTTGACCTTTATTTCTCACAAAATTATTGTTTAAGTCAATTGGAGTTCTTGCTACTTGGAATTCTAAATATTTGAACTTTTCGAGTACCATTTTGATGTAATGAGATTGAGACAATGCTAGACCTTGAGGAGTCTTGGGATTTTAATTCCTAGAATTAAATCGGCAACTCCTAAATATTACATATCAAACTTGCTAGCAAGCATACCCTTAGTAGCATTTATGTCACCAACGTCTTTACTCATTATTAGCATGTCATCAACATACAAGCAAACAATGACTACACGATTTGGAGCGTTCTTAACATTTATCACACTCATTAATTTCAAACCCATTTGACAACATTGTTTGATCAAATTCCGCATGTCATTATTTCGGTGCTTGTTTAAGTCTATAAAGTGACTTAACAAGTCTGCACACCTTCTTTTCTTTTCCAGGAACCACAAACCCTTCAGATTGTTCCATGTATATTTCTTCCTCCAAATCTCCATTTAAGAAGGTGATTATATCATTCATTTGTTGCACTTAAAGATCATACACGGCGGCCAACGCTATTAACACCCGAATGAATGTAATCTCAATACCGGCGAGTATGTGTCAACATAATCAAGGCCTCTCGTTGTCTGAAACCTTTGACCACAAGTCTTGTCTTATATTTGTCAATAGTGTCTATCATCTTTCATTTTCATTTTGAAAATTAATTTTGAACCCAAAGGTTTCTTTCCTGGAGGAAGATCAACCAACTCCCAAGTATGAGTTCTTGAAATGGATTTTATTTCACTATTGACTACCTCTTTTCAGTATTGTGTTTCTGAAGAAGACATTGCTTCTTTGAAAGTTTGAGGCTCCCAAGAGATGGTGTTTAAGATTTTAGCAGAAGGATGGAAACCATCCTGGGGCATTGCAATATGGATAGAGGAGATAATAGAATTGAGCAACAATATGAATATTACTTTCAGTCATATTCGGAGAGAGAGAGAAAAATATGTTAGCAGATGATTTGGCAAATCAGACTTTAAATAAAGCCTCAGTTAATTGCCAAAGCTTTCAAGAGTTGAAAACACAATGTAGAAAAATCATCAATAGTGACGGGTCACAAATTTCCTATTTGAAAATCAGAACCAAATGAGGAGGGAACTTGGTGATCATTCTAGTAGGGGGTTGACAATGGATAGAAACTATTCTGCTTGTGGCTCATTGAGGATTACCAAGATTGCAGTAGGACATTGCTACTGTAATTCTGGTAAATTTCTAGATGATGTGAAGAGGAGAGGAGTGCCCTACCATCATGCTTAAATCCTTTGGGAGGAAAACATGATAGTGTTTTATACTAACTTTGTGTTCTTTTTTGTAGGTTTTAACATTACCAGTTCTCCAAGGTCGGCTAAAAGTTAAAAGAAAAATAATTAGCAGTTCTTTTAAGATTTCATCATTTGTTACCGTGATTTTTGGCTATTTTAAAATATCACAATAGTACCAGTAGCTCTATTAGTAATAATAAGCAAGCAAAATAAAAAGATATAAAAGGTTAATACTTGTTAAGACTACACAAATGGCATAAAAGAGAGCAGAAGAAATAAGCTAGAATATTAATTAGCATAAAAAATACTAAGCAGCTTTCCATCATAATTCGCTTTCCATCATGCAATTTGAAAGTCTCGGGAATCGCTCCACTCATCCCGCAAGTCGAATACACTCTAACGATGCTTGGGGTAGGGTCAACAGGAGTAAAAGGATAAAATGCCTAAACGATCAAACGGGTCATTACAAAATCATTTATCTGTTCAATTTTTATTTTTTCAAATTGTTACTAAATTTTGATATTTCTAGATATATACTTTTTTTTTTTTTTTTAAAAAAAAGGTTCAATATAAACTGCCTACAATTTTAGTCCTGATAGAGCAGAATATAAAAAAAAAATCTAGCTTGACATGTTATACCTGCATAAAATTTTAAGCGTGATCCGGTGTTCTGCCGAACAATCTTTTCTCACTCTCATAGCTTCCGAATTATATACGGAAGTGAACACCATTTTGAACACAACTCAAAATGACTTTTAAAGTTAAATCATATGTTAAAAAAGCATGATATCAAGTTTTAACAGAAAAGACATATCGATGTAGAATATATTAAAAAGCATGATATAAAATCTCTAGAGAAGTGATATTATTACTCAAAAACATCTTAGAGACGGCCAGTTTTTTTCATCAAGATCTATTGACCATATATTTCAATTGCTATAAGTCTTTAAAATGAAGAAAACTTGTTTAATGTTAGCCGTTTCTAAAACTACTAGTTATGGACTTATCGTATGCTCGTGCGGTGAACGGGCCCAACATTATAACATTTCTTTTAAAGTAATCATGATAACTTATCAAGAGAGACCCCGCTTTATTATGGATGGTCCAGTTACCGAAGATCCAAAACAAAGGAAGAGCGAGCTATGATTCCCAGTTCGTTAATCAATAGAAGATATCCACGGGTTACTTCCTTTCTACACAGGAACGGAACGAGTTGACCAGACCATTCAACATCCGAAGGACTCTTACCGCTAGAAAGACCGATGCCTGATTCATTTCTCACTCACGACCCCTTAAGGTTTGCACTCACTCTCGTTCAATAGAAAAAGGAAGAAATTACCGGGAGTTGAAGAGTAAGAAAAGGTCTTCCCCTTAGACCTTTAGACCTGACCAAGAGAAGTAAGACCGGTAGCCAATAACTCAGACTACTGGTAAGAAGTCTTTATGGTTGCACAGATGATTAAGTAATTTGAAAGACTTAGCACTTCTCCTTTATTCTTTCAAAAAGTAACACATAACATAGCATGGCCAAAGAAATGAGGGTCTTTAACTTTAACTTCCAACTAAGACCAGAGACTCATCCATGTAGGATTGACAAGTGCTCTATCAATGCTGCTGTGAACATGTGAATTGGTCCATGTGAAGAACCTGCTAACTGCTTTTATAGTTGTGAGCACAGTATATTGTCCATCACGTTCACTTCAGCATCCTGAATTTGACTCCCCTATTTCTATCTTTTGGATTGAGAACAACATTAAAATCATACACATAAGTCATTGATCTTGAATAGCAGGCTCCATCTCTTCTATTATCTGCCACAAAGCCTTCCTATCATGTATGGAATGTAAACCATATACAGGAGTGAATTCAATAGCAAACGTTATATTGACTTTCCTAATTACACAATGGATAAATTTTGTAAGTATAAACCATAATTATATTAGTACTGTGTTCATTATCTTTGGTGCCTTCTGCTTACTCTATGTTTAGTAATAGTTATAACTACTATGTGTTATCCCTTTTTATTATTCTTTGCGTTTTCTTATGCTTATACATCTTATTGAAGCTCCTTACATTTCAAGTGACTATTATAATTGATTAGGGGATTGGGGATTAGGAGGCTATGCTCAAAGTAGCTTGAAAGACTTGTTGGGAAGTGGTGTCTTTCAGAAGGACAAACGCATTTGTTGTTTCCACTATTTGTAGATTACATGAGCTTTGCTGGCTGATTTACTCTTCACCTACTGTCAACCATCATTTTGGTGGTGCATGTGTTGGATCTCCAGCCTCCTGAACCTGAATAAGTGGGGGCAACTGTTCCATTGTTTTCCTAGTTGTTGTCGCAATTGGTAGCTCGAGTCGTCTATTGGTGCCAGTAGCCTGATTTAATTAACGTTTCCATTGCTTTTGATGGAACTGGATTTGAGCTCGTCTTCACAGGTTGAATTGTCGCCTAAGGATTCTCCTTCAACGTCAATGCATTTGGGGGACTGAGCATAAACCCAAGTTATACCATTTCAACTTGAGTTTTGGTTAAGTTTTGCACCTCCATCTCCTTGGTAGTGACAGTTTTTGGTAAGTTTTCATTGGTGGTTCTTTCCGTGTGCTTTGGGCTCATCTTGACCAGCTGAAGATCCAAGAGCTGGATCTTGGTAGCATTCTTCTTTGGCCGTCCTCAGGCAATGCAGCCGGGGGCATACGTTGGTTGCACCACTAACGTGCGTCGGGAGGTATCTTATTTGTAAATTTATTTGATCAATAGGTAAGTCCATAGTATAGATTAAAAACTGTTACCATTCCCAAAAAATTATAGATTAAAAAGATAAAAAAGTATCATAGTGTTAATTAAAAAGGGCAAAGGTTGATAACTTAGAGAGTAGAATAGATATTTGACTAATTGAGTGACGTTCTGAGTATAGTTAAGTAACTAGTCTGTTACAAAGAAAGAAACATAACTTTGCTAAATAATTTTGGATTGTCCGACAATTTAAGTAATGAACTTGACTTAATTGGTAGTCCCGAAATTAGGTATCCGCATACTTCGGCCTCATTTCGAGCATTCTATATAACCCATTTATTGACAAGAAGGAGTTGCTCAAGTGGTAAACACCCTACACCTCTAACCTTAAGGTTATGGGTTCGAGTCACCAAGAGAGCAAAAAGGTGGGGAAGCTCACACGGAGGGGTGATAAAAAAAATATAACCCATTTATTTGTCTAACCGCAAATCAAAGGTTGAGGACTCTGATATCCATTTATCTAGATTATTTTGCTCTTTTATATAAAGTCAGGATTACGATCGATGTGCATAAAGTCACAAATGGCCTACATAAGGGTTGGTCTTGATTTTTTGGCGTCGCTTAACAATTTTTTTAAAAAAATAGTCTCCGCTTCAGAAAGTTTGGTAGGCAAAGCTTTTATTACCCGTCGGACATAAGTTTTGGACATAAATTAGTTTAATGTACATATCCAATTGATCACAAGTCATGCCTTATAAGCAAGAGTTAGAACTTATGGCCGATGCGCAACAGAGGGAAGTTTTTGTTGCCCATAAGGCATAACTTCTAACTCTTGCTTATAAGGCCGGGGTTCATGATATTTCAAGACAGTGAATTGCTCAATTGATCACAAGTTCTGCCTTATAGGCAAAAGTTAGAACTTATGCCTGATGGGCAATAAAAGTTGTTCCCAACGAATTTTTTCAAGTCAAAGATTATTTTTTAAAGATTTTATTTAGCGAGAACAAAAATTCAAAATCAAATACTTTTGGGGACACCACGAGCATTTTCATCTAATAAAATAAGCTCATAGTAAGGTTTGAAACAAAATCACATGCATTTAGTCTTGGGAATGATTGAGATACTTTGATAATGGGCTCTTCCAACCCAAAATCACATGCATTCTTAATAAATATTATGTACTTATTGAGTAAAAAGTACCCAATTGTTTATGGAAAAATTAGAGCCTAATATTTTTAGGTGATCTAGTTTACGAAATAGCCAGTAAATATAGCAATTTTTATATATCTATACTTAAATATACACATGCTATACATATATTATATGTATAATATACATATCAGTGTATAAATCTTATATATTTGAGCTGTTACCGGTAATTATGTTTAGCCGAAGGTACATATCATAAGTTTCCCATTGTTTATTTGACCAAAAGCTGAAATTATAATCACGTCAAATAGGAGAGAGCCCATACACCATAAGCTTATATCTTTATTAACTAGGAAAAATGACATATGATACCTACTTAATACTCCTTATTATTAAACATATAGATAGTTTTTCTTATTTGGAAAACATGACGGATCTTCATACTTTTCCGTTTTTATTTTATTTTAAAAAAATGTTTTTATTTTTAAAAAAAAAATTGCTCAAAGCTTAAAAAATTAACTCAATTTTTTTGTGTATGAAATTTTGATAATTTTTTAAGCTAATTTTTCATTCACAATTTTGAGCTAATTTTTAAAGCTTTGAGCAAAAAGAAAAAATATTATTTAAAATGAAATTCTGCTATGTTCTGTAAATTAAAAAAAAATTGTCATATTCCGTAAGTAATTCTTGTCATTCTCCCTATAAACTACTACTTGATATCCAACACAAATGACAGCGATGTATGGCACATATCCAATCTTATTTCCAGGCAAGTCACTACAACTGCTCTTCGCACAATAAAAGAAAGGATAATCAGATGGAACAAATTGGAAATTCTATAGCACGTCGAGCAAAATGATACAAGATGCTTCCATACACAGGACCAAATATATGAATGACGACAAATCTTAAAAGAACAGGAGAATTTTTCCTTCGTCTAATACCCCCAATAACTGTGGTAGACGAGGCTCTAGTGGCATAATACACCAGCCTATGACACAATTTTCTTAATGAATATGCTGTCACAAAATAGAATACATGATTGATTACAGAAGTGAGCTACTACAGATTTTGCAACACGTGGATGACGAAAAATTACGTGTATGAGAGATGGACTATGTAGATTTTTACTCGGGAGAATCGTAAGAAGAAATTGAAAGACCTGCCAACAAGCAGCGAACCATCAATTCACAGTTGTTTTAGACATGGCCTGCTTGACAGCCTCAGCATATGTCCTGTGTTGGTACGTAAGTGTGGATTCAAGCAAGTCCCACAGGGAAGTCTTTGGGTTCCAACCTGGTCATCACACAATTTAAAAGTCAGATTATTCTCAACTTTTGCAAGTATTAAATAGTCAAAAAAGCGAAGAAATAGGTCAATACCAAGCTGCTTGTTGATTATGGTCATGTCCGGAATCCTCTTGTCACTGTCATCATACCCCTCGCCATAAAATTCTTTAGAACTTACATCAATGGTGGCTGTTTCAATAGAAGACTCTCCACTCACCTTTGAGTAGACCTGTTATTATCCGGAGGAGTTGAGAAAAAAACATGGTATTGACAACATGCTGCATGAAATTTAGGACAAAAGAGTTTCCTCCACACAAATTGAATGTTTATTTCACCTGAGTCATCATTTCGGCTAGCTGCCTGACAGTAACTTCATTGTTAGGGTTACCAACGTTAAAGATATGGCCATTGGCTCTAGCAGGATTTTCCTGCATTTTATATAGTTGAATCAACAAAAATCCTAATGCGTTTCTGAAAACAAAAGTAAAGGGATAAGGAGGTCAAACTCACAATCATCAGAAGAACAGCTTCAATAGCATCTTTGATATATATGAAGGTCCTTTGTGATTCTCCCCCATCCACAAGTTTCAGAGGTTCACGTCTTAAAAGGTTCTGAGAAGAGGGAACATTATAAGATGAAAACATGAGACTCACAGGTGAACATCAGATGCAGGTTTTAAGGTCAATCAAAAAGAAAAGTACACATACATTACTAAAGCAAGCTAATACTCTTGGAACACCTTCACTAGGACCATCAATGCCAGGAATGAAATCCATCCTAGGACCAATCCAGTTAAATGGCCTTACAATAGTGAACTCTAAGCCATTCTCAGCACCCTCAGCTGTAAATACAACACATAACACTAAGATATATGGTAAGAGATTCAACTATGAAACAACTAGATCAATGTAAGATTTCACATACCATAGACCAGCCTCTCAATCAATTGCTTTGCACACGCGTAGGACCACCTCTGCTTCTCAATTGGACCAAAGATGCAAGGGGAGGCATCTTCCTTAAGCACATAATAAGCAGGATCCTAGAAAAAAAGTTGAAGAGTTGAAACATTTACATGGAAAACAATGGTAAAGCAAATGGTTAATAATGACATTCTCAATGACTCCACAACAATAGCTAAGCATATTGTGGGTAAAACAAATCTCATTGATTTCTTAATCTAGACTCCTGAATACAATTGAGATTACAAGGTAACCCATGCAACTTCAAAGCATAACATCTATAATTGATCAACACTGTCCTCCTTTTGAATGACCAATTGTTCAATAATATGCCCATTTACCAGCTTATCAACTACCAAAGCAAATATTCATCAATGACCAACTGTTCAATAATCAACTACTCCTACTAGGTATAGCGCATAAGCACACACATCAAACATATAGAGAAAAATCTCCTGAATACTTGCCATGGAATTTCGAGAAACAGAGAGATATTGTTTCTCTCACTTTCTCCTCTCTTTTTTGGTTTGTAGATTTAGTGAGGGGAGGAAATCCGGGACAGAACGTCCAAGCACCAAAAACTAACGTGGCCCACAACCGTATATCACAAACATCTTAAGCCTACGGAATCAAACAATTCACAGTGTAGTCCTGTAAGAGGGAAATGCCTAAAATAGAACATCTATGGTTGTATAATAGTCAAATTTTTTGAGATCACCCTTTTTGATTGACAAGTAATATGCTCAGAGTCGTATCCATTGCAACCAAAGAAATGCTTAGAAATTGTCGACAAGTAGTTCTTGCACAGAAGGTCCTCAGCAAGGTGAACATTGACGCTCAGAATTCAAATTAACCTCATCCCCAATTAAAAGATTCAGCATTTGACCATACCAAAATCAACTAACTTGAGAACAATTTCGGATATCCATGTTATTATATAAATTGAAACATGTTTACTAAGAAAGAAAAATGACATAAAAGTAAAACAAGAAAGCTGAGAGAAAGGACTTAAACCAGAAACTAACCTAAAACCTAAAAAGCTTAAGGTTGGTAATATCAGACAGCTAATCGCATTACTAAGATCAAATCAAGAATACACAAAAGATTGATATTGTAAATAACAAGAACTCTCATGATACGTCACACAAACACAAATAAAAAAAACAGATGAAGATTCAGCATCAGTTCTGTATTAAAACGAAAAATATAACACAGGGAAAGCAAAGTCTTACCTGTCGCAATGGGCTGTCTTTGGGTAAAAAGGCACCTATGGTTTTTCCATAAACTTCACACGTTGAAAAGTGAATGAGACGCTTTCCATTTTCTGAGCAGTACTTAACCTGCATTAATCAATTCAAATCAACTCACATCTCAATATCAGCTGAAAATGTGAAATATTTCCTACAAGTGACAACCATCAAAATCTACTGTCAATTTCATTTACCAACGAAATCCAAAATGCATACCACTGGTAAAGCATCGATGAAATTGCTGTAAATTGTATCAAGTGGACGAGTGTTGTAATCAGCTGGTGTACAGATCGCAGCAAGATTTATGGTCTATATCACAAGAAAAGCCAAAAAGTCAGAAATAGTCAAACACTTGCACAGATCAACACTAAACAAATCCAGGAAAAAGCATCAGAAAACGCACAGATGCATAAACTAACCAATACCAGAAAATTAGACAAAGCTGTTAATTTAAGTAATGCAAAATATTAATTCTTAAAAAAATGCATTAGGTACATAAAAAAGAAGACAGCAATGCGTTAGAAATATCTGGATATTCCCTTAAGAAGTGATCAAATTCAGATCCAATACTAGTCTCAAAGTCACAATATAGATCCGAATAAATACGTATTAAAATTAGAAACTCCAGAAACCTATAACAAGAAATTAAAGCTTGTCATAATGTCGCAACAACAAAAAGAGAAATAATGAGATCAAATCGTCGAGACATCAAGCTGAAAAGTAATAAAATTCCTCAAAACAACGCAGGATTTGCCACAAGAATATCCAATTTTTTGCATAATTAACTTTCTAAAGTTCAAAATAAGGAAAAATTCACCACGCACATACATAATACTCTCTCTGTCTGCCTTAATTTCAGTGACACAGGTCCCATTTCTAGAGTGAAACAGTTCTGTGCATAAAAAAGAGTGGTCTGAATCTCGATATACGTGACACATAAATCTGTACGGATGAAGTAGAAGAAAATGCGAGAATGAAAAAAATTAAAAGAGCGTAAAATTACCAGATCTGCCATTTTGATTCTTAATAGAGTATTGATTAGTAAATATTCACAATGATGAAGCCTTTCACTCAAACATAACGTAATTTGTTTTTATCAAATTATTTACATAATTAACTTTCTAAAGTCCAAACTAACGTAAAATTCACCACG
Organism: Anisodus tanguticus; assembly: GCA_034509755.1. Classification (NCBI taxonomy): domain Eukaryota; kingdom Viridiplantae; phylum Streptophyta; class Magnoliopsida; order Solanales; family Solanaceae; genus Anisodus; species Anisodus tanguticus. The sequence continues at coordinate 55,570,915 of CM067544.1, forward strand.
CGAAATGCGAGAATGAAAGGACATAAAATAGCGTAAAATTACCAGATCTGCCATCTTAATGAGTCCTTCAAGACGAGAATCATTTTTAATATTGATTCGATGAAACTGAATACGATCGGCCCATTGGATAGTCGCCGGTTCAAGCAAATGCTTAATTTTATCACTATAAACATCAACAGCGAGTACCTTATGACAAGTCTCAAACATGAGTTTTTCACATAGATGTGAACCAATAAATCCACCAGCACCAATCATGCATATTGTAATTGGATTTATTTGATTGCCGTCCAGATCTACTCTCCCTGCCATTTTTGGAAGTTATATTCGTTCAGTTTCTATATATATATATTTGATATGTATGTATAGTTTTTTTTTTTATGGTGGTGAAGAAGAAAGGTTGCAGAGGGGGATATTTGGGGGAATATATTTAAAGCAAAAAAAAAGGAGGGAGAACCTTCTCAGAGTCTGTGGCTATGGCCCGACTGATTTTTTTTTTAAACAGTGTTATCTATACGCTCGAGATTATCACACTTACATTACGCGCTACAAGATTAGGATATGTGGGAAATTATTAGTCCGATCATCTCAATTTATGTCATACGGTCAATGGGGAAGCAGAAATTTCACCAAGAAAGTTTAAAATATGAAAAATAAATATACAAGAAAATGTCAAAAGAAGATTTAACATCTATAATATATATATATATATATATATATAAAAGATAATTTTAATTATATATAAATAGTGTTATTTTCTCTCAAAGGGAGTTCGGATGAACCCCTAGGCCCTACTTGACTCTGTCCTTGACAATTATAATTCCGAGAGTCAATTAAATTTGTTTATCTAATTTCTTATGTATTTTTTTAAATTTTATTTAATTATTATAATTTTATAGTCCTTTTTACATAGCTTCTAAATATATAAATTTTATTTTTAAAAACTTAAAGCTTCATGTGTGAATTCACGATAAAAAAATTGAAGTTTGAAGCTCAACAGTGTAATTGCTAGTTCCCCCAAAAGAATAAGAGAGGAAAGGTATGTTAACATCGTAAGGATAGTCCCCAAATGCTAAGTAAAAAAGTAACGATCCTACGCATTACGATAGGTCCATAGAAGGATGGTAAGACTTTTCATGTATGTAGATACGTATGATACGCCTATAGGGGCTATGAACGACAAATATGATGCTCTTATTGCAAATAAGACGTGGGAGTTGGTGCCCCATCCTTCTGGTGTTAATATTATTCAGTCTATGTGAATTTTTACTCATAAAGATAATTCTGATAGATCTTTTGCGAGACATAAGGCTCGCCTAGTAGGTGATGGTAAAAACTTAACAGGTTGACATGGATTGTGGTGAGACATTTAGTCTGGTGGTCAAGCCGGCTACCATTCGCACTGTTCTCAGTTTGGCTCTTTCAAAAGCATGGCTCATTCATCAGTTAGATGTGAAGAATGTTTTCTTACATGGTGATCTTAAGGAGACCGTTTACATACATCAGCCCTTGGGTTTTCGAGACCCTAAGTATCCTCATCATGTTTGTTTATTGAAGAAGTCCTTATATGGGCTTAAGCAATCCCCACGTGCTCGGTATAAGAGGTTTGCGGACTATGTATCGTCTATTGGGTTTACTCACATCAAGTCTGATAATTCATTGTTCATATATCGCCGTGGTACTTCCTTAGCTTATATTCTATTATATGTGGATGATATTATCTTGACTGCCTCTTCTGATGCTTTGCACACGTCTATCATGACTATGCTCAGATCTGAATTTGCTATGAAAGACTTGGAGCCCTTGAGTTACTTTTTGGGGATTGATGTCACTCGTCATGAATGTGGGTTATTTTTATCACAACGAAAGTATGCCGCTGAGATCATTGAGCGCGTTGGTATGTCCTCATGTAAGTCTACTTCTACTCCCGTTGATACCAAGCCCAAGCTAGGAGTTGCGGCTGGCTCACCTTACGAGGATCCCACTCACTATCGTAGTCTTGCTGGAGCTCTTCAGTATTTTACTTTCACGAGACCGGATATTACGTATGTCGTGCAGCAAGTGTGTTTGTTTATGCATGATCCCAGGGTTGAGCACATGCATGCGCTCAAACGCATTATTCGATACATCCAGGGAACACTTGACTATGGCTTACATTTATATCCATCATCGACATCTACCCTTGTCTCGTATATAGATTCTGATTGGGGTGGTTGTCCAGACACCAGACTCTCCACATCTGGCTATTGTATGTTTCTTGGAAATAACTTGGTCTCATGATCTGCCAAGCGACAATCTACTTTATCACGCTCTAGTGTGGAGGTCGAGTATCGAGGTGTAGCCAATGTGGTCTCTGAATCATGTTGGTTACGAAATCTTCTCTTAGAACTTCATTGCCCCATTCAGAAAGCTATCTTGGTTCATTGTGATAATGTTAGTGTCATCTATCTATCTGGTTCAACACCAGCGCACTAAACACATCGAGATGGACCACTTTGTTCGCGAAAAGGTAGCTCGTGGACAAGTACGTGTCTGCCATGTCCCTTTCAGGTATCAAATTGCAGACATCTTTACGAAGGGTCTTCCCTCGGTTCTATTTAAAGATTTTAGGGACAGTGTCAGCGTACGAAGACCACTCGCTATGATTGCGGGGGTGTGAAAATATACCGTGGTATACACGATATACACGGCATATACAATGCCTTGTGTATATCGTGTATATCACGAAAACATAAGGAACCGGTCAGTGATATACTTACCAAACTGACCGTGATATACATGGTAAGTATATCATGGTTTGGAGAGGTTTTTGTACCATATTATTTGTAATTAATTAGCATTGTACACTTACCATAATTGTAGGATTCTTGTACAAATAGAATAGGGTTTTGGGAGTAGAATAGGAATAGGATTTTCCATATTGTATATAATACTCATTCGTTAATGAAAATAATCAAGGGATTGTTTCTTTCAATTTGGGCTAATAATTTTTTTTCAGAAAGGGTTCTATTGATAATGTTTTTCGTAATAGTTTTGTTTATAGTATTACAAAGACCAAAAGGTCTGAATTGAGTAATTAGGCTAGGGTTCTTCACTTTAGGTATTAGGGTTACATAGATAGTGTTTATTTCTACATGTATTGTTAGTGTGTCAAAAGCTTTTATACAAGTAGTTATGATGGCATTGTCAATGTGGTTCTAATATTTTTGAGAAAAAAAAAGTGGATGCATTCCATCTGGTCCAGGGGTCTTAAGAGGTTTGAAAGAGAACTAATGGTTAGAGATTGTTGGAGTAATAGTCTATCCTCATTACTAAGTTTGTTCATAAATATCAATTAGTCTGCCATTTGTTTTTCTTGACAGAAAAAAAAAGATAGTTTGTTCCAAGAGTTGGGGTTTTATTCAGGTTTGATAGCGCTATTTTTAGGTCAGTTTAGTATATTTGGTGAATGTGCTTAAGGATAATGTCATTGATAGAGGGGATATCATGGATCCAGTTTCCGCTAGAGTCTATCAGGCCTATAATCCTATTTTTTCTATGTCTTTGGATGGCAGATAGGTGAAAAAATTTAGTCTTGGCATCCCCATCATTTAACCATTGGACTCTTGATTTCAGTTTCAAGAAATATTCTTCTTGTTTTAGAACATCATTGTAATCATCAATTAAACTTTATTCTAGTGCAAAATGGTGATCTTTTTTGTACATGATGTTCATTTTTTGGGCTCTTGATTTCAGTTTCAAGAAAGATCTAGGCATGCGGTGATTTTAGTTACGCATCGAATATGAAATAGAAACATGAACTATTTATATAGACTTAGATAATTATCATTTGTGTTGACTTTTCTTCGTTGTCATTAGCCGATGTACCTGAAAAAATTAAGAGAGATTTGGCTTTTTGGCCCTTAGATTTATCCGAAATAGTGATTTCTTCCTTTTCTTTCTTATATTGTTTTCACTTTTGGCCCTTCTGACGTTTCTTTTTATTTTTCTTTCCCGGTAGTAATATTTTTCCTTTTGGTGTCCCTTGTGGTATCACTACTCTCCATTTCCCTGTTCATTCAGTGTTGCCCTTTGGTTAATGACTTTTTAAGTACCGTTCATGCTCGTCCTTTTTTGTTGTAGGTAACCGTGTGCCAACCTTTATCTTCATCAAGTGATTTGGTGGTTTCTGTGGTTGTGGGAGATTGTTTTTTCAGGTAAGGTGGTGAGGCATAGATATGCTACATGTCCTAAACATCCACATTGGGTGCAAAGAGGATTGGATGATTCATAATGAATAAGCTGTTTGTGATTTTCAATCATCATATCTTGGGGTCACTTGTTTCTAACGGTGCTAAAATGCAAAGTCTAGTGTATCTACCCCTAGAAGATTCAGTTTTTAATTTTAAGCACTATCCCAATAAGACTATCTATTTTTTTGAGTATATCTGTAGCATAGTACTCTGTTGGTAAGTCTAGTAGCTTGATCCAGATGGAGGAGTGGTTGATGTGTACTTGGTGGGGGTTAAATTTAAGTTAAGACTCCATTTTCTCACCGATAGAAGCTGGGGACCTATGAACCATGGACCTTGCTCTAAGGTCTTGTTATACAAAGCCTCCGAAATGATTTTTATTAGGTAGAAATCATTCCCTAGATCTACCAGGTTTAGAGGTGGAACATGCCCCCAGAGTCTTTGAACTTTGTTTTTCAATTGATTATAACCCATATGTTTCCCCACTAGCTTAATGATTATGGATGAGGTCCAATTTAGGTAAAGTCTTGATTTATCCTCTGATGTTATGGGTATGAAGTGGGGTGATTTGTGGTGTTAGTAACTTCATCATGTAGTGAAATGTTGCTCTAACTAAAACATGCCGCATCCATATTGTGCGTAATGTTTGTCATTTGCAAGTGTGTCGCGGAAACTTACTTTTGCTTCTTCTTCCAAAAATGTGTTTGTGTAGTCCCCGGGGCATATCTTTCCCACTTCCATTAGTTGCTCAAAAAGAGCCGTGATATCACTCAAAACTTGAGTGCTAGTAATATCACCCGAATTGGCCTGATCGAGTGCTAATAGTCGAGCCTTCATGGAACCTCAGAGATAAACTTAAATCCATCGGGGAAGATGAATTAGAAGGAGAATTTGAAAATGAATTGGTTATCCATAAAGAGAAAGAAAGTTTTCTTCTAGTTCCATTTCTTGCTTTTCCAATTCAGAAAGACTTGTCGGAAATCGTCGGTTGGGTTGGTCCGACCAAGAAAGAGTCGGATGACAAATGAGGAGAACTTAAAATCCAGCTGGAAGCCTGCAGCGTGGGTTCGAAACCCTAGTGGGAGCAATTTGCTTTCTTCTGGGTAGGATCTTGTAGGTGATATCAGTTGCTCTGTTCTCAAACTCTGTTCATTCAGGCACATCCCGCGATTTACTGGTAGTACTGCTGAGGGACCGGGATTACTATCTTCAGAAATAATCTGGCGTAACCCGGGAAGCTGAATTTCAAAAAAAATGTGTTTGTGTAACTTTCTGATTCATATCTGACTTTGTAGCTGCTTGTGTTCCATCCTCTGTGTCCATATCTTGTCTTGCTACGCCGTCAGTCAAATTAGTTATATCTGTCCGGAGCATTAAAAATGAACGGATGCGGTAGTATTTGGTTGTAAGATATAGTCTCTCTATACCTACTAGTAGAGAGAAGCGAGAGTATTTTTGCAAAATTATAATATCTGGTTTATATAACTTGTTGCCACAAATTCTTGTCAAAATACGCTTGTAACTAATCATGTCGGAGATTTTTATTCATTGTTAGAAATTTAAGATTTTTATGGGATACAAGAAGTTTCTTATTTAGGGATTTACTCCACATATTCAACAACTTAGGTTTATAATAACGATGTCTACTTTTTACTTGTTACTTGATGTGATCTTTTTTTTAATTTGTTGTGTGGCTATCTAATGCTATGCATGGATATTGGAGGGGCTACTCCTATTTTGACTCTTACAGATCTATTTTATGGTAGCGACATAAGGCTTTCTTGTAGCTCGATTTCTTCCTTTTTTTTATAGTTATACATCACACAAAGTATTTAATCTCAAGGATCTTAGTATCTCGGTTGATTGATTATCTGAACTTTCACTTTGTTGACGAGGATTCGATTCATCACCTTGTAATTTCCTTCCCCGTTCTCACTCATTCCCCTTCCCCACCCTCTATATAATATAAAAAAAAAAACAAAGTATTTAATCTCAATTATAAGAATAATAACAATATTATTAGAAATTACTTGCCTCTTACTCAAAAGACATTAATAGAAATTTAGCCTAGTTTATAATATCTCAATTGGGTTATATGTTTAGTGGCAAAGTACAAAAAATTCACAAAAGAAACTCAAAATATAAAAATATAAACATAAAAGTTTAGAGAATTCAACATCGACAATATATATCTAATAAAATTTTAACATTATATATATATATATATATGTGAAATAGAGAATGGAAAAAGTGAAATTATCTCAACATATCTTTAGCTTTAGTTTGGCCATAGATATTGAGGTTGAAATTTGAAGCTTGAAATTTTGAGTATTTGAAGTTATAATTTTTAGAATTTAAAGTTGTGTATAGACATGCATTTTACTTTAAAAATCTGAAGTTTTATAAGTTAGAATCTCAAAAACCTAAAAATTGATTTGGATCAGTTTTTGATACTTAAATTTTTTGAAGATACATTTTAAAATTTACTATAAATTTATGACGAAACGAATATTTCAAAATAAAATTTTCAAATCCGATACAAAATATATGATCATCGACTACAAGCACCGACACACATCACGCCAAAGTCTTTAACCAAAAAGTGCACACCAAAATGTACAAAAAATAATAGAACAAGCAAGCTGCTGCTCCCCAGCGCGGCATCGAAGTACCGACAGTCCGGCGTGGCCATGTCCAGTGCGATTGATACATTTGACTGGGGATCAACAGATTATCTCAATAATATAGTGACAAATTATGATACAAAGATTATATAACAACAAAACTATTTAGGAAATATATTTTTATTGCTAGATATCTAATTTTTTAGATTTAAAAATTAGTTATTCAAAAATAATGGAGTATGAGACATGTATTTAGCTTCTGATAAGTTAAGATAAACATACTATTTTCAACTTTAATATTCAGGGAAAAGCTTTGGAGAAGGACCCATATGTAATATTATCATTTTGAAGGAAATGCTTTCCGTTATCATTTCATTCCTTGAATACAATATTATACAATCTAACAGTTTCCCGCAGTCTTAGCGGGAGATTTTCGTACACTGAGATTGTCCCTGAAATCATCAAATAGTATCCGCGGAAGATTTTTTGTGAATATTTTGGCAATCTGATAGCGGGACGGTACATGGAGAACACAGACTTGTCCACGTGCAACCTTTTTCACGGACAAATAAAATATCCATCTCCATGTGTTTTGTGCGTTGATGTTGTACATGGTTCCCTGACAGATATATCGCACTCACATTACAACAATAAACTACGATTGCCTTTTGGATCGGACAACAGAGCTCCAATAGAAGGTTACAGAGCCAACATGATTCAGAGATAACATTAGCTACCCCTCTATATTCGGCTTCTCCACTCGACCGAGATAGCGTGAGTTGGCGCTTAGACAACCACAAGATTAAATTATCTTCGAGAAATACAGAATAACCAGAGGTGGAGCGCCTGGTGTCCGGGCATCCACCCTAATATGCATCGGTATAAGACGTGAGACCATATATGGTTGACTTATACAGATCTAATCCAAAATTAAGAGCACCCTGAATATATCGCATAATTCGTTTGAGAGCACCTATATGTTCCTCATTCGGATCATTCATATGTAAACAGACTTGTTGAACAACATATGAGATATCAGGTCCGTAAAAGTGAGATATTGCAATGCCCCTACTAAACTGCGGTAATGTGTCGGATCGTTGTATGGAGACCTTGAATAGTTACCCAATTTAGCCTTGGTATCTACCGGCGTAAGTGACGGCTTGCATGAAGGCATGCCGGCTCTGTCAAGTATCTCCTCGGCATATTTTCTTTGATAAAGAAATAGATCACTTGCATGTTGAGTTACAACAATGCCCAAAATATAATTTAACGGACTCAAATCTTTCATAGCAAATTCTGAAGCAAGAAGAGACATAATAGACTGTCGAAGAGAATCAGATGATGTTGTGAGGATGATGTCATCAACATAGAAAATAATGTATGTCATGTCATTCCCTTTCTTATAAATGAACAAATACTGATCAGATTTACTATGTGCGGACCCCAATGTGGAAACAAATAAAAAAAGCTGGTATACCATGCTCGGGGGGCTGTTTGAGCCCATATAAAAATTTATTCAACAAGCACACATAATTAGGATGAATAGGGTCTCGGAATTCCAAAGGTTGGTGCATGTAAACTTTTTCCTATAGATGACCGTGGAGGAATGCATTCGTTACGTCCAACTGATGGATGAACCACGATTTTGATAGAGCTAAAGTGAGAATTGTCCGGATAGTTGCTGGTTTAACAATTGGGCTAAAGGTTTCATCACAGTCCACTCCAGACTGCTAAAACCTGCCATCACCAACAAGACGGGCTTTGTGTCTCTCAAAGGAACCATCAATTTTTTTTATGACAAAAAATCCACATAGAACGATTATGTTTACATTCGACGAACGGGACACCAACTCTCACGTCTTATTTTTAATAAGAGCATCAATTTCATCTAATATGGCGGCCTTCTAATTCGGGTCCGATAGGGCAAATTTTAGGTTACGGGGAATCGGTGATGGTTGGACAGAGGATGTCATATTAAAATGACGCTTAGGCCGAAAAATTCCATGCATTACACGGGTCTCGATGGATCGAGTTTGGATCGAAGTGGGTTGTTGGGCAGTGGGGCCATCGGGGTGTTGTGGGCTGACATGGCATCGGGAGAGGGAGCAATAGGCTCCCTCATTGGGGTTGGCCCAATGTTGCCACTGACTTGGACCGAGGGAGAGGGAGCAGTGGACTCCATCATTTGGGCTGTTTAAATGGTATTGCAAAAGTGTATGTATCCCAGTGTCCAAAAAATCATACGAGGGTGGGGGAAGACACGTGTATGTTGGCAAACGAGAATTTGGACTCATAAAAATAACGTGACGAGGGATGATAATTTTTCCAATAGATATATCAAACACTTATAACCATATGATTTTGTGGATATCCCAAAAATACACATGGAGTGGAACGGGCTTGAAGTTTGTTTATCATTGTTGAAGGGAAGATGGGATAACACAAACACCAGAAAACCCTCAAATGTGTGTAGGAAGGAACACGATGATAGAGAATTTGTGTGGGTGTGTAGTTTGAAAGTAACTTGCTAGGGAGAATGTTTAAGAGGCATGTACCATTTGAAGAGCATGATGCCAAAATGATGGTGGTATGGACGCGTGAGCAAGAAGTGTGTGTGCTCGTATTTTTCGTTCAACTTTCCCATATTGAGGAGAAGTGTGAGGACAAGGGAGACGAAATACCATACCATTTTTGTGAAAAAACTCATTAAATTGGTCATTTATGAATTCCCTCCCATTGTCACATTGGAAACACTTAATAGATTTCTCAAATTGGGTTTGGATGAACACACTAAATTGTAAGAAAATATTGTGAACCTGTTATTTCTTCCCAATACCACTGTATCGAAGAATTGAAAATTTAATGGGGGCAAGATAAATGAATGGACACATTAACGAGCAAATTTATTCTTTATTTTCTTGACAGATATTCTCCCTCTCCTGAAAGTGTCTAAATTTACCATGTGGAATACTAAATACTAATTACTAGGGAATGTATGACCCATTAATGAGCAAATTTTATTCTCAATTTTTTTTGGACATATTATATATTCTTCTTGTCTCAAGGTATTACTATTATTTTACTTATGGTACTTATCGCTTGATTAAAACGAGACATAAAACCATTCTTATTATTACATCATTTAACTTTCTTTTTATTTTATTTTTTAATCAACCACTAATAAAATTAGTGAATAATAAGCAAAACGCAAACAAAAGAATCCATCCAATTCAGCTACGCCGGAGCATTAATTACGTAATTGTATTGCTTATATATCAAAACGGTACATTAAACTTTGTATAACTAATATTTTCATAACACCGAAATATTTATTGTTTTATTTTAAAGTATAAAGGGAATCACGAATCGTGCAGGATCATCATACATTGGTGTTTAATATGTAATTTCACAACCCTACTATTATAGTTTAGTAACTTAAGAAAATTAAGTACATGCATACCAGTTGAATCTCAATCTATCAACAAATATCGAGCATTTTATGTGACGATTGAAACTAAAAAAAGCATGATCAAGACTTGAATTTAGCAACTACTTCTCCGTTTTGCACAAAGGGTCCTTTGAAATAAAATCGTCACAAATACTTTTTTCAGTGGAAAAAGAGAAACATAGTACCTCGTGTATGACGACATAATTACTATTTTATGTGGCGTCTCACATAAATTCTTACTTTTTTTTTTGTAACGGCTAAAGATATTGCCATATAAAATCGTCACAAAAATCTTTATTTCATTTTTCGGGCATGGTTGAGAAGAAAAGTGGAATCTAACCTCTATCTTTGTAGTGAAATTTTCACCTATTATCCTATTCCGGTCACCACGAAATTGCTACTTTACGTGGCGGCGTGTAATAAAATTTCTTACTTTTTGTAACGTTTAAAAAGATTGCCATATAAAGTCGCCACAAATGATTGGGATAAAGTAAAATTTAATATCTGCCTTTATAGTAAAATCTTCGCCTAATGATTTTTTTCTCACCACTAAATCGGTACTTTACATGGCGTCTCTCAAAAATTCTTACTTTTTTCTAACGGCTAAAGAGAGTGTCATATAAAGTCGCCATGAAAATCTTCATTTCATTTCTTATGATTGGGAAGAAAAGTGATATCTAACATATGCTTGCCTATTACCCCTTTTTGGGTAGTTTAGTAAGTGACATTTTTTATTTCTCTTTCAATTTATGAATCTTATAGAAAACAATTTAAAGATCTCTTTTGAATAAATTAATTTTTTTATGAAAGAACGTTAAATTAACATCTAAATTTTTTATAAGTTATGAAAACAATAAACGATAGTGTAATATTTTGTTCGTAAGATTAAGTGATGTATGAATAAATATTAGAACCGAATCTTGCGTCGTCTGAAACAAGAGCGGAGTAGTCTTTGGCATGGGTTCATTCAAATCCATAACTTTCAAAGAAAAAAAGGTCATGTTTACCCTTGTACTATCTACGTTTAACCCTCTGTTTGAAGTTTAGCTCATTGGTGCCCCTGTCGTTAAACTTTTGGCACGCATTCCCTTGTGTTTAAGGAACAGTTAACTTTTGCACCTTTTCACTAAGGGCTCCATTTTAAACTTCAATTTGTGTCTATCAAAATGATAACTTTAGCAATAACTGAACCTCCTCTTATTTACTTCCCCTGCCCTATAAATTAAATTAAAAAAATCAATCTCAACAAATTAATCATCAAATAGATGTACCCACAATGCAAAATAAAATAAAATCATGAATTAAAAGTAAATGATTGAAACAAAAAACCATGAAAGGAAAACTTCAAGCAAAATATCTAATTCAGTTTTAATAAATCACTAAATACAGCGGGTACCAAGGAAAATATGTTGAAAAATTAGTTGTTATATTTGTTTTAATTCAACATACTTTAAAAATAAAAATAAATTTATATTCTGACGGAAGGACATGACCTTAAATAAGAAAATATGAGGTCGATGATTAAAGTAGAAGGTTAGTAGGGAGTGGAGTATTGTCTTACTCTTATTCTTAGACGTGTATTATCATTTGTTGCTATGTGTGTTTTGCCTCTTGTTATTAGCAATAATATTTAGTACTCGCGTAGTTTTTTACTCTTTGATGTGCATTAACATTTGTTGGACATTTGCGTTGTATCTTGTTATTTTACTTCTATACTTTTTGTATTTGATTCAAATTACTTTTCTTGTTCATGTTATTTTCTTTTCTCTTCTTTTTTTCGCTTTTTCTTTCTTTGAGCCGATCTTTTTGAGGCTCCACAAAAGCAACGATAAAGTCTGCTTACATTACCTTCTCCAGACTCACTTATGAGATCACACTAGATATGTTATTGTTATTGTTGTTGTATTGTGATTTCACCTTTGATCTAGAAGAGTAATTTGTCAGTAACTATATTTGTATAACTTTGATAAAGTAATTAAAAGCTAAATGATGGCCTCAAACATTTGCATAAATCAACATTTGTAGGCTTAGACAAAGAATCCAAAGCTCTCGACTATATAAAAGAACACGAAAATGCGAAAGCAACAAGCCAAAAAAGATATTATAATTAAAGATACTAATGAATAGGGGGTGGGCAAAAAATTCGGAGAACTGCGATTTTTATTAGTTTTTTTTTTTTTACAAAAACTAATTTTTAAAAAAACCGAACTGAATCAGGATTAAATGATTCGGTTCGGTTCGGTTCGGTTCTTTAATTTTGGGGAGGAACCGATCGAAAAACCGGGGTAAATTTGTAATTAATCTTATTTTTTATTTTAGGCTATTACTATCTCTTGAATCATAGCCATCGAAGCCAATCTATGAAGTTTTTATGAAAGTCGAATGCGGCATGAACTTGATTAACATATCACGGAAGCATTGGCATAAAATGTAGGGAAATAAAGTAGTTGTAAATTGGTGAAACTTTAAATGGTCACAACTTTGCGCTCGGATGTCCGTTTTACCCGATTTTTTATTTATTTTGCGTATTTTTTCGAGACGGGGCCGGTCAAACCGCCGCACCGCCAATTTTTAGGAAAACGTCTATTTTTCCAATCAATTTGTGTTTTCCCCAAAATCTGTTTCTAATTTTCCCTTTTCTTTAGTAAATATCTCACGATACACAATAGATTTCAACGTTGAAATTTCATGGTAATATAGGTGTGAATGTCAATTTCAGTGTTGAAAATTCAATTTTAAACAAAAAACAAAAAAATCCCCCGCCCCAGCCCGGCCCGGCCCACTGACCACCCCTAGAAAAAACGATATAATCTGATACGTTCGCTATATAAACCGAACATATCATTTTTTTTTTTAAAGTTGGATTTGATTTTATTTTTTTAAAATAATTTTTATTCGGTTCATATTTTCGAATACAAAATCGATATGAACCTATATATGCATACCCCTATTAATGAATGGAGTAGTAAAAATTTCTAGTTCCAACAGGTCCATAAATTTTAGCACATGGTGCTTTGATTTGGCCATTTTTCAGAGTAACAGTGTAATAAATTAATTCCGACTGTTAGATTCCAAAAATCCTTTTGGTCTTCACTGTTAATATACCTTATCTGAGTCTCTGGTGAACACCATTAGGGACCTCTGAAAAATCTCTGCTATTTGTTTGCAAGGAGAACAAGGCCAAGACTTGTCATCATACTATCTCCATCTCCTAAACCCCGTGCCCCCTTCCCCAACTAGTGGTTACTGATTAGGTGGACTATGAAGGTGGGGGATGGTAATTTTACGAGGATTTTTACACTACACAATTGTCTATATGGAGTATACAACAACAACAATTGAAATTTCACAATTGAGATCTGTAGAGGGTATGACGTATGCGTAGACATTATTCCTATATTTTTGGAGTAAAGCAAGTATTTATGATAGACACTCGGCTCAAAAGAAAAAATTTTAAAGTAAGATTACAGAGAAAATATGTCTATAATATACATAATAAAAAAATAACTTTAATTTTTATATTTGTAAATTTTAGCCAATAATTGTATACTTACTATATATTGATTATATTGCACCTTGTGGGATTGTACTGGTTGTGTTGTTGTTGTTATATATTAGTTATATATCAACAACGACTACAAATAATTATGATTAACCAGATAATTTTGATGGTTGACTAAAAATATTAAAATACGGTTAAACTTTTCTATAACAATCATCTTCTATAATAACAATTCACTAATAGCCAATTTTCTTTCGATCTGACTTTTATATTGTATATTCTCTATAATCTCGTCACAAATATCTAAACAAATAACGTTATTATTATTATTATTATAAATAAGTTTGATTGTACCTACTTTTGGTCCGAACAAAAATAGGGTAAAAGTGCACTTGTAAAGTAAATGTGTAAAACGGAACAAGTTTAGAGGGTAAGGTGTGTATTTTCCCAAATTAGAAGGTATTATGTCTACATGTGTGCATATAAATTGGTACTCACTCAATTTTATTTTACATCACATTTTTATGTTAATTTTTTTAAAAAAAAAATTAAACTACTTAAGTTTATGTTGTCACGATATTATTCTTTCTAAGCGTATGGATTGGAGTCCGATCCGGTTCTTTTTGGTGTCGTAATGGAATTGACCTTTCTAACATATATTAGTCATAAGAGGCTAAAAGTACCCCAACAATGTTATGTATTCTTAGAGGTTGTTTGAGTTGAAACAACGTTACTTTGGGATTATAATTCCATAATTAATATGAGATAGATAATATGAATTTTTTAGTATAGAGTTATATCAATACTCAATACCAATAACTAAACACTGAATACTATAACCAGAATTATATCCTAATCTCGATAACCAAACGAATTCTTTAATGTGTTAAAAATGTTTTTTTAAGTGAAGAGATGAAAATCCTCTTAAACTATCACCACTTTATGAATATCTTATCTAAATAAATGAGTGTTCAACCCCCCCCCCCCCCCCCCCCACACACACACACAAAAAGTATCATGAATTTATTGTGCCTTGTGGAAACACATTTAGAAAAAAAAATATCATTCCCCATGCCGCTGTTAATAAGTAATCTCAAATATTTTCAACTGAGAGTTATAGTGCAGGAGTAATAAGATAACCTAATAATATAAGTGTGAAATTTGTAAAATATTGATAATTTATAAAATTGTTAAACTATTTGATTTGTTTTTTCTTCTCCGTTTGTGTCTCGTCAAATATCGGCACATGATTAAGTACAAAATAGCTATTGCCTCTTGTGTCTATTTTGTTATAACCATCTGAAATTCCCAATTGGCAAACAAGTCCAGTGGATTTGGGTATATGTGTTTTTCGTAATGTGTGCTATCTAATATCTTTCCCATGATTGAGGCTGCGCTCTTGGATTCTCTTCATTTTCTGCCTTATTTCTTGGTTTTTCCCTCTATGTATTCCTATAAATCCTATATTCCATTGAGTGTGTATACGTGTATACAGTGTCTGACTTTGAACGCGGCCATACCTCGGGACTTACCTTTTTCAGAAAGAAAGAAAAACAAAACACATAAAATTCACTCAACACTACTACAAATAAATCACGAAATGTGCATGACCATGGTTTGAAAACATAGCAATTGATATCACCTAGAAGATCATACACAGAAGAGATCAAATTGTTAAGTTTCTCAATTTTTATCCCTACTTTGGTCCCTATGTTTCAGACACAAGAAAGATTAAAGAGAGATTTACCATATGGGCTTGTGAGATTTCCACGTGATGAGAGGCAATAAAAATGGCAAACTTGGCTTGCTAATAGGTGTAGAGGTGGATCCAACAAACTTTATTAAAATGTAATAAATAATAAAACTTTAACTTGATTATTTGATCACCCAACGGCTTAAATTAAAATATATTGCAACTATAATATATATATATATATATATATCGGCTAGAAAAATAAATAGTGAATCTCCCTATCGGGGAATTAACTTAAACAACCGTCCACCCCATTGCTTAACCTAAAAATAACCACAGATGTATAATTATATGTATAATACATGTATAATGATGTACAATTGTTGTATCATCTATGTATATCAACTAGAAAAAATAACAGTGATTCTAACCGGTTATTTGTGTAAAGGTACCATAAATAATATATTTAAATCGATTAATTTTACAAACAACAACATACCTAGTGCAATATCATAAGTGGGTCTGAATAGGGTAGGATTTACGCAGACCTTACCTCTACCTTTGTAGGGTAGAAGCCTATTTTCGATAGACCATTGACTCAAAAAAAATATAGCAAGCTTGCAAGAAAAATAAGACAACAAAAATATCAATATATAAAACAAATGGACCAACACATAAGAATACACACATAGGGTTTATTTCTGACCATATCTCTCCTAATAAATCCACACATCCTATCAACATCATCATTTCCGCAACTATTATCTTTTGGACATGTCAGTTCTTAACCGACCAACATTCTACCCCTATAACAAAGTTAATCGAACCACTACTCTACAGAACTTATCTTTAAGTCTTAGTAGCATATTTTTATCACACAATATACCAAGCAAACATTTATTTCAACCACACTGATCCAATGCGATGTGTAACATCCTCGTCAATCTTCCATGTCTTGAATTATAACTCCAAGGTGCTTGAAATTCCTTCTATTGAGAATGTCTTGAGAATCCAGCCTCAATTCCATGTCAGCTTCACTAGTCACAATACTGAACTTGCACTCCATGTACTCTGTCTTAGTCCTACTCGACCTGGAATCTTTACACTCTAAGGTCTGCCTCCAAACCTCAAACCTAGCGTTAACTTCGCTCCACATCTCGGCAATCAGTATAATGTCATTTACAAATAACATGCACCATGACACCTCCCTTGAATGTAACACGTTAATACATGCATCACAACGAGCTAATTAAGAGTTGATTCCTGATGGAATCGCATCACAAATGAAAAGTGTCATGAATCTCCTCCCAATCATTAATGTAAAAACAATTCACCATCATGTCACTAAAATTATATCACAGGTAAGCTTTCTTAAAATATGATATTTATAATATCGAAAATAAAAAAATTACCCACCTTAACAGATAATAGTGACCTGCATAAAAAAATGGTGACCTGTATAAATCTTAAAGCCTGTTCGGCCAAACTTTCAATTTTTTTTATTTTGTCAAACACTTTTTGTCAAAGTATTTTTTGAAAAATTACTTTTGAAGAGCTCGTATTTGACTAATCAATTTTAAAAAATATTTTATCAATATTAGAGCATTAAATAGTGTTTGATCAAGATTACAAAAATGTACACGATAACTATTTGTTTTAACTTCTAAAATAATAATTTTTACTACTACTCAAATTATTTGTTTTTAGTTGAAAACTTGGCAAAACACCTCTACTTTCTATAATAAGCATTTTTCTTAAAATAAATATTTCTGACTTCTCAGAAATTTAGCCAAAGAAATAAACTCATTTTTAAAAAACTAGTATAAATTCAATTAAGAACCTTAAAATTAAACCTTTTAAACCTTAAATCATCCTCCTCAAAATAAGGCCTACTCCATCTGTCTAAATTTGTTTCACACTTTTCGCTTTTCGAGATTTAAACTTCTTAATTTTGATAGTGTGTTTGAATATAAAATTTATAAATTTTTTGAAATAAAATTTATAAATTTTTTGAAATAAAATTTATATATTTGAAAACTATGTAAAAAGTACTATACGTCACCATAATTAATGATTTAACATATATAAAAGATTTATGAAAAAATTACAGTTTAAAAATAAATCATTTGACTCTCAAAAGTGAAAAATGTCAAACAAATCGGGACGAAGGAAGTATATAGTATTGACAGCTTGGCTAGAGAGGTAATAACAATTTGCATGGAGAGTGTTAAGAGTCTCACGTCGAAAATGGAATGGGAACATGGATTCCTTATATGAACTTTGTCGATCATCACGCTACAAGCTAGTTTTTGGGGTTGAGTTAGACCCAAAATCCATTCTCTACATGGTATCAGATCAATACTCATTCCAATTCTATGTCCACCAATGTTGGGTCTTCAAACTATATTGTCCATGCTCCAGTTAACGAGGTTTGAGCATGCAAGTGAGTATTAAGAGTCCACATAAAAAATGAAATGAGAACATAAACTTCTTATATGAATTTGATCAATAATCATCATATAAGCTAACTTTTGACATCTTTTGAGGTTCAGTTAGGCCCCATATGCATATTTTATCGGAGTGCAAGGAAAAGGAAACAAGACAAGTGTAAGCCCCTTGGTTTCATCAATTCACAACACAAAAAAAGTTTTAACTAAACCCCAAAAATACTCCATTCTCTTAGTGAGTCCCTTTTCTCCATCAATGTTGTGTTGCTTTACTGTGCACCCACAGAACAACTCTCCTTACCACCTTCTTCACCACGTGTTCAGCACCTTATGTAACGTTCCGATTTCTCAGCATTAATACTATTAAATTACTTGATACACCTGAATGAGCATTATTTAATAAATTTGAGAAAAGAGCAAACTTATATCACCTACGTCCTACCCCTGCCCCAAAAATGACCAAATTACTCCCACAAGTTCGAAAACACGGTGCAGGCTCCATTTCTATTTCTAATACAACAACAAGCGATGATCATCACTCCTTTGTACTCTTCTTTCCTTGTTCTTTTTCGTTTCTTTAACTTCTTTTTATTAGAGTTTAAGTTCAATTCCAAATTTTCCTTTGATGGGTTGTTCCCACTTCTTGAAAAGTCTCATCTTAGCATGTTGATGTGAGCTAATAACATCAAAATCCTGAGCTTTCCTTTAATGGGTTGTACCCATTTCTTGAAAAAAATCTCATCTTTAGCATGTTAAATTAAGCTCATTTTGTTGTTTACATAAAAAAAACTCGAGTTTTCCTTTAACGGGTAGTTCCCATTTCTTGAAAAATCTCATCTTAGCATGTTAATTCGAGCTAATAACATCAAATCTTGAGTTTTTTTTTCTGATGAGTTATTTCCATTTCTTGAAAAAATATCATCTTTAGCATGTTAAGTTGAGCTAATTTGTTGTTTACATCAAGAACTTGAGTTTTCCTTTGATGGGTTGTTCCCATTTCTTGAAAAAAATCTCATCTATAGTTAAGTTAAGCTAATTTGTTGTTTACATCAAGAACTTGAGTTTTCCTTTGATGAGTTGTTCCCATTTCTTGAAAAATCTCATCTTTAGTAAATTTGAGCTCATTTTGTTGTTTTTGTGGCATGGCATAACATCAAAATCTTGAGTTTTCCTTTGATGAGTTGTTCCCATTTCTTGAAAAAATATCTTTATTAAATTTGAGCTCATTTTGTTGTTTTTGTGGCATAACATCAAAATCTTGAGTTTTCCTTTCATGGGTTGTTCTCGTTTCTTGAAAAAAATCTCAGTTTGGCATGTTAATTTGAGCTAATTTTGAGACATAGCACATCAAAATCTTGAATTTTCAATGGCTTCAATTCTGAGGTTTCGTAAGCTGTGTTTTCTTGAACCAGTGAAGTGTTCTACTGTCAATGTTCAATCATTTGAGAAACCAAAAAATGATGAAAAACAACCTTTTGAACAACCCCCAAAACAAGAAAGTCTTGTTTATGCTATTGAGCAAGTTTTAGAGAAACCAAAATCCAAGAAGATTAAAAAACAGACTAAGGAATGGAGGTGTGTAGATAGCTGTTGTTGGGTAATTGGCTACATGTGTACAACTTGGTGGCTGCTTCTGTTTTTGTGCAATTTTTTGCCTGCAAATTTACTTGGACTTAAAGTCCTTGAAGCTCCTGGAGTTAGACTCAAACGTGATGGATTAACAGCTCTTCATCCTGTTGTTTTAGTCCCTGGCATTGTCACTGGTGGCCTTGAACTTTGGGAAGGAAGGCCTTGTTCTGAAGGATTATTTCGAAAGAGGCTCTGGGGTGGTAGTTTTACTGAGATATTCAAGAGGTATTGTGCTTTAGGCTTGTTTTTTCAATTTGTTTCAATCAGAAAGATTAGATTTTGTTGAATCATTTAACATGAAACTTGAGTCCTTGTGTTGCATCTCTTGTAAAGTTGTCTCCATCGAGTCGTGGAATCCGCCACTGATGCTTCCTTCAGGGTAGCTGCCTTTCCCCTGATCCTGCGATCAGGTGTGAATGCGGGATGCTTAGTGCATTGGGCTTCCCTTTTATTTAATATGAAATTGAGTCCAAGTGTTGCATCACTCCTTTTAGAAGGGAATCCTTGGAGCAACGGTAAAATTGTCTCCGTGTGACGTATAGGTCACGGGTTCGAGCCGTCAAGTCAGCCACTGATGCTGCAGCATCAGGGTAGATTGCCTACATCAATGTGGCCCTTCCCCGGATCCTATGTGAACACAGGATGCTTCTGTGCATTGGGCTTTTCTTTTATTTAAAATAAAATTGAGTCCTCGTGTTGCATCACTCCTTTTAGAAGGGGAACCTTGGAGCAGCCGTAGAGTTGTCTCTGTGTGAACCTACAAGTCACGGGATCGAGCCGTGGAATTAGCCTATTGATGCTTGCATCAGGATAGACTGCTTACATTACACCCCCTTGGGGTGTGCGGCCCTTCCCCGGACCCCGTGTGAACGTGGATGCTTCGTGCACCGGACTGTCCTTCTATTTAACAATTTCTGTCTGCATTTTAGGCCTTTATGTTGGTTGGAGCACTTATCGTTGGATAACGAAACCGGGCTTGATCCACCGGGGATTCGAGTCCGAGCAGTTCCAGGACTTGTAGCAGCTGATTATTTTGCTCCTGGTTACTTTGTTTGGGCTGTTCTTATTGAGAATCTGGCAAAAGTTGGCTATGAACAGAAGAATATGTACATGGCTGCTTATGACTGGAGGCTATCCTTCCAAAATACAGAGGTACATTTGTAGGATCAAACTTATTAAATTTTACTCACATAAGATAGCATTAACTCCTTCCATTTAAGTATTTCAACTTATTATGGCCAAACATATGTACATATGAATAAATGCCACTCTTATCATCATTAACTAAGTTCATTTTCTTCCTTTCATTGTTATTCTAATACATTTGTAATTGGAACAAGCAGATTAGGGACCAAGCTCTGAGTGCCTGAAGAGCAAAATCGAGCTTATGTACGTAACAAATGGTTACAAGAAAGTGGTTGTGGTGCCTCATTCAATGGGAGTTATCTATTTTCTCCACTTCCTTAAATGGGTTGAAGCACCTCCTCCGGTTGGAGGGGGTGGCGGGCCGAGTTGGTGTGCCAAACACATCAAAGCTATCATGAATATCGGTCCGGCATTTCTCGGCGTTCCAAAGGCTGTTGCTAATATATTATCTGCTGAGGGAAAAGATGTTGCCTTTATCAGGTCAATGTTATAATTCATCCATCAGTATTCTTTCTTATGCACTTTATTTTTAATTCCCCTCAGTAGCATTAGCTCTAAAAGTTTCAAATCTGAGCAAGAAATCTGCCTTTTAATATGCACATAAATACAGGAAACTATAGGGGTGTTTATTTTGTATATCCGCCTACCAAAATAATGGCCGGAAAATGTATATTTTTTGTATATTAATGTATAATAGTGTATATTTGGCTAGAGTGAAATTATTAATGTGTAACTTGCCCGAAATTATATAACTGCAACTTTATTCTAGCAAAATTAGAATGTTGTGCATTTTATGGATGATGTAGTAGACTCTTCTTTTTTAATTTTTGCAGAGCCATTGCTCCTGGTTTGCTGGACTCCGAGACTTTTGGTTTTCAAACACTTCAACACGTTATGCGGGTTTCTCGAACATGGGATTCCGTTGTTTCCTTGGTTCCTAGAGGAGGAGATACCATATGGGGTGACTTGAATCGGTCTCCAGAAGTAGAAAACATATGTTATACATCAAAGGCACGATACTTGCAATCTTCTTCAAAGGAAAGCAATGGCAATGACACCGATGCTAGGAGGAGTTTCCATGTGAAGGAGCTGCCGAAATATGGAAGAATAGTTTCATTTGGCAAGGAAACATTAGAATTACCTTCTTCAAAGCTCTCGATTATTGATTCAATGGTAAATACAGCTCTATATTCAATGTTTTTTAAGACATTTGCATTACGACAATGATGTGTTTTACTAGGCTTCAACGATGCGTTGGTTGGAGAGTATACTCTCTATGGAATTTATAAAACTTCAGAAGTCTTCACACTTCAGTGCTAATTGTTTGATCTTAATGCATAGAAGTGATATATTTCTTTTTGACTGGCTGTCCACATTTGTTCTAAATCAACAGGAATTCGTGCGCAAGAGTGCAACCAGAAATTCCAACACATCATGTGGAGAAATATTGTCAGAGTATGACGAGATGAGTCGTAAAAGCATAAAGAGAGTTGCTGAAAATGATGCATACACAGCAAGAACTCTGTTAGACCTTCTTCGGTTTGTGGCACCGAAAATGATGAAGCGTGCTGAGGCACACTTCTCTCACGGAATAGCAGAAGACCTTGACGATCCAAAGTATAGTCATTACAAGTACTGGTCAAATCCACTTGAAGCCAAGTAAGAATACACTATAACTCTCGTAATTAACAACAAACTTCTTCCTCGTTCGTTTCTTTTTCTTTATTTGAATATCGATTGCCAGACGATCAACTCTCTTCATTGTCTGTGATGTTGATTTTACAAAATAACTCATATGCTTTGTGCCTTTGAAGAAATTCCAAGTTGCATTATGAAATCGCGCATATGCCAACAATGATATTGATTAGTTAGTTAAGTGTACTCTCTCCGTCCCAATTTATGTGACAATTTTTCTTTTTTATATGATATCTTTATTTAGTAACAATTTAATTTCAAATTTCCCATTTTATCCTTAATGAAATGATTTATAGCCACAAAAATTTCTGACTTATTTTAGAACACAAGTTTAAAAGTTCTTCCTCTTTTTTCCAGGTTGCCAGATGCTCCAGATATGGAGATATACTGCTCGTATGGAGTGGGAATTCCCACTGAGAGATCATATGTCTACAAGCTTTCGTCTTCCGATAGATGCCAAAGTATTCCTCTTCAAATAGATAGCTCTGCATATGGAAGTGACAACGGGTGCTTGAAGGGCGGAGTACACTTTGTTGATGGCGACGAGAGCGTACCGGTCATGAGCGCCGGCTTCATGTGCGCGAAAGGTTGGCGAGGCAAGACACGTTTCAACCCCTCGGGCATCTCAACATACGTAAGAGAATACCAGCACAAGGCACCGGCGAGTCTGCTAGAAGGGAGAGGCACGGAGAGTGGCTCTCATGTTGACATCATGGGAAACGTCGCCTTGATTGAGGATGTTCTACGTGTCACTGCTGGTGCCACCGGTGGAGAGTTGGGTGGCGATAGGATCTACTCGGATATCATGAAAATGTCAGAGAGGATAAACATTCAGCTTTAACCGCGACAACGTGATTTTGACTGAGGGATGACAACAATTTCAGAGCAAAAGAGTAAAGAGCACAAGAATAGGATAAAGATATGAGAGTAGAGCACTAAAAACAACCAGTACTACATTGGGGAATACTGATTTAGAAAATGACTTAACAATCCAAGTATGGGATGAGCAAAGAAGGGCTAGCTAGATGGGGAACTTTTTTGCATTGATTGTATGTTTCTAACTGAGAAAAAGAGAGTAGCATTTCTCACTTTTGTAATCTACTGAATAAATTCTCACCTTATGTAATCAGGTTCAATAAGATTCTAGCAGTTCTACTTTAAAGAGATTCTTTAGTTCAGAGTAGTGGCGGAAGCAATCATTTTACTAGGAGTATGAGATGTAGTTGTATTACTATTTTCAGCTAGTGTGATGTAATCAAGAATTAGTTGAATTCCTCATTTTCTGGTTGATAAATTACTTAGAGGCTCAATAATCAGTCACAAAAGCTTGAGTAAACCAAAAATACCCAAAAGTAAAAGGCCCTTTAGGAATTTATAAGGAACAAGAATAGCACTCCAACAATTTTAATTTATGTGTCTTAATTGCTATTTCGAGAGTCAAAGAATACTTTCTTTAACCGCAATTATTTCAAATACTTTTTAAATATTTTAATTTGGATATATTATTGTTGTGATTTATAGTACTTTTTAAGTTGTTTTTAGATCTGTTATTTAAAAAAAAAAATTGCAGATTCTATGTCCAAAATTCACACGAAAATTAATTAGTTTGGACCTCGTATTGTAATTAGCTGTTAGCATGAAAAACTTGATGTTGATTGAAGGACTAATGCTAAGAAAAAGAGTTAAAAACTTTCTAGATTTTTGTTTACAGAAAATCAGAAATGTAATGTGTCAAACAAGCCCGCTGAGACAACTCAAAATTTTACTTGAGCAAGTTACGCCACTGAATTTTAGTTGGAACTACTGCCTATTTCTTATGTTTATACTAACAAAGCTTCCAATTTTTTGGCAAAGATAAAAATAGAAAGCAATAGTTGTTGATTAGCTGTTGTTATTCAACCATATAGCTTTTGGGAAACGATAAAAATTCAAAGAAAGAAGATTAAGAAGAGGAGAATGGTTCAAATCCTACCACATTAGCTTTTATAAAATGCCAAATAATTATAATGACTGAACTTCCACAAAAGGGTATACTATATATGGTTGAATACTTTATTGTCTTAAGTTGAGGAATTAGGTACTATCATCCAGATTGTGACGGGAGAGGTAGTACTCCAACTAGGGTGTTCATGATTCTGTTTGGATCAATTTTTAGTCAAAACTCAAACCAAATCAAATTAGTCAGTTTTTAAATTATTAGAACCAAATCAAACCAAATATAATTCAAAATTATCGGTTCGGTTGTAGTCGGTTTGATTCCATTTTTTATTTTTTTAAAAAAAATTAATGGTATTTTTATTTTTTATTTTTTTCTTGCAATTAGGAAAGAATTTTTCATCCTTTTTCAACTCATAATTCGTTATTACCCTTCTATTGTGGTGCTATAATTTACTTGAATTATGAAAAAAATGTCTTACGATTTATAAATTTTAATCAAGTGAATAGAGTTTAAAGGAAATATAAAAGAATTTTAGGTAAATTTCATATTTATTTCTTTAAATAAATGGGTTTAGATTCATGGCTTTCATTTAAGAAATGAGTTTAATTAAAGGTGTAAGTTCATTAGCTTATTAGAGATAAATAAAATTTTGATGAAGAAGTATACAAATTATTTCAAATTATTCATAAAAATCAATACTACATTATATATATAAAAAAAAATTGTATATAAAATTTGTCAGTTCGGTTTTTACTTCGAATTTTATTTTAATAAAACCAAATCAAATTTTATCGGTTTTAAAAAATTTAAAACCAAACCAAAATCAAACAAATATCGGTTTATTTAATTGGTTTGATTTTTGGTTCAGATCGATTTATAACCAAACCGTAAAAATCCCTAACTCCAACCCTTAATCAAATGTCTCATATTTGAGTCTTTTAGAAAAATCTAATGGGGAGCGATATCTCTTTAATCGGTCTTTCGCAACACAAATTTAAATTACTCAGGATTTCACAACCTTGTCTATTGTTCATCCTCGACTTCCGGGCTTAGGTCTTTTCCGGTGTAGATATTTAAATCAGTACAAGTATTTTCTTTTTCAATTGCTCCGGGGAATATCATTATTATGATAATACATATTCCACCGTACAATTCACTAGGATAAGCGGAATTATACCGGACATCCGATGGGGAACAAGAAAAAAAAAAGAGAGAAATTAATTCAAAAAGGAAAAAATATGTCACTGATGTAACCATTTCAACCAATTAGCCTCATAATCACTACATCCTATCTTTTCCTTTAAATAGTCCTCCCAGCTCAGTTCATTTTCATCTCCACAAACACTTCAAATATTAAGTGAACAAGAAGAAAAACCAAAAAACTATACACACACATTTGTTCTTATAATGCATATTTCAAGTCTTTTGAGGACTTATTTGTTTGTACTAGCTTTTAAGTTTTTGGTTAATATTGTAAATGGTCAGCCTTTGGTACCAGCACTCTTCATATTTGGGGACTCAGTTGTTGATGCAGGCAATAACAATTACCTTAAAACTATTGTCAAAGCAAATTTCTCTCCTTATGGAAGAGATTTCCCTAAACACATACCAACTGGAAGATTTTGCAATGGGAAGCTTGCCTCAGATTTCACTGGTACTTTTTTTTTTCATCATTAGTTATATACACAAATAGGGTAACGATTTTTTATATGTACTAGTATAGCACGGGTACAGGGTACCCAGATATGTTATAGCATGTTAGTTGTCATATCTACTATATTACTTAGGATTAATTTTCGAGATTTTCTCTCGGGTTTTGCTACGTAAATACTAACTTTCCTTATGATTTATAATATCACTCTTACCTCCCATAATTTGATTATTTTATAGTAATTATATGTTACCTTTTTTGTAATGTCGAAAAAGTTAACTAATATACTCTTTTGTTTTATTAATTTTATAAACATCTTTTTTGATAAAATCTCATTTTATTTTGTGTTTTCTTGTTTGTTTTATAGAGGAAATGTTAAAATAACAAAAAGTGGTGGAACTATCAAATATTCAACCCTTTTGTCCATTTGGAAACAAGAATTAGTGACGAATAAATTCTATAGCTATATAGTAAAATATGCGGTTAATTCTATTGAGCTACGGATTAAGGACACTTATCGAAAAACTTTGTTAGCTGCAAGATATTTAGCAATAAATTCATGATGAATTTGTATAACAAATCTTATATTATACAAACTTAAAACTTTAAATCGCTTTAAATTAAATGTAATGCAAATGATAAAGTATAAACTAGTGGTTGTCCTTGTGTTGAATAATGCAGCTGAGAATCTTGGCTTTACTTCATATCCACCGGCTTATCTTAGCAAGAAAGCCAGAGGGAAAAATCTTTTGATTGGAGCCAATTTTGCCTCAGGTTCATCCGGTTACTGTGACACTACTGCTAAGCTATATGTAAGTACTAGTATTCTTCCATCTTCAATTTAAGATCTTGGATTCGAATTTTAAAAATAAATCGTCTTAGGTAGGGAGCAGTTTACCTTTAAAGTAGGATTTCCGGCATAAATCCATATAATCTCGTGCTCCAAAGTGATATCGGACACTCAATAGGAAACCAAAAGAAAAAATACTTATTCGTTTCAATTTATGTTACAACATTTCTTTTCTATTAAGTTCTAAAAAGAATGATATATTTCTAAATTTGAAAAGACTTTAACTTAAATTTTTCATTTTACTCTTAATGTGAAGCTTTTATATCTACACAAATGTTATGAAAATCATATTATAACATTTATATGGTTTTAAGTCTTTTGAAACTTGTATGCTCTTCATTCCTTTCTTAAATCCTATGCCTATTCAAAATCACATAATTCAAACAGAATAAATAGTATTTATTAAAGTTTCTATTGATTCTGTTTCCAAAATCTTATGCAATTGAACAGAGAAAAACTGTTTTTTCTTTCTTTTTCCTCAGGATGCAATTTCTTTGAGCAAACAGGTTGCATATTACAAAGAATACCAGAAGAAATTGGTGGTAATTGCGGGAAAAGTAAATGCTACATCAATAATCAATGGTTCAATTCACTTAGTCAGTGCTGGAAGTAGTGATTTTGTTCAGAATTACTATATTAATCCTCTGCTCTACAAAGCTTACACTCCTGATGAATTCTCAAACATCCTCATTAAGTCCTACATTAAATTCATATCGGTACATTCTTTTTCTTCTTGTACACCTAATATGCCTAAGTGATCAAGTCACTTTATCATTCACTTAAACAAGCAATTTCTTTTAAGAGTTTAAATTATATACATCGTTATGAGCGTAAAGAATTTTTGCACGATCAGATGATTAGAGATATTTATAGATAAGTCTCCTTGAAAATTAAAATGTGAGATTTATAATCTTAAAAATACGATACAACATGTAAAAGTAATCTGATGGTGTAGAAATTAGATGATTCTAACTTAAACTTATTTTTAATGGATTTAAGTTGTATACATTGAAAGTAAAATGTAACTTTTACATGATCGCAGTAATTTTACATGTTAGCCACCATTTGCATCCGGTTATCAATCAATACTATTAAGGGATTAAATAGAGGAGTTACCTATAGTTACATTTTTAGTGCCGCTGATTGTGAAAATAGTTTTTATATCGCTAGTGCATAGAATTTAAATTCGGTTTTGATGAGTTTAATTTATTGTATACATTAATAACGTATAAAAAGAATTACACTATATATATATCGCCTTAATGATAAAACATGTAACTGTCCAAAAAAACTGAATTTGTAACTTGAAACTTAGACAAGTTATCTACCGTAACAAGTTAAAATATACTGATAAGTGTATATAAGTTAAATCCATTTTAGTTATTGTTTTATTTGTTGGTTTAACTACTGAAATTGGTGTCTCTTGGCTGATAGGAATTGTATGGATTGGGAGCAAGGAAGATTGGAGTGACAACAGTACCACCAATTGGATGTTTACCAGCATCCATTACAATATTTGGCAAAGACAACAACAATTGTGTCAAGAAGATGAACAATGTGGCAATTTCATTCAACATGAAGCTCAATTCCACATCTATCAACTTGCAAAAGAAGCTGTCTGGTCTTAATCTTGTTATCTTGGATATCTACCAACCTTTCCTTGACCTTGTCACCCAGCCAGCTGATAATGGTAATACTTCTAAATATATATTAAAAATCTTTCTCCCCCATTTACTTAAAAGTCAGAATATATCTGTTAAAAACTCTATTGTAATTATTAGATAAAACTCACAAATAGCCATTTTTCAACCTTCGTAATTGAAAAATAACCATTGTCCTGGATTTCAAATTTCACTAGTCACTTTTTGGTCATATTTTTTAAAAATAACCACTGCTAGAAGTTTTAAATTTCACGAGTGAAACTCCGGTATTTAACATGTGACATATTTGAAACTCCTGGATAATGACTATTTAGATTTCACTTATGAAATTTGAAACTTCAAAATAATAGTTCTTTTTCAAAGACAGGACCAAGAAGTAGCCAATGGATGTTATTTCAATGTAACTTTTTCCTTACATGTAAAAATTGAGCAATATACAATAGTTTAAGCTCCATATGTAAATACTTACGATCAGAGACAAATTCATGATCTAGAGTCTGTAAATGAATTCAAAATGAATTGTATATGTATATATAAATTTTCTTTGTATATGTACACGAAGTGAGGGTTGCTCAATGAATAAGAACCGCCAAAATTTAGTTGTTGAAATGTTTCCTCTGCAGGCTTTTTTGAAGCAAGAAAGGCATGTTGTGGCACAGGATTGCTAGAGACATCCATATTGTGCAATGCCAAGTCTCCAGGAACATGTACAAATGCATCTGAATACGTGTTTTGGGATGGATTTCACCCAACTGAAGCAGCAAACAAAATCTTATCTGATGACTTGCTAGCCAGTGGCATATCCCTCATCTCTTGATCATTCCTTTTTAATCCTTAAACAGGGACGGAGTCATGATTTGAAGCTTATGGATTCGAATTTTAATTCTTTTAAATTACTGAATTTTAAATATTTAATAATTTATATATATTTTATGAATTTCTTAAGACAAAAATAAAGTTTGGCTGAACCCAATAATAACCGAAGGTCTAGCTCCGCACATGTGACCTCACACTATATCATGTAGTAATTTCTTTGGCAGAGCTGCTTTAAAATTTATTGTTGGTTGGAATTCTTGTTTTTCGTTGCCTTTTGTATTTTATTTTGGTTATGTTGTGACCAATGGAACATATAGAGACAGTTTAAACTTGTAAAAGTCTTTACACATTGATGCAATTATATTTAAAACTGAAAAGGGCCCAAAATTACACTCGAACTATTTGAAATAGAGCACATTTATTTTCCGTTTAATTTGGTATCAAAACTATCCTTGCCGCCAACAAAAGGACCACAAATGACCTTATTTTTAACGGCTTGCCGTTAGAGCTGACTAGACATTCCAACTAGGTAAAAATTGCTGACATGACTGTCCAACATGACAAAATTACCGTTTCTTAAAAACACTTTCTTCCACTAATTTTTGAAGCAATGCCGGAAGGCTTCACTTGAATTCTTACGGATGCACTATTATGAAACTTGCCCATATCTCAAATTCGCTCATTTCATTGCAAACCAAGTGATTCTTGAAGCTTTTACAAATTACAATAAAGTCCATGTAGTTGATTTCAGTTTAAAACAAGGTATGCAATGGCCTGCACTAATTCAAGCTTTAGCTCTACGTCCTGGTAGACACCCATCATTTAGGCTCACCAAAATTGGCCCTCCACAGCCAGATAACACTTCAATTAGCAGAAACACTTAGGGTCGAACTTCGAATTCTATGAATTCATTAGCATATCTCGATGCTTCGATTCTCGATATTAGGCCCAGTGAAACAGAAGCATTAACTATAAACTCTGTTTTCGAGCTTCATCAATTGTTATTGAGACCAAAGCAATCAAAAAATGTTGAATTCGATTAATCAAATGAACCTGAAAATTGTACGACTGTTAAAACATTCATCTTGGTTCTAATGTGTTAAGTGTGAAATGAGGGATAATTTGATTTTACTTTTTAATTAGATGATGGATCGGGTATAATAAAGGAGCGGGTCAATAGGTTATCGGATTAATTAAATTTGAACACTTAATGAATGTAACTGAATTGGACATAATCTAATTTAGATGCTAATTAATCTTCATTAGACATATTTTTTAAAATAATAAACAAATGCCAAAGGTGAGTTACGAACGAAATAATTAAGGGGATTGAGTCCGCATATTCACTTTAAGTATTCGTTTTGACATGAGATAACGGTAAAAATAAACGCACCTAAACTATCATTTTTCTGTTTACATGAACTATTAGGTGTGTGAGTTTTTTAACTGAACTATCAACAATTATTTATCAAAACACACGTCAACCATTAGTTGTTCACTTTTTCTATATGAACGATGAGGTAGGAAAAGTGAACAACTAATAGTTGATGTGTGTTTTGATAAATAATTGTTGATAATTCATGTAGGAAACTTGCACACCTGATAATTAAGGTAGGAAACTCACGAAAAAGTGATAGTTAATGTGTGTTTTTTACCATTAATTCTTTACATTTTAGTCAAACATAAAAAAGGGCACTCCGGTGCACTAAGCTCCCTCTATGCGTGGGGTGCGGAGAAGGGACGAATCACAATGATGTATTGTCAGGGGCGGAGTTAGAAAGGGCTCAGAGGGTTCATCCCAACCCTCTTCAGTGAAAAATTAAATTGTTTGTACATGGTTAAAATTAATTTTTATGTATATATAGTAGGTGGAACCCCCTTTGGCTTATTCGTGTGTTTACTTTTTTGTATTTCGAACCCCCTCAATGAAAATTTTGACTCCGTCATTGTGTATTGTAAGCAGTCTTACCTTGTATTTCTGCAAGATCCTGTTTTCACGGCTCGAACTCGTATCCTGACCACATAAAAATAACTTTATCAATTACGCCAAGAATCGCTTTGGGTTTCTAAAAAGTGAAGTTATCATTTTTCTTTGCTCCCATCAGACTATCGATCACTTTCCTTCTATCTTTATAAGTACTTTTATTTTTTAAGGTCAAAAGTTATCGTTTTCCTTCATGTCCATCGGACTATTAATCAATTTATTCAATCCTTGTATGTAACTTATGTTTCTGAAAAGTCAAAAGTTGTCATTTCTTCGTTTTGATTGGACTATCAATTAATTTTCTTTTCTCCTTATAAGTAACTTTTATGAAATCTCTTGTTTGTAATTTTACTGTACGAATTTGTGAATTCTCATATAGGTAAGAGGTGCCCAATAGTAACTTCATATTTTTGCATCTTTTTAAGATAGTTTGTACCTTTAAAGGCTGTTTTGTACCTCTAGGGATAGTTTTATTACCTCTGTAAATCCACATTAATAGACGAAAGAGTAATTTTCTTTTTTGTGTAGTATAATAATTATAACATTAATTATGTCGTAACTCTTTATTTTATATTAAATTAAAATTAGTAATTATTTTACCTGAGTAAAAGCATATACAGAACATCACGTGGCTTTAAAAAAATATGTCTACTAAAAAAATGGGTAGACTTTTTTAAAGTCACAAGATACTTTTTTAATTAAAAAATAAGCTAAATGATTTTTAAAAAAAAATCATCAGCGAAAAGGGTATATTTGCACCATTTTGTAACGGCGGGGCGTATATATCCACTACATTTTTAACGAGGGTTATATCTGCTTTAAATCGCAAAGTTGAGAGATATATTTGTACCTTTGCCCAAAAAAAATTATTTCACCTTCATACATTCATATACATCGATATATATATAATTATACAAAACTATACACACTTATTCACATTTACACGATATATTCACCTTTTTGTATATAATGTTTAAAGTATGTATCTACGTCATATAAGTGTGTAATTAAATAACGATTACACACGTTTACGGTAGAAAATGCCTTTTATCCACCATTACACCTCTATTTCAATACCAAAAATCACCATAGAAAAAAGAAACAAAAAAAGAGTGATAAATCAGCCAAATATATATAAACAATAAATCAATCTTGTATAAATATGTATAATAATGTAGAAGAGGTACACCCATATAGCCTATTATATAATAATATACTACTATTATATAAATGAATTCTATCAACAGAGCTGCACTGGTTCTTCTTCTTCTTTGAGCTCCTTTTGAAATTTATTTTCAAATCAAGCTCAAATATACTCCAAATCACTTTGAAATTTAAGTTTTGAATTCCTCTTA
Source organism: Anisodus tanguticus (assembly GCA_034509755.1). Taxonomy (NCBI): domain Eukaryota; kingdom Viridiplantae; phylum Streptophyta; class Magnoliopsida; order Solanales; family Solanaceae; genus Anisodus; species Anisodus tanguticus. The sequence continues at coordinate 55,603,584 of CM067544.1, forward strand.
ATGTTTCCAACGGTTTGAAATAACACCCAATGATGTTTCAAAGTAAACCCAACAACACCATTTGCAAAATTAGTCTCAAATCTTAAATTCAAATTTGACTTTCTTACTCAAAATTTCAGTTATGGTTCAAACTTAAAACTTCAACTCTTCAATGAAGTTTATTTTTAAGAATAACTACATTGTATAACCGCCCAACAAAAGAATAAGGGCATGACCTTAATAGGAAGGTAGGGAGGATAGCTGAGTGTTATCGTACTTTGTGTGTGAGAGGATAAGGGCTAGCGTACTCCTCTTTTCTCCTATTCTTTTAGTAGTATTATTTAATTGCATAATTTCTTAATTTTAGTATTACTATTTAGTTATAGCGTAGTTTCTTATTCTTCAATGTGTATTACAATTTGTTGTTGTATTTATTTTGTATCTTGCTATTTTATTATCTTATTTTATTTTGCGCTGAGGGTCCATCGAAAATAACTTTTCTACCTCACAAAGGTAGCGTAAGGCCTGTGTACATCCACCCTCCCTAGAATTCACTTGTGAGATTACATTAGATATGCTGTTATTGTTGTTTAGCTATAAAAATTAATATCGAAATATATATATATATATATATCTGCTCTCTTTTTTTCCAGACTGTTTTACCATGGGTTATTCACTTTCATTATTTCATTTTCATATTGCTTTAAATTGCTTATCATTATCTGACTTTTTATGCTTTCTCTTGAGCATCTTTAGAAAATAGTCTCTCTACCTTTCAAGATAGGGATAAGGTCTGCGTACACTCTATCCTCTACAGATATTGTGAGATTTTATTGAGTATGTTATACTTAATATTTGATTATTAAATGTAATTATTTTTAACGGTCCGACCACATGTGTAACTTTTCTTATTCGTAACTATTATGACCACACTTAAAAAAACAAAAAATAATAAAAAAGTTTGTCATTTGTACAGTGAAACCCACATAAAGTTGAAACATTGAAAAGCGGGCGAATTTTTCACATTTGATGGTGGTAGGGAGAAGATGGACTACACTCTGGCAGCACTGAAATTGCTTTGCTCACAACTAAACAATGCCAAAGAAACCACCACCCATCAATCTCAACCCGCTTTCACTCTTTCCGGTATTCTCTTTCAACGTGCCTGGCTCCAGGTCTCAATACTATTCCCCTTTTTCCCATGTAATAATCGTCTATTCGCTTCGTTTAACCTAACTAGCCCCTCACCCAATAAATAGCCCAACAACAACATATACAATGTAATTCCAAAAGTGGGGCCCGAGGAGGGTAGTGTAGGGTAGGATGTACTTACCCCTTACCTATCTTGTGTCACCTTTAGGATTTCGACATTCAAACAAGTTTTTTTAAAATATTTTGAATTTGTCCGAATACACTCGAAATGTGAACCGTGCCATAATTCAGTGGCGGAGCTAGAAATTTTGTCAAGGGTGTTCGAATTTATATAATATATATATTAAGGGTATTCAATATGTAATATATATATGTAATACATAATAATTGACATGTGCATAATTTTCGGCGAAGGGTGTTCGGTTAAACACCCTTGCTGGGCTGTGGCTCCGCCACTGCCACATAAGTTGTATGTATAATCCATGTAGAATATGTGCATAACTGTGTATAATGTATACAATGCTAGGAAAAATAAACAGTGAATCCAGCCAGCTATTTGTATAACAAATGCCATTTTAATTGCAGGGTGTTCTGGTTTCAACACCGACTAGTGACCCCTCGGGTCGATTTCTCCTCGACGATGGCACTGGGGTCATTGAACTCCGACTCGTCGGTGACTTCCTCCCTCTTTCCTGGGAAATAGGTCAGTCATGAGTTTCCAAATATTACATAAAATTTGTGTGTTAGACATGCTTTGTGTATAAAAGTTAAATCATTTGATCTACTAGTGGACATATTTGCTGGTAGTAGTTTCATTGTTTTTGTGCATTGTTAGTAACAAAACTATTGGGAGAAAGGTCAATAATTGTTAGAAATTTACACATACCTCCCATGAGGTTTCAGATATTACACAAACACACCCCTTCCTTCAAATTTTGTGTGTTAAGACATACAACATACCCAGTGTAATCCACAAGTGAGGTCTGGGGAGGGTAGAGTGTACGGAGACCTTACCCCTCCCTTGACAGGTAGAGAGGTTGCTTTCGGTAGGCCCTCGGCGTTAGACATATTTTGTTTATAGAAGTTAAATGATTTGATCTACTAGTGGACAAATTTGCTGGTAATAATTCGATTTTTTTTCTTGCATTTTTAGTAAATAGTAGCAAAACCATTGGTAACTCTATTTGATCTTTTCATGTTGCTTTCAACTCCTTTAAATGATATCCTGCTCTATTTTAAGCTTGTCTTTCCCTCCCATTTGGTTTTAAATATTACACAAACACATTCCTTCCTTCAAATTTTGTGTGTGAGACATATTTTGGGTATTGAACGTAAGTTAAATCATTTGATCTACTAGTGGCCAGATTTGCTGGTAGTAATTTGATTTTTCTTTTGCATTTCTAGTAAATACTAAATAGTAGCGAAACTATTGGTAACTCTATTTGATCTTTTCATGTTGCTTTTAACTCCTTCAGATGATATCCTGCTCTATTTTAAGCTTGTCTCTCCCTCCCACGAGGTTTTAAATATTACACTAACACACCCCTTCCTTCAAATTTTGTGTGTGTTAAACGTATTTTGTTTATAGAAGTTAAATAGTTTGATCTACTAGTGGCCAGTTTGCTGGTAATAGTTTGATTTTTTTTTGGATAGTAACAAAACTATTGGTAAGTCTATTTAATCTTTTCATGTCGCTTTTAACTTCTTCAAGTGATATCCTGCTCTATTTTAAGCTTGTCTTTCCCTTATTATTTTGTAGATAATTTAGCTATACTTTATTTTTGAATTTTCGTTCTTCGTAAATTTGGAGTTATTTGCATAAAGTCAAGTACGTGCATGAAAGGATTAGATTAATAAATTAATGTATAAACAGCTAATCAGTCTTCTTATAAACTAATGGAGATCTGTGTAATATTTGGAATCATAGGGAACTCTACGATACAGGTTGAAATCTCAAGGGATCATGTGTAATTATACCTTTATTATGCTCTTATTATTTTTACAGTTCTTCTCTACCAATTAGATCCGTACTTGTGCTTGCCTTGTTTTTTTAACAGGAATGTATGTTATGGTTGTTGGAGCGTATTTTGTCCGGAAAGATGGCCTCCCCTTAATTAAGGTAAAAAGGATAAACCTTTCCCTCTAAGTGACTGACCACTTCATTCATGTTAAATTAGGATTTTTCTTGTGTTAACTTGCTTCAGTGTGCTTGATGATTTTGGTTTGAGCTTATTTAGGGTGTTGTGTCATTACAACAACAACAACATACCCAGTGAAATCCCACAAAGTGGGGTCTGGGGAAGGTAAAGAGTACGCAGACCTTACTTCTACCTTGGGAGGTAGAGAAGTTGTTTCCGGTAGTGTGTTGTATCAATGAGTTCATCAAATTGATCAAACTTGTAAATGTTTTACTCAATGTTGTCTCTTGAGTGTTTGATTGCCCAGCTACCAATCAAATATTTTCCATCTCGTCTAAATTCATCTATGTTCTACTATTAGAGAAAGTTCTGCATTTGGTGTAATGCTCCCGAGTCCCGTAGTCCTTGATCCTGATGTCTAATATTGAAATTTTATTAGTTTAGTTCAACATCAAGGTTTACTTTTATAGTTAGGCTGCTTGCATAGCATGGATAGGAACCTAATAAAAGCAATGGTTGTGATGCACAAGTATAGTCTCTAAAGACAAAAAGGCAATGTGGGGGTTGCATTCAAGGGAGGGAGAAGGAGAAATAGGTAACTGCTGCTCCAGTACTCGGTGTTCTTTTCAGTTGAATTAGAGAATCAGTAATGATGAGAAAGTCTGGAGCAGCTGTTGACGAGAAGAGTTGCAATTGGACAAGAAGACCTAGCTTTTGTATCCATTTTATGCTGTTTGAACCAATGTCACCTAGTAGAAAGTTTAACTTCAACCATCTCAGCAGCAATGCAGAATCATTCATAAAATCACAATTGTATTACAAACTACGCTTCTTGACCTTCCATTAACTGCAAAGAGTAGCGTAGTTTTCGGACCATGCTTCACTTTTTATGCCTGAATTCAAGCTTTATAGCAGGAAGCTGAAACGGCTTACCTATGTCGGTTGCGTTAAGCTTTCAATTCTGCACAAACTGCTAGGTGGGCTAGCCTTTTGAAAGCTTAGTAGCTGTGAGACATGTCAAGTTCCCGTTTAACCGTGCCAAATGTAGTGCACTTGGTAGCATACTATCTTCCTAGGCTTTCCTCTGAGCAGTTCAAGCCATTCAGGATTGCAAATAAACGACTTGTATCATGTTTCTTCCTTGCATGATTCAGCAGGTTATGATATATCTTCCATTTCTGCATTTTCATAATTGGGGTATTCTATGTTGTAGTGGAGGACCTTTGGATTTGTTCTCCTGTATAGGACAGAGGGACGATGATAGGTAGCCTCTGGCACTTCCATCTCAAGAGTCCACAAACTACCTGGCTCCAATCCCATCAAGCATGCAGTAGAGTTTCTATGCTATTGATACCAATAATACTGTGTATATTTATGCCAATGCTATTTGAAGTTTTCAACTCCAATTGCCAAATTGACATAAAATCTACTCATACGTTGAGGTTACTGATTCTCTTTGTCTAATTTAATGGTTGATTTTATCTCAAGTTTATTGTGGAAGAAAGTTCTGCATTTGGTACAGTGCGATAGATATCTCTATTGTCATATTATTTGCCAAGTTTATGGAACATCAAGTTTAAATCCTACTCATAGCAGCACACACATGGACGGCTAGCTAAAGGTCAGCCTCGATTCTAGGCAAAGATCCGCCAATAACAGTTATGTTGGTATAACATATAGAAGTAAGCATTGGAAACGAGATAGTGTGAAACCAATGAAAAACCGAAAGTGGAAAAGGGCTTGGGAGTGTAGAAGGAATTGTCTAGATATTGCTCATGGAATAGTATCAATATTGCAAAAGAACGAATGGTGACCGGAGAAAATAGTGGTAGAAAAATTGTCTTTGTAGTTGAACTATTCGGCTCTACACATAGCTCTAAGTTATTAATAAAGTGAGTTTGAAAGAGAAGGTATGTCAGACAATATTGAATGGTGTGGCTGTCACTCCTGGAATATTATAAATAGCACAAGAAAGATGCTGACTGGAAAAAATAGTGCTAGAATAATTGTCTTCGTTGTTGAACCATCTTTCATTTGCCATCCTCTTGTTACTATAGACATTACACTGAAGTAATAACTAGAGTGATTTTGGAAGGTATTCTGAGCTCATTGATTATTGCTCTTCTGGCAGTATAGATCGGTTTTAGAAACACTATTGTTGTTAGTATTGATAGAACAGGAGCTAAAGCGTTTTGAGGTCATTTCAACTCAACTGTTTTCACCTGTCAATATTCATACCAAACTGTCCAATGGCCGTGTATTGAAGAAGCATTCATGCTGCAATCTGATAGGAGACCACTTTTTCTGTACCCATTCCTTCACTAAAGTAGAATGGGCGCAGTGTACATACTAGATCGCCATATAAACCTATTAGAAAATACTCAAGGGTGTAGTGGTCAATGAAGTGGGTTGAGAACCATGATGTCTCATGTTCAAATCCCGGTAAAGACAAAAATACTAGCTAATTTTTTCTCGTCTGTCCTAGCATTGGTGGACAGAGTTACCTGATACCTGTTGCTGGTGGGATGTGGTAGGTATACTGTGGAATTAGTCGAGGTGGGTGTAAGCTGGCCCGAATACCACGGTTATCCAAAAAATATAAAAATAAACCTATTAGACAAGAAACATGAATGAAGTGTAGTAAGTTGGCCCGAACACCACGGTTGTCCAAAAAAAATAAAAATAAACCTATTAGACAAGAAACATGAAGGACGTGTATACAACATGAAAATATGCTTTAGCTGAGCTTGGTGCTTTTATGTTGATTTTAGACCTCGCGTAAGATTTGAAAACAGATTGTTTGTTAGCGGATTATCACTTGAAAATCTGCAAAGCAATTATATTTGGTTCTTAAGTCAATGTGTATTAATGTAGCCTTCGGTGATGCTGTATTTGGTTTTCGATGTCTCTGGTTTCACTTGAACTTTTTATACAATCAATTCCTAAGAATTTTATCCCATTTCAGGTACACAAAATTGTTGACCTTTCGCGATTTCCTGATCGAGAATCAATGTGGTACCTGGAAGTTGTTGAGGTATTTAAACTCTTCTACCAACCTCTATTTGAAGAGTAACTAAAGAAAGGCAGCAGGAAAAGGGATATCATACATGAGCTTTTGTGATTAGTCTGACAAAATTTTGTTAAATTTGATTAACCTAGTATGTTAATAACCTTTGTAAGGGCAGTTATGTTATACTTTTATTGATTCTCTTGTTTCTACTAATTGCAATACTACATCAAATCATTGTCAGCACCTCCCCCCAGTTATTCTTTTACAATCATTGTGCTTCTGAACATTATACAGTCTCTTGATTTAAATTTTGAAATAGAACAAGGGAAAAAGGAAATGTTTAGAAGTGTGAAGTGTTTCATATTTTTAAACTGGAGATGTTTTCAGGTAGTTTCATTCATCAAAATTTTATGTATAAATACATGTTATGCATTTATTGTTTTAGTGTTCAAGTGCATATTAATTTTTTTAGAAGAAAATTATTGGGCAAATTTTGGGTGTGACACACGAGATTCAGCCCTCAAGTTCAATTCTTGACGAATTTTGAGTTTATGTCCAGTTTTATGGTGTTAATTTGCACCAATTGATGGTATGTAAATTATAATTAATAAACACTTCTTTCAAAGGAGATGGTTCGGGCATGTGTAGAGGAGAGACACGGATGCCTCAGTGCGGAGAGGTGATTAGACAGGTTCAGGAGGAGTAGAGGTAGGCTGAAGAAGTATCGAGGAGAGGTGATTAGACGGGATATGACGCAGGTGCAACTTACTGAGGACATGACCTTGGATAGGGGGTTGTGGAGGACACAAGTTAGGGTAAAAGGGTAGTAGGTAGTCGAGTGTAGTCCTACTTACGCTTACAAAATGATAGTGTAGTGTTATTACTGATTAGCCTATCATACTTATATGTGCATTAGTGCTTTATAGTCCCATGTAGTTTGATTCATGCTACTATGTGTTCTTTAGTGTAATTTGTTTATCTTATTTAGTTGTGTTAACTATTGCTTCCTGTTGTTAGAATGCACTACCATGGCGTATTCGATTTTATTATCTGTATGTTCATAATGCTTTAATTTATGAGTCTGGCCGTTTCTCTTGCTTTGCTTTGCCTGTGATTATGCTCTGTCTTGAGCCGAGTGTCTTCCGAAAACAACCGTTCTACCTATCAAGGTGGAGGTAAGGTCTGTGTACACTTTACCCTCCCCAAACCCCACGTTGTGGGATTTCACTGGGTATGTTGTTGTAAACACTTCTTTCAAAGCCCACACATTTTCAGTGTGAATTTGATTATTTCTAAGCAACATGGTACAGAGAAGTCGTTGAGGTTTTGGTCAAATTTGCAAGGATAATGTCAAATTAAGAAGCTCTGCTAATAACAAGGATATGAATGATCAAGGTGTAACAGAAATTAATGTTAAAGTTTCGAATATTACAAGATAAATTTGCACCTTTTCCTTTAGAAGAATAGAGGGAGAAAAACAGAACGCTATTCAGATACAGTTTTTGTCTGACAAAATATTCAGATAGATACCTCAGCTAACATCTTAAATTACATTTATGTTATTAACCTTCGTAGGGCCGGACATTAATGTTAATATTGTCGGGGTTGAATTTAATAGTGTATGCCGTTTCAAATACAAAAACATAGCCTTTTCCACTCTCACCCTCCCACCTCAATTACAAATTAAGAGAGTATATTATTGGTAGGTAAGGAATTCAACCTGCAGCTTGAATCCAATACAAAAACATTGGCATGAAGAGGGGGAAAAAACAGCTCAGTACACGAAATATTTCGCAATCACGTAGAGTTTTGAAAAGGGTCGCACCCAACTGTGGTGTATAGGCAACCTACATGGTTAATTTCACATTCTGAACCCCTGATCTATAAATCATTGGTAGATAATTTTATCATTGCTCTAAGACTTTCCTTCAAAAATGCAGTTGGGTGCACAAAATATCCTGCGTTCACACAGGTTTGAGGAAGGGTTGCACCCTAAGAGAGTGTCATAGACAGTTAACCTAACACAAGCATTAGCGGTTGATTCTACAACCCGAATACGTGACCTAAACAACTTTATTGTAGGCTTGACACCCGGAGAAAAAAAAACAATTCTACATTCGATAACATTAAGCAATTACTCGAGTTTAATAGGGAAACAAATTTGATGGATAGAGTTACTCAATACATATTTGACGGAAGATACATGAAGAAATAGTCTAGATACGCACAAATTAGCATGAACTCACCATTATTTAAAAAGGAGGAGGAGGGAAATACACACCATTATTAGAAGAAAAAAATCTATCTAGTGATATGGGCAACAAAAGATTCCATGTGTTAAATTTATCATGATTTTATTTGAATAAATGTAAATATTAAAAGTCATTTTTATATTATGAAATTGATAAATGTAAATATTAAAAGTCATTTTTATATTATGAAATTGTTAAATGCATTTACATTTCATGATCACATTCTAAGTAATGTCATGCATGACATTAGTGAGTCAATTTTCCTTCTATAAATAACAAGATTTTGTTCATTTGAAATCATCCCTTACTTTTCTTCTAATCTTCTAAGGCATTTGATTCTTCTTTCTCTCTTGTATTATTTCACTTGTAATTTTGGAGTGGAATAAAATTTGGAATGGTTGTGTCCGATGACTAGTCAAAAATATAATTTTACCTAATCTCATAAATTCTTGGTTTTCTTTTTTACTTTATCTCTATTACTATTTATTAGTTATCTTTAAATATAGTAGTTGTGATTTAATCACTCTCTATATATTCGACTTCTGCAACACCACGTCCTTCTGAGTTACAACCACCCTCCATCACTGACAACTTCACAGCTTCCTTCAGTTCTTCAGCTCTCTTTTTCATCTCCTCTCCCTTCGGCGACGCCATTAAAGTTCTCATAGCTTTCTCAACAGTTTCTGCCGGCACCACTTCGTTTATTTTCTCCTACTCTCACTGATATGCCGATTTTCAGCCCTTCTGTTATCATCAAAGCATTTCTAGGCTGATCAGAATGCATTGGCCACGCCGCGATTGGCACTCCCATTAAAATACTCTCCATGCAAGAATTCCACCCGTAATGACTCATGAATCCACCTGTCGACACGTGTCCCATAATTTCCAATTGAGGTGTCCAATCTCTCATCATGAGCAGGGGTGGGCAAAAAATCCGGAGAACCGAATAAATGATTTTTTTTAAAACCGAATCAGGATTAAATGATTCGGTTCTTTAATTTTGGGGATGAACCAAACTAAAAAACCGGAGCAAATTTGTAATTAATCTTATTTTTTATTTTAGGCTACTACTATCTCTTGAATCATAGCCATTAAAGTCAATCTATGAAGCTTTTATGGAAGTCGAATGCGGCATGAACTTGATTAACATATCACAGAAACATTGACATAAAATGTAGGGAGAGAAAATAGTTATAAATTGGTGAAACTTTAAATGGTCATAACTCAGCACTCGGATGTCCGTTTTACCCGATTTTTTTTATTTTGCATATTTTTTCGAGACGGGGCCGGTCAAACCGCCGCACCGCCGCATCGCCAATTTTTAGAAAAACGTCCGTTTTCTCAATCAATTTGTGTTTTCCCCCAATTCCATTTCTAATTTTTCCTTTTCTTTAGTAAACATCTCATGATACACAATAGATTTCAACGTCGAAATTTCGTGGTAATATAGGTGTGAATGTCAATTTCAGTGTTGGAAATTCAATTTTTTTTTAAAAAACAAAAAAATCCCCTGATCCGATCCGTCCCGGCCCACTAGCCACCTCTATAAAAATCGATATAATCCGATACGTTCGGCGATATAAACCGAACATATCATTTTTTTTTTAAAAGTTGGATTATTTTTTTTTAAAATAATTTTTATTCGATTCATATTTTTCGAATACAAAACCGATATACGCCCACCCCTAATCACGACTCCGATCAAGTCAACTAAAAATTTTGGCTTATGACAAAGGCCTTGTAAAAATACGTAAACTGATAATCGCGCAAAAGAAAAACATAAGGCGGCCCAAAAATGAGGGCAATAGCAAACATCTAAGCAATACCAATATTTTTCAAAGGCGAAAATATGGTGACACGCCCAAAAACAAATTCAACACAAGGTAAGCAGAAGTCAAGAAACAACAGCATCAGTAGAGGTCTTGGGTACTTCAGCCTAGGGCTGTCCAGTGGGTCGGGTCGGCCCGATCCCGACCCGGCCCATCCCGATACCTGGAATTAAAAAAAAATTGTCGGGGTTGGGGTTCAAACTCGGGACGAGGCCTGGGTTCGTCCCGCCCGCCCCGACCTGCCCCATCCCGACCCCGTCCAGTCCCGATCCCAACCCCGACCCCTCCCTTATTGCAAAAATAACCGTTGCAACAACGACCAGATTTCGATTTTAGCCGTTGTGCAACGGCTATAACGGCCATTTTTTGCCCTCCCCCATAAACCCCCTACCCCCTTAATATTTATTTTTAACTTCTAAGTTAATATATTTACACTTTAATCATATTTCTTAACTATAAATAACTCATTTTTCTCTTCATTTTTCTCACAAATCTTCCTACAACCTCTCTAATCTCTCAATTTATCTTTCTACAAATCTTCCTACTATTAAATATTATATCAAAGTTAAAAAAATTGGAGTGAAGTTGGAAACTAGCTTGAGGATCATCCATCGAGTAAAGTTTCAATTTTCAATATCGATTACATGTCGACGTTACGTTGCCGTTTGGTACCTTTGTTCCTTCTTTAAATTATTATTGTTACTTAATTTTAATTATCGCACTTAATTTCATTTACTTTAATTATTTATTTACATAATTATAATAAAAGGATTGAAACGTATGATTAGGGGTAAGGGTAAGAGTGCTTCTTCTAGTAGGAGTAACAAGGGTAAGGATACTTCTTCTAGTAATCTTATTCCTAGTCCCGGTGATTTGATTGATTTCAGTCATATTGATTAAACTGCTTTTTTTAATGATATATCATTAGATGATGAAGTAGATGAACCAGACTTTAATTTAAACGATAATATACATGACACACCCACTAGTGCACCTCAACCTCAGGATCAGAGTCAGATGAGTGTCAGCCTGAAACTGAAACTGGAATGACTCTTATTCTCCCTAGTATGAATCGAGGCCCCACAAAACAAAAATTAAAATCAGATGCATGGCATTTTTGATAGAGACGAAGAGAATCAACTATCTAGATGTAAAATTTGTAAAAATATTTATAAATTTAAAAATAAAAAAAGGTCAAGATGGGACGGGAGGTTTATTGAGACATGTACAAGGCGAGCACACATCTAGGTTGAATCAATACCAGGCTAAAAAAAATTGGGTGTGCCAATGCCATCTGAGTCGGGACAAGGTTCACATAGTGTCCCCGATCTAATACAGGGTCAAATTATCCCGACGATGGGGGGGGGGGATGTTTTGTCCTAAATATGATAAAAACAAAGATAGGGAAAATATGACAAAATTAATTGCGGTGGAGGGTTTGCCTTTTTCATTTCCTTCCTCTCCTGGTTTTATTCATTACATTCGAGAAACATATAATTCTGTTTTTACTGGTTTTTCTAGATCAATTGTTAGAAGAGATGTTTTTAAATTTGCAAGTGAATATCAACAATATTTAAGTTATGCACTGTATCATTTTAATGGCAAAGTTGCTATCACTTCTGACATATGTCGTAGTACAAACGGTAATGATTATTTAACGGTAATATGTCATTAGCATATAGATATATAGATGATAGGCACACTGGAAGTTTTATTGCAGAAAATATTCAAGAAATTTGTGATTACTATGGAATAATTAATAAAATTATGACTATTACATTAGATAATGCTTCTTCTAATGATTATGCTATAAAACTTTTAAAACTTAGATTAACTCCATCTTTTCCTGATTATTTTCATATAAGATGTGCGTGCCAAATTTATAACTTAGTTGTAAAGGATGGTCTAAAACTTTTTGAAAACATTCTTGATAAAATACAATTTGCTATAAACTTTATTTTTAAAGGTAAAAAAATACAAAGACACAAAGAGTATAAAAAAACATGTCATGATTGTGGATTACCTTATACAAAAATTCCAGAAGAAGTTTCGACTAGATGAAATTCTCTGTATGAACAACTACTTGTTGCTTACGATTATAGACAATCTATTACTTTATTATTTAACGCACATAGTAAAATTCCAAGGGATATGCTTGTAGATAATGATTGGGAAATTTTTTTAGAACTTAATGGATTTTAAATTTTATCAAGCTACTAAAGAATTTTCCGGTATTTATTATCCTACTTTTTCAAATATGTTATTTTATATAGTATTAATATTTTTGTTACTTAATGAATATGTAAAAACCAACTTATAAGGCATCTATTGAAAAAATGTTTAAGAAATTAAAAAAATACCTTTTTCCTATCCATTATATTGTTGGTGTTGTATTAAATCCAATTATTAAAGTAGACGGTTGTAAAACACTTGTAGAGACGATTTATGATTGTATAGAAGTACTTCCAACAGACCTAACTGAAGGACCAACTCACAAACCAACTAAAGAAGAAGTTACGTCTAGCATACACACCCAATGCAAACAAGTATATATCTATTACCAACAACAAAGTGCAAATAATTAACCGGCTTCTGTACCATCTTCTACTACTTCGCTGCGGTTTCTGCTGCTAGTATTCAAGGCCTTAAGAAATAAAATGTGTAGTAGTTCAACTTCTTCACAAGTTAACGAATTTGATGTTTATGTTTTGGAGGGTGTTGTACCGTACGAATTAATTGTCTATGATGAAGGACAATAAGACTTGCTGAAATAATGGAGGAGATATTTCCGACACTAATAAAGATGGTCCGAGATGTGTTGAACATTCAAGCGTCATCAACAACGTCTGAAAGCGTTTTTTCTGCGGGAAGATTTCAAATAGGAGAGCACAGACATTCATTGGCGGGAGACACACTGGTCAGTTTATGTACATCATGCACAAAAAAAGTTCATCATTCATAAATAAACTACTTCTGTATCAAATGAAGTTGCTAGGTTTTCAACTTTGTTGTCCAAGTCTCACAGATCAGTCAGACTGTTTTGACCTAAAGTTTGGTGTCTTCAATTTTTTTATAAGCCTATGTAGTTATCAGTTACTGCTCGGCTATTAAGTGCTGCTCCTACTTTCCTAAGTTAAAACTACTCACGATTTGAACGAAAATATTGCTCATAATTAGTGGTTTATACTTTTTCTGAGGCAAAATCTAGAACCTTACTTTTACCCCTACAAACCGATGCACCAAACCATCTCAAGCAACCTTCTCTTATTCTTATTCTAAATGCGTGCTACTTGCAGCTTCTGACAAATGTGGTCATTTTTAATCTTATATAGTATGACCACACATCCATCTTAACATTCCATAATTACAACACTCGTCTTGACAATCTAGAACATTATTTAGGAGAAATCTCTGGAGAGCCTGAAAGTAAAGAATGGATTGTAATTGGATTATAGAATAAGAAAGATGGGTTCTTCTTCTATTCTAGTGTTGCAAATAGTTCATCTGTAATAAAGGATAATATTCATATAAAGTAAATTGATATGCATGTATACTATTAAGCTCATGTTATAACATACCTGCACTTGGCTTTTTTACAGGTATATTTGGCATGAACTTAAGATCCTATCTAGAGGAACATGTGGTATGTTTCTTAGATCTCGAAGAGTTGTTACCTATCTCCTCATCTTGGGCAATATTTCCAAATTTGTCTTCTCATCATATATTTTTCCAATTAAATGCAGTTTGCATTCTGGCTTACAACATCAGGAATAATCGTTGGGGCTGTTATGGCCTTTTATCTCATGTACTGGTATCTGAGAACAAGGAAAATTTTGTAAGCAACTGCTGAATCAGCAATCAGGTATAGCCCCTCCTCACTAGTAATTAGTACTACTGACTTTTACTTCCTTGCAGTTCACATGAAACAATGATTTTCTTGGACTCTACTAGGTACTTGTTGGTGGAAAATATGGATAAAGGGTGATGAACCAACTGGCTAGAACTCAGATGTTATAGCAGAATTAGGAATGTGTAATACAACAGAGATTAGTAGGCCTGCCATTTGGTATAACTTACAAGTTAAAAGACTTGTCAATCTATCACCAGTTATAGGAAACCTAATTAAACACGACTGGTAGCTTACAACCGACCTATGCAGCTGACTCTCATGAAAACACGACTGGTAGCTTAAATCCCGAGTGTGTTCAGTACAAATGAAAATATTTTGGACAGAAACTATTTTTCTAAGTGATTTTCTTACTTATTTTTTTATGTTTGATAAGTAATATTATCTCAAGAACATTTATATATAATTTATGCAAATACCATGGGGGTGGAGTGGTGGGGAGTTGGGTTGTGGGATAGGAGGGTGGACGGGAATGAGACAATTAATGTGTACTGCCACTTATGGAACTTGTATCCTTATTCCCGCCACCCATTTTCCAAAACATTTACTAGAAAATTGAAAAACATTTTTCATCAAATAATTTCTTCCATGCCAATTACACCCTAAGTCGAAGTACATCTATTTGACTATTTCACATATGAGTTTGGAAATAGACAATTTTAATCGCAGGTGGTGCAAAACTTGACCAAGATTCAGCTTGCAAACGTAGTAGGTGCCCAGGAGTTGCTGGATGCTATCATATTCGGCACCATGACTGGTATGTAGGATCATTGCACATTAATAAGGTGCAACGTCAGTAAAATATGGTCCGCAATTTGTCCCAAATCAAGATCCATAGGATTTGAGAAGTGACAATGCCAAATCTTCTGCAGGTTAATATATACCATGGGTGCCCATTAGGAATAGCCATCCCTCCATACCAGATTGTTATGTAGTGTAGTAACATACAAGGTATTACCTCCATTTAAGCTTTCGCTCAAGAAGGCAATGGAGTTTGATTGTACTCTTGTAAACACAACATAGGCTAGTAGTGAGTCGAAGAGTACCCTTTGAGAGAGTTCTCATGTCCAAGATATAATTATCTGACATTATATCTTCTTTCGTAGTCGTGTGGACAATAGTTTCTGAACTTAAACATTGCCAGTAAGTAATTTATGTATTGATATCTAAACCCCTTTTGGGTTCAAATTTTCTTCTGTTGGGTTGGTGGTTTGTAATTCTTGTCTTGTTCTTGTGTAGATTTATATCATCGCAAAGTATCCCAAGCCAAAAATCGTCCTGATTTCACATGGTAATCAATGCCTCCCCAAATACTATCTTGCTTATTCTTTGCAGGGAACCAATGTTTGAGAAATGGAAAATAAGTAGCGATGGAATGAAATAGGTAAATTTAGTCTCACATCATTGAACAAGGCCCTTTGTTACCTTTTTCGTGTGATAAGGCCCTACACTCTCGGTTAATCTTTAACCGAAATAGAATAAACATGTGAATGTAAGGACTAGTACGATGCAGCAAAACTCCATTATAATAATACTCGGAAATTGTCTGCAAAAGCCTTCAACAGTAAAATTCTGCTTCCCTCGTTAAAATCAAATCCAAACTGCTGCTACTGCACACATTCTATAATGAGATACAGGCAAATCAAAGATTCAAGAATAGCTTTGTCAAGAAGGCAAAAGAAAGGACAGGATGTTCAACTCCCGGAAAGAATACTGTGATACTCACTAATACATGGTACTCAAATGCTTCTACAACGATACATTGGTGATCATCTCAAAAGACTGAAGAGGCAAATGAAATAGGTATAAAAGGGGGGGAAAAGTACACCATGGTCCACTTGCAAACTTTCACAAGGGGCAAAAAATGGTTAAATCAAGATGGAAAAAAGGACCACAACCTGAATCAGTCAACTCTGTTTTGCTGGATTTACGGATTGAGAAACTTTGACTGGCTTTGTGGTTCCATCAATCACAATATTGCCTACTCCGACTTCCATTGCCTCCCTCTCATCCTTCTCCCTCTTCTTCTCCAAGCCACAATTTTCAGTTGCTTGGGATGTAGAATTAGTTGTAGAAGGAACAAGATCCCGGGGGCCTCCAGTGAACCACGGATGATTGAGACATTGAGCCGCAGTAGGTCTTTTCTCTGGCACAAATTCGAGTATTGGAACAAGGAAGTCTGCCATGTAACTAGCATCTTGTTCACTTAACTCATACTTTTCCCTAAGCACTTTATTTATAGGCCAGAACCGCAATCGTCTGATATGCCTCAAGTCTCCATATCGGTTGAAGAATTCTCGCGAATAGCGCCCACCTAAGGCAATCTGCAGACAAACTTAAGATCAACTCTCCTACTTTATTGAAGATAAGATTCACTTTCCTGCTTGATTGAGTTATTTTACATTCAACAAAAGAAATATTAGCTATTCGCTGCTTGAACCAGAAATCAAAAATCACCTTGCGTGGCATCATACCAAGAAGCTCCATCATGAGGGCCAAGTGATCCTGTGCAGAAATGGGAAGCAAGAAAGATCATTGAAATGAACCAGAAATCAATAACATTAGACTACAGAATTATTTAAATATCTCTATAAGCAAAACCTGGCAAAAACTAATCCAACAAAAGGAAGACAAACTCTGGCGTCAAAAGGTCAACCCAATGCTCAAAAAAATGAACTTGTCTTCCACTAACTTATATATAATCATGTGAATATCAATAACAAGATCCGATGCCATGATAGTAGAGTATGTAATTGTTGGCATTTTGTCTAAAACAGATGAATCACCAATTTGAGTCAGTCATCATACTGTATATGTTGCCTTTTGGAACAGTATATTGTGATTCACTAAGAAAATGACTGCCTCACCATCCACACATTCAACTAAATGATCAGTTAAAAGATCACAGAAGGTGAAACTAGCCGCAGCTGGTGCTTCAAGCAATCTATTCAGGCTCGGTGCACTAAGCTCCCGCTAAGCTCAGGGTCCCAAGAAAGGCTGGACCACAAGGGTCTAGTGTACGCACTACATTTCTGCAAGAGGCTGCTTCCACGACTCGAATCCCTGATCTCCTGGTCACATTGCAACAACTTAACCAGTTACGCCAAAGCTCCCCTTCAAGCAATCAATTCAGGCAATCCTAAGAAATATGATAATCATTTATATATAGGAATGACATCTAGGTAGCATAGCGGCCCGTCCCCTGACCCCGCGCATAGCGGGAGCTTAGTGCACCGGGCTGCCCTTTTATCTAGGTAGCATAGGAAGAATATATTTTAGAGAGATTGACATGATTTGCATGTTACATATTAAAGTAATAGTTAAAGCCACAAATGCATTCTGTAATATTCCATTTCAGGTTTCACATTCCCAAATTCTTACAGTACAACAAGTTGATAACTTAGTCCTCATAGAAAAATCCTTTTACACTATCTAGAGAAATAATATTTGCTGGAGTGAGAAGGACAATTAAAAGGGGGGTGCAAAAGAGAAGGTAAAGGTTATTCCCTTGGTTTTTATTTAAAAGGACGTTTACACAATTTTGGTTAAAAGGAAATTCAAGTAAAGATGGAGGAGCATGTAGCTTCCCCAGGATGCCATAGAAATGCTGACATTTAAAAGGATGCGCCATCATAAAAGAGTGGATATACAGTACAAGCGATAGTTTCGGCGTGTCCTACGTATACCTCCAAATGCACCAACTTGCAGGTGCGACATTATGGCGATTGAAGGAGCTACAAATAGATGAGATAGACTTGAAATCACAAAGAAGAAAGTAGTCGCAAGAGATCTATAATTTCTAGGAAGAATAGAACATGCAAGCAAAAGATCCGTATAGGCGAATCCAACTAGTTGATAAGCTTTAGTTGCTGTTACTCTTACTATAGGTCTGGGTAGGGATATGTTTGAGATGTAGAAAACCCCTTATTCGACACAAGAAAAATATTCTCTTCTATTTTTTCCGGTAAAGGTCCTAAAAGACAAATTATTTACAAATAGAGCAACAACTACACTTCAATCACAAGCTATTTACAAAGAGCGCAAACTATATAAAAGATTCATATTGCCGACCCCAACTAGTTTGGCATTCAATTGTCAAAGGTGAAAAGCGCAAAAGGCATAAATGTCTTTTAAGCTTTAAGTGCAAACATAATTAAAACACGCACTATAAAAAGGCAGAGATCTCCAAACCTTGGTAGATAGAGTTACCCGGTACTTGTGCTAGTGGGATTAGTCGAGGTGCACCCAGATTGGCCCGGACACCACGGTTATAAAGAAAAAGACAAAGATATGATTACATGCAAAAACAAGAACTATAATCTAGATGAATTGACTAACTGCAATTCAGTAACTTATATGAAGTAAAACTACGTCAATCATGTTCAAATACCTCATTAAATTTCTGATCCATAGAAATGATGCTCCTAAATTAAATCAAATGTCTAGTTTTCTTTTATAAATTTCTAATTTCATATTCCTAATCACCAATATTTCCATCCATAAAGTTCATTTGACAATTAATATATCGTTTTGCCAACTATGTATTGTTTAACTATAGCTTTCCTCAAGATGACCTTGTAAAATTATCTATTTTTAAAAATTATTTGGTTTCCGTGCTATATAAGATCTACTCCTCATCTCCTTAGCGGTTTCACAGAAGCGTTCCCCCTAAGTCACTGAAGTGTCAAGCCTACGGTAGCCTCACTTTAAGACCTAAGTGTGCTTCCAGTTTGCCTTGACAACACTTGATTGTTTGTGCTGCCCACAAGTTGGCAGATAGAAGGAAGTAATTATCTCTTACTTCCGTTCCAATTCTACCAGTAATCATCATGGATAAATACCCTCCCTTCACCATAGACAAAGTTATATCCCATTGAAGAGGCGTTGTTTTTTAATTAACTTTTTAGAAGAATGAGTACCCTAAAGTATCACCTGTACACATAAAGTCTACAAATCCTAAAAGCATAACGGAATATATATATTGTTAGTACAATTCCTTTCCTTGAACTTAATTCATTAATTAAGACACCAATGGAATTAAATAATAGCTGAATTCCTAAAATAAAGATATGCACATGCTTGCATCTAAATGGTTAAAATATTGAAAGTAGGGTTGCTATACCTCGTCCCTGTCATAGTTGTCACCACTGTGTGGATCAAAAAGAACATCACCAGCGGCAAGCTCAAAGCAAATGCAAGCAAATGACCAAAGATCAGCTGAAGTAGAATATTTAGAGCCTAGGATAACCTCAGGACATCTATACTGTCTTGTCTGGATATCACTTGTGAATTGTTTATACGTCCAGCATGCATTACCAAAGTCCACTAATTTGCACTTAAGGTCCACATCAGCCAATAGTTTCTGCCTCATGGATCGGCTGCCTCTTTTAGGTCTTTGATTTCTCTGCTGTCCCTCTCTTGCTCCGTCTGTCGTTGACCCATCTTCACTTGCTTTAGTATTAGTCTCTCCTTCAATTGAGTCTTTATCAGGTTTCTCACTAGGCTTAGACTTTTCCGGACTACTGGCTTCATTATCTTGTTCCGTTTCATCAGAAGCTTCCTTGCTAGTACATCTTTGAGCTGCTCGCTTAGCCTTTTTCCGGATTTTCTTTTTCTGGTTCCTAGTCAGGTCACCATTTAAACCCTTTACTTCCTTGGAAGCCGCAGATTCAGAGAGAACCTTACTTTTACTAGAAGGAAGAATAAGAGGAGCGCCCGACTTTGTCGGATCTTTACTTTGATCAATCATTGATAATAGTAAAATATTTTCTGGCTTCAAGTCCGTGTGAATAATAGAAAGCTGACGATGTAAATAATCCAAACCCACTAAAATGTGGAAGCAAATTTCTTTAACCTTATGAATCGCTAGCCCTCGATAGTCTGAGTATTTAATTAAAGTCAATAGATTATCTCCCAAGTATTCAAATACCATACAAACATGCTGCCCATTCGGCCCGGAATGCTTAAAGTGATCCAATAGCTTCACCACACACTTTTTATCATCTGGATCTCCCTCTGCAATCTGCTTTAATATAGTAATCTCATCCATAGCCGCTTCCGTGTAATGCTGAGCACTCTTTTGAACTTTTAGAGCCACATATCTCTATTCCTCACAAGACATACTGACAATTAGCTAAAACAATGCATTTCAAGAAAAAATGCAAAAACGCAGGGAAGAACTCATAAGCACTATAAACACAAGTTCACAGATGTGAAAGTTGCTAGAATAAACCATAAATTGATAAACTTGCAGCATCCAACTACATCAAAAATGAGAATAGATAACAAGTACTGTATCAAAGTATCTCCTCTCTCTCTCACATACACACACGAAAACAGAAAAACTCAAACACCACATACAAAAGGACACAGATGCAAAAATTGTCACAGTAAACAAGAAGTTGCTAAATGGAACGAACAAATAACTACAACAATTACACCATAATAAGTATATCAAAAATGTGAACAGATAGTTTAGAAATACTCACATATGTGGAGGTTGCTACAATCAACCATAAATTGCTAAATCGAACAATAAACATCCCATGTGGTACTTCATTCTACGATATATATATAAGATCCATCTGTATAGATATCATCATCTACATCCAGAAAGCCGTATGCTTTGGAAGAAGCTTGTACAGTTTGGGAAGGGATTTTGATTGATCAAAAGAAGAATCTACTTCAACCGTCTTTATGGTCTGAAGCAGTGTTAACCTAGGTTTACCTGATTAATAGGGATGCTTTCCGTGGTATTGAAAGGGACCTATACAAGTGTGAAATCCTAATGCTAAAAACTTGATTCTTCTACCTAATTTCTAAATGTATCGAAGTCCTGGATAGTAAAGAAAAGTGGGATGCTATATTTTACAACTGCAGCATCACAGCAATGTCGAAAATGTGAACAGGTAATATGTCTCTCACACACACGCACAGAGAAAATCTCAAACACCACATATACAAGTCCAATAGATGCAAAAATTGTTAAAGTAAACAAGTTGCTAACTAAAAACGAACAAATGCAAGAACAATTGTAGTATAATAATTATATAGAAAATGCAAATAGATAGCAAGTACTATATTGAAGTATCTACTCTCTCACACACACACGCAGACAGAGAAAAACTCAAACACCACATACACAAGTTCATAGATGCAAAAGTTGTTATAGTACACAATAAGTTGCTAATAAAACAAACAAATACTAGAACAATTGCAGCATAATAAGTAAATTGAAAATGCGAACAGATAACAACTACTGTATCGAAGTATCTCCTCTCATACACACACACACAGAAAAACTTCGAACTCCCAGTCTCATTCCCTCCCCATTTTGCTTATATAGTCCGTATTTCAAGTAGTCAATATGCCAGTGCCTATTTATTCTCTTGCCCTTCCTTCTCTTGTGCCGGGCGTGTGATCGATTGGGAAGCTCCTTCCCCTTTTCGCCTGGAAGAGGGTCAGTCTCAAAGCAAATGAAAGTGGTTGATTTGATGCTCTCCGGAAAGAGCCAAAATAGCCGCGGATGCAGAGTTAGCACTACCCTGCTTCCATCCCCTATCTCACCTTCTTTTCCTATGTCGACGTTGTCATTTGGTCACTAAAATATCACATACACAAGTCCATATGCAAAAAAATTGTTATACTAGTAAACAATGCATTGCTAAACAAAACGAACAAATACTACAACAATTGCAGCATAGTAAGTATATCGAAAATGCAAATAGATACAAGTACTTATCGAAGTATCTACTCTCTCTTACGCACACACGCAGAGAGAGTAAAACTCAAACACCATATACGTAAGTCCATAGATGCAAAAATAGTAAACAATATGTTGCTAACTAAAAACGAACAAATACTACAACAATTGCAGCATAATAAGTATCGAAAATGCGAGCAGATAGCAAGTACTATATCGAAGTATCTACTCTCTCTCATACACGCACACAGAGAAAAGCTCAAACACCACATAAACAAGTTCATAGATGCAAAATTGTTATAGTAAACAATAAGTTGCTAGCTAAAGAACAAATACAACAACAATTACAGCATAATAAGTATAGCGAAAATGGAACAGATAACAAGTACTACATCGAAGTATCACGTCTCTCTCAACCACGCAGACAGATTAAAACTCAAACAACACATGCACAAGTACGTAGATGCAAAAATTGTTAAACAATAACTTGCTTAAAAAACGAACAAATACTAGAACAACTTGCAGCATAATAAGCGTATCGAAAATGCAAACATATAACAAGTGCTATATCGAAGTGTCTACTCTCTCTCACACACACACGCAGACAGAAAAACTCAAACAACACATACACAAGTCCGTAGATGCAAAAATTGTTAATACTCCGTAGTAAGCAATCAGTTGCTAACAAAACGAACAAATACTACAACAATTGCAGCATAATAAGTACTATATCGAAAATACTCACAAATATGTGTATAAATACTCACAGATTTTTGCGTATCCCAAGCTAACCAAACAGTTGAGAAATGTCCCCAACCAAGCTTGCTTTGCACTACATATCGTCCGTGTTTAAATGTATCTCCGATTCGAACAGCGTGATAACCTCCGCGCCTGTAATCTTCGGTACCTTCATCCTCCGATGTGTAATCACTCGTCTCACTCCGATCACCGCCGTTCCTCTCCTCCTCTTCCGCCATCGGCAGATCCAACAACCGCCGTACTCCGGTAAATCGGTCTGGCGAACGAGAACGGAGAACTGAAAACCCTAACCGTAGATGGTAGTAGAAGAAGATTCTGGAGAAGAGAGGGAACAAGTGAGATTTTTTTTTATTTAATAATTTGTGGGAAGAAGAAGAAAAAGACGAGCGTTTGGTGTTGTACTGTTGTTTATTGGAGTAATTATTCCGCCCGTCCCAAAATTTATACTCCCTCCTTCCCATATTATTTGGCAACTTTCTCTTTTACCCGCCCCAAATAAAAGGATATTTATAATATACTATTTTTATCTTTCTCCAATTATTTATACTCTAATTAATATTAATTATTTTAAAAAATATTTAATATTAAGAATAAAGTAGAAAAAATTTAATTAATTCTATCTTATTTTTAGAAGGTGACTAAATAATTTGGGAAGATATTTTTAAAATATGGCCAACTAATATAGGACGGAGGGAGTATAAAGTAATTTGATTGACTACAGAGTTTAAGAAATATTTCCTTCCTTCTAAAAATTATCTTAGTTTAATTTATTTCGGAGTTTAAGAAATAAAAAAATCTTTAAAATATGTGGTCTAAAATAAGTTTTAAATACTTGTGTGACCGTAGATCATCTCATAAAATTAAATTAATTTTAAATATAGAAAGTTGTCAATCTTTTTAGAACAAACTAATATGAAAAATAAGATAATTTTTTTTAGGACGGAGGGAATAAAGGAAATCTCGTAAAATTAAATTATTTGTAAATATAGAAAGGTGTCAATCTTAGACCATATTAATAAGGAAAGTAAGATATTTTTTTTGGGACGGATGGAGTAAAGGAAATACTTTTAAATCTTATGATATAAAATAATTTAAAGATATTCATATAAAATTAAATTATTGTTAAATAAAAAAAATTGTCATTTTATGTGGACTGACTAAAAAGAAAAATGTATGGTATAAATTGAAACAGAGTGAGAAATATTATTTTTTTTATGTTTAGTATTCTTTTTATTATTTTCCCTCGCTTTTGGATGACATGACTCATGAGAGGTTTTTGTTTTGTTTTGTGTTGCCGGGAAAATAAAGGCAATGAATAATGGTGAAAACGACAACTCTTAGCTGTGGGATTCTGTACATTCTACTCTCATTTTTTTCTCTTTTCTTTTTCAATTTCTATTTTGTTTTTATTGAAATTAGGGAATGTAAGATGGTTATAGTTAAACTCAAAACTTAGGCCAAATTACCTTTAAACTTGTTCCAGTTTATTTCAATTTGACATCTGAACTAGGATTAATATCTACTAGATATTTCAATTTTAATAAATTTGTACTTATTAAACATCTCATTCCTGACACAAAAAGATAAATAAACGCACTATTCAAACCTCGTGAGTACGCTTAAGAATTAAAAATTGAAGCATATTTAAATAGTCACTATACTTGTTTGTTATACTCTAGGCAAAATTCGTATCATGAAAATATTAGGAGAAATGTGGGCATACACGAAAACAAGTCTTAGATCTCACTAACGCGTTTTAAAATCGTGGGGGTTTAAGCCCAAAAACAAATAAGATTGCTAGTAGACTAAGATATTACAAATAACAGCAAAGCCACTTCACCTGCAACCTTGGGTGACAATAGGACAAACCTCAATGTTCAACTGTGTTTGGAGGAATGTGGCCAAATAAGTACTAGTACTTAATTAAGTCGAATTCTCACCAATCTTCAACACATTACTATTATAAGTACGATTTCTTGAGTAAGTCTAGGGAGCATAATTCCTCTTGTTGGCCACATTCCTTTTGTATTTCTGCAGTAAGAATTAAGCAAAAGATAAATTGGAACAATTAGTTAGTTACTCACTGTTTTATCTGTTAATTGAGTTGTCAAGCAAAGTGTTTATGGTCCATTTAATAGGTAGACTGAATAGTTAGTCAATTAACTTGCTTGAACTGTTCTTTCGTCGTACCCCAAGAATGTCTAAAGCAAAAGTATAGACGTAGGCACGTAGCAATGAAGCACCCAAGCCGCGACTTAGTGATTAATAAAGTAGATGAAAATTATTAAAGCTTAAAGTTGAAATTTCAACCAAGGCAAAATTTTGTTAGGTGATTTCTCTTGTGTATGTCTAAGATTTGATATGCAAAATTATATGATACTTGTGCTAGTGAAAGGTAACAAATACTCGATAGAATAATCGAGTTGTGCACAGTCAATTCAAACACCACCTTTATAAACAAACAAAAAAAGTTAAAGAAAAAATATGAAAATCTTAATTCTGTTTACTTGGAGAAAAATGAGAACAAGATAACTGTATTTTCGAAAATCTATAACATTATGCTATCACTTTCTTTCTTTCTTTTCTTCTTTTCATGGTCTTATGGAGTTTTTATTTCTTGTTGGTGCGGAGTATGTCTGACAAAATAATTGTTTCAATAGCATCATTTTTGGTGGTCCTTACTTTAAGGATTAAGAAATTGAATATTTTCTTGGTATATTTTTCTATGTTCTCATTTTACAGTTGCTTAGTTACTGTCACTTGTTACTTTTCCTTTTCTAAAAATTT
Organism: Anisodus tanguticus; assembly: GCA_034509755.1. NCBI lineage: Eukaryota > Viridiplantae > Streptophyta > Magnoliopsida > Solanales > Solanaceae > Anisodus > Anisodus tanguticus. The sequence continues at coordinate 55,629,099 of CM067544.1, forward strand.
CAATTTATGTATGATATTGCACTCACCAACCAAACATAAAAAAAAAACGGAAATCATCCTTTGGAAAAAATATTTTTCATGAAAATAACTCACGTCATACTAAGTACAATCTATTGGGAGAAAAAGGATCAAGTTTATCTTATTATAGATGCTGAATTATACCATCCTCCTTTCTTGGAGATCAAAAATTTTAAATGTTGATGGTTGATGAATTTACGGGAATAATATCCACGGACAGCTATCTTAAAGTAGTTATGTCGGAGAAATTTTAGTAGCTCCATTGATTTACTATCTGAACGTTTACCTTGTTTATGAATGTTTGATTCCCAACCTTATAATCCTCTCCCCCATTTCCATTCCCCTACCCCCAATCTAAAAAAACAATTAAAAAAATAGTCATGTTATCCTCTGCTGAAATGTAGAAAATCAACTACAAAAAGAATATCTTAAATTGTAGACTATAAATTGGTATTAGCATTGGATGGAAGTGTAAATCAAATACCATTAAAAGTTGTGGTAATGTGGTACGTGTCCCTTTGTCCTTAATTCGATGTCTTGGATTGAGCCTTAAGACTAAAATCGCTTCTCCACACAAAGTAAAATCTCCGACACGAATTCCGATTGGTCGGCACCCAAAGCGAGTATAAGACACTGGATAAAAATATGTAAATCTAATGTAGAAGGCGATGAATTGGGCTTATACTAATAAAATGACATGTCATAAATGTGTCGAGTTTGAAACTTATAGGAAGATGAATCCTTGAACTTAACTTGGGTATAAAACATTTGAACTTAACTTCGGTATAAAACATTACTGCTATGTAAATTATGTACGACTATCTTAGTATCTTTGTCTTCCATTGTTTACTTCCTGTTAAATAGACTTCTCTTTTTGCACATCGCATAAAGCTTCCAAATTACAATTGAATAATGAATTCATAGTGCTTATTAATCCATATCGAACATATTTTGTCATTTAACCAGATTTCAAATATTAGCATAGGTAATGGTGCGACTTAAAGGCCAATGAAATTAAATTGGCTATTATGATCACTATTCAATTGTCAACAGTACAAAAAATATTCTTAAGTGATTCTTTCCATCTTTAAGTCCACAAATCCAACAGTAATCACGAAAATGATATAGATCACTGAATTCGTGATAAGTTTCTCATGAAAAAAATGATTAAAAATAAAATCAAGGAAATATAGTAACCTGCCACTATTACCAAAAAAAAAAAAAAAAAATAGTAACCTGCCACATTTTTTTTTGTCATTGCAAGGCACCAACTTTTTGTCGTTTGTCAAGACATCAGTTTTATAACTTGTTTTTTATTAGACATTTTCAGTATAATTAATCAATAGAAATTCTACTTAGGGAATTTTGGAAAAGGACAATAAGTCCCCAACCGACTATGTGGAGTTTAATCAATCTAAATTGGTTGAAAATTGTGTACTTAAATTGTGGACCTTGCAATATGAAAATAATGCATTTTCTGCTAGATTGTGATCAATTTTATTTACTTAGTTATAACTTTAACTTTTACAGGTTAAACACGTAATTTTTTTAATAAAAGTAACAATAAGGCGGCATGATTTTTATTTGCTTTTCTATCTTCTTGAATTGTATATCATCTCATATGTAAAAGATTACCCTGTTTGATAGAATATATTTATACAATTAATTATATTTTCAACATTTTATAGGAAAAAAGATAAAAGTGAAAACACAATTTTTAGTAAAAATGAATTAGTTGAAAAGTTACAAAAAATAGTTTTCAATTTATTTTCTCAAGAAAACAGGAGGTTCGAAGTAAGATGGTCAACATATCTAATTTTTGTGTGAATTTGCATTAAAAAAAAACCGTAACTTCTTTTGTTTTTTAGAATAAAAATTCCAATGATTAAGAAGAAAGCTATAATGATGTATGTAATGAGGTCACTGCTTAAAAATTTCCCTATCTGTTTACAGAATTTTCGAATATCTCTCAGAAAGAGATGTATAACTAGTTGAGAGACCTAAAATTTGAAATTTTGTACTAGTAGATACTTTTTTGTTGATAAGTAAATTAAAGGAATATGTTTCCTTTGATTTTATTGATGAATGATTTATAATATATATAAGGTTATAATAATATTTACTTTGATACAAATAAGGTAACTAATTAACTTAATTATAAAAGAATTATAATTCTATCTAAAATAGGAGATATACAATTAACGAAAGAATATTGAGAAATATTCTATTACACCCCCGCAATCGAAGCGGGAGGTTCTCGAACACTGAGACTGGCTCGAAAATCATCAAATAGTATGTGTGGAAGTCCTTTGGTGAAGATGTCGGCAATCTGATATCTGGAAGGAACATGAAGGACACGAACTTGACCACGAGCCACTTTTTCGCAAACGAAATGAATGTCCATCTCAATGTGTTTAGTGCGCTGATGTTGGACGGGATTGCCGGAAAGATATATCGCATTAATATTATCACAGTAGACCAGTGTTGCCTTTTGAATCGGGCAGTGAAGCTCAAGTAGAAGGTTACGGATCTTACAAGACTCAGAGACGACGTTGGCAACACCTCTGTATTCTGCTTCTGCACTGATCGGGATAATGTAGTTTGTTTTATGGAAGACCAAGACAATAGGTTATCTCCGAGAAAAATGCAATAACCAGACGTGGAGCGTCGGGTATCAGGGCATCCACCCCAGTCAACATCAGAATAAGCAGCGAAACCAGTGAGCGAAGACATGTATAGATGTAATTCGGAGTGAAGTGTACCTTGGACGTATCGTAAAATACATCTAAGGGCATGCATGTGTGCTTCCGTCGGACTGTGCATGTGCAAGCAGATTTGTTGCACAACATATGATATGTCAGGTCTCGTGAATGTGAGGTACTGTAGGGCCTTATCAGGCTACGATAGTGAGTCGGGTCTGAATATGAAGGGCCGGAATCAGCGCTGAGCTTGGAATTAGTGTCTATAGGCGTGTGGGATGGTTTGCAAGATGTCATGCCTGCATGATCAAGAATCTCTTCGGCGTACTTCTTTTGACATAGAAATAGGCCGCCAGAATGTCGAGTGACAGAGATGCCCAAGAAATAACTCAGGGGTCCCAGATATTTCATAGTAAACTCAGAGGAAATGAGAGACATAATGGACCGGTGGAGAGCATTAGATGATGTGGTGAGGATGATGTCATCAACATATAATAATAGGTAAGTCATGTATGTACCCTTGTTGTAGATGAACAGGGAATAATCGGATCTGCTGTGTGAAAAATCGATAGAGGAGACATAATCGGCGAACAATTGGTACCATGCTAAATGAGTATATTTCAGTCCATAGAGCAATTTTCGCAACATACACACATAATCCGGATGAATAAGATCCTTGAAACCCATAGGCTGATGCATATATACTATTTCATAAAGATCCTCATGTAAGAAGGCATTCTTGACATCAAGTTGATGAATGGGCCAAGACTTGGATATGGCAATGCTGAGGACGGTCCGGATGGTTGCGGGCTTTAAGATTGGGCTGAACGTTTCATCACAGTCCACTCCTACATGTTGAGACCCGTCATCACCTATAAGACGAGCCTTGTACCTCTCAAAAGAACCATCAGATTTCTTTTTATGTCTAAAAATCCACATAGAACGAATAATGTTAGCATCAGGTGGACCGGGTACTAGGTCCCACATCTTATTATCAATAAGAGCATTATATTCGTCAATCATTGCGGCTTTCCAATTAGGGTCAATCATTGAGCCTTGGTATAGTGGAGCATGGTTTGTATGTGCTGAATCAACTGAACATCACAGGGGACACTGGCAAGCAGTTACTTGGTGTTATTTCTTCCTCTTTAGTTTTGCATAACGTGAATAGTCAATTGTGGCATAGAAGGTTAGGGCATGCGCCTATGGGGAGTTTAAGAAGAATTGCTATTTTTTCACATTTGAAGATTGTTGATTGTCATGAACACTGTATTATTTGCCCGTTGGCAAAGAAAACAAGGTTTCCATTCCCTAATAGTAGGAATAAAAGTGTTCATTTTGCAGAACTTATTCATTGAGATGTTTGGGGATCTTTTAAGGTTCCAACACATTATCATAAAAAAGTATTTTCTTACCCTTGTAGATGATTATAGCAAATATACTTGGGTATGCCTTGTGAATTATAAAGATGAGTCTGTTGTTATGCTTAGATATATCATTTCCATGATTAAAAATAAGGTTTCCAACACCATCAAAACTTTAAGAATAGACAATGGTGGAGAATTCTTGAATCATCAATTGAAGGACTTATTAAGTTCAAAGGGTATTACTCATCAATGTACTTGTCCTTACACACCCAACAAAATGGGGTGGTAAAAAGGAGACATAGATACATTTTGGATACAACAAGGACTCTTAGGTTCCAGGCAGGTTTACCTTTGAAGTTTTGGGGATAATGCATATTAGGACCTTGTCTATTTGATAAACAGACTTCCTTCCAAAACTATATGAAATAAATGTCCTCTTGAGCTTATTTTTGGTAAGTCCCTTCTTTTGATCACTTGAGAGTGATAGGCTGTTGTCTTTATTATGCTGCTAATCTAAAAAAGGAATATAAATTTGCCTCTAGAGCTGTTCCAACAGTTTTCTTAAGTTACTCCTTAGTACAAAAGGGATACAAACTCTATGATTTGGTCAATTATTGTTGCTTCATCAGTAGGGATGTCACCTTAAAAAAAGATATGTTTCTTTTTAAGCAGCAACATCCTTCATTTCATAATGATGCACAATCCTGTTTTTCTACTCTTAGTGAGCCTCTCCTAGGTGAGAATGATTATGATGATCTTGTCATATCCTCTATACATGCTATTGCTTCTCAGCCTCCTGAGGTTTCTCTACAAGATGAAGTTCTTTCTGATATTATTCCACTAGAAGTTCCTGTTCATTCTGAGACTACAGTTCCTCCACCGGTTGCTCATGTTGCTACTAGAAAATCAGGCAGAGTTCCTAAGCAACCTACGTGGATGCATGACTTCATTGTTTCACAATTTTCAGCTTCTTCTTGCCAATATGCTATGTCTAATTTTCTGAACTGTAAGGCATTGAAGCCTGCTTATGCTTGGTGTCTTACAACCTATATAGCTAAGGTTGAGCCCAATTCGTATGGGGAAGCATCTAAGGACCCTAAATGGATTCAGGCTATGAAAGAGGATATCCAAGCTCTTGAAGAAAACACCACTTGGAGTATTGTGTCTTTCCCAATGGGAAAACAACCCATTAGGTGTAAATGGGTATACAATGTCAAATACAAGGGCTCTGGTGAGGTGAAAAGATACAAAGATAGGTTGGTGGCTAAGGGTTATACCCAGCAAGAGGGTTTGTACTACACTGATACTTTCTCATTTGTGGCCAAGATGGTCACTGTCAGATCCATTATAGAAGTTGTTGCACATCCTGGTTGGTACATAATTCAAATGGATGTGCACAATATTTTTTTGCAAGGAGATTTGGTTGAAAAGGTGTACATGACAACTCCTCAAGGTTTTTCTCACCAGACTGCAAGACATGGGGAGACTTTAGCATGCAGGCTTCATAAGTCCTTATATGGGTTTAAGCAAGCTTCAGATAATGGAATCTCAAGCTTACACAAGCTCTTCAATATATGGGATTTAGTCAAAGTCATTATGATTACTCTCTCTTCAGAAAATAAGAGTATGTCAAACTTTTATTAGTCTTGATATATGTTGATGATTTGTTAATTACAGGAATGATGCAGACCTTATTGCAAAAACTAGAGTTGATTTACAGTTTCTTCAAGATGAAGGACTTGGGAGAGCTTAAGTTTTTTCTTGGTATTGCGTTTGCTAGGTCTGAAAAGGGGATTTATATGAGCCAAATGAAGTATGTCTTGGATCTAATTGCTGAGCTTGGATTGACAACATTTAAGCCTTCAAATACTCATTCGGAGAGCAATCAAAAACTGAAATCTATAGAGGTGAATGCAATGATTAGCAAGACAAGACCATGTCAAGAGGATGCAGCTTTGCCAAATCCTGGTGTTTATCGGAGGTTGATATGGAGACTCTTGTACTTGACCATGACCAGACCAAATATCTCATTTGCTGTCCAAACTCTCAGCCAGTTTATGCATGTCCCAAAACAGTCCCACATGGAAGCAACTAAAAATGGTTAGATATATCAAGTCTGCACTAGGTCAAGGTGTTTTTTTGCCATCAACAGGTGAAGCAAGACTGATAGCATATTGTGATACTGATTGGGGTGCCTGTTTACAATGCAGGAGATCAGTCACAAGGTATTTGATCTTCTATGGTGATGCCTTAATCTCTTGGAAGTCCAAGAAACAAGAGACAATGGCTAGGCGCTCAGCTGAAGCTGAGTTTAGAAACATGGCTTCTACAGCAGCAGATGTGGTTTGGTTGAGAGAATTGTTTGGTGAATTAGGTATGTCATCGGAGGAACCACTGCATATGCTATGTGATAGCAAGGCGGCCATTCAAATTGTTGCTAATCCTATTTTTCATGAACTTTCAAAGCATATTAACATTGATTGTCATTTCATACGAAAGAAGGTAAAGGATGACACTATTCAAACTATACATGTCAATATAAAGGAGCAACTGGCAGACATCTTGATAAAAGGGATGGGTAAAGCTTAGCATCATTACCTACTGTCCAAGCTTGGTGTGAAGAACATTTTTCTTCCCATCAGCTTGAGGGGGAGTATTGAACCATCAAATAGAGACAATGGCTGAAAGGGTTACATTGTACGAACTAGTGGACTAAATTGTAAATGTAGAGAGTTAATAACTTACAATCAGTTAATTTCATGATTAGTTAGTCAGCTAATGTACATCTGTCAGAGTTAGTTATTGTTAGTTTAGAATGTATAAATAGATGAACTAGGATATTTTATACAGACGAATTCATTATTCATTTTTCACTGATTGAATACAAAGTCAGTTGATCATTTTTCTCTCTTATTTTGCATACTCTCTTCACTTATTAGTTCTATACACTTAGTTTAAAGGGACATATACTTCAATTTTTCACATTCTAACCACCATGTGATACATTCCTTTTCCTCCGGCGGGTGGGGAGCCGAGGTTGTGTTTTTACTGCATTAATTTTCGTGTGTACTAATTACTGCATTATTGTCTTGTCGAGAGAATTGTGGTGTACTATCCAACTAATTGAAATAAATAATATGATATATGGTAATTGATAAACTGAGAAAAAGAGGCAATTGATAATTTGATATGTTGGAAACTTCTAGGGCTAGAGAGGGGAATTAATAAATTCAAAAGTTGGTGAAAGAGAATTATGAAGTAGTAATCAACTTACTTATTAGTTAGCTAACAAATCAAGCTTAACAAATGTACGAATAATATGCAACTATTATTATGCCAGTTTGCTTTTAACATTATTTCTTGATTTAAATAAATAGACCTTTTCTTCCAAAAAAAAATATATTAAGTCAAATTATATTCTGTAAATCAGACAATTTTAAATTTTAAGGTAGTTTTTTCATTTCGGGAAATCCGTTTAAGAAAAATACTAATTCAAACACACAATTGTTTTCCAAGACCCAAACCAAAATCAAACCCAAACTTACAACAGCAAATTAAACCCTTTATAATCTGTTGATATAAATTCAAAAAGATAATATCCCGTGTGAAACGCATGAGATATTACGTGGAAATCCTTAATTCGTGGCGGAAAGAAGAAAGAAGTAAAAATTACTATTTCAATCATTCAGTTTTATGTGAATAGTACAATTTTTTTTGAGTCCATTTAAAAAGAATCCGGCCCTTTCCCGTACCCCGCTCCTAACGGGAGCTTAGTGCACCGGGTTGTCTTTCATTTAAAAAGAATGACACAATTTTAAATTTAAAGTCAAGAAAGGTTAAGACGCTAGACTAATTGTCGCTCAAGAACATGTGGAAGCAGACTTCGAAAACAATTAACTTTACATTTAGAATTTTACGTATAATGAGTTTATAGCTAAACATATATATTACAGCATGTTTAAAGTCACAAGTTTCAAAAAAAATTATAATCACACAAATGCTTGAGCATATTTTAGACCACAAATTTTGAAATTTTTTATTTCTTTTTAAACTTTGCACTAATTCGAGTTATGTCACATAAGAAACGGAGGGAGCAATACTTTCAACTTCGTACTAGCAAGTGAATTATAATCACATAAATGCTTGAGCATATTTTAGACCAATCAATGTTCTTTAAATCCTAAAGTCTAGGATTTCTTGAAGGATACTATACTCTAAACCTTAGGTCACGCCTATAAAATGGGCACATATTCCCTGAAAAGAACAACTCGAAAATTTCATAAATCCCTCCAAAAATTTCTACACATTGAAAATTTGGTGCAAATAGATGTCTATGTGGGACTGAATCAAGGGTGTTGGAATGATGATATGTGTCTTTGAAACACGATGGTAGTTTTCGCGAGAGATAGATCTAGAGGTCGATTACAGATTCATGTGAATCCAGTTATTAAATAACTTGAAGTCGTATAGGAATTCATAAATCTCAAATACTGCATCAACTGATGTTACCTTTTGCCCTTCTTTAATAATACGCTAATCGAAATATTTTGTTGTAGTTAATGTCTCTTTTTTCAGAATGCTTTTACTTGTTTTCTATAGTATTTTGCTATGAATATCTGCTATTTCTTCTTCCGGCCTGTCTTGAAATGTTTTTCTCTTAAGCCAAGAGTCTACCGAAAAACAATCTTTCTACCTCCCGAAGTAAGGGTAAGATCTGGTGTACTCTACTTCTCCAAACCTCACTTGTGGGATTACACTGGTATGTTGTTGTTGGTTTTTTTTTTTTAAAATATAATTATTTCCCTACATTTTCCAAGTATCTATACATAACTTATAATCATTCACTAATACACTGATCATGTACACAAACCAGTGCGATAATGATCAAAATTTCAATAATTAAAGCATAAAAAAAATCAAGAAAATCACTACCATGTCACCAGTTCCAGAGTATGGATGTTGTGTGCTTTCATGGAAACTTCAATATTGAGATCCTGCTTTCTGTTTTGCAGTGATGTATCGCACTTGCGTGAAGTATAAATCAACAACCAAAACAAAACAAGTAAATAGCAGACAAATTCATTTAACGCAGAACAAATGCTAAAAAACTTTTAAGCATCTGAAACTAGAAAAACAGAAATCAACACTGAACAGATAAATAACAGCTGCAATAACCAGACAGTAGATACTGCGAGCTTTTTCAGCGCTATCCAATACTAATTATTTTTCTTTTCATTTTCTAGCTCCACATCAAATAGTGCAGCTCCTAGACTATATCAACTATGTATCAATTGTTGGTACTCTATTGTACTTTATAAAACAGTATGGGAAGTAAATAACTATTACAAGTATTCGAAAGGATAAACAAATATTCAATATTCAGAAATTGAATCTTGTTGAACAAATATGTCAATCTTCAAACTGCCGCAAGCTTGTTGTGTCTTGAATCTTGATAACCTGAAATCAAGAAACAACTAAATCTGGATGGTTACAACGTTGTGTGTTGAGTCGAGTGATTGCCCTCTGTCCTTAAGACAAGATTGCACCGTATATATGCTTTTACGTTAGCGGGCAATAGTCTCTCAAGATAAAACAACACTTTAATCTCAACGCTACAAAGCCAATAGGTTGAGCCTGACGAAGAAAACAAATATGAATCGACTTGCTGAAGATATGGAATAGGAAGGAAGAGTTTCTCTTTACTCTTCTCTTTTGTCTCTGTGTATATAGTGTGTCTCTGTAGTGTATATCTTGTGTATATGTGAGGGTTTGGTCACTGTTTTTAGTCACGAATTGCACTGATTTTCGCCACTGTTTTGTACAGATTTTGGCCATTGTTTCGTGCTCTTTTGTGACTGAAATGTGCTGCTATTTTCGTGTGTTTGCAATCTGTTATCCAGTCACGAATTGAGCCAACAACAGCTCAATATTTAGCATGGAGGGGGGCTGTACAACTGCCCAAAACATAGCTGTTAATGACCATTAGGAGGGCATTAAACAGCCAAGTAATGGCTGTTAATAGCCATCAAGGAGGCTGCTTAAATGGACATGAAGGAGGGTGAAAATGGAGGAGTTAATCAGCCAAGTAATGGCTGGTTAATGCTCCATAAAACAGTCCAACGATTGGCATTCCGTCACCCCAAAACCAACTTTCCAGAAACTTTGGGGACCAAACTGTACATATGAAAGAATTCAGGTCCAAACTGTACATCTGGCAGAGTTCTCTGGTCCAAAAAGATAATATCAGAAAGTCCCCACAGCCCATGACCGGACCGGCGGGCGGCGCGCGTGTGGGCTTAGCCTTGAACCCAAGCAGATCTAGGTCCTCCCTCCTTTAAACACATGGGATACCCCTTGGGGTCCCAAACCCTTTACCACATTAGAGACTTATATAGAGAGCAATTCTTCCTATTCTCACCGATGTGGTAGATTTGTCTCACACCACATTTCCATGCCTCAAACACCTTACTTCGTGGACCAATATCTCTTTCATTTCTCAACGAAATTTGACGATTCTTGGCCCTACGATCATCTACTCACTTCGTAGATCATGCATGTGTAAAGAGACAAAGCCTCCAACATACGGAACACTAGTGTTTAATTCATCAAAGATGGGTGGACGCATCTCCCCGCCAAAGGAAAATTTCCAACATCAATTGCAATTAGTCTAGCACATTATGCTATTTAAGAGTTTTAAAACAAGTAATGAATATCCTATACTCCCTTTATTAAAAAATGAATGTTCTTTTATTACACAAAAGTTTAATCATATTATGTGGTACTAAGCAAATTAAAGTTGAATGACTTTTTGTTATAAAAATAATATAGTATCTTTGGCACAACAAACAAGAACGAATTGCGTGATTACATGTGAAATTAACCTCAATTCATCTTTAATATTTTGCTCCGTCAGTAAGGATGAATAATTATTTGTTTTCACCATATAATTTGTAAGCTAAAGTTTGAGTCCTAGCTACTTGTATATATATTTTTTTTTGAGATTTTATTTTTAATAAAATAAACTACCAACCTGGTGGTATATTGGCTTTAAAAATATTTTTTCCTTCACACGAGTTAGACTAGTAACTGATATATTTAGCAGTAATATAACGCGACTATACCACAAGTCTCTTGACAAAACAATAATGCTCAACCGTATAATAGTGTGTGGTCTTTTTACGGATACCATTTAACTATCTCATCTCCTCCATATTTATATGCTCTTTTCTAGTAGTAGATTTAGTAGGTGATTAGGCATTAATTGATTGATATTTCAAAAAGAAAATAGCATTTCAAGTTAAAATGAATAAGGGCATTGATCTGAATAGTTGAAAGTTTTGTGGGTGAGCATTTTAAAAGCTCCCAAAACTTATTTTCCAAACTTCAAATTTTATATTTCAACTTCGAAGTCGAAACAATGAGTTAATTTGATGACCAAACACTTATTTGAAATAATCTTTAATTTTTATTTTTAGATTTTTCATTTGTCGATATTCTCTTATTGATCATGTACATCATGCGTTATGCGGTCTTCTCTCACATATAAAGAACTTTTTATTCCATTAGATCACCTAAAGATATCTACAGATAAATCTTCATAAAATGAAATTCATAATTTTAAAAATAAAGCTAGTTAATTACTTGCTACAATAAGTAAAGTCAGGAATAAGGTTTGCGTACATTCCATCAATTTGGTGGGAATATACTAGGTATGTTGTTGTGGTAATAAGTAAAGGTAATAACACAATATACATAACTTAAACTCATTAAAATGACAGAAAAACAGATTGAAAAGCAGGTACAACATAAAAAAACAAAAGCTGAAAACTATTCTTTGAAAAATACCACTTAATTAAAGATAAAATGACACTAAAATATTACGTTTTTCTATGACAATTCTTTGAAAATACCACTTAACTAAAGATAACTATGTATAATAGATGAGTGGGCCTCTTTTACTTGCATGAAATTTATAGCATAGCAAAATTTCTTGAATGTTGGCAAGTTGTCTTTGAGTAGAGGAATAAAAACATCAATTCCTCCTTCTCCGTTGGATGATGGCACAAGCAATATCATGCCTTCAACTGGGTAATAAGATGGCATGAAAGAACAAGGGCCACCTGTGCCAAAATCTAGGTCATGAGCTGGAAAACTCAACCAACTATCAACTTCCAAATTAGGATAAAGCATGGGCTTGTTCATGTCTGCTGTGGGGATGAGATCTCTCTTGATCGCCTCGTGATTCGCAAAGTCAATGAAAGACATAAAGTAATCCTTGTTTACTTTTCTGATGGCATCATGAATGAGCTTTGCTGCATATGGAAGAGGCTCATGTAAAAGGTCCTTCACTTTTGTTGTTGGGAATGCCCAGAGTACCAAGTTTCCGAAGTACTCGTCCGGTGCTCGAGGGATTATTTTCATCCGTCCATCGACAGCTATTCTTATAACGGTAGTTTCTGAACCATGTAGGTTGCGAGCATGAGACATGACCCTCCATAAATGGGCCACAAGGCTTTGGAAAGTGCTATAAGGCCTTTCTTGGCCATTTTTGGAGGAAGCAATCGCCTTGAGCTTGGTGAGAAATTGTCGAGTGAAATGAAATTTTTCTACAGTTACATTTTTTTGTATTTGAAGAGTTTGGTCGAGTGAGTATTCTTTTTTCACTCGCTTCGACATAAACTCTATACCCTCGTGCTCAAACTTGATAAATGGAGGATTTCTAGGAATGTTAATGGTATGATCACGAAAAGGAAGTGGATTGACTCCGAGCCCTCGAGTGGCTCGGCTCCATGCCACCAAGAAGTTGCTGGCTGAATGACCATCCGCCACTTGGTGGTGGATTCCAAGTCCAATAACCATGGAGCCACAAATGAATCTAGTGATTTGAATTTGTATCAGACCATCAACATCTTTATAGCTAGGTTGTAAGCTAAGCAAAATAGGGGTAGGTTTGAGGAGTATTGAATGATCAAGTGCACTCTCCACTTTTGCTTCAATAAATCTAACACCCTTATCATTGAGAAAAATAACAACATTACCACTTTCATCTTTGCCTAGTCTCCCTGCCATTTCCCTATAAATAGCTAAAGTTTTTTTAAGCCCTAATTCAATGGCACAAGTTGGTGGGGTGGGTGGGTGATATACATAGATTGCTGCAATATGAGTATCAAAAGTGACTTTATCAAAAATAGAAAGGGAAATGTGACTTGTTGTTGGGTGAGGGGTTGTTTCATACAGAGGCTTGATGATTCTTGATTTTTCTACCTTAACATTCATGGTTCTTGCCTTTTGATTTTTGGTAAAGAGAATAAAGAGAGCAAGAGAGAAAAGGAAAAGATGATGTATTTTAGGTTCTAGTTTAAGGGCTTTATATACAAAAAATATAACCACAATATATCATATGTCTTGTCAAATGCTAAATCTAAAGCATGTTTTTTGTGATGATTCATTTGATTTGTCCTCATCTTCTTTTTGGTAGCTTCTTAAGAAAATAGAATCCTAACAATATTGTGATAATCTATGTATTAATTGAGCAGTTTGACTTACCAAATCTGACTACTTAATTAATATATTTGAAATGGACAAGAGATATATAGTGTCATAATCTAATTTAGATGCTAATTAATCTTTATTACACATATTTAAAATAAATTAATATCAACGGTGAGTTGCGGATAATTTTTGTGCTCATCTTTAATTATTGCCCCTATTTTGTGATGGTCTTTAATTCTTTCATCAAGATAAATAATTTTTTCGCGGGGCATAAGTTTATATTTTCGCATCATAATATCCTACAAGTTATCCCCTTCTAGTATAAGTTCTATTTTAAAGGACAAAAATTAAAGGCCGGCCCATTTGAAGGGAAAGCCGTGCAATCTATGAGAATATAGATTGTTTTTTTAACAATGTTCTGTTTAAAATCGAAATGTTAGCTGGAATGTGATTGTTGTTTCTTATTTTTTCTTCGATGAATCGTTTTTTTTTTTCAAAAACTGAATCGAGAAATACTTGAAAAGAGTTGTTGCTTACTTTACTATGGGGGGGTGTGGCACTTGAAAAAGAAAATCCCAAAAGTGAGAGGTAATTTCTCTCCTCAATGCCTTTCTTCAGCGTATTCAATCGGCTGGAGGGTAAGTCAATAACAGTGGTCAATTTCTTCGGTGTCATTCGCACTAATGCCCTTATTTCTGGGTGGTCTTTAATTTTTGCCCTCAACTTTGTAATCTTTAATTTTTTTCCATTCAACAATTTTTGGCGCGACATAATTTAGATTTTGCAAGGCATAGTTTACGTGTAACTTTTACATATGTATCATAACGTCCACACAAATTATGTCGGACAAGAAAAACTTTCAACACTCAACATGATCTGAAAAATGACATAATTTGAGATTTTGCTCGTCATGGTTTACGTTTAACTTTGACTTATGTATCATAACATCCATTGATGAAAAGAAGGTCGTGAACTTAAGCATCCAATATGAGCCGTGAGGTGATTTGCTACGAGTACCAAATATTGTCATCCGTCATATGGTGATATGCTTAACATAGAATGGGGTGTGGAGTGGAGTTGAAGAAAAGACTTGAAGACCCATGAAATGTCATAAATTTTCGACTTTTATGGGTATTGGCCGAGACCAACTTTTAGCTTAGCTTAAATTCCTATTAGCTTAATTAATAGGTCGTGTAATAAGATAAGATGACTAAGCCAACCATGTAATAAGATAGGATAACTAGGCCGAGAATCATCTAGAAGGAAAAGCTTCCAAACGTGCCCCAAAGAGGTAGTTCACGAACTAGCTAGTTCATGCACTTCTCTACATAGATGACACAAAAGGGTGGCCTAGAGAACATGAAGGGTTGGTTCTTTTCCATTCCCCAAGTCGGCCTAAGCCTCTCTCTTTCCCATTCGTCCGAGTGCCATGTATGATGTCTATCTAGTTGCTCTTCTAGAAGGTTTAGAACTAGTATAAATAGGGCATGTAGTTGATGTAAAGAGACGTTGAAGATATATGAAATATATTTAAGTTTTCTCAAATTTTGCTAAGTATTTCAACTTTTGTGTTGTTATCCTTAATTGGTCCTTTTGTGGGCCAAACCTCGGTCCTTTTGTGATCTGAACCCCGATCCTTTTGTGGGCCACCCACTGGTCCTTTTGTGGTCTAAACCATCGGTGTAAGTCTAGTGAGAACTTTTGTGATTTAACTATACTCAAGCCAAAGTTCTATCTGGTTACTTATTATAAATACATTAAAGGTCTTCTCGGCTTTCATCACCTTATCCGCACACGAATTTGTCTATCAATTTCGCGATACATCTTTGTCCAAACTACCTGATTCCTTTCACCACAATACAACCCCCCCCCCCCCAAACCTACACCCAAAAGGTCGTCGACCGATTCCTCCCACAAACCTCCGAAACCACAACCAATTCCCACCATCCCTATCGAGTCCCTAAACTGCCAATCTTACTGTCCCAATCAGTTTTCGCCACCTTACCATCATCCAACCACCAACATAACCCACAACGTGTCAAAAATAACTCATCCAAACGCCTCAGCCTGACTCCATCCGAAGGTACCCCCACACCTCCCACCAAACACACCCTGTCCGAAAACCCGCCAACCTCCACTTGACCCCCATTTTCGTGTCCATACGATTCCAATCCAACTCCGACCCACCTAACCATACAACCCCTACCCCTTATATATATCAGTTTGGTATAAAAGCAAGGCTTTCCCATCCCACGCCTTGACGCTATGGCTAACATGACTGAAGAACTTTGGAGGACCATAAGTGAACTTGTGGCGGAACAAATGTAACTCTTGAAAAAAGAGTTTGCGGATCATGTCATGATTAATGATCCCGAGTCAGGGATAAAGTTTCACAAAACAACCCGAGCCATTAAAAGAAAAGATGTCCAAAACAATTCGAGGCATGAACGGGAAGATAACTTAAGTCTACGATTTGATCTTCCAACCTTTCAAGGAAATATGGCCCGAGAAGAGTTTCTTGAATGGTTAAGGGCCATTGAGAGGCTTTTCGAATATAAGCAATATGATGACCACAAGTGTTTTAAGGTTGCTACATTGAAGTTGAAGGAATTCGCTTCTGTGTGGTATGGAAACCTCAAAATAAGCCAGAGGAGGAATGGAAAAACCAAGATTGAATATTGGGACAAACTAAAGAAACATTTGAAGAAGAAGTTCTTGACAAGGGAGTATGAACTAGACCTATACATCAAGCTTACAAAACTTTGTCAAGGAGTTCTTAAAGTTGAGGAATACGTCCGAGAGTTCGAGAAAGTTACCATGCTTTGTGACTTAGAAGAAAATGAGACTCAAAGGATTGCACGATTCATTGGAGGCTTGAACGTGGTGATTCAAGAGAAGGTTGAAGTTGTAACATACCACACCTTTGAAGACGTATGTCATTTCACTCAAGTTTGAAAAATAACAAAAGAAAGGTACCCCAATATCCTATGCAAGGCCCGCTAGTGTTAAAGAAAAGGGCAGTACCTCTTTTTCTAACTCAGTGTATAGCCAAGAAAGTGTAGAAAAAGATAAAGGGAAGAAAGTAGAGGTTACAAAAGGGGTAGAAAGAAGTAGAAAAAGGTGTTTTAAATGTCAAAGATTAGGACACTTTGCAAATGAATGTCCTAACCATCGGGTAATGACTATTGAAGAATATCAGGAGTGTGGGGATTCCATTGTTATTGAGGAACCCAAAGTTGAAAAGGTCCTTGAGGAAGATGTTGATCTTGCAGAGGAGGGTGAAAGTTTAATACTCCGATGTGTGTTGAATGTTCAACTTGAAGAATCGGAAGAGACACAAAGAGAGCAATTATTCTACACTCGATGCAAGGTGAATGACAAGGTGTGTAATGTGATCATTGATGGAGAAAGATATACCAATGCGACCTCCGTGGAATTAGTGGACAAATTGACATTACCTACCCGCAACCATCCTAAACCATATGATCTCCAATGGTTGAACAAAGACAAGGGGATAAAGGTAATGAAACAAGCTTTTGTTAGTTTTCGAATTGGTAAGTACGAAGATGAGATATTGTGTGACATCCTACATATGGATGCTTGTCATATCTTATTGGGAAGGCCATGGCAATTTCATAGGAAAACACAACATGGTGGAGAAAAGAATTTATATTATTTTTAAAATGATGATAAGAATGTCCGGTTGATACCATTGTCACCTAGTGAGGTGAAGAAAATGAAGATCCAAAATGCCAACAACCGCAAGGAAAAGTCTGAGGCCCTCTTGCTTAATGAACCGGAGATGGAAGGGGAGTTCTATAGATGCATTGGTGTGCAATGAGAAGGAAAGTCTTGTGGGAGATACAGTTGAAGATGCCGACTCGGAGGAACTCTTGAAGAAATCGAAAGATGTGTTTCCGGATGTTTTTACACCCGGATTCCCATAATTAATAGCCTATAGATGCAATCCGGAAGAGGCTAAAGAGTTGCAAGAACAAATGCAAGAATTACTAGACAAAAGCCTTGTCCGAGAGAGCATTAGTCTATGTGTGGTACCCGCCTTGTTAGTACTAATGAAATATGGAACTTGGCGCATTAGTATTGATAATCGAGCGGTCAAAAACATCACCGTGAAGTATAGGTTTCCTATGCCAAGATTGGATGATCTTTGGGACGAATTGAGCGAGGCCAAGTTGTTCTCCAAGTTAGATTTGAGGAGTGGCTACCATCAAATGATGATACGAGAAGAAGGTGAATGGAAGATGGCTTCCAAAACCAAGTATGGCTTGTACAAATGGCTTGTGATGCCATTTGGATTGTGGAATGCTCCCAACTCTTTCATAAGGCTCATACACGAGGTTCTACGACCATTCATGAGGTACATAGTATTATCCGAGGGCATTCATGTGGATCCATCCAAGATGGGAACTATCCGGAGTTAGCCCGAGCCTACGAATGTAAGTGAGGCAAGAAGTTTCCATGGTTTGGCTCATCGTTTCATTCGCTATTGTTGTACCCTTGCTGCCCCTATCACTGAACTAATGAGAAAGGGTGAGTTAAAATGGTCCCAAAGAGCACAAAGAACTTTGGAAACCTTGAAGGGAAAGATATGTGAAGCACCGGTTCTAGACCTTGAGGAGCTATTTGAAATTGAGTGTGATACTAGTGGAATTTGTGTCGTATTGATTCAAGACAAAAGATCCATTGCTTTCTCTAGTGGAAAATTGGGTGGTGCACGACTCAATTATTCTACTTACGATACGGAATTTTATATAGTAAGATCCTTGGTCCAATGGGGACATTATTTGAAGTCAAAACCTTTTGTCTTGTATTCAGATCATTTTGTTTGGCTTAACATAAGGAAGGAAGGATTTCCCGACATGAGAAAGAACAAACTAATACCAAGGGCGGATGGTCCTTTCAAGATATTGGCCCATTTGGGGGAAAAGCCTACAAGGTACAACTTCAGGACGAACACAAAAGTACTTGTTCAACGCTTGATGTTGGAAAATTACCATCATACTTAGACGACGAGAATTTGAGGGAAAATTCTGTTAAAGAAGGGGAGTATGATGAAAAGAAGGTCGTGAACTTAAGCATCCAATATGAGCCGTGAGGTGATTTGCTACGAGTACCAAATATTGTCATCCGTCATATGGTGATATGCTTAACATAGAATGGGGTGTGGAGTGGAGTTGAAGAAAAGACTTGAAGACCCATGAAATGTCATAAATTTTCGACTTTTATGGGTATTGGCCGAGACCAACTTTTAGCTTAGCTTAAATTCCTATTAGCTTAATTAATAGGTCGTGTAATAAGATAAGATGACTAAGCCAACCATGTAATAAGATAGGATAACTAGGCCGAGAATCATCTAGAAGGAAAAGCTTCCAAACGTGCCCCAAAGAGGTAGTTCACGAACTAGCTAGTTCATGCACTTCTCTACATAGATGACACAAAAGGGTGGCCTAGAGAACATGAAGGGTTGGTTCTTTTCCATTCCCCAAGTCGGCCTAAGCCTCTCTCTTTCCCATTCGTCCGAGTGCCATGTATGATGTCTATCTAGTTGCTCTTCTAGAAGGTTTAGAACTAGTATAAATAGGGCATGTAGTTGATGTAAAGAGATGTTGAAGATATATGAAATATATTTGAGTTTTCTCAAACTTTGCTAAGTATTTCAACTTTTGTGTTGTTATCCTTAGTTGATCTTTTTGTGGGCCAAACCTCGGTCCTTTTGTGGTTCGAACCCCGGTCCTTTTGTGGGCCACCCATTGATCATTTTGTGGTCCAAACCCTCGGTGTAAGTCTAGTTAGAACTTTTGTGATCTAACTATACTCAAGCCAAGGTTATATCCGGTTACTTGTTACAAATACATTGAAGGTCTTCTCGACTTTCATCACCTTATTCGCACACAAATTTGTCTATCAATTTCGTGATCCATCTTTGTCCAAACTACATGATTCCTTTCACCACAATACACCACAACACCCCCCAAACCTACACCCAAAAGGTCGTCAACCGATTCCTCCCACAAACCCCCGAAAACCCAACCAATTCCCACCGTCCCCATTGAGTCCCTAAACCGCCAACCTTACTGTCCCGATCAGTTTCCGCCACCTTACCATCATCCAACCACCAAATACCAACCAACAACATAACCCACAACGTGTCTAAACGCCTCAGCCCGACTCCACCCGAAGGTACCCACACACCTTCTACCAAACACACCCTGCCCGAAAATTCGCCAACATCCACTTGACCCCATTTTCGTATCCATCCAGTTCCAATCCAACTCCGACCCACCTAACTATACACCCCCCCCCCTTATATACATCATCCATACAAATTATGTTGGACAATACATAATTTTCAACATTCAACATAATGTAAAAAAATACTACTAAACTATACAACATAACTTAATTTCTAAATAATTTATGTCGAGTGAGGAAAAAGTTCAGTTTCTGAAAATAAAAATGTTACAGAAACTACGCATTTCTAAGCAGGTCCGAATATATTCATTAAATAAGTAGCAGGGGAAATTTTTTAAAACCGACATATATGAGAGACAAAAATTAAAGACCAGTGCGTTTGAAGTACAATCCGTGCAAAGGAAAAATATTTCTTCGTTAATATCACATTGACAAGCCCAATTGTAATGTCGCCCAATGGACTGCAAATTCACAAAGCCCATTATCCACTCTTCAAATGGACATAAACTCAACATAGGTCGATATTCCTGTGACCCCCACTTTTGCTTTGCTTCTCTGTATCACTTTGTCCGGCCGACAGCGTAATTCTGGTAATAAGTTAACTTAATATTCTCTCTTAACACTAATTCTTAAAGATAATCTAGCTGTGATTTCTTAGCTAGTTAAATTATATTCTTGTTTTTGTTAACAATGTTAGTAGTAATAGCTTTTCGTAGTTGTTTAAGATTTTTACATGTTAATTTGAAGTTTTACTGCCTACCCATTTGATAAATAGGTCCATATTTGTGATTGGTAATCTTTCAAATGAAACTAATGAGATTTTTTGGTCGACCAAGGATTTTTATACAACATACCAGTGAATCTGAAGAGTTTAGAGTGTACGCATATCTCACCTCGGCCGACCGAGGATTTTTATCTAGGTAGAAATTGCATTTTTAAGCTATCTGTGTGAAAAATTGGCTCTTTGATTAATAGGTCCATATTTTATGATTTTTAGTTACTTTTTTTCATAATGCTTATCTATAATATTTTGCCATGGCTGCTTTACTTCTATCTTCTATTGTCTGATCTTTTTGTCATGCTTTCTCTTGAGCCGAGTTTCTTTTCGGAAACAATCTCCCTACCTTGGGAGGTAGGGGGTAAAATTTGCGTACACTCCACACTCCCCAGACCCATTCGTGTGATTTTACTGGATATGTTGTTGTTGTTGTTTATGTTAATTTGCGCTTTTACTCTATGTTGCTTGGACTCTTCAAAAATACTGCCACACCCGTGTCAAATTCTCCAAAAATGCACTAATTTTGGAGAATGCCGCACGCACACGTCTGACATTTTTGAAGAGTCCGAGCAACATAGCTTTTACTCACCACCCATTTGATAAATAGGTTCAATTTTGTGATTGATAGTATTTCTAATGAAACTAATGAAGCTTTTTAGGTCGACCAAGGGACTTTTTATCTAGGTAGAATTTGCATTCTTTTAGCTCTGTGTGGAAAATAGTGGCTCTTTTTCCGTAGTTGTTTGAGATTTTTTGCATGTTAATTTGCATTTTTACTCGGTATCTGTTTGATAAATAGGTTCAATTTTGTGATTGGTAGTATTTCTGATGAAACTAATGAGATTTTTTGATCGACCAAGAATTTTTATCTAGGTAGAATTTGCATTTTTTAGCTACCTGTGTGAATAGTAGTGGCTTTATTTTTCGTAGTTGTTTAAGACTTTTACATGTTAATTTGCATTTTACTTGCTACCCATTTGATAAATATGTTCAATTTTGTGATTGGTAATCTTTCCAATGAAACTAATTAAATAATGAAGCTTTTTAGGTCAACCAAGGGATTTTTATCTAGGTAGAATTTGCATTTTTATGGCTACCTGTGTGAATAATAATGGCTCTTCATAGTCGTTTAAGATTTTTACATGTTAATTTGCATTTTTACTCGGTACCCATTTGATTAAATGGTCCAAATTTGTGATTGGTAGTATTTCTAATGCAACTCTTTAGGTTGACTAATGATTTTTAGCTAGGTAGAATTTGCATTTTTTTAGCTACATGTGAATAATAGTGGCTCTTTTTTCATATCTTCTAGTAGTTTTACATTTTATTTTGCATTTTTACTTGCTACCCATGTGATAAAAAAAAGGACAGCCCGATGCACTAAGCTCCCGCTTCCAAAATGGTTATATGTAAAAAAAATGTAATGAGTTTTATTTTTGGGTCTACCAAAATTCTTTTGACAGAGATGGGTGCTAAAGCTAGGAAGAAAAACATAACTAAAACATTGAAGAAGGGTGCCAGCGAATTCTCTGCTCCTTCAGCTTCTAAAGATAAAACTGCTGACTTTCTGGTATGTTTATGGCATATTAAAGTTAGTTAAGCTCCTCAATGCTCAAGAAGTTCTTGGAATGAGAAGCATTAAGAACATTTTGTCCTTCACCTTTTTAGTTCCTTTCATGGTACACACTAGTTTATCTTTTTGGAATATATTTTGAAATGGCCGATGAGTGTTGTGATGGTAGAAAACTCTTAGGATTTATTTGGTTGTTGGGAGAGTTGTAGAAGATCTTTGCTATGCAGGACAGTAAAGGGAATTTATAGGAAAAAGATGAGTAAATGTTTTGTTGTCTAATAAATTGAATTACTATGTACAAAAAAGAATGACATATTCGATATTTGAAAATAAATTAACTATAAACTTAATGAGAAGCTTTTAAAGCCACACAAACGTTATGGCTTGCTTTTTCTGACTTTTGGTTTCCTTATACGTAATAGCCATTGGAAGGTGGGCCGGCTAGAAAACTACCGGATACTGAAGTACGGGAAAGTAAAGTGACAGTGTTGTATATTGGAAGGATTCCACATGGATTTTATGAGAATGAAATGGAAGGTTTGCATTTCTCACATTGTTTTCTTTTGGTCCCTCTTCGAATAAGCCTTTTTAGCTTTTATATCTCTTTGTAACATCACAAAGTTAAATAACTTTTGTTGTGCCATTTTCTGCTGCTGTTGTCTTTAGGTTTCTTAAAGCAGTTTGGTACAATTAAGAGGCTTAGACTTGCAAGGAATAAAAAGGTGAATACTCCAACTGATTCTTTATCTTTAATTTATTTAGTGTAGTTTGACATCTTTGTCTATGTGTTCTTTAGTGTACTTTGTTTATCTTATTTACCTGCGTTAGTTACTGCTTCCTTTTCAGGATGCGCTATCATGGCGTATTCGGTTTTGATACCAGCATTTTCATACTGCTTTAAATTTCTTGACCGGATCTGATTGTTTCTCATGCTTTGTTTGTGCTTATGCTTTGTCGTGTCTTGAGCCGATGGTCTACCTACTAAAGGTAGAGGTAAGGTCTGCGTACACTCCACCCTCCCCAGACCCCATGTTGTGGGATTTCATTGGGTATGTTGTTGTTGTTGTTATTGACATCTTTGTCTAGTTTTGTCTTCTTGACCTACTTTCATTCGTATGCTTGTTGTCGCAATCTGACAACTTTAGACTTAGAAAGACCCAAGCTGGTTGGAAATGGGCTCACTCAAGTACCTAAAAGGGATGACATTTTATATTATCTATGATTAGTCACAATATTTTAAAAAGGGCTTCGAGTTAGATATATCCTTCAAATTTCTAAGTCCGTAATACACTTCTACTTTTCTCTCTATGTGGTGATCTTTTGATTTTTTTTCTTATCTTCTGTTTTCTTGCGCTTTTTCCTCATGACAGACAGGAAAATCAAAGCATTTTGGCTTCATAGAATTTGAGTCCCCTGAGGTTGTTCCTATTCCTGTGTAATTTATTGTGTTATTCACCCATATTTAGAGAATCCATCTGATCATTTTCTTTCCATCATCCAAATTTTCGATATTTGGACAATCGCAGGTTGCTAAAGTGGTTGCAGAGACTATGCATAACTATCTATTATTTGAGCACTTGTTGCAAGTTCGTCTTATTCCTCCTGAACATGTTCATCCCAGATTGTAAGGGTTTCATTTTTTTAAACCAATTGTTATTGTATTAAATTCATCTTATAATTTCATATTTCTTGGGTCACTAAGTATAAGAGTTCTTCAAAACTCTTATTTTCATTCTCTTTTTCCTTTTTTTTTTGTGGTGGGTGGTGGTGGCCCCGCCATAAAAAGGATGTTTTTCTGTCCTAAAGTCTGGAGAGTTCTCCTTTCTGATTAATCCCAATGACGTGTGGTTCCAGAGTACCAGTTCTGCGCTATTGAATTTACCAATATGCTACTTATAGTGTTTTACTGTGCATATAAACAATGATGTTTTTCTTACGAAGTTTTCTTGCATTATGACTGTGAGTGAGTTTGGCATCGAATAATCTAATGCATATGTAAGTGGTGTAGTAAAGAAATTTATTTGCTCTAATGTATGTAAACTGACTTGTATATGTAAGGAAGCAAATCAATACGTAGGAATTATTGGAGCGTCCTCAACATTCTTAGAGCCCATTTGGCTATGGATAATTTTCACTTTTTTCCGGAATTGTATTCCTGAATCATGTTTGGACTTGCAATTTTCCAGAATTCAACTATATTCCGGAATTCAAAAAACTCTAAATACATGTTTTCACATTTTCACTCCAAATCACTCAAAAAAATTCAACATCTTCCCAAGTTGTATTCACGTCCAAACACAACTCCGTATTCCAAAATATCATTTTCCAACTTTTTTCCAGATATTATTTTTTTTCCTTTCAAATTTCACATTTTTATGTCCACATGCCCACTTAA
Organism: Anisodus tanguticus; assembly: GCA_034509755.1. Lineage (NCBI taxonomy): Eukaryota > Viridiplantae > Streptophyta > Magnoliopsida > Solanales > Solanaceae > Anisodus > Anisodus tanguticus. The sequence goes on from CM067544.1 coordinate 55,653,634, forward strand.
CCATAAAAGACCATTTTTGCTAGCATGGAATTGACAATTTGTTATCTTTCTTGCTTGTGATTATGCTTTGTCTTGAGCCGAGGGTCTCTCGAAAACAGCCGCTCTACCTACCAAGGTAGAACCTACCAAGTTAGAGATAAGGTCTGCGTACATTCTATTCTCCCCAGACCCCATGTTGTGGGATTTCACCGGGTATGTTGTTGTTTTTTTGGTATTGCTCTAACTTGTGTATTTGGTTCCAGGTGGAAAGGTGTGAACCACTGGTACAAACCGTTGGATTGGGTTAAAATTGAAAGGAAGCGTCAGGACAAGGTAGTGTTTGATCTTTTGTGTGATACAAATATTCAAATGATTGTGCAAAAAATTTAGATACGTTGCTTTTAGTTATATGAGCTCTCATTCACCTTTTTTACATAATCATGCAAAGTTTGAGATACATGGTTTTGTTGTTTTATGAGCTCTAATTGACCTTATTTAAATATAAAACCTATTGAGTGCTGATAATTATCCAGGAAAGAACATTGGAAGAGCATAACAAGTTGGTTGAAGGAATTCTAAAACGTGACAAAAAGAGGCGAAAGAGGATTGAGGCAGCTGGGATTGATTACGAGTGCCCAGAAATGGTAAGATCACGTGTTCTTTATTACATTTTGTACTATCTTGTGCTGCAGATTCTACTTATCTACGCATGTTTACCAACTGGTCCAGGAACTACCTTTGATGTTTAGCTAATTTGACAATTACTTGAATAGGATTTCCATTACATAAGAAATTACTAATGTTGTTGATCATGGTATTAGGAAGAAAATAAGTGCCTAACATGCCAATTAGAAGGACGATCAACACAAGTATCTTACATGCGTATCCAGATAAAAGCTCCTAGCCTATCAGAAAATTACAGAATATTCAAGTTTAGGACTAGATTTAGAAGACGAGATCCATAAAATTGAGGAATTTTCCTGTATAGTCTGGAGGAGGGTAGAAAATATTCCACGAGAAACATATAACAAAGCAAAATTGAGAAATCTGTTATTTAGATAGCCACATTTTGTCAGAACCAAAAACAACCTTTTAGAATAAACGAAGAAATTAAAACTTAGTAAGAGTTGTGCGGGTTTGGTTATGACTTATGACCCGCTTTTCAGCCCATTTCAACCCAAGTAACTAATAACCCACCCATTTGACACCACTACCAGTACCTGATGAATAGTCAAAGTGCGGACAAGGTGGTCCGGACACCACCGTTATTTAAAAGAGGTTTCTAGACATGGTTCATAGTACATGACAACTCTATGTTGTATAATAAAACATTGCATGAGAATTCTTTAGAAGGTAGAAAAGAGACCGCCATTATTCATGTAGCAGACAAAAAAGATCAAGGCAGTTGGAACACTTGCTGGAATTAGTCCAAAGAGAAGCATAAAAGTGAATTAGCATCTACAATGTGATTTGCAGGTGGGTGCAATTCAGGCTGCACCAAAGAAGATCCGGTTTGCGGATTAGATCTCTTTCTAACAATAGTATGTGAGCAAAATAGTATCTTTGGCAACAAGCAGATTAGTATGTGCGAGAAAGGTGTGACTGAGGATCAGCTAATCTGGCAGGTTACCAGCCACATTATTTTTACTACAGAATGTAAATTATGGTGTTGACAAAGGCTCTCTAGACTATCGATAACATTGATTTCTTGAAAATCTATTCGAGAAGTGTTTGTAGCATAGAGAAGACGAGAATTTTTTTGACAATTTTATCTATTGATTGTATACCGTGAATCTATCATCTATTTACTGTAAAGCAATTGCTTTTCTTATTCGCTCCTAACCTCAAAGTTATCAGAAACTTTTTTTTTTCTATCCCAGGGTTCATCTCTTCTAACAAAATGACTAGAACTTTACTTACATATGAACTTGATAACGTTAATAAGTAGAAATAAATGTGTGAAAGTTACGTTAATAAGTAAAAAGTAGCAGCTACATGTGGTGTCCAACAAGTTAAGTAAGAGGCCACTTTCATACACCTTCCATAAACCCATATACGACTCTGTTGTAAAATAAAACATTGCATGAGAATTCTTTAGAAGGTAGAAAAGAGACCACCATTATTCATGTGAGTTAGTCTAAAGAGAAGCATAAATTAACATCTGTTATGTGATTTGCAGGTGGGTGCAATTCAGGCTGCACCAAAGAAGATCAGGTTCGAGGATTAGATCTTTCTAAGAATAGTATGTGAGCAAAATAGTATCTATGGCAACAAGCACAGATAGTATATGTCGCGGTGTGACTGAGGATCAGCTTAACTAGCAGGTTACCGGCCACATTATTTTTGCTACAGATAGTAAATTTATGACGTTGTCAAAGGCTCTCTGGACTATCGATAACCTTGTGTTTCTTTGATTTTGAAAATCTAGAAGAGGAGTAGTAGTTGTAGCATAAAGGAAACAAGGGAAGATTTGATGATTTTATCTATTGATTGTATACCCCTGAATTTATCTAATTACTGTAAAGCAATTGCTTTTGTTATTCGGTAATCAGTCCTAACCTCAAAGTAATCAGAAACTTTTTTTCTTTCTTTCCCAGGGTTCATGTCTTTTGAAAAATGACAATAACTTTACTAATGGTATTGAATTCCACTCTTTAAAAATAAATGTGTAATAACTCAGCCCACTAGTGATATTGTTTGCTTTTAGCCTGGCCCGCACGGTTTTAGAACGCCTCCGTTGAACTTTGGGCTAACACATGAGTGACTCTAATACTATTTGTAACAACTCAGCCCACTAGTGATACTGTCCGCTTTGGGTCTAGACCTGCATGGCTTTAAAACGCGTCTCTAGGGTATAAGGCTTTCTTACTTATATACCTAATATATCTCCTATGTTTTGCCGATGCGGGACTCCTAAACTAGGGTGTCACAAAATGCTACTGAAACTATGGATTAACTACATTTTAGACAAGTTGTATTTACAGTATTTGTCTAGTATTAATTTGCTTAAATTGACATTTCTAGCGTACAGAAGATTTCGAAAATTCGATCGGTAGATTTGGTTATCTGATCTTCTTCACATAAAAATAACATACACGATTTAAATTGTAAGTGCGCATAAAAACTATCATTCTTTTGCATAAAAACTAGAAAATGAAATAATCATCCCATTTTCTTAAAAAAGTAGCCGTCGCATGTGGTGTCCAGCAAGGTAAGTAAGAGACCACTTTCATACACCTTCCATAAATCAAAAAAAAAAAAAAACAGAAGACGTCAAAGGCAAGACACTAAACATGGCTTTGTTCCCTTTTACATTCGTTATACAGGCTGATTTACACAAATGTCTGTTTTAAGGGTCATCATTTAGAATTTACACAATAGTCTTTGAAAATATCTTTTCGAACAATGTGAGACTCAAGTCTCATGTTTGCTCATATATTGATCAACCTTAGAGACAACATCAGACTATAATTATAACATTTGCAATAACTTACAAAATTTTAGCATGTGATCTAATCTTTTCTCACAAGATTTTCAATTTGCTAAGGAGAGATTCTTAGACCATAGTCTAGGAGGTCCGTAAATTGCAAGAGAAATAAAAGGAAGATCATTTACTAAACTGGTGTCTCAAGAAGGAATAACCGACAAAAATTTCAATACAAGACAAATACCTGGACATCAGCTAAACACTGTTGGCTGAAGAAAACTTATAATTGGGCAGAGTACCAAAATTTTCATTTAAAATCAATGTAACTATGTATGTATAATATTGTAAAATACACCTGTGTATAAATCTACTTTACAAGAAATTTTACCACTACATGAGTCTACTATAAGTGGAATTAGGAAACTGCCTGAACAAGCAACAAATCTAAGGCTACCACTACTTAAAGAAAATACCTAAAAACTGCAAACCACTGTGAATAAATAACTATAGGACAGTGAGCTATACAAAAATGAGAAAGAATTTAGCAGTTAACTTCCACCACACCTAATCTGTTACAAGAATGAGGAAGTGCCAAACACTAATGCTTGCAACACAAAAGTTAGAACGGCGCTTAGTAACAGCTTGTAAGGGTCATTACGTGGTGAACTATTGTTACCGAACTGTCCTGCATTGACATACTCGGTTTTCCCTCTGCTTGTGGTAGCCGAAACGTTAACGGCCTGTGAACCTGATATTTAAACACACTGGTTAACGGATCACGACTTAGCTTAACTCGACAACTGACTGAAGTTATACTTCAATTTAACAGAGACGGAATAGTTCGCCTATTTTAAAACGCTCTTTTGACTGGAAGTACTGTATTATCTTGAGCTCAGTCAACTGTTTATAACTTCACAAAATGTAGTAAGCAATATGATGAATTTATTTAATTTTGGTCAAAGATCATATGAGTAACTATATGACTTACAATCGTAATTGGCCCATCCAATCCGTTGTCCAGCCAAATCGTAAACAATGATCTTGTCTTTTAGAACAAGGTCTGCACACAAACACACACATATGAATCATCAACAAAAAAGAAGACAAGAAGATTGTGTCCATCAAGAATGGCGCAATGGCTATAGCAGCTGCTTTACTTGTAAATGTCATATATATAATAAGAACTAGGAGTCATGACATGATCAAAAGATGTAACTAGCAAAACCAGTAGACTAAAAATAAGATCAGCTGCAGGGAAAAAGTGCACTCATTTGAGTTTAAAGAGATTACCTCCTAAAATTGTCAATCCTTGACCTGGAATTTTCTGAAAGCCCATGCACCAGACAGCGGCACCACCCTATAAAAGCAAAAACAGTACTGAGTACAAAACTATTTTAATGCGATAGATTACTTTCACAACTAGATTGCAGGCACTAAAAGAGTTAAACAGTTTTTGGCCACAGCGTGCTCGGTGAACATATTGTAATAGAATAGGCGACAAAGTATAGAATAGGTGACAAAGTAATAGGTGGCGACATATCCGAATATCTTTCATTCTTCAGAATGAATAGCTAAACAGTAAATGGAAGTTAAGTTTTGAGCAGGTCAACATGCTTACATATATCTACGGCTGGCAAAATGGTTAAAGAAACAAGTAGCCATCCACTAAAAATTAATATCCATATTATCCGTATTATCAATACCCATTTGTCTGCTTGTTATTTTTCATGAGTTCTTATTTTTTGGGAGTCTTAAGCTTATTTTGGCTTTTAGGTTTGTTCTCAACTGACTATTCCTGAAACCATTACTAATATGGATATCCATATTATCGGTTAACCTACTTTTATCCAGTATTAAATATGGGTGAGTTGGATATTTTATCCGTTTTTGTTTTAACCTGTTTTCGACCCGCCCATATCCGATCCGACCCACCCACTTTCCACTCCTATTGTTATACCATAAGTGGTCATAAGTAGGTAAAATAGGGGTAGATGGTGTGAAGCCATCTGTAACTTACGACTACATCAACGAGTTTGAAGAAAATTGAACTTACAATGGAGTTTTTTTGTATAAGGTAATCCTCAGCCCTTAATACCATTGTTGCACCACCGGCGAAGTTCAAACTCACTGTTGGAAATATATCACCAATGCTGCGCACAAAAAAAGAGGCTAGTCAAAATTTCAGTACAAACTAAAATTAAATCATCAGAAAGAAATGAGCCGTCTAGAAGCTCCCAAGTCATTTTTTTTTAAAACACCTGGAGGTGGATAGATAACACTGGTTTCCCTTGGCAACAAGAGGGCGCACATTCTGTGAAACAGCCTGACTGATCTGCACGAGATAGAACACTATGAATTATAAGGACCATTCACCGTGATATAGTTGCCAGCTTTATTTCAAGGGATAATTACATTTTTGGACCGCTCAAAAATAATAATAGCCAACAATTGTATACATAAATATACATATAATATACAGTGGCGGAGCCAGGAATCCAACCGAGGTGTTAGAACTTGTAAAGTAAATTTTTTTAATGAGCGCGTGCACCAAAATTTTTAAATCAAACTACATAATATTTAGCTTTGCCATTTTCCTTCGCAGTTTATCCTTAGCATTATCCAAGCACTAAATCTGAAATGCTTTTTCGAGTTTTCGCTGAAAATTTTAGTTGAGTAAAGAAAAATCACTCAAAGGAGTCCAGTAAAAAAAACCATTGGGCACTAATAAAACAAAATTTCGGAAGGTAACAAAAGAGAATAAAAAAAAGAACTTGCGAAGAGCGAACCAGACGGCCATCTTTGGGCGCATCTGATGTGTAGAGACGGCGGGTTTTTCACTTTTACACAAACTTCTTGACCAAGTAGAAAGCAAGTCAAACATACTTTGTTTTTTTAATAAAACTAATAAAATTATTGCACTTCACGCGGTGTGAAAAACATCAATAAATTTAAAATAGTAATACTTTTATAAATTCAGTCGAGCACTTTCAAGTATAATACATATAAAAATTAATAATATATTAATGAAATCAAGAATATAAACATCTTTATTAGATTTACACTTAATATTGAACTACAATTTTTTATTAATCAATTTTCTTATAAAAAGAAAAAGAATTTAAAAAATCACTTATAATATATGTAAGGCAGGTTTAATACATAACTATATTAGTCTAATTATATAAATAGTTAATTTATTTATGTATTTATTTTTCTTACTTTTTCCTTTCTTGATTCGTTTTCTGTAACTTCAATTATTAAAATTGATATAATTTGAAATTTTAGAAAAACATATGAGTAGAAGTGTAGAACCTTTATAATTTATTACTAACATTTAGAAAGATTATAGTAGAACGTAAAAGAGGGAGTTGGCAATGCTATTCCAAAGAAATGCAATGCTTGTCAAACAAGCTTTGCTTTTCAGTAAAAAAAAAAGCTACGAATGTGTTTCAGAGCGGAATCGAACCCGCGGCAGGAGCATAACTTTGAACAGTTTCAGAGCGGAATCGAACCCGCGGTAGGAGCATAACTTTGAACACCCTTGCCCGCTGAGCTGCAGCTCACAGTTGTACCAAGGGTGTTCATTACGTAATATATAACTATATATTACAAAATTTTACCTATATACCCAATATAATTTTCCGGCGAAGGGTGTTCGGCTGAACACCCTTGCTATAGTGTAGCTCCACCCCTGATAATATACATAATCAGAATATATGTTTTGTGTATTTTGCCTATCGCCCGTAATTAATTTCGGTGGACGGGACAGAAATGAGAAAAACCCTTATTTTAATAGTACAGTTGATTGGAGTACTGGTGAAATGGATTCAAGTGAAAGCTTTTATAATATTAGAAGATGAACAATAAATCTGCAGTGCTAATGAATCACGAGATCTGTTGAATGATAACTTACAGCATTAACAAAAGGATCATAAGCTTCTTCAGCAAGATATGCCAGAGTGGTTCCAGAATCAACTATGGTTCCCCTGTTGCTTGATGTTTCAAATACTTGTGGACTAATAGCCAATGTCTGCCCATTGAGAGCAATACTCTGAAGATTTACGTTGTAATGTGGCCTGGTGAAAACAAACAAAAAACATGTATGAATTCAGAGTAAAGTTGGATATGTATGAAAAAACACGGAGGCAGGGGAAACATATCCATGGAACCAACTAGTCAATATCTGATCTCTTATTGAAATAACACTATCTGAAAATTAGGTTGTCCGTCTTTACTTTGGGACAAAGAATGAGAAAATCAAAGCTCTATAAGCCTATAGGCTTTCACATGAAAGATTACAGTCTGATCACATTTTATTGGAAGCTCGATCAGTTCAAGAGTCCATCTAGTAACAAAGGTTATACATTAATCAGGAGCAAGGAGTGCATAATTCAGCTCCCTCAGAACAGATATCTGCATGATTATTGTGAAAACAAAGCTCAAATTACTAACAACGTAAACATATCAAATGTATCCCACCAAAATGGTCAATCACATTTTCTACTTCCCAGCATCAATTATTTAATTATTACATCCCCATTTTGCCTTTAATGATATGTTCTTATAAGAACTGACATGACTTATCGTAGACCTCACCAGACACAAAAACAAGTACTTTCGCACTAAGGGCAATTAGTAGTTCCGCCAAATAAATTGGGACAAAGTAACTTTTTTCCAAGATCTCAATCTCAATTATTATTCATATAAATCAACAAAAGAGAACTTCACATAAAATTATCTAAGCCAGTGTAACTTTTCGTTGCTTCTTTTTTATCATCTTAGATGAATCTGATTAAAGGACTACCAAGAATACCTTTACTATGCCAATATTTAGCGCAGATCAGACAGCTTTGCAATAAGTTTTGGCGAAGACAAATGGGAAACATGGTCACAAACAATCTAGAAAGATAAATGAAGTCACGCAAGCCCGCCATGAAAGAGTTAACATACTGTGATGGGACAAGTGGAGTGTAAACTAAATTTGGCTCCACAATCTGACCTAGCACCAAGATACCACCTCCGCCATTACTTCCTTTCAAGCAATGGGAAAACACATTTGGGGTCACTCCTTGGGAGGAAAGTTGCGCGATAACTGACAAGCCCTGCTGCCCAAATCCAAAGATCCCATCAATCGCTCTGTCAGGCTTAGTTAGGTCACCTGTCTGTGATGTGCTACACCTGTGACATAAAATTCCAAAAAAACAATAAAGTTTTCCCCCAAGTTCTTTCTCCGAGAATAGAAGAGCTAATTTCAAAACAATAAGGTTAAACACTGGTAAGTAGCGGAAATAATTACATATGCCATCTCAGACTATAAAGAAGAATGATAGCTCACCCGAAAACAACAGGAGCAGACGAGTTCGTTGTCAAAGAATTCCCCACGATTGTGTCAAAATGCATAAAATCAGCTACATAAAAACCTGATGTCCCACTGCCATCACCATATTGGAACGTATAACCGCACCGATTTTGAGTAGAACACCCAGAATCAGAAGATTGTTCTCCAAGAGCACACCTTTGGTCTGAACATAAGATCGGTCGAGCTGTTGACGAGCCTGATGGATCAAAGAAGTCTAGCTGAATCTGCTATAAAAAGCAAAATTTAATCAAGCAGTATTCTTACAACTCTATGCTAAAAAAGAAAAAATTCCCCGTACTTCAGAAAAAGGAAAAAGAAAATAATATCCGAACCAGAAGTCCACTAGATGTCGGGCAGCCGTTACAATTAGCACAACTAACCCATAACACATCACTTCCAGTATCTATCTGTACATAGAATTCCTTTGGAGGGGAACCCAATTGAACTCTTGTGAAGTAAAGCCTGAAAAAAAATCACATCCTCAACTAACATTCACTCTGATGGATGCATAACTTGTAAATCAATCATAAAACTTGCTCCAAAATATGATTTAACCTTATCCATTACATCAGTAAAAGTAAACACAAAACCAAGAAAGATAACGTAAACAAGAATTCCAAGGCCACAAATCAACCTTAATACATACTCAATCTACTGAGAAAAAGGGATAAAGCGCAAGTATAAATACAGTACTATACTATTACTAAGTACTAAATCCAAGAAACGATCAAAGAAACAAGCTTTACCAATTACACTTGCCACTAGTCCAAGACACTTCTTTTCCCCCCTTAAATTCTTAAAAAAGAGAATTACACAATTTCCAACCCAAATCACCAACAAAGCAACTACTTCATTAGCTAAATTTCATAACACAGATCGTCAAGAACAATTCTTGAAGCTAAAATCATGTTATCATCAATAACATGCAAATAAATAAATAACACAGTTCAAGACACTTCTTTTTTCCTTAAATTCTTAAACAAGAAACAAAAAGTGAACTACCCATCCAACATAAGCTTTCACTACTGATAAAATCATCAACAAAGCAGCTACTTATTAGCTAAAATTTCATGAAACAGATCACCAAGAACAGTTCTTGATACTAAAATCATGTTATCATCAATAATATGCAAAAAATAAAATAACACAAAGTAGACAAGAAATATGTGATTGCAAAAATATCCAAAAAGAGAACTACCCAATTTCCATTATAAGTTTTTGAAATAATCAACAAAACAACTACTTCATTAGCTAAATTTCATAAAATAGATCATCAAGAACAGTTAAAATCATGTTATCATCAATAATATGCACAAAAAAAAAAAAACACAAAGTAGAGAAGAAATATGTAATTGCAAAAATATCCAAAAACAGAATTACCCAATTTCCGACATAAGTTTTTAAAATAATCAACAAAACAACTACTACTTTATTAGCTAAATTTCATAAAATATATAATCAAGAACAATTTAATTCATATTAAAATCAATAATATGCAAAAATAATACTAACAAAAAGTATACAAGAAATATGTAATTGCAAAAATACCCAAAAAGAGAACTACCCAATTTCCAACATATAATCTTTTAAAATTTATTAGCTAAATTTCAAAAAATAGATCATCAAGAACAGTTAAAATCATGTTATAATCAATAATATGCAAAAAAAAATAAAAAATAACACAAAGTAGATAAGAAATATGTAATTGCAAAAACACCGAAAAAGAGAACTACCCAATTTCCAACATAAGTTTTCGAAATAATCAACAAAAACAACTACTACTTTATTAGCTAAATTTCACCAAAACAGATTGTCCAATAACAGTTAAAATCACATGAATAATATGCAAATAAATAAAATAACACAAAGTAGACAAGAAAAAAAAATGTAATTGCAAAATACCCAACAAGAAATGGATCATAAGTGCCTTCAACTCGAAAATCAACAACCCCATTAGGAAGTTGTTGCAACATTCTTCCATGTCTAACTCGGTCACGCGCTCTGAGTTGACTCAATTCAACTCCATGACTCGTCGGAAACGCCCTTTCTAACGGCAACACTACCGTCATTCCGCCGTCTCCCACCACCACCGGATAAATCACACACAGAAACAGCCAAAACACCAACATCTTAAACTCACCGACAGCTAAATTTTATACGTATATATCTATAGGTTATTTGTGAAACATATCAACAGAAAAAGAAGTATATTTAGTGTATTTATTATTTATTGTATATATAAAGAATGAAATTGTATGAATAAAGAAGAACAAAGAGAAGAATAATAATGGGGGAAAAGTGACGTGCTCTGTCCACATAATTAAACTAATATTAATACTCTCCCCGCTTGCAAGTCAAACTAATATTATTTATCACGAGTTCGATCCCCTGCATAAACCTTCTTGGTTGAACCTGTCACACATGACTTGTCAAGTGTGCTTAATCGGCTGACGTGGTTTGTAGTCTATTGTGTCAGTTCGGAATTTACCTGTGCGCACTCGAAAGAGTAGCGGTTGCGATTCATTCGTCAACAAAAAAAAAACTAATATTATTTAACCTCATTTAATACTCTTCTTTCTTTTTCACTACACTAAATCTTTGTCCACATAATTAAATTTATCTTAATTTTTTAAAATAACAAGTATTTTGAATGAATTATTTTTAGTATATATCAATGACAAATGAAATGAATCGGAGGGAGTAATATTTTCCTTTGAGGACAATGTCATATAAGCCAACATTATAAAGCATGGATAGTGCTGACCTTTATAATGTCTCTTTATAAATTACATTATCAATTTAAATTGATAAACGTCCTATTAACTAACTAATCATTATGATTAATTGAGCTAGTGAATTTATTAAACAACTCAAATATATATGGAAGGAATGAGGTTGAGCTTGACAACCATGAGATCAATAGTTATCTTTCATAATATTAAGAAGAAGAAAACCAATAAACTTCTTGTTAATCTCTTTCTTTTTCAGTTCCACTCTCGTGTTAAAATTATCTAACTTTATATGTCTAGAACAAGTTCTACTGAAATATTCAAGTTCAACTAAATATTTTTATGTCAATTCCGATATCAATTTTGACTAATTCTCGCATATTTCTTTATAAACTCTACATTTTAGTTTGCCATATGAATACAATGTCATATAGTCGATCTTTGATAACTTTAGGTAATTCCTATTATGGCGCGAAATGAATTAAAACCTCGGAGCAATACAGAAAAATAAATGTAGTAGTTTGGGAAGCATATTGTAAGAAAAGAAAACTACAAGGGGGCAAATGCTCATTCCCCAATTTAAAAATGAGTTGAGTGGGCAGTCCTTCTCCTCCATTAGTCCCTATTTAAAAGAATGCCCTAATTATGTAAAGCATAAAGCAAAAGAAACTCAAGAAAAGGAAGAGCATTTGGTTTTAGAAATTACAAATAAACCCATTATTATGGCAAAATTTGGCTAAGTAGTCAGTATGAAACTTGATTACAGGTTCGAGTAGGGAAAACAATCACTAATGATTGCAGTAGGGTATGTTTGTTGTATAATAGGGTAATGGAATTAATAATAGGTTAGGCACACCGAAAGACGATGTTATCTTTAAAAGTATTAATTTCCCTCTCTCAGGTGTAAAAGGTTCACTGAGGAATTAACCTTCCAAATTACAAAACCTATATTCTCATAAATTCGAAAGTTGCACTCTAACGAATTTCAGAAGCAGAAATCGCACATATAAAATATAGACTTTAAAGAAAAAATAAATCTCAGAGAAGGGGAATTCCATAAGCAGAAATTATTTTATGTTTTCTATATTGTATTATGTGTTTATTCTCTACTTTCATTTCTGCAAATCACTGAGTATTTATGGATACTCAATGGTTGCCCCGAAACGTTGCAACACATTCACGAAGGGATATTTCCGTTGATGAATATATATAGAAGCCCAAGAGCTTGACCAACATGTCAAACTCATTAACTCCTTTTATAGCTACAAAGAGGTTCAAACTTCTTCTCAAACACCAATGTGGGACAAATGACTCTTTACATGAAAAACATCAATGTGGGACAACTGACTATATGGGACAAAAGACAATGTGGGACAAGTGACTCAATTATGATGGAAATACTCATATCCAATGTGGGATATATAACAATCCCCCACTTATTTACATGCATAATGAAAATAATAATAAAAAATAAATATAACGTGCGTTACACAACGAATAGCCATGAAGTGGACTAGGCCTTTAACTTATGGTTGAATATGAAACACTAAGGTATCATATTCTCGTTGCATATGATTTCTTGCTTCTTTTCAATCTTGGCAATATCATTGAATATGGACCTTACGCTGAATCCTGGATTCACAAGTACTCTAGGAACTTACCGAATGATCCCTAAGAAGCGGCCTCTCACTTCTATACTTGTATAGGTAGACTCATCAAGAATGTCCACAACGCATTCCACATAGCTATAAGTCTATTAAGGACTTAGAGTCCAAACTTTACATGTTGTGGTAAACAAAAGTGCATAGGTTAGATATAGAGCTTTCGAAATAGTATCACCCCCACTATTGCACCTTGAGATGTATCCAAGTTTCCATCTCGCCAATGTCTAATATTGAATTGCCTTTTTTAACTCTCATAATAAGATGCCAAATATATAACTTGTACCTTAGAATAGAGTTGGTTTCAATCAAGACATTGTTTATATCGGTAATAGCCCCATACCTCGCATGACCTTTTTGATCTTATCTCCCGATAACGGTTTTGTTAACGGGTCTGCTAGCATTTGATTTGTTAGAAGATACTCAAGTGTGATCTTCCCCTTCTTAACCATACTTCAAACATGATTAAATCTCATAGAAATATGTTTATTATGACCAGATATTCTCTCATTCTTTGCATTGTAAATCGCAACTTGATTATCACAATACAAAGTTATAGGACCATTTTTCGGTTCTATAAAAGAAATAGTTCTTAGGAATCTACTAAACCACAAAAACTCTTTGTCAGCCATTGACATGGCTATGTATTCAGATTCCATTGAGGATAAAGCAACACAACTTTGCTTTTTCAAAGCCCAAGAAATTATGACACCTCCAACAGTGAATAACCATCTACTAGTTGACTTAGAATCACTTGCATCTGATGCCCAATTTGCATCACTAAAACACTCAAGTGTAGATGTATTGCATTTGTAATTCAGACCATAATTCCTTGTTGACTTTAAGTACCTTAGTACTCGTTTTAGTTCCTTCCAATGATCTTCTCCCGGATTGCTAGTAAATCTACTCAATATGCCAATGGAACATGCAAGATCAGGTCTTGTGTGATTCACCACATACATAATACTACCGATTATTTTGGCATATTCTTCTTGATTGACAGTTTCTCCTTCATTTGGAACTAATTTTACGGTTGAATTGATAGGACTTGTGCTATCCTTGCAGTCAAAGTAATTAAACTTCTTTAACATTTTCTCAATGTAATGAGATTGTGTTAGAATGTAAGTTCCTCCTCTCTTGAGCACTTTGACTCCCAATATGACATCAACAGGACCTAAATCCTTTATGTCAAAAGCTTGCTTCAAAAACTCTTTGGTCTCATTCACACATTTTATGTCAGAACCAAAGATAAGCAAGTCATCAATGTATAAAGTCACCACTACTTTATACTCCAGAGTAACCTTAGTAAAAACACAACTTTCTACTTTGCTACTCTTAAATCCAAACCTTTTAATTTCTTGCTTAAAATTTTTGTACCATTGTCATGGTGCTTGTTTAAGCCCATACAAAGACTTTTTAAATTTGCATACTTTATGTTCTTCACCCTTAACAACATAACCTTCAGGTTGATGCAAATAAATTTCCTCATCCAAGTCTCCGTTTAAGAACGCGGTTTTAACATCCATTTGATGAACCTCTAATCCATACATAGATGCAATAGCAAACATGATTCTGATTGATGTGAATTTAAAAACGGGAGAGAATGTCTCGAAATAATCAATCTTTTTTTTACTATAACCATTGGCTACCAATCTAGCCTTGCATTTATCAATAGTACCATCAGTTTTGAGTTTATTTTTTACCCACTTGCAACCAATAGGTTTAGTCATAGGAGGTAAATCAACAAGAGTCCAGGTTTGGTTTTCAAGTATAGACTTGATTTCATCATCCATAGCTCTTTTCCACATATCAGAATCTGATTGTGACATAGCTTCTTGAAATTTTTTTGGATCCTCTTCTAACATGTAAGTCAACATATCAGGACCAAAATTCTTTTCAATTCTGTGTCTCTTACTTCTCCTTAATTCGATTACTTCATCATTCTCTTTTTCTTCTAAATTCTCATCATTCACAATTTCATTTTCGGTTGCATGTTCATTAATATCAAGTTCACCAAATAAATCACTATTTATTTATATTTTATCAGCATCACGAATATTCAAGTGTTCATAAAATATAGCACGTGCAACCTCAAATACACTATTATCATGAAGCCTCAGAAATCTATATGCTTTACTCATAGCAGAATAAACAATAAAAACATATTTAACTGCTCTACTACCAAGTTTTGGCCTTTTCAAAGTTGCGTCCAAAACATATGCAATACAACCCCATACCCTTAGATGTTTAATACTATGCTTACGCCCAATAAACAACTCAAATGGAGTTTTCATATGTTTCTTGTTTACAATCCTGTTAGTAATGTAACAAGAACTCAATAGTGCCTCTCCCCAATAACTCATTGGTAATTTTGAATGTATTAGCATGACACTAACCATTCCATTAAGGATCTATTTTTTCTTTCGACCACTTCATTTTGTGGTGGAGTATTAGGTGCTGAAAATTCTCTAACAATTCTATTTTGTAAACAAAATGATATAAACTCGTTAGAGAAGTATTCACCACCCTTGTCCGATCTCAAACATTTGATCCTTAAATTGGTTTTATTTTCAACTTTCTCCTTGGAGATTTTATACTTATTAAAAGCCTCATCTTTGGTTTTAAGCAAATACACATAGGTGAATTTTGAATAATCATCAATAAAAGTTATGAAATATCTTTTACCACCTTTAGTAATATGCTCTTTATTATCACAAATATCCGTATGAATAAGTTCAAGTAAACCATTTGTTCTAACAACACTTTTGAAAGAAGATTTAGTCAATTTGGATTGAGTGCAACATTCACAAGTTTTTGTGGTAAAAGTTTTAGAAGACTTAGAAATAAAATCACTTGACATCATGTGATTCATAGCATTTATACCAATATGTCCTAGTCTATAATGCCAATTATCACGATCATCAACATTAAATAAAACTTCAGAAAAGTAAGCAGAAGTTGCAGTTTTATTATAGTCAACATTCAACAAGTACATTTTGTCTTTCATGTAGCATTTTTCCTACAAACTTCTCATTCTTAGTGATAGTCACTTTTTGGGAACCGAAGGCTACTTTGAAACCATTTTCGTCCAATTTATGGACCGATAAAAGATTCTTCCTCATAGAGGGGATATGATACACATTTCTCAGAGTTAAAGTATTTTCCGAAGTGAGGGGAAGAACAACAATGCCTACGCCAAGAACTTCATTTGATGACGCATTTCCCACGTAGACGATAGCACCTGAGTCCACCCACCAATCTGTAGTGCCATTATTGACATGACATCGACTAAGTCTTTGTCATCAACCACATTGGTTTGTTCCTTTTTCTTGTCTTTCCCCTTACGGTGACGACATTCCCTAGCATAGTGGCCAGGTTTGCCACAAACATAACAACTGCCTTTCTTTTTGCTGTTTTTGTTATCCTCATTCCCATTTTTCTTAAAGAATTTCCTCTTCTTGGACGTTCCTTGGTTTCCCTTAGAAGTTCCATGAAGGTTTTTCTCATAAACATGATTCACACCATCATTCTTCGAAGAAACTAAACCATCTCTTCTAAGGCTTTCAGTCTCAATTTGAATCCCCTGAAGAAGTTCATCCAAAGAGATAGACCTCTTCTTGTGTTTTAATTTCTTTTGGTAATCTTTCCATAAAGGCAGAAGTTTACCAATGATGGTTGAAACTTGAAAAGTTTCAGAAATGGGTTCACCAACATCAGCACATTCTGTTGCTATATCATTTAACTCGTTAACCTAATCAATGACCGGTCGAGAATCCACCATCTTGTATTCAACATACTTGTTAACCAAAAAAGACTTATTACCAGCATCTTCATTTACATACCTTCGTTTTATAGCATTCCAGAGTTCTACAGCAGTTTTGTGGATGTGAAATACGTTAAACAATGTGTTGTTCAGCAACTGCAGAATGGTGTAGCGGCAAACGAAATCATCAGTTTTCCATTTGTTCGTCTTCTCTGTTGCCTCAGTCTTTTGTGCCTCGGTTGCATCCGGATCAGCGACTTCCTCCGGACAGCCTTGAAACAGAACATAGGATACCTTTGCAATTGTCAAAAGGTACTCCATCTTTAGACTCCAACGCTTGTAGTTGAGTCCGTTCAGCCTTTCCAATTTGTCTCCATCGTTCAATTGCGCCTTAGCCAATAAAGTTGTCTCCATATGATCTATATATTACAGGTTCGAGCAGTGAAAGCAATCACTAATGCTTGCAGTAGGGCAGGTTTGTTGTATAATAGGGTAATGAAATTAATAATAGGTTAGGCACACCGAAAAACGATGTTATCTTTAAAGGTATTAATTCCTCTCTCTCAGGTGTAAAAGGTTCACTGACGAATTAACCTTCCAGGATACAAAACCTATATTCTCATAAATTCGAAAGTTACACTCTAACGAATTTCAGAAGCAGAAATCGCACGTATAAAATATAGACTTTAAAGAAAGAATAAATCTCAGAGAATGGGGAATTTCAGAAGAAGAAATTATTTTCTATTTTCTATATTGTATATGTTTTTATTCTCTATTTTCGTTTCTGCAAATCACTGAGTATTTATGGATACTCAATAGTTGCCCCAAAACGTTGCAACACATTCACGAAGGGATATTTCCGTTGATGAAACAGAAATGCCGAAACGTTTTTACGTTCATCCCCTACCCCCCTTTAAATATTTATAAAATAAAATATTTATTTCTTTCTTATATATATATATATAAAAGAAAGAAATGAATAAATAAATAAATATTAAGAGAAAATTCTGAACTATTGAAGCTACGATTGATTTTCTTCGATAATGAATGGAAGTCCAAGAGCTTGACCAACATGTTAAACCCATTAACTCTTTTTATAGCTACAAGGAAGTTCAAACTTCTTCTCAAACACCAATGTGGGACAATTGACTATGTGGGACAAAAGACAATGTGAGACAAGTGACTCAATTCTGATGGAAATACTCATATCCAATATAGGATATATAACAAGGTTATCTACATTACACCCCTTGGAGTATGTCTCTTCCTCTGGATCCTTCTAACGCGAATGCTTTGTGTACCGAGCTGTTTTTTTTATCCTACAACTGCAAACTAGTAAAATAATGTAGAAAAAGCATATGGAGATTTGTGGCTATTAATTAGTATTTGTTTTTCTTTGTGAAAAGGCCAAGTAAAGTGGCTTGAAAAAGTTAGAACTTGAAAATAATTGAGCACTTAGTTTTACTAAAAAGCTAAGTAGTATGAAACCATCAAACCAAGAACCAAATTTGAACTATGGATGAAAACACTTTATAAAGTAGAACGTTAAAGAAAAGTTCTTTTGGCTTGTGCTTGAGGTTTTATAATAGTATAATTAATTATATGAATGATTTTCTTGTTTGCTACTTGCATGGACCCCACCTTTAGTCCCATTGTGGGAAAACCCTCCATGCTAAGGAAATTAAACTTTCCAATGGTCAATTGAAAGCTCAAAAGTATAATTCATGTACTAGTTTTTTAGTTCCCACGGATTGTACTTTTTGTTTGACAAGTACACATTATGATTTTAAGTTTTCACTTAAAAAAGAGTTTCATATGTCCTATTTGATATATGTCACACACTTCTTCTTCTAATCTACTTAAGAAATATTGCTATATTTCTTTTTTTGAAAATTATTTAATTTTAAATAACTTAATATCATCTAAGTGCATATAACTTAAATTTTTCTGATGTATGACGAATTTACATCAACATTGTTTCAACACGCAGCTGCATATTTTTACCATTCAATACCTACTACTAAGAGGATATGTATTTACATCTCCAAATGGAAAACAATGAGATTTCAAGAAATTTCCTTTATCTTTTTTTCTTGTTTTGAAAACAAATTCAATAGGAGAAAGATTTAGTTACGTATGCAATGACATAATTGTTGGGTATTTTTCCTCTATGATACTTTATAAAGCAGTACGGGAAGTATATAACTATTACAAGTATTCGAAAGGATAAACAAAGATTCAATAATTCAACTAGAAATCTGAAAATTACAATAGAACCACAAAACTGAAATTACAATTTTGTTGAAGATGGAAAAATGGAAACTGTTTTTGCTGAGTCGAGTGTGGCACTCTGTCCTTAAGACAATATTGCCCCGTATGTATCCTTTATACGTCCTGGACAATTTGTCTCCCAAGATAAAACAGCAATGGAACACTTGAGCAAAGGAAACTCAATGCTACCGTGAAGAATATTGAGTAACAAAATGATGCTTGGAAGTTGTAGAAAGAAAACTGTTTTGGTTGTGTATTTTCGTGTGTTGTATGAACTGTTATTCGTAGTGCTTAACAATGGTGTAAGGGGGTGTTTATATAGGTGAGGGAGGGGCTGAAAACTGCCTCCATAACAGCCAAATAATGGCAATTATGGAGGTAGTAAAGCCACCAACATAAATGGTGAAAGACCAACGGATTGGCCATTTATAGGAGGAGTAATTCAGCCAAAATAAATGGCTGAATTGAGTGCTTGGCGTTTCTGCTTTGACTGTCCAAATTCTGACTTTCTGGAAACTTCGGGGACCAAACCGTACATCCGAAAGAATTCGGTCCAAACCGTGCATTTGAAACACGGGATCAAGCGTACTTCTGGCAAAGTTTTCTGGCCCAAAAAGATAATATCAGAAGACCCATAGCCCGTGACCCGGACCGGACGGACGGGCGGCGGCGGCGCGTGTGTGGTCTTTCCTCGAACCGAAGCACATCTAGGTCCTCCCTCCTTTAAACACATGGGATACCCCTTGGGGTCCCAAACCCCAAACCAATTTCGAGTCTTATATACACAACAATTCTTTCTTCCTCTACCGATGAGGGAGAATTGAACACAATACCACACTTTTCCATGCTTCAAACACCTCACTTCGTGAACCAATATCTCTTTCATTTCTCAATGAAATTTGACGATTCTTGGCCCTACGGTTATCTACGTACTTAGTAGATCATGCATGTGTGAAGAACCGGATTCTCCAACATACGTAACACTAGTGTTTAAGCCGTTAAAGTTGGTCGGTCGCAACTCCCGCCAAAGGCTAATTTCCAACAATAATCAGTTAGGTCAACATGTACCCAAGTACAATGATATCATGTAATTCAGTTAAGGTACCGCAACAAAAGTTGTAATAGATTGGTAAATATTTCTTCTATTTTCGAAAAAAAGAAGATATTGGATCTAGTATAACCATAAAGAGTACTAGCTAATTAGAAGACTCATTGATTAGTTCAACTCTAAACTCTGGTGCTGTCTATATATATCACAATAAGTGTTGGAAGATGAGTGATAAAACCTTAAAAATAGTTAGTTAGGGTTAGTTCTTAGCATGGATTTTTAAGTTGTGAACAAGGGGAGTTCTTTTATTTCGTGAGGATTCCCGATGATCGATGACACGAGTCGTGATTGTTAGAGATCCACTTCCACAAAGGAAAAATTCGTAAATCTTTTTGTTAATGTTGATTTGCCTGTTGTGACATTCTACCTAACATAGCGTTTCAAGTACTAATTTGAATTTAAGAAATGTTAGAACAAATGTCACAACATTCAAACCAACATTTTATGAAAAACAGTTTTGCCTTAGTTCACGGAATGAAGCAATATTCGTGGAAATATTACTACGAAGTAAAAGCGACTTGGCAAGGTAAATAGGAGTTGATGAAAAACGTGGGAAGAACAAGTCAAAGTCGTTGCTATGCTTGAGGAACAAGTCCAAGAAGTTAGAGGATTTTGCTCCATGATCTTCTCCAACAAACCCTACCAGCTGCCCACCTTTCCCTCAACCTCCACAACCAATCGATGAGCTTTTCAAGGAAGACTCTCTACTATAAATAGAGAGGATGCTGAAGTGAATCGATACCCAGAAACAGATTGCAAAAATATCAAGAGAGCTCTCGAGAATTCATCTCAGAAAAATGGATCACAAGTGTTGCCTGAGCGTGTTGACAACATTCTGTCCAACATTATAATTGCTGCTTAGATTCTAGATTTGTTATCTATTGAAGCAACTGTAATGAGAAGTTGTCTATGTCTATTTAGGTAGATTTTTCAGGCAGAAGTCATCTGTGACTTCAACTTTTAATTCCTTTCCATTTTATATTGTAAAATTATAAAAGAAAGAATTTGTAATTTTGTATATAATATATATACAACACTTTCGGTCATTGACCGTCATAGGTTATATAATAAATATAACCTACGTAAATTTTAAACATTTGTGTTCTTTAAATTTCCGTTGCATTGCTCTTTAAAATTTTCTGTTTTACTAAAGTGTTGTCACTGGTGTCGGACGACATTATCGCCGACATTTAGAAACTGAATTAGCATTCGAGTTTGTTTTTATTGTTCCATAGCATACCTGGACCTTACACTTTTAAACAAGTAAACTAATATTTACTGATCTAAATACAACAAGAGGTCTCATGTTTGAATTAGAAATATGAAATCGCCTTTGGTAAGGAGCTCATTAACCTCTAAAGTGAGATTGTCCAATGCGAATTTAGATTAGGCGACAAACCCTATTATAAATATTGATCTCGTGTTTGAGTTCGGGATATAGAACGCGTTGATAAAGAGCTCATTAACCTCCAAATTGAGAGTATCCGATCTGAATTTAGATTACGCGACAAATCCTATTATAAATGCTGAATACTAATATTAAACATCGAATTGAAAATAAAAAAACCACTTAAAAGCCTCAATCTTGTACTCTTAAGGGGTGAAGAAACAAGATTTTAGAACATAACAATCAGAGAGCGATATAGGATAATTGAAGAGAAAATAAGAAATCACAGAGCTAGCGACATAGAATTATTGACTTAAGGCCTTGTCTTGTAAGATGGAATAAGAAATGATACCCACCGACATAAAATAATTGAGAAAGAACTCTACTACCTAATAGGTATGATCGGAACTCCACAAATATTTTAACTAAGACATAAAGTTTTGGGATTGATCTTGGGATATTATTATTACTGACGTTGGAATAATTTTTTTACCTATTGTAGTTGCAAATATAACGTTGATCAACGGGTCTAGTTGAATTTTATTTACGGAGGTGGTCACTGATTGCATGTTTAATTTCGTCTCAACATTCTTGTTGAGAGTCGTTCTGCAAAATATATTTCGATTTGATTTTTGAATTGTAAGTCTCAATCTATATCCAATTTTCTTGTTAGACGTTCACAATGTATGATATATAACTTTGTTTTCCCTTCTGAGTATTCGATTCGAAACATAAATATTGATGTTCTATATTTGACTGTTTTTTGGCCCAACATATTATTATGCCTTGATGATGAAATCAGTAGTTTTACATTTGTTGTTGAATTATTTTATGATTTTAAATGTATTTATGTTTTCAGTTTTTTTCTTATATAATCGAGTGCTCGATATTCGTTTTAGAGTATGAATTAAATAATTTGGTTTCATGTTGGGAAATTCTTTTTAGAGGTAAATCATTCTCTATTAAAAACGACTTCAACTTCAAAGCTCGTGTATAAGACCTTTAATTAAAAGTATTACTCAATACTACCCATCACAACTTTTAATCTATTTATTTCATTCTTTGTGCTTTTGCCTTGTAAAGAGGGATATGTAGACAAAGGGAAATAGTGTTTTTCGTCTTGACTTTCTTACTACGAATAATTAATAAATATATTATTTCCCAAGTTGGAGAAACATACAAATGTTTAAAAGAAATCTGCCTCTCAATGACTTGATAAGTCCTATGTACGGTGTATGTTTGTTCAACAACGACTCTCTTTGAATAATATATGAATATTTTAATCAGCGACGGGAGAGTCAAAATTTAATTATGACTTTTTTGAGTCACAATTAACATTACTTATTGAGTTTCGAATAGATATTTATATATATTAAGTAAAATTTTAAACACAAATTACATGACCTGATTCAAAATTATTAGTTCTGCATAACACGTATATAGAACTGTAAATCCGCCTCTCCTTGCATGTGTACTGAATGTAGGGAGATATTAATTGTATATGGGAAGCTTCCTATTGAATTTCAAGAAGAAGACATTGTCCCAATTAAACTTTACAGCAAATAAATTGGACGATGAATATTACTATTGAAGTTGACAAGAAGTAGCTGCCAAGTACACCTAACACAAGTTGTTTGGATACGAGACAATATAGAACCAAAAATTCTAAACATTTTGAATTTTGGCTAACATAGCTAGTTAACTATTGCGTTTTTCATTTATGACTTAGTCAAGATTTTGGTAAAATAACAAAATCCTACGTAATTTCATCCCTTGGTAGACATTGATTTGAAGGAAAAAAGGGAGTTCACCTAATTAATATACATTGATAAGGTAAGAAAAAGTTATACACTATCCAAGTTAATCACTTAGAATTCAATTAGAGGTAATCTTTTATATCGAGTATGAGTTAGTAACGTACAAAACATGTTAAATGACCCCGTTACAACTAGTAAAACTATACTATTAGTGTAAAAATCTTTTAAACTAATAGTGTATATAATTTAATCTATAGAAAAAAATTCTACATTTGTCTAGACCGCATCGGAGTTACTTTTGTAAAAATAGGTGTGGTTGTAACAAATTTTTAAAGTACCAAAAATAAACTGCAATTATCAAAATAAAAAAATATTTTTTATTAATTAATTGTGAGGACAATTTTGTTTATCCTTTAATTTTTCTCTCCGAACTTTCAAGTGTATATGAAACAATTCTGTTTAGAAACATTGTTAGGTGAAAATTAGATGTAAGGGTACATCAGTGATCGTCCTTATTATGTTTTCAATTTTTATTCATTTTCTTTTAACATAATTAAGTGAAAGTATATTTATGTCCTAGAGACAATTTATATTAGGACAAATGTACTTTATACACATTCGTATTATTATTAATGGAGATTAATATTTTGACATTTGCAATTATTGAATTATTAATTGATTGTTTATAATATTCTATAATATGCATCCCTGGAGGTTACGTTGTTATTGATGATGTGAGATATTAATATTATAACGTAACTCTTAAAATAGTCTAGACTAATGATCATCGAGAATGAGATATCGATGATATGTGATAAGTCGACATGTGGTCTACATCACATACTTAGAGGATGTAGTATGTTTCACCTGCTACGAGTAATGACTACTCGTGATGGACACATGGATACTTTGGAAGTATTGGTTACCCTGTTCATGTACTACTTGTTATACTTGTCTAGAGTGTGATCAGTGTGTGGAAGATAGAAGTCCTTAGACTTGAGGTCAATACGCATCTTGTCTACAAAGTAATGTACTTTGATCCTGTCCTAAGCTCAAATGCCTTATAGGTTGAGATACGGCTTGTATTGGTTACATTACGATGTGGATTAAAGGTGGTAGTTGAGCCAAGATTAGGATTCATTCCTCGAATGTATATTCGAGAGAACACTCAGATTCTCAGTGATATTAGGTTGACTAAGTCGTTGGCCAACGCAATAGATATATTTAGAATATGGTCTAGTTGTCAACTAATATAGATGAGATACAATGATTAAGCTATTTGGATAGACACTTGACAAATCCGAAGCTTGATCGGGTGTATCGTGAATGAAAGGATTTTATCTTACCACATGGAGGTTAAGTTTACTAGATTCATGTAAACGTACTCCACATATTGAGTTCGTCTTGCGGCGCCGTCTAGGAGTTCCGCGTAGACCTTAATTTGATTAATGTCGATATGTGAAGGCATGTAGGGTCACACTATGTCGATTGTCTTTTATATCTAAGGATGTATTGAGAGAGTATTAAATATTCGATTTAGAATTGAGATATTTGAATGAATAATGATTGTATTAATTAAGTCAAAATTGGATTTTGTATTTAATTAAGAATGTGTGAAAAATGAATCGAGACAGGGTAGGGCCACGTCAAGCGCCGCGGCGCCCACACCATAGGGCCGCGGCGCTAATGACCTAATCTGTCTCGATTTATGGGGCAGGCCCAAGGTCAAACCCTAATCCGGTTTGACCTAATTTTCACATATAAATACAGACATTCATTTCATTATTCAATACACTAATTTTATATTATCATTCTAAGTCTTAGAGACTTAGAATTTAAACACTCTCTCGAACCTCTGCCGGATTTTCTAGCTTTCCGAATGAGAAGTACACTGAAGCTTGGAGCTTGCAATCGAAAGGGATGTCGCGTGTCCACCCTTTAGTAAAGATTTCAGATAATACAACCTGTAAGTGTTTATGTTTTATGTTACATGTTTTTATTGTCATATAATCATATCAGAAGTAGTTGTTGGGGTAAGTAAGAATAAAATTTTAAACTTCCGTTGTGCCTTACTTATGTGTTTTGAACCCAACAAATCCCTACATTAAGTTCAACAAATTAAGGGGTTGTAAGTTTAATTTCTCTGGAACTTATTAGTTATTACTAGGATAACAGACTAAAAATAATTTTAGTATGTTGCACATTTTAACTTTTTATGTAGCATAGTTTAGCTGATGAGGCGAGTTTTGGTAATTTTATTTGCCGTTGAAGGGTATTTACGTCATTTTCAGATGCAAGGTGCGCCCTTCAACTATTTAATTAACGGTTTTTATAGTGGGTCGGATTCAAGTTTGATCAGATGGCTTTCGGCGATCTGACAGTTAGAATATTTTCTCTTGTAAATGAATCTAGACTAAGTAGTCCTGTAATTTTTTGACAATTAAAAGGTATTTAAGTACTTTTTATGTGTCAGGTCTACACTCCAACTGTTTGATTAAGGGTTTGAGTTTGATTGAACGATTGAGATGGCTTTCACCGATTTATTAGCTAGAGTACGCAAAAAGGAAGAGACTAATAGAATGCAAGAGGCAAATAGAGGTTTTGCACATTGTCAATCAATGAAAATGATCAATACATCTCGATCGAAAAAGAATCAAGAGAAAAAGAAAGAATCGAACTTGATTTTCTTTTCAAGAAAATTTATAATATTTTCAACCTTAAAGCATATATTAACTCATATTTTCTTCGAAAAAAGATATTATGTAGCCTTCACAAATATTAATAGCCCAAGTTTGACCTAAATGCCCCGAACTGAACATTCGGCCCAAAGTAAAGACAATAAATATCCCTCCTCCAACGGGCCCAATCCTTTAATTTCCTTTGTCGCAGCTCACAAAGTAGCAACCCTATGTTCTGGGCTTTATAAAATGGGAAATCTGAGGATCGTATATCCTGTGGCAAACTAAAAGTAACACTTCAACACCAAAAAAAAAAAAAAAATCAAATTTATTCACAAATCTCTCATAAATTAATTATCAATTTTTTCTACTTAAATACAGAAAAATTATTTCAGCCTCATTATGTTTTGAAAGAAATCAAATGAGTATGTCCAGAACACTAACTTGAGGTTCCATTCTTCGTTCGTTGTCTTAAAAAATATCTCCAAAATATGTATAATATGTGTATAAAAATTATAAAATATGTGTATAATTAGTAAATATACATTGATTATATATTTGTTATGTGCAAATTATACAACAATGATATCATTTTCTATACACATAATAGATTGATACATAATCTATACACATAGTGATACAATTTTTATATATTTTCTATACGTATGATACATTTTATACATTTTCGATACACATAGTAGATTGATACATATTATATACACATAGTGATATAGTTTTTATACGTTTTTTATACGTATGATACATTTTATATGTTTTCTATACATATGATACATTTTATACATTTTCTATACACATAGTAGATTGATACATATTCTATACACATAGTGATACAGTTTTGATACATTTTGACTAATTTCAGCATATTTATAGAAAATGTATAATTGTTGTATAGAATATGTATCACTATTGTATATGTAAAATGTATCACTATGTGTATAGAATATGTATAAAATGTAGCATAGGGGCAGCCCGGTGCACTAAGCTCCCGCTATGTGCGGGGTCCGAAGTTTTGATACATTTTACATAAACAATAGTGATACATATTATATACAACAATTATACATTTTCTATAAATATGCTGAAATTAGTCCAAAAAATGGCTACAAAAAAAGAATTATTTTGAAAATGTTAAAAATGACTTTTAAAATTCTTGGGTCATTGGGTGTCAATAATTTCACCCCATGACTACTTATGTCATCTTTCCTATTTTATTTTCAATCGTTTCAATTGTAATTGTAATTCATTTGACAACTTAACGGGCTTAGACACTTTTCTTCTTACTGGACTCAAGCGTTGTTTCGGGGAAGTGCACAAATAACCATTTTCAGGTAATTTTTTTGTCCGGATTTCACTCAAATGAACTAGTCTTTAATTTTTGCCCTTCATATATGTAGTCTTTAAATTTTTTCCCTGCTATTTATTTTATGAAAATATTCAGGTCTACTTTGCAAGGCATAGTCTCTATAATGTTTTTTTCTTTAAAAACTGAATTTTTGCCTCGCGCGGCATAAATTATGTAGAAATTAATGTTATGCATCATAGTTTTATAGTAATTTTTAAATTATATTGAGTGTTAGAAATTATGTCTTATCTGACGTAGTTTGTGTGGATGTTACGATACATATGTCAAAATTAAACGCTAATTATGCCGGCCGAAATTTGAAATTATGTTTTTTCATATTATGTTGATTGTTGACAGTTATGTCTTATCCGGCATAATCTGTGGGTTGTGTATGATACATATGCCGAAGATAAACACTAATTATGCTGAGCAAAATTCTAATTATGCTGAGCAAAATTCTAATTATGTCGTGCCAAAAATAATAAAGGGCAAAAATTAAAGAACTCAAATTTGAAGGGCAAAATTAAAGACCACCCTAAAATAAGGGAATTTGTGCGGTTGACCCCTTTTCATGTCTCCTAATCAAACAATAGATAAAATAGGGATGTCAATTGGACGGATTGAGTTAATTTTGGATGGGTCAAAACCCAATCTGCCCAAATTTTCTTGGGCCAAAACAGGTTGGGTCAAATTAAATTAAGTAACGGATCAAGACCTAACCCGCCCAACGTAACCCATCACCTCCCCTCCTTTTATACATATCACACAGCTTGTAATCAACCTAATACATAGATTATTATTGCTATAGAAAGCAGATAATAAACAGTAAAACAAATTACCAAAAAAGTGAAACAGTAAAACAGATAACCCTTTTTTCCTTTCCATGCTGCTTTCTGTAGAACGTCTATTAATCATTCAGTTATCCTAATTTTTCACATTTTAAAAAAAAAATATGGGGCTAATATTACCAACTGAAAAAAAAAAAGAATCGAGTTTCCATAAATAGCTTTAACACAATTAAATGTACCTAGCTGGAAAACAAAAAAAAATGAATTATGACTTGTCAAATAATAAGTTTAATATTCTTTATTTGTTTTTAATAGAATAATTCTCATAATAATTGTATATCTCCTATATTAGGTAGAATTATATTTCTTTGTAATTAAGTTGATTAATTACAGTCAAACCCTAAATAATTCTACCCTAACCGCCGACCCCCCCCCCCCCCGCCGCCGCCGACGGAAACCTCCCTCACAACCAGCCTCTCCCTACACACTCTCCATGACCACCTACCTCCTAAACATAATTCCAAACAAGTCTCTAGCTCAACGGTCACTCACTCAAGTTATGTTTCGTAGAACCCTTCCTATCAACACTTGTGTATCTTCATATGTCTCTGTTATCCTCTCCATTAGACCACTCACAAACTCCAACCCGATCTACTCCGTGTGTATTTTTGGGATACCCCCACTCATCGTGGTTACTCTTGCTATGACTTATCAAACCGTAAAGTAATTATTTCTCGATATGTCCTATTTGATGAGTCTCAATTCCCTTTTGCCTCACTAAACTCGCCACCTAGGCATTCCTACGACTTCCTAATGATGGCCATAATTTACATAATCTGACATCCCAGTCAACGGCACCCGACCCCACCACGGCTAGTCAGGGACAAACAGCCCACCCGGTTCCGCCGAGAGAGGCTCGGTCCAGCCTGTCTCAAGGTTGCTCCTCGGCCAACCCTCAGCAAATCGAGTCTCAGCCAGCTGAACCCGCAACATTTGCCCTCCCTTGTCTTCCATGCAGTCCCGCAGCACCTCATCCTCCTCCCGTACTGAGGGTTGGAGTTTGTGAGTGGTCTAATGGAAACATGTGCTATGCACGACATTTCCAAACCTAAACAGTTGTTTAACCTATCTGTTTTAGTTGTCCCCTCCCCCGTTCCTCGTAATCCGAAGGATGCCTTGTCCGATCCTAATTGGAAAGTCGCAATGATTGACGAATATAATGCTCTTATTGATAATAAGATTGGGACCTAGTACCCCGTCCACCTGATGGTAACATTATTCGAGTTCTATGTGAATTTTTAGACATAAAAAGAAATCTGATAGTTCTTTTGAGTGGCACAAGGTCTATCTTGTAGGTGATGACAAGTTTCAACAGGTGGGAGTGGACTGTGATGAAACATTCAGCCCGGTCGTAAAACCCGCAACAATCCGGACCGTCCCTAGCATTGCCCTATCCAAGTCTTGGCTCATTCATCAGCTTGATGTCAAGAATGCCTTCTTACATGAGGATCTTCATGAAACTGTATATATGCATCAGCCTATGGGTTTTAGGGATCATGTTCATTCGAATTATCTTTATCTGTTGCAGAAATTGCTCTATGGACTAAAATAGGCTCCTCGATCATGATACTAGCGGTTCGCCGATCAGAATAGGCAGTGAGACCAGTGAGCGAAGATTTGTATAGATGTAATCCGAAGTGAAGTGTACCTTGAACATATCGTAAAATATTTGAGGGCATGCATGTGTGCTTCCGTCAGACTGTGCATGTGCAAACAGATTTGTTGCACGACATATGATATGTCTGGTTTTCGTGAATGTGAGGTAGTGTATGGCCCTAGCCATGCTATGATAGTGAGTCGGTCTGAATATGAAGGCCTGAAATCAGCGTTAAGTTTGGAATTAGTGTCTATATGCGTGTGAGATGGTTTGCAAAATGTCATGCCTGCACGGTTCTCTTACATAGAAATAGGCCGCCAAAATGTCGAGTGACAAGACATGTCCAAAAAATAACTATGAGGGCTACATCTTTCGTAGCAAACTCACAGTAAAGGAGAGACATAATGGCCCGCGGAGAACATGAGATGATTTGGTGAGGATGTATCAACATATAATAACAGGTAAGCTTGTTTTGTTTGAAATTACTGATATATGATATTTGAACAGAGTAAACTATTGTGCATTGAAGATTAGAGGCAATAGCTTTACTAAAACTTTGAGCTGTTCTGGCTGAAATAAGGTAGTTCTGTTCGCTCTACCAGATCTCTTGGCCTCCTCCCGTCTTCTTCTTCTTCTGATGACCTTACTATAGCCGGGGATCAAACTGTAAAGCCTAATTAAAAAGAATTCAAACTTGCTTTTCAATCCATCCCGAGCCCTTTCTTCTACCTTTTATCTCCAATTCTCGATCAAACTCGCGTTCTTCAGATGCTATGATTGTGCTACCCGTGACTAACCATACAAATAAGCAACCCAAGTATATTCAGTAGTTACTTTTACAAAATGCAATTTAGACAACGGCATCCCTTATGGACTCAGTTTTATAGGGATGTTGTTGGGTTTCAATCCCTCAAATCATTATAACTTTTTGACCTTATTTTTTAAGATCTGCCTTTACTAAGTGTTTTAATTAGAGGAAAATAACTCAAATACATACTTGCTTCACTCATGTCAAGCTAATACGAGTTTTGATGGGAAGAATGAGATCGAAAGGGGCGGATTGAAAAATGAATCAATGCAGTCAAACTCATCTCCACCATTTCCTTTAATTCCAGTTGTTCTTTTCAATGGTGGTCAACAATTGAGCGAAAGTGGGTTCGAATTATCTAGGTTTTTGTTCTTAGGTTCTTTACTCTTCTCTCAAGGAGGCGACGAGGGTATGGACTTGTCTAAAGTTGGAGAGAAGATTTTGAGTTCCGTTCGTTCCGCTAGATCTATTGGCCTCCTTCCTTCTTCTTCTGATCGTCCTGTGGTAAGTAATTCCGATTGCTAATTTTTCTATTTTTGTCTCGGATGCCGATTTAGGATTTTAAGTTATTGTGCACTTATTTGTGACAGTGAATATACCAAATTTCAGCTCTCTGAATTGTTTAGAACAATGAAATGCAATATTTTGATTAGAATTAGTTCCAATTTGTACCAGTAAGCTTCCGTTCTTAGAGTGTTGTGGTGCACAATTGTACAAAATATAGAATAAATCTTGTCCTTGAGGTTTTTGTGTTAGAAATTACGGATATATGATATCAGAACGGAATAAATTATTGTGCATTGAAAATTGGAGGCAATAGCTTGACTAAAACTTTGAGCTGATTTGGCTGAGATAAGGTAGTTCTGTTCGCTATACCGGATCTCTTGGCCTCCTCCCTTCTTCTTCTGATCGTCCTGAGGTAATTCCGATTGCTATTTTGCTTATTTAATCTCAGGATTTTAATTTATTTGGCACTAAATTTGTGACTCTGAATTACTAAATTAGTATTGGTGATCTTTATTTCTCAGTGGGCAGTGTTATTTAGGTGTTAGGTTATTTGAGTAATTTGAATGTTTAGAACAATTTAATGTAATTTTTTTTATTAGAATTAGTTCAATTTTGTACAAGGTAGCTGGTGTTCTTAGGCGATTGTGTAAAAATTATAGGCTAAAACTTATATATGAGGTTGTTTTGTTTGAAATTACTGATATATGATATTAGAACAGAGTAAACTATTGTGCATTGAAGATTTAGAGGCAATAGGTTGACTAAAACTTTGAGCTGTTTTGGCTGAGATAAGGTAGTTCTGTTCGCTCTACCAGATCTCTTGGCCTCCTCCCTTCTTCTTCTGATCGTCCTGAGGTAATTCCGATTGCTAATTTTGCTATTTTTGTCTCGGAGATGGATTTAGGATTTTACGTAATTTGACACTCATTTGTGACGGTGAATTACCAAATTAGTATGGTGATCTTTTTGTCTCAGTGGATAGTGTTATTTATGTGTTGGGTAATTTGAGTTATCTGAATTATTTTGAACAATGAAATGTACAATTTTGATTAGAATTAGTTCAATTTTGTACTGGGAAACTGGTGCTCTTAGACAATTGGTGCACTGTTGTGTAAAAAATATAGACTAAAACCGCAAGGGTGGCTCTGGTTGAGCATGGGGCTTCCATAATGGAGGTCTCAGGTTCGACCCCCCCTGCCTACGATAGCAAGGGATTTGCCTTCTGGGTCAAGCTCGTCCTAGTGTGAGTTATCTCTCCTGTGTAGTTGCGGGCTATTGCACAGGAGCGGGGTTTACCCTGTGCGCACCTGAAGGGTAGCGGCTGCGGGTTCCCTTGTCATTAAAAAAAATATAGACTAAAACATGTCCTTGAGGTGGATATATGATATTAGAACGGAGTAAACTATTGTGCATTGAAAATTAGAGGCAATAGCTTGACTAAAATTTTGAGCTGATTTGGCTGAGATAAAGGTAGTTTTGTTCACTCTGCCAGATCTCTTGGCCTCCTCCCTTCTTTTTCTGATCGTCCTGAGGTAATTCCGATTGCTAATTTTGCTAATTTCGTCTCAGAGGCGGATTTAGGATTTTAACTCATTTGTGATAGTGAATACCAAATTAGTGTATCCTGGTTGTTTATGGTGGTATTTATGTCTCAGTGGGTAATGTTATTTAAGTGTTAGGTAATTTGAGTTATCGGAGTTGTTTGGAACAATGAAATGTAAATTTTTGATTAGAATTAGTTCACCTTTTTGTTTTATTTATTAATTTTTTCCCTATTGCCCTCCCTACTCTTTTTTTTTGTTGCTATTTTTGTCTCGGGGGTGGATTCATGATTTTAAGTTATTGTGCACTCATTTGTGACTGTGAATTACTACCAAATGTGTATATGCTGGTTGTCTATGGTAATCATTATGTCTCAGTAGATAGTACTATTTAGGTGTGAAATTTAAGTGGGCGTTTGGACAAAAAAAATGTGAAATTTGAAAAAAAATAGTAGTATTTGGAAAAAAGTTGAAAAAGGGTATTTGGAAATTGTTGTTGTGTTTGGACATGAATTGAAAAATGTGAAATCAGGTATTTGGAGTTTCTCAAAAGTTGAATTCCGGAAAATTGTAACAATTCTATGTCCAAAACATGATTCCGGAATACAATACCGGAAAAAGGTGAAAATTATCCATGGCCAAATGGGCAAGTCATTGGGCATTCATTTGTGACAATGAATACGAAATTAGTATATCCTGTTTGTCTATGGTGATCATTATGTCTCAATAGATAGTACTCCTATTGTTTATGTGTTAGGTAATTTGAGTTATCTGAATTGTTTGGAACTATGAAATGTAAGTTTTTTATTAGAATTAGTTCAATTTTGTACCAGGAAACTGGTGACCTTAGACGGTTGGGGTGCACCGTTGTGTAATAATATAAGACTAAAACTTGTCCTTGAGGTGGTTGTGTTTGAAATAATATGATATCAGAATGGAGTAAATTATTGTGCATTGAAAGTTGGAGGCAACAACTTAGCTAAAACTTTGAGCTGATTTGGCTGAGATAAGGTAGTCATGGAAGTGTTTAAGCATCTCCAGGCTCTTGGTTGCGATAAAATCGGTATTTTTACTTAAAAGGCGCTCTTTTGTGACAGTGGATACCAAATTAGTATTACTTTTTATATAGGTCAAGTCGAAGGTAGTGGGTTTGGGAAAATACGTGCCTAACAATTACCATCAGCTCCTGGTTGTCTATGGTGATCTTTTTTTCTCTGTAGATAGTATTGTTTAGGTGTTAGGTAATTTGAGTTATCTGAACTGTTTGGAACAATGAAATGGATTTTTTTAATTAGAATTAGTTCAATTTTGTACTAGGAAACTGGTGTTCTTAGACGGTTATGGTGTACCGTGTGTAAACGATATAGACTAAAACTTGTCCTTGAGGTGATTGCGTTTGAAATTCTGGATATATGATATCAGAATTGAGTAAACTATTGTGCATTGAAAATTGGAGGCAACTGAGATAAGGTAGTTATGGAAGTGATTGAGCATATCCAGGCTCTTGGTTGCGATAAAAATGGTACATTTACTTAAGAGGGTTTTTTCTGGTTGTTGAAAAGCTTTAAAGAGCGCTCCGAGATCAGCTACGCGGTAGAGGTCATTCATTATATCCCCCTTTTATTTGTGAGAGTAATGTTTATTTGATGCTGTGAGGAAAAATATCCATATACAAGAGGTATAAAAAAAGGTAGAAAGCCTACACAAAGATTTGGTTCTCTACAAAAGATATCCAATCATCTATGCTTATAGGAATTTTATGGGTGCTCCAAGAGTAAAGCTAAAATTGAAGACTAAGCCCTAAGTTGTACAAAGTCATCTTCCTCCCCTTTGAAACCTCTCCCATTCCTTTCTCTTATGATATATACACATGATGACATGAATGTTAGGAGCGCAACATCCCATGTCTACTTCTCACATGTGGTATACTTTTTTCCTTGGATCATGGCAAGGTAATTTCATTTATAACAAAGTACCAAGAAGTACTTTAGTAGATAGAAAATTTACAGAACTACAAAAGAAAACCCCCAACAAGTCCATAAACTCAGTCATGTTTGTGATAAAAGCCTTTTGCGCCAATTTGAATACATCTGGACTACACAAAAGATGACAACTCCTATTTTCTGTCAAAACATCTTTTATTGCTTTCCACCCACACTGCCCAAATGATGCGTAAAGGGATGTACTTTAGATCTTCTTCAGCTTTCTGTTAATCCTCTGTGCCTGCCAACCACTAATCAAATATTTGAAGCTTTGTGGCATCAGCCAGTGGACCCCAAAAACATTAAACGGAAAAGGGTTAAAAATGTCCTTAACGTATTAGAAATGGCTCAAAAAATGCCCTCCTACTTGTTGGGTCAAATTTGCCTTTCCTTCCACCTATTTGGATAAAAAATGCCCTTAAAGTTAAATTTAATTCTAAAATTGCTCTTCCTTTTAACAAAAGGTGATGTGGAATATATGATTTTTTTTTATTAAATATTTGACATTATTTTTATTGATCCATACTTTATTTGACCCAAATCCAACCCATTAACCCAAACCCATTTTTAAAGTCCGGACACTTCTTCCTCTTCACATGGTTTAAAATTAGGACTAATTGAATCAAGGCTGTAACTGGTTGCTAAGTACTAAGGTTTTCATTCTTTTCTGTAATTCGATGAAATAACGAACAAGGAAAGAAAAATAAAGATTAAAGCACAGGAATCAAAAGGAATTGTTTAGGCACTAGAGCATACAACTTTTCGAGTTCGAGAAAGGTTATTTGTTCCACTCCAACATGCTTTACGGACTACGGTTATGGCTCCTCTATAATCCACTTCCGATATTGTTTGTCGATCTGATGTAGTACATTTAATCATTAAGTTGTCAAACATTGTAAATTAAGCTCAATAATAAACAGAAAAAGTTAAGGTGAAGAGGAAGAAGTGTTGGGTCTTTTAAAAATGTGTTTGGGTTAATAGGTTGGATTTGGATCAAATTACATGTGGACTAATTAAAGTAATGACACATATTTAATTAAATTTTTTTAACATATTCCACATCACCTTTTATTAAAAGGAAGGGCAATTTTAGACTTAAATTTAATGTTAAGGGCATTTTTAATCCAAATAGGTGGAAGGAAGGGCAAATTTGACCCAATAGGTAGAAGGAGGACATTTTTGAGCCATTTCTAATACGTTAAGGGCATTTTGACCCTTTTCCTAACATTAAAAGATAAGGACCAAAGCTACCAAGTAAAATTTCAGTGCAGCTAAAAAAAGTACTCAGAGTTTCAGCAGCATATTCACATAAAAAGCACATGTTGTAACATAAAGCCTCTTCTCTATACACAGTCTTGAGTTAAGCATGCACTATCCAAGGAAATCCAATTCAAAGCAAGCAACTTTGGGCAGGGCATTAGTTTTCACAGCATTTTCCGAGGCCAATTATCAACAAATTCATCTGATTCTGTCTGCAGCAGGTCATAACAGGATTTAACAGTAAACTTTCCTTCACAATTCATTAGCCACCATTGAGTGTCTTTAATACCTTTACTTATCAAAAAGAAAAGGAACCACTATTGAGAGTCTTCTTTGCAATCATTTAGTATCACTGACTGAACAGCTTCAGCAATTTCCCAGTCTGAACTGAATATTACCACCAGCATTAGACAAGTAATCAGCCAGCAACCAGTTTTTATTCACAGCAATGCTATACAGGGTTGGAACGAGGTCTTTAAGCAGTCCATCTTCACTCCAAACGTCTGTCCGTAATCTGACCTTTTTCCCCGTTCCCCACCTGTCAGTTTAATAATATTCCTGAATTCTCCCCACGGATTAACAATCTGCTTCCAGATAGCAGCTCCATAAGGGAAATTATCAGGTTTAGGATCCCTAAAACTGTCTTTTACCATACTTACTGATAATGACAGATTTCTACAAAGCAGCTTTCCCATCATTAAACCTCCACAACCATTTATATAACATGCATCCGTTCTGTTTCTAATATCCCTCACCTCAAGGCCACCACCTATTTAGCATCTTGTGACTTTTTGCCACCTTACCAGATGCATATTTTAATTTCAGCATTGCCATTGCACAATAAATTATTTCTAAGACTATTTATTCTCTTCTCCACCTTCATTAGAATTGGGATAAGTGACCTTAAAAGGCTTGCTATACCTTAGTACAATGTTCGGAGAAATTGGATGGCATGTTTATTACTCCCTCCGTCCCAATTTATATGATGTAGTTTGACTGGACACGAAGTTTAAGAAATAAAGGAAGACTTTTGAATCTTGTGGTCTAAAATAAATCAAAGATATTTGTGTGGTTATAGATCATCTCGTTAAGCATAAAAGGTAAAGTTTAAAGTTAAATTATTGCCAAATAAGGAAATGTGTCATTCTTTTTTGGGACTGACTAAAAAGGAAAGTGTGTCATATAAATTGGGACAGAGGGAGTATGTATTTTTCTTGATTTTCTACTTCTCTTATGTGTACACTGTATCTTATGACTAAAGTTTTCTTATTCCTATCAACTTTTGGGGTGTAAGCATTAAAGAACAATAAACTTGTCGCATGCATGTTCCCTATGTTCACCTTTTGTAGATATGGCTGAAATAAAACTGCTATAATTCAGTCTTTGGGCAATGGCAAGCACGGTGAAAGATTTGATGTTCAGTTGGAAGTGTGGGAGAAGGAGAGACGAGTGGGATAAGGAGGAGAAGACGAAGGGCTTGGAATGTGGTTCCACTTGCATTAATGTGGGTAGTATGGAGAGGGAAATATGAGAACTTTTGAAGGAGTAGAGTCAAGTTTCTCTCCGTTGAGGAGTACTCTCCGATCCCTTATTTTCTTTTGGCGTAATCATAAAGTTCCTTGTGGTATAGATGATTGGGCGGAGTTTGTAGAGAATCATATTTTGTAGATTCTTCACCTTTTGGTATATTCTTTGTATACGGCCAATTTGGCCATTTTTATGAATGAAAACACTTTTACTTGATCAAAAAATAAAATAATTCAGTCTTTCTTTCTGAGGGAGGACTAGAAATTATGATAAGGTTATCAACATTTTCTTAACGGTCATAATTTCTATTGTTCTTATGACTATGCACTGAACAGTCTTCAGTTCTTTTTTCACTAGATGAAAGTTTGCCTGTAGGTTCCTGAACGAGCTGCAGCCGCTGCTGCACTTGCACGTGTTCTAGCTGGACTACCTCCTCATCAGAGATACACTCTGTCATCAAGCTCGGAGGAACTGAGCTCAATATATGAGAGCAAACCTCCTGGTCAAGTTGTCGAGGAGCTGGAGGAAGAATTCTATGAAGAGGTTCACCTTCTGCATCTTAATAAATATTGTATTTGTGTGTATTTCTGTCCTGTACATTCTCTAGTGGATCACTGCAAAAAAGCAATCCCAGAAGAAGAAAGAAAGAAAGATCTAGGTAAAAGATTGACACTGCTTTAGCCTGGGGGGGGGGGGGATGCAAGATTTGATGGGTCCAACATTTAGGTTCTTATCCCTGAACCTATTGCAATTTCGAAATTATGGGTTCAAAATGTATTTTGTTTTTAAAAGTTTAGTGATTTTTCACATATATATGTATACACCGAGTCGAAAATGATGGGTTCGGATGAGCCTGCTTTTTACATGCTCCATCTGTCACAGGGTGGGTGGGGGTGGGGATGGGAGCACATGCAAGTGGGAGCTATAATGCTGAACAGAGTTGATGTAGAGCAGATGATGATACTATTGAATAACAGATTCCATTGACTTGATCATTTCTGGCCTTCGGTAACAAGCCTATAGAAGTTGGAACATACCTCATTTTTATTATTTTGGCAAGATCTTTGTTAATCTTTTCACAATTATTGTAAGAGTAGTCATCATGCACATAATCTGTAATTTTCAGACTTCTTTCACAAGGATTTATGTAAGAAACTCTTTACTTGAATTTTGAGCAGGGTTGACACTGTCACTCTGTAAAAATTGCCATGTTATTGTTTCTTGATTTTTGATCTCTATTGGTTAATTACCTATCTTTCTCTCCTCATGATGTATGTTTTTGATTTTTCTTTTCTGCTCTTAGTAAAAAATCTTCCATCAGCTCAATCCAGACTTTGCTTTCTCGAAAGTGTTATCTGCCCACTTAACATTGGTTGAGAAAAAAGTAGTTATGAAATAGTGGACAAGAGATGTCAACCTTTAGTGGGCTTTCTAGTAGTTACGATTTCGTGGTGGGTATAGTATGAAAGGATTGGCCTGTCTGTTAGGCTGTTTCTACTGTCAGCAAACAACACATGTCTTTTATCAGTTCTCCCCTCAGAATTGTTCTGTTAATGAACTTAGCGTTTAATTCGTGTGTAAGCTGCAGCATATGTATGGGTTGTGGTCTTTCTATTTGAAGATCTTTGAGTACTGCATACATCTTGATTCCCGGTCATGTCTTATACTCCATTTCTTCCCCCATTGCCAGTCTGTTGCAGACCTATTTTTTTATTCATCTAATTGCTTCATTTTATCTCCTTTTTTCCTCTTAGTTGTCCCTGTACTTTAGCATTTGCAATCCATATCACTCCAATTTTCGTGATAGTTCCTGGGATATCTATGTATAGGAATTTGATCCTGTTGGACATATTCTGGAGCATATTCCATCTGAAGAGAGTGAACTAGCTTACTTGGAAGACCAGGTATTACTTCAATTCTTTCTTTTGGGTGGAGGAGGGAGAGAATCCTCCATTTGACTTGCCATATGCTTTTCATTGTACAAGTTAGATTGATGTTTGTTACGTTTCAACTGTATGTGAATTAGCAAAAGACACTTCTTTTATGATGTTATAAGAGCTGTTGTCTTATTTATGCTTTATGAAGAATCTGAAACTTACTTGCTTCTGCTGCATATATGTATCCAATAGCTGCATTACTTTAGTGGCGAAGAAACAGTTTCCTTTCATTGTTGGCTGATACTCGAAAGGTGGTGCTAGATCTATTTTGGTTTCAATAGGCTCATGGAGGTACTTACTAGTTTTAGGTCCAGTGATCCAGCCAATCATGTCTTGGGTTAATGCAGTGAGTGAGCCACAAATTTACGCATAACCATCCTCATCCCATCCAGACTTCTGGTCCAACAAGAAAGTGGGTACAACGCAGGGTGTGGGATGGGCGCATGCCCCGTTTTCAAATTTTTGGCTGGGAACCAAGTCTAGTATTTAAGTGGAGAAGGGTAGATAGGTATGCCCGTTATCCACTGAGATTTGAAGCTTGAAATGCGAATATCTGGGTTACCCAAAAAAGGGGAATAATCATCCTCATTTGGTATGTTATGTGCAAGAATAGTAATGGGTCCCATACTGAGTTGTTTAGATATTTTCTTTTGCAAGCGGATTGTAGCAGAGATTATTTGGATTACTGGGTAACTGTTTTGGGGATTCCATATTCAATCAGTGAATGTTTAACAGACATATTGATGGCACAAAGAATGGTAAAATTCTCTTGCGAGGTGTTTTATTGACTACTTTATGGTGCATTTGGATTTTGTATAGAGTGTAAGCCCAGAAGTCTCTTTTTATTTTCTTTTCGAAAAGGAGTGTAAGCGCAGAAATCTCCTGGATTGGTTTATGTCGCATCATATAGTGTTTGGTTACAACAGTCTTCCTCTATATTCTTTGTGTTTAAAGCAATTGATCTCTTACATGATATTTCCCTCACAGATCTTCCACAAGATTTGGGGAACTTTGTTATTTGATGTAGATTGAGGGACGTGTACTCCTCTTCTATTCCTTTCACATCAATCGGAGTAAATCTGAGAAAAAAAGTGATACGTTGCGAAAGCCAGGGAAAAACGGACTAGAAAAGAGCTCTATTCTCATTTGAATTTATTCTCTATGTTTGGGGAACGATTTTCTTCCCAAGCATGTGGAAGTTTGTTTCTTATGAAATTTGTTATTTTGCTGAGCAAAGAGTTGGGCGGGGTCGGGGATCTGTTCAGCTCGGCTTCTGTTGAAGTTCTGATCAATTATGATCAAAGTTTGGCTAGACTCA
This sequence comes from Anisodus tanguticus, assembly GCA_034509755.1. Taxonomy (NCBI): domain Eukaryota; kingdom Viridiplantae; phylum Streptophyta; class Magnoliopsida; order Solanales; family Solanaceae; genus Anisodus; species Anisodus tanguticus. The sequence goes on from CM067544.1 coordinate 55,694,441, forward strand.
GCTCGACTTGGTCAAGTTCGGACTCAACTGAGCCAGCTGGACTTAGTTGAGTCATGTATTGATTACTTCAAAACAAAAATTCATTCATTAAGCTCAATTAGTAAATTAGTGATATATTAATCTAATAATTTGCAATTAATTCTCTCCCTATTCCATTTATGTGGCACGTGTTCCTCTTTGGTCATTCTAAAAGGAATGATGCCTTTCTATGATTGCAAACTATTTAACTTCAAAATTTTCATTTTTACCCTAGCCACAGAGATCTCCTGTCAGGACATGTTTGAGACCACTAGTTCGAGAATCCTTTCTTTATTAAATTCCTTGCCTAGTTTGATATGGCAAGCTTGGTTGAGCTCGGGTCGAGCTTGACTTGGCTCGGTACATAGTAAGCTCGATTGGGCTCAGTTCAATAAGAGGGTAAGCTTGGGAAATGTGCTAATATTCTGTACTTTTGTGCATTTGATAGAGTAAAGTAGTTGAATATTCCACTCTATCTATCCTACTTTTCTTGACATTTATTCATTGTAAAAAGTAGTTGGTATTGTTTCATGGCTTTGAGTTGGTAATCTGCAATGACATGATGAAGCTGGTTTTCCTGGATTTTGCCTTTATTTGATGGAATTGTGTACATGCTTTTTCGTCAGCTGCTTTCCTGTTTTGTTAATAATTTTCATTTCATTAGAAAATCAACTCATAATACAAAAAGATGTAGAAATCAGCTTATATAATTGGCGTTGTTATGGATAAAAGAGCACTAGAACTTGTTACCAGTATGCTTTTATGAGACATGTGTCAACTATATAAATGAATATTCCATTACTAAAAAATTTATTCTGCTATATATTAAACTGTAGGCCACTCTTAGATTAGCACAGCTGGACAGAATTTCTGAACGCTTGTCACGCCATGTTATGGAGCATCATGAAGTAATGGGTAAGAGTTGTTCTTGGTGTTTTTTTGCTCAATCTATTGGAACCATTAAAAGTCCTTGAATTCTTTACTGCTGGTCTCTGTCTCATCCACATTTGTTTGGTTAATGCTTTCTGAGTATTGATTATAGATGTTATTTCAGTCTATTTTGTTCCTTTAAATTTTTTAATTTCTTTGTGCAATAGTAGTTCTATTACTCAGTATCTTGTTTTGATGTTTAAAAATAGGGAAAAGAAATGATGTAACTACTTTGGTTATTCCATCAGTTTGGTTGGGAAGTTTTAGTACTTACACATGTTCCAGATTTTGTAAATTCCTGATTCTAGGCACAATTACATCGAACCAATCAAATCAAATCACATATTCTTTTTGACAAGGTAAATAATTTTGTTAATTTGGAAAAACTTCTGTGAAAAATAGAGGACCTACGTCAAAATATATTCTAAGAATTACATCCTCTTCTGTACAAACAAGGACTCACTAGTGCACCAAGAACTAAGAACAAAACACTATACTTCAAATGTACAAAGTTATTCGCTTTCCCCAGAAATGCTCTCCTATTTCTCTTTCCACAACACTCACATTATGGCTACAGGGTGACATCCCACGCCCTGCGTCTTCTCTTCTATATTCTAAAGGCTCAAGCGTTCAACCATGAATGAAGTATATCCTTTTCTGATATCTACAATTTCCACTGCAAGGCGAACCAATTTGATTCGATCTACCACAATCGTAGTCACCTATCAATGCAGTAAGAGGTGATCCACATTGGAAAATACACACATAAAGCGCAAAATAACGTATATGATTCTCTTATTATGTAAGTTCCTAGTGTTAACCCCCCTATTGCTAGCTAGTGAAAGATTACCAAATCATCTAATCAAATTAGCTGTATGTACTGATCAAATCTACAACACTTTCAATATTTCCGCTCAGGTTGGAAAATACATATTAGTTCCTTAGTTTTCTTAGGCATTGTGCATCTGACTGGACAATATTAAGAATGAAAGACCAAATTTGTGTGGTAAATGGGCAGTGAATGAAGAGATGGTTGACATCCTCATTATGTCTCTCACACAGTGGACGCCTGCTTCCTGCTACCAATATATATTTCCCCTTTCTGAAGATTTTCGTGCGTTAGACAAGCGTCTTTCACCACCAACCATGTGAAGCACTACCTTCATAGTTGCCTTGATTGAAGGGATAAGTAATTTATCACTCCCGCTCTCATAAAATATGACAGCATATGACTAGGTATGGAATGTAACACTTAATTAGCTTGTATATTGTATAAGTAGAAGGAAAAAGTAGAAGAGAGAGAAAATAAAAAGCAATAAATAAAATGTAAGTCTTATCGGAAAATATTCATGTCAAGATTTTAATTATATTAGCTCAAATTCATTGAATTGCTAATTTTTTCCGATAAACGAGAAGTTTTCTATTTTCTAGCATTCAAACTCAGTGGATAATGAACCCATTCTCTCTACCCTTCTCCACTTAAAAGTCAAAACTGGGTATCCAACATGATGCGCACTCGTGATGTGCTCTTGTGACACATCCTGCGCTTCCCATCGGACCAAATCTCTGGGGACTCATTGAATTGCTAAACTTATGAAAATTCTATAGAATAATATTTTTGATGGAATTGATGTTAAAACATGTTGGGATGTCCCCAAATAGGAAATGTGTAGTACTTGGTTATTATCATTTAGTTAACATGGGACTTTTTCTTGGTTGGCGGCAAGAGGTGCGATCTTAACAGCTTATAATCTGAGGAAGAGGAGGGTCACCTATGTTAGTTGGTGTTTTATGTGTAAGAGTGCAGGCGAAAGTGTAGATCATCTCCTATTGCACTGCAAGGTTGCTAATTGGTTATGGAGGGTGGCCCTCAATTTGTTTGGGATGCAATGGGTGATGCCAGGCATAGTGAAGGAGGCTCTGCAAAGTTGGTCTCATAGGAGGGGGAAGAGAAGCAGAAGGGCATGGATGGTTACCCAATTAGCAATCATGTGGGTCATTTGGAAAGAGAAATAGGAGGGCTTTTGAAGGGGAGGAACAAGATTCTGTAAAGATGCAAAGTAGTGTCTAGTCTCTAGTTTCTTTTTGGTGTACTGTCGAGGTCCCTATTTGTATAGAGGATTGGATCTCTTTTGTCGAGAACCATATCTTATGTAGGTCTCTTCTGTTGGTATACAGCTTGTATATGGGGTTCCCCAATTGCTAATAAAATTATTTACCTTATCAAAAAAAAAACATGGGACTTTTTCCTTCTAATTTTGGTATTTCTTGTTATTTTGGCAGTGAAGGGAATGGATCTTGTGAGACAACTGGAAAGAGACTTGAAGATTGCAAATGTCATTTGCATGGTAAGCAGCTGATGGTGTTCCATTAGAACTTCTTTGTTGTTTTACTGAGAAGATTCCTAATTGTTGCAACCTCTTTCAGTTGTAGATCACCTTTGACATTTTTCTTTGTATCAAGATAATACGAGTTGATTCTTATAGTTTCTGTAACAGTTAGGTTAGAAGCAGCTCATCTCAGTTTACCAAACTTTGTTCTTTTGAGTTTTGCAGAACGGTCGCCGATATTTAACCTCTTCAAGGAATGAGGTGTCAAGGGATCTCGTTGTCTCCAACAATTCTAAAAGAAAACAAACACTCTTGGTACTTTCCCATGCTTAACTCCTTCACAGATTAGTGCGATATTATTGCTTCCCCTCTGTCCCCCACCTCCCTTTTTTTTCTTGAACAAACATATATATTACCTTTAGTGGGAACTAATAGGATTGTGTTCAAGTAGGCCCATACTTTTGTTCCTTATTCAGCAATGAGATTCCATGTTATTCCTCGTCGATGGTTAGAATTTCACATTTCTCCTGGAAGTGTTCCATAAAAGTATATCACATGTTACAGTTAGCTTCAAATAAATTGTACGATCTGGTAACCTTTTGCATCCTTGAAGGCAAAATCTTGCTATTTTATGTGTTTCCACCTGAAGGACAAACTGTACTGGAATTCTCAATGAATATTAGATGCACACTTAAAATTTTACTGCTTTGGGTACATATTTTGTACTAATTATTATGGGATATCTATAAATGTGTGTACACCAACACACAGACACACACACACACACACACACACACACAGACATATATATATAAAGTCGCTCTCCTTTTTTCTCTTGTTTTCAGGTAGGGGTGTTCTTATTCATCTCTCTTTGTGATGTACCACTTGTTTTCGATATAGAGTCTAGAATTCCCTCCCTTTTTTGGTGTGTATTTGAACCTTTTAGGAATTGTTTCTCTTTGCAGGATGTGCTTCCTGTCCTGACTGAGCTGCGCCATGCACTAGACATGCAATCAACACTTGAAACTCTTGTTGAGGAAGGAAGATTCTCAAAGGTTCCATTCAACTTCTGATATTAGTTAGGGTAGCATGACATCTTGCACATTCTCCCCCCTAGTGATTTGTTCCTTCTTATGGCTTGTCATGTTTGCTATATGATTCTAGCATACATACTTTTTCATAATGCTCAAGCAATGAACTTGCAGGCGTTCCAAGTACTATCAGAATATTTACAACTTTTGGACACACTTTCAGAGCTTTCTGCCGCACAAGAGATGAGCCGTGGTGTTGAGGTAACTAATTAGATCTCTATCTAAACAAAGAAAAGCTTTTTATTTATGACCCTAGATAGGAGAACATGGAGGTCGAGGATTAGGGTAGAATGGTAGTAAGTAGTCGAGCGTTTTCTCTCTTCGTAGTGGTAGAGCAGGGTTCCAGTCTACCCATATTAGTATTATTATGCGTTCCTTTACTAGTATTAGTACTATTATGATAGCATCTATTCTTCTATTCTTTTGACACTGGCGTGTCTTTTACTTTGGTTATTTTTACTGTCAGTACTTATCTTTCTTCAGTATTTTCATCATAGCTTTCTTCTCTTGCATTTCTTTCAAACATGTTGTTAGGATCGGGCTACTCCTATGCGTTCCAAGAATCTGATTCTTAGAACAATTTGCGTAAGGTAATGCAGCGGAATACAAAAATCAACACAAGAATTTTCACGTGGAAAACTCGTAGCTCAAGGAAGTAAAAAACCACGACCTATCTTCCTATAGGATTTTCCAAAGTTCTTCGCTAAAACAGGAGCCGTTTAACAGGTTACAATAACCTAAGGACCTGTTCCCCGAACAATCCCCCTAAATCACACTCTAAAACAAAGTTTAACCAACAAACACGTATTACACAATGCTTCGAATGGTAAATAGATGGAAACTAAGAACCTAACCTAGACAAACTAAAGAACTAGATGGATAATTTCTTGATGAGCTCGGGTTCTTTGTCGTGGTGCAGTTGGCTCTTCTAAGACTAAGTGTTGACTGCTCACTTAAGTCTCTCGTTGGATGCTATGATTTGTGGTTGTTGTTCAAGCTCGAAAGCTTGTTCGTGCTGTCATTACCCGAAAACCAAACCTTGTTTGATTTGGATCTTCATTCTTTCCTTTGGTTTCATTAATTATACCCGAAAACCAAACTTTATTTTACTTGGATCTTCCTTCTTTCCTTGAATGTGTGTCAGCTTCCTTGTACTACTTCAATGCTACTTTCCATGTTGATCAACTTATGGTATTTCTGAGAATATTACCATAACTTGAAATTCAACTCTTCATCGAATAGGAATCAATCAATATTCCTTTTTCTCCAACGTCGGCATGAAACAACTTCCAATCTCCAGTTGCGCAAGGATCAGTTCCTTTGAGCAGTTCCTTTGTTGATATGAGTTCTTCAATTGAATTCCTCCTTATATTTCCCTTGATTGTCATTGAGTACATTATTTGTTAAATCATCAAAACCTCAATGTTAAGCTCATGATCATTGAGCCAGCAACCACTCAACACATGTTCTGGAAAACGATTTTCTTGAGCTGAGGGTCTATTGGAAACAACCTCTCTACCCCACAGAGGTAGGAGTAAGTCTGCTTCCACCACACCTCCCCAGACCCCACTTGTGGGATTATACGGGGTATGTTGTTGTTGAGAAACTCTTTTGCGCATCTTCTCCGAGTTTTTACACTTCACTAATTTTTTCCCTTCTTTGTGGTTGCTTTTCTCATATTTTCTTGTGGTGGTTTTGGATATGTGAACAACTTGATCATGCTCTTTGATAATCTCTTAATTTTTGCAGGTTTGGTTAGGGAAGACTCTTCAAAAGCTGGATTCACTTCTATTAGGAGTGTGCCAGGATTTCAAAGAGGAGAACTATGTAACTGTGAGTGAATCAGCCTTCTTCACATTATAAATTGGTAAAATATCGTTATATTTATTTTCCGTCCAGGTTACCTATTGGTAAATGGAGAGAGGACGAGGAGACAGACTGCTTCCGTTTTCAAAATCTGTTTCATATATGCTTTTCTCTCATTCTTCATTCCTTCTTTTCCCCTTAGTTCTGCTCTTGTAAAAGCACAAACAATTAATTTCAATTCCTTGAAATTTCGGTAGAAGCTCTCTCTACCTCTCTATATCTCTCACTTTGCTTCTAGGTGTGATTTGCACCACTTTAAGGAGTCGTTTGTTTGAAGGGATAAGTATAATAACCCCGAGACAAAATATGGGATTATTTTATCTTATGTTTTATTATAATTTTTTATTCCGGTATAAGTAATCTCGGGATAATTTTTGGAAACTGAACTATTCCCGGGATAATTTATACCACATTCTATGTGGGATAACAATCCCGGGATAAAACAATTAAATGACAAAGATGTCCTTCAAAGCTCTTTTCCCAAAGTCCTTTAAAAAGGCCAAGGTTAAAACTGGAAATAAAAGTTATTCCAAGTTTATCTACTACCAAACCAAACACATGTTTTATATTATAACCCGTATATCCCATTTTTAATCCGATGAACCAAATATCTACAAAAAATATATCCACTAAATAATCCCGTTATTGTTTAATCCCAGTATTATAATATCCATGTTGTAATCTGTTCTCAAACCAAATGACTACTAAAGGTTCTTGCATCAATTGCTATTGGAATTAGAACAGATTCACTTGTAATAAACTTTTTGGTCTGAAAGGAGTACATCTTTCTCTCTTCTTTGAAATAGTGACCCTGGTTCTTCTATCCATCATTGTTGTGTTTGTACTGATCTCAGGTAGTTGACGCTTATGCTCTAATTGGAGATGTCGCTGGCCTTGCGGAGAAGATACAAAGTTTCTTTATGCAGGAGGTTCTATCTGAAACCCACTCTGCGCTGAAGAGTACCGTACAAGAGGTGTGTTGTATTCAGTTTTGAGGGATATATGACTAAAGTACTAGGTATACAGGGAATAGAATTAAGCTTAGTTTGCATACCCTTTTTGCTGGAGGAGATTTGAAGAGCATTGAATTTTTTATTTTACTTTTTAAAGACAGCTCTCTCTTGTTGCAGGATCTGGATAACAACAATGTGCAAAGTTCTAGGTATATATTTCATGCCTTTTGACTTCCACCACTAATTGTGGTTTTCTTGCCCTCTCTCTCTCTCTCTCTCTTGATTTGTCGATTTTTCAGGCTCACATATAGTGATCTGTGCACCCAGATACCTGAATCCAAGTTCAGGCAATGCTTGCTAGCAACACTAGCTGTACTTTTTAGGTTGATGTGTTCATATCATGCAATACAGAGCTTCCTGCCCGAGGATAAGGTATGCAAAGTAATGACTAATGTTTACTGCATGGCAGCTTTTAAGTGATTCATGTATGCCTTAGGTCCAAACATATAAGTTCATGGAGACTGATACACCTTGTAAATTGTTCCATCTCTACGTGACACTTTTTCCTCTGTACTTGTGGTCTTTCTTGGAAGTCATGGTGTATCATACCAAGTGTTAGCCTTTCTTTTTTACTAGTTCAAAGTAATCATTTAGCTGCAAAATATAGAAGAGTTAACTTTTTCTCAAAGTTTATGCCTTTCCGTAGGTAATGATATCTTTTCTTATGATGATTTTGGGTGGGCAGCACCCTTTTTTCTAAAATCCTGTTTCTTCACCTGACTAGTTTAAAGATTTGCTTGCTATGTGATGCTGTTGGTTTTTTCCTTCCTGAGCCTGAGTTATCAAAGTTGTGTGAGTACTTATCCGTTTTCTCTCTGTAGAAGGTTTATGGTTCTGTCAGGTATATCTAAAAATGGAATATTTATGGCAGTCAGTAGAGGTAAGGTCTGCGTACACTCTATCCTTCCCAGACCCCACGTTGTGGGATTTCACTGGGTATGTTGTTGTTGTTGTATGGTAGTCAGTAGAGAAGCTAGTGCAGTATGATTTTGATGTTACAGGCTTGAATTTTAGATAGTATTTAAGTAATCTATTATGTCTGAACTGCATTGGAATAACTCAAGTCTGCAGAGCACTTGCTTAAAACGAGCAGTCTGCCTTTCTCTCTTTTCCCTACTGATATATCAAGTAAAGGTTAAGATACCAGACTAGAGTGGTTGACACATTAACAAAATTTTCTTGTGATTGACAACAGGATGATATTTTGTCACCAAGCACAGAGAGAGCGCCAAGTTTATCGTCTGTTGAAGACCCACCAACTACTTCTGTTGCTTCATCCGACACAGCCATGAATGGTTCATCCAATATAAATCATAGGGTTGAAGAGGCAAGGGATGATGGAAGTACAGCGTCAAGCAGTGGATCCCCCTGGTTTCAGCTGAGGAAAGATGCTACGACCTTTGTTTCACATACATTACTTAGAGGGCGAAAGAATCTTTGGCAACTTACGACAAGTCGTGCAGCTGTCTTGCTTTCTTCACCGGCTATTCATTCTGCCAGTATCCATCAATTCTTAATAACTTATGAAGATCTTAACATTTTTGTACTGGCTGGGGAAGCCTTTTGTGGAAGTGAAGCAGTTGAGTTCAGGCAGAAAGTGAAATCTGTCTGTGAAAGTTATTTAGCTGCTTTCCATCGGCAAAATATATATGTAAGTTAGACTTATGCACGCGTTTATACCAGTATTATGCAGTACTGCTTGCATGATAGCCCCAGGGGTGGGGGATGAGAATTGTATTGAAGGGTCAAATAGTTTCATGTTTGTGATTGATTTTGAGTTTTATGGGAAGAGGCAACGCTTTTGGTTGAGATTTTATAAAGTCGTATGTGTATAGATAGCCCTGTGAATTTGATCTATGGCTGGGTACTTCTCTTACTTGAAAGAATAACTTGTGGAAATTCATGACAAAAAATATGGACTTTTACTGTGTGTCGAGGATATTTGTTAGACCCTCAATTTACATGTAATGTTTTTTGTCATTTGCATAAAACAGAATTGTTCAAGCGTCTACTTGTCTGTTAGTGTCATTTCTGCAAGTTCATCCATGAAAGCTCATCTTAACTAGCAGTCAGTCATACTTTAATTTGACAGTGAAAATTGTGCTCGATAATCTTTGTACTCAACATCAAATTCATGAAAATGTTCATCATCTGTACTGGTGCTCGTGTTTTGAGAAATGTTGTTTGGTTATGCAACCTAACTCATGTAAGAATGTTCTATACGAAGTCATTTAAGTCAGATTTAGTAACATGATCATTAAAGACCCTTCATTATCTGGAAACGGATTATCCTATCTGTGTTTTGCTCCCTCTGCTTGATAAGATTTTAAAGTTCTTTTTTTTATACAGGCTCTCAAGATGGTATTGGAAAGGGAGAATTGGCTGATATTGCCGCCGGAGACAATAGAAGTAGTAAGCTTTGCTGGGCTTGTTGGTGATGGAGCAGCTTTAATAGTTTCATCTGAGACCTCTCCGAATGCTCGACGGCTGCAAGTACGTAAGTCTGTACATCCTATCCAAACTGACTCCTCTAAGAGGAATGGATTTTCAAGTTGGCTTAAGGGTGGAAATCCATTTCTGCCAAAACTAAATGGTAGTTCGAAGGAATACTCGGACTCTTGTTTGCTTAATGGATCTGCAATGCAAGAAAGTGGAAGTTCTAATGAAGATTCTTTGGATAAGAGTTCTTTGAGAAACAGTGATGTAAATCATGTCAACGGGACTACTAATTTATCTGAAGATGAAAATGAAGATCTTCATGCTGATTTTATTGATGAAGATAGCCAACTACCTAGCCGGATTTCTAAACCTGGTCATTCAAGAAGTCGTTCTTCACATTGGAACAATGAACAAATAAAAGAGCAAACAGGATCATCACTTAGCCTCCTGAGGTAAATACTGGTCATATACTTGAATATGCTGCTGCTGATGATGAAGAATTCTGTCAAGCTGAATATAAATGCAACACAGGTCATTGGATAAATATGCCAGGCTGATGCAGAAGTTAGAGATTGTTAATGTTGAGTTTTTAAAGGTACTTTTATTGCATTAGATGTCATTGACCTCCAATAAATATTCTTTCTGCGTGGTGATTTGCTTTCGTGTTCTGTTTTCCTTTTTAATATGATTTCCTCAACAGGGATTTTGTCAATTGTTTGGGATATTCTTTCACTTTGTCTTTGAGACCTTTGGTCAGCATAGTATTCATCCTAGTGGAAAAGCTGTGACTGACACGCTGTCGTGTAAGCATTTTTGTTCATTCACTTCCTCCAACACTCTCAGAAAGAATTATTTATGATTCATTCTTTTATTGCAATTTTTGTTTCTTTTTAAAATCTTTTCCTCGTTCTTTTTCTTGTATATTAAAAATTTTGCCTGCCTTTTGGCCTGTATAAAACCCCTGTTTCCCCCCATGGTCCCCAGATAGGCTGAAGACTGCATTGTCACGAATAACACAAGATTGTGAACAATGGATGAAACCCCAGTCTCAATCATTTTCCTCCTCTCCTCCCTCAAGCTCAAGTACACCATTTTCTCACATGGATATCACTCCTACCAGCCCTCCAAGTTATTTAACTGGCGCATCCTTGGGACTGAAGGTACGTACTTCTGTACAAAAGTATGGTTTATCAGATACGTTTTTTCCTAGATATCTGGTTCCCTCTTGTGAGACATCTGTAGTTGTACTGGTATTGACACTTGCTCCGTCACTGACCATTCTCCTCAATTCTTTTCTAGTGGGTTGGGATGTTCTCGGAAGAATACAAATGAACTTACAATTTCATGTCCATCTTAAGGCTCCATGTTGCTTTCCAATATTTGGCGTGTCTTTGATATGTATGCTTTACCTTTCTTCACACTATGTTTAAACTACTACAGGCTTCATTTTACCTTGAACTGTCAATGGAAATGAACGATGGTGTGTTACAATCTACTTACTTCACTTGTGTAGTCCTTCCTCATAAAGAGCTCTAAATCGTGAAAGGTTATCGGTTTGGAATCAGAGTTTTCTAAGTGAAGGGTTAAATTTCATATGTTCTTGGGAGAATACAACTAATGAACTTACAATTGGGTTGTGCTAATTTCAAAAGCTTCATCATCAAGTTCAAGTTGCTTTCTGTTGAGAATATAATTAAGTAAATAAAAGTGTGTTCTCTCTAACAAATTAAGCTTTTAGATGAGATGATCACACACTTCAATACTGTCCAATATTTGGCATGTCTTGATTTGAATGCTTCACCTTTCTTCCCAGTATGTTTGAATTACTATGGGCTTCATTTAACCTTGAACAGTCAAATGGATGGCAACGAATAATGATATGTTACAATCTACTCCCTTCATCAGTGTAGTCCTTCCTCATCAAGAGCTGTAGATGATGAAAAGTTATTGGTTCCCAATCAGAGTTATCTAAATTTGTAGTTTAAAAAACTTCACGGAGTTAAGGATGCCATCAATTAGGCATGGTATCAATGTGGTTTTAGTTCTCTCTTCTCCAGATTATACCTGATTTAGTTTCATTTAAAACTGCCAAGCAGAGTCTTATTTGTTTTACGGCATATTTGAAGACGTTTTCAACCATTTCGGTGCAGATTTTCTTTGATTGTCTGATGCTGATCTCCTTCAGTATACTCATAAATACTGCTTTGCCAAAGGCAACCAAGTTTCAAATCCGCAACCCTCTACTTGAAAAATATGAAGTTCTTTAATAATCAATCAAATGCACCTCAATAAAAAATTAGTTGGGACAGCCATATGAATCCTGTGTATCCATCTTACCTATTCAGGTCCATTTATTTCAATAATAAATAATGTCTTTTAATACTAGCAGAAGGTTCTGCCCGAGGGCTTTGGTCTAGTGGTAAGGGTGTAGCATGTGACATGTGGGTTAGGCACATCTCACGGGTTTGAACACTGCTGCAGACAAAAGCCTGGTATTTAAGCAGAGAAGGTTAAAGGGGCAGGCCCATTATTCGCTGGCCTTTGAGCTGCAATTGGTCCTCGAAGATTTTTCAGTTCTTAATAAAAATACTAGCAGGAGGTTCTGTAAGGCTAGATGTTCTTGAAATCTCAAACTTATCCTACGGGTATACACGTCTCTAACTTGAGTAGCAAAACTCCTAACAGACACCGAACCTAATGTAAGTGTAAAGCCTGAATACCAACTGTGTTATCAGTCTATATAAGTGAATGAACATTAAGTAATCCTTACCAAACAAAAGTGAATGGACATTAAGTAATTAACACGTTTTACCATATGGTGTTGGTAGTTTTGCATGTTGGTAGCTGGCAATCAGTTTACCTACGCGTACTAGGCTTGATCATCACTCAGCAAATGTTTTCCTAAATTTTGACTCATAAAGCCGAAAAAAAACTAACTACAAACCTCTGTAATATTTTTGATTAGTATTACTAATCTCTTTAATTGCATGCGGGAATTCAAGTATGTTCAAGCTTTCTATTATACTTGATTTAATGAGACTAATATACATATCTTCTCTTTCACTGTATTCTTGTACCTTCCCCTTTTAATTTCATGGTTAGTAATTGGAATTTGATGATGTATATGCTTGATACACATATCTTTTATCACAAATGCTTCTTACTTTTGTGTTGATAATTGTCTAATTTTTAAAACAGAGAGCCGTTTGTGAAGGTAAATGATAAATTCCTTTGTAAAGGGCGCTTCACGTGTTAGCCCAAATGCACTGCTCTGTTATGGAAGCTTCACCAATGCCAATTACTTGTACTTTCCATTCTGAAGCAACTTATGGCTATATATGACATTTCCTCAAGAATTATGTAATTTATATTGGACGGGGGTGAAACAATCTAAAAGAAAAACCATAAAAATCTCCTCTAAAAGCATTATGAATGTAACTTTATCTTTCCTTTTCTTTTGCAGAACGCACATCATCTGCAGATTGTTCTAATGTGCAGCTATTTTATTTAACAGCTTGAATCTTTAATTATGTTGAATGTCTATCAATATTGTGCTGCAGGAAAGATGCGCAGGTGCTGACACTACATTTGTTGTTGCTCGGTTATTGCATAGATCTAAAGCACATCTTCAGTTAATGCTTCAAAATAATGCGGCACTGGTTGAGGATTTCTATGTGCATTTGGTATGTTTCTTTCAGACTTTCGCCTGTTGTAAGATAATGTCCTTGTAATTATTTTGATTTTTGATGTATCTAGAACTTCGAAGTGAGCTATTGCTTCACTCTATATTGGCGTGGGCTCCTGATAAAACTAACATGCCCACACAGTAATGATAGTTATGATACTATTTAATGTACACATGAATAGAAAAGGTACATAAGCAAGTGTTTAGTTGGTTGTTCTACGTATTGTATGTGCTGAAGTGATGAAATGTTACTGTGTCAGGTTTGATCAAGGACATGCTTACTTTACATTGTTGTTTCATTTCATACGTTCGATTTAGAACAATTAAGTGAAGAAATGTTTTTTTCTTGTCTTTCATAGGTGGATGCTGTACCGGACCTTGTAGATCATATTCATAGAACGACTGCTGGATTACTTCTCCACATCAATGGGTGAGATATATGTCCTTGCTCTATTATGTTTTAATAGTACACTCCCCTTACAAAGTTGTTGTCGATCATGATGGATGAGTTTTATGCTTTCATTGTCTGTATAGTTAAATTTTTTGGATGATGTTCTGATTTTTTCCTCATCTTATCTCTTTGGTTTGCACTGGGATTTAATAACGAATGTTGATGATTGGTTCACTATACATGAATATAAAGACCTACACATGAAAGTTTTGACAAGGTGGGAATAAATGTATAAGGTAACTAGATCTGCCAAATATAGGACAATTAAAGCTATAAAAAATAGATAATGGGAAAACACCATATTCATAGGTTCCCCATTCCCAACATTACAGTCAGTAGATTCAAGGAATCAACATTATGAGGAAGATTAAGGAAGCATCTAAATAGTTCAATGGCCAAAAGGTCGTAAAATAAAATACTCCAATTCCATATTATGTGACTATTTGGTTGGTTCGAAGGTTAAAATGTTAATTAGATTTTCTTTTTGACTAAATTATTGATATAATGGTTGAAAAGTTGGTTTAATATTTCATCAATATTTAAATTTACAATTTTAGATAAATTTAAATTCTGGAAATTTGCCCTCGGGGATTTGGTCTAGTCGTAAGAGTGCAACATGTGATGTGTGGGTTAGGCGCACATCACTAGTTCAAGCCCTGACATAGATAAAAATGTGGTGTTTAAGTGGAGAAGGGTAAAGCAACATGCCCATTATCCATAGAGTTTCGAGCCGTGCACTAGTTGATCCTGGGGGATTTTTGGTTATCTAAGTAGAAAAAAGGTTCTTGAAATTTGTTAAAGTTGTGTATAGTTATCTTATCAATGGCAAAGGTCAAATTAGCACCTTGAACTCCGTGTCACTCAAAACTCCATAATGGGAATCATTTAGCCTCATGGATATCTTGACTTCTAAGTGTTTGTAAAGCACTTCTTCAACTGGTGGATCTTTATGCTTTCATTGTGATGTTGAATCCCTCTTCCCTCCTAAAAAAGAAAGAAAAAGAAAAGTAACTTTTGGTCCCTGAAAAATGCAACAAAAATCATGAAAATACTCCCTCGAATCCATTTTACTTGTCGTTCTTACTAAAAATAGATGATCCAAAATAGTTGTCATTTTTTAAAATCAAGGTATAATTAGTTGTTTGTTTCCACCTTTACCCTTACTCATAAATATGGAGAGATATTAATGTGGTGAAAAAAAGAGTAGTATGAAATTGAAATGAGTAATAAATAAGGATAATTTAGTCAAATTACCCTCTATTTAATGTTTGGTGTGCAAAAAACAACAACAACAACATACCAGTGTAATCCCACACAGTGGGGGTCTGGGGAGGGTAAGATGTACGCAGACCTTACCTTTACTTTTGGGGTAGAGAGGCTGTTTCCGATAGACCATCGGCTCAAAAGAACGTAATCGATGCAGGGGTGCATGAAAAATAAGGCAGCAAAATATCAAGATACAAAACAAATGGTACAATATAGTAATACACACACAAAGATAATGATCGACGCGATACCAAAATACTACAACTAAGAAGAGGAGAAGCCCCCACCTCTCTCACACACAACGCGACAAAACTCAAGTACCTACTACCCTTCTACCCTAATCCTTAACCGTCAAATCTTTTTATCTAAGGTCATGTCTTTAGTCAACTGGAGTTGAGCCATATCATGTCTAATCACCTCCCCCTATTTCTTCTTCAGCCTACCTTTACCTCTCCTAACTCCTACGACCGTCAATCTCTCACACCTCCTAATTGGCTCATCCTCACACCTCTTCTTCACATGGCCAAACCATCTCAGTCTTGCTTTCCTCATTTTTTCCTCCACAAGGGCCACTCCGACCTTGTCCCGTATATGTTTATTCCTAATCATATCACTCCTATTATGACCACACATCCATCTGAGCATCCGCATATCCGCTACTTTCATCTTCTGAACGTGGACGTTCTTGACTAGCCAACACTCTGCCCCATACAACAGTGCAGGTCTAACCACAACTCTGTTCAGCCTAGGCGACACCTTCTTATAGCAAAGCACCCGGGAGGCAAGCCTCCATTTCATCCACCCTGCTCCAATACGGTGGACGACATCATCGTCAATCTCCCCGATCCCTTGTATAATGGACCCAAGATACTTGAAACTCCCTCTCTTGGGTATAACTTGTGCCTCGATCTTCACTTCCACATCCGTCTCTTGCGTCACGCCACTGAACTTGCATTCCATATACTCCGTCTTAGTCCTGCTTAACCTGAAACCCTTAGATTCTAAGGTCATTCTCCAAACTTCCAGTCTATCGTTAACGCCACTACCCGTCTCATCAATCAAAATTATGTCATCTGCAAGGTGTGCAAAAAAAAAAAAAAGACAAGTAAAATGGACCGGAGGGAATAGTTGGTACATTTATATTGAAATACCTGGAAAATGGGAATTTGGAGATATGCGGATCTGTGTGTTTGCTACAATAAATGGGAGAATACAGGTACACAGTACTAGGACTTATATTACTTGCCTGCGATTGAATTCCCAACACATGTTGGAACTTGGTTCATTGGTTATCTATATATTTGTTGGAGTCAGACTTATATTTATTTAACCTAACAAGACAATCGCGAAGCTGAAGTGCTTAAAATAACGTTGACTGGAATTATTTAAGCAGGTATATTGATCGGATTGCCAATGCTAAATGGGAGGTGAAAGAGCTTGGAGTAGAGCACAATGGGTATGTATCGAAGTCTTCCTCCTTTCAGAATCCTTGGAATGGTTACTGCAATCTAGCCTTTATATGTTTTTCATCGTAATTACACTGTGTAAAATGTTAGATAGTGTGGAAAGTTGAAGATGGCAAGTGTTCAATAGTCGCCGATAAAATAGCTAGGCAATATAGCAACTTAATTGTTTTATCAAGGTTGGATTTCTTTGGGTGAACTTTTAACATGTTTGTGTCAGAAACTTTATCTTTTACATTTTTTCACTTTTCTATATTAAACAACTTGCCGTTGAGCATATCAAAGACACCTAAAGACTTGCAGGTTTAGAATATGTGAGAAAATCTATATTTAAATGTTTCGTTACGATCAAAGACACATTAGATGTTACTGTATGACCTTTTGATATATTTTTATTTTCTTAATAACTGGCTACCTCTTCAATTCTCCAACTATATATTTTGTTGACTCTGTTATTACTTTTTTTTTGGTAAGGTAAAAGTTTTATTAAAAGGGTACCAAGAAGGTACTTAAAGGTTACATAAACAAACAAAAAGCACCAGAAAGAAAATCAGACTACTAAACTTTCCTTCCTAATAGATCTAGGAAATCCATTAGTTGGTTCATACTGCCTATTGAACTACTTCTACACCAGAAGAACAGATTCTGTAAACAACTATATTTTACTCTAGAAATAGGAGATATAGTCCATCAAAACAGGCCTAGTTCCTTTCCAGCCATATTGTCCAGAAAATGCACAATGGAATAGTCCTCCACATCTGTTTATTCTCTTTACTAGTAACCTGTTGTTGCCAACTTTCTAATAAACCTCTCACATTCTGAGGCATAACCCATGTAATACCACAAATACTTAGAAATAATTCCCAGCACTGTTTGGCAACTCTGCAATGGATAAATAGGTGCTCCACTGTTTCTAGATCTTCTTGACACAAGTAGCATCTATTACATAATACAAAACCCCTTTTTTGAAGAATATTTTGTGTTAAACATGCCCCCCTTGTAGCAACCCACCCAAAGAATGCTACTTTAATAAGAGCCTTAGTCTTCCATAACATCTTCCATGACCAAGAAGCCTCCCCTTGACCTGACTGCTTAGTTAACAGACTGTAACAATTCCTAACTGAGATTTTTTTGTCCTTGCTTGCTATCCAGATTAGAGAATCCACTTTACGATGATCAATATGAACTGATTCTATTTGTTGTAGAACCTGGCAAAAGTCCTCTAACTCCCAATCATTTAAATTCCTTCTAAACTGTAGCTGCCAACCAGAATTTGAGTGGAAATCTGCCACATTACCATTCTTTTTTGTTGAGCAATTGAATAAAGTAGGGAATTTGTCCTTCAGGCATTCATCTCCAACCCATAGATCTGTCCAGAATTTTATTTTAGCTCCATTGCCCACCTCCAGTCTGGTGAACAGCTTGAATTCTTCCCAGAACTTACATATGTCCTTCCATTATCCACCCTTCACATATCTTCATCCATCCTTCTTTCCATGGATTGCATTTATCAGCTCTTTCCAAACTTCATTACCTTCCTTGCAGTACCTCCACAACCATTTGAATAGCAGACTTCTATTGTGAAGCTTTAAATTCCTCACACCTAGCCCACCATCCTTCTCATTTTTCATAACCATCTGCCATTTGACTAAATGAACCCTTCTCTTTCCTGCATTACCATCCCACAAGAACTTATTTCTAATTGAGTTCATTTTTTTCTCCACTGCAACTGGTATTAAAAACATCAGCATAAGGTAAGTAGGCATGCCATCCAATACACTACTGATGAGAGTCAACCTGCCCCCAAAGGATAAATACTGCTTTTTCCATGGAGTGAGTTTGTTAGTACACCTGTCCAGAATACCTTGCCAAGTACTAGGATCATTTCTTTTTGCCCCAAGCGGAAGTCCTAGATACACAGTAGGAAATCTTTCTACCTTACATCCCAGTATGTCAGAAAATTCCTCTATGCATTCATCCACATTAATACTGAAAATACTGGCTTTTGTCAGATTTATCTTTAGCCCAGTGACTGCTGCAAAGGCTAGTAGAAATACCTCTGAGATACAACAAACGCTTTCTCTGCTTACTATTTGATGAATTTTAAAGTGTTCCTTTCTTCGAAATCTTTTGAAGAAAAGAAAAGGAAAAGAGAACAGGAATGGGCTTGTTAATCTTGGTGATGGTACTGTTATGTAACCTCAGTCACTGAATTATCAACATTTCAAAATTATTCAACTCTGAATTGTACCCCAACTTCCTTTATTGGGCGTTCTCTCTCCCTCTCTCTGAATCCGGTGTTAATTTATGTTCTTGCACCTCTATTTCTGCCTATAATCTTTTAAAATTGAAGCTTTTGACATATATATAATGTTTGATAAGATGGATGCAAAAGAATATTGATTTTCCTTTCATTTGTTATTAGTGATAGCAATTGTTGTGGCTGATTTAGCATGCGGGAGCCCAAAACTAGGGATTCAGAAAGTTGTGAGATACTTTTGATTGTAGAAATGGGATCAGTGCTAATTTAAAATAAAAATAGTACTCCCTCCCATTTTATGTGAAATTCTTTCCTTTTTAGTCCACCCCAAAGATGACTCTTCTTTGGTAATAATTTAATCTTTAGAATCCCCCTTTAATGACATGCTTTTATGGCCATAAAAATGTAATGGCATTAAAGTTCCAAAAAATTTTCTTTCTTAAATTGGTTCCCAATCAAACACCTTATAAAATGGGATACAACAATAACATACTCAGTGAAATCCCACAACGTGGGGTCTGGAGAGGGTAGAGTGTACGTAGACCTTACCTCTAACTTGGTAGGTAGAGCGGCTGTTTTCGAGAGACCCTTGGCTCAAGACAGAGCATAAGCACAAGCAAAAGCCAAGCAAGAGCAAAGCAAGAGAAACGGTCAGACCCGGTCAAGAAAATTTAAAGCAGTATGAAAATGCTGGTATCAAAAGCGAATAAGTCATGATAGCGCATTCTGATGGAAAGAGTATTTAATATTGTAACAAAAAGGTTAAAATCAGCATGATTTTGGATTAACTCAAAGAAAACAAGTTTTGTTAATTTAAATGGATATAATAATAAAAAAATAATTGGGACATAGAGAGTGGTTAAAGGTGTGAAAAGACAATAATAAGACATATGATGTCATGAAGGTCAATACAATTGGAAAATTTGTGATTTTATATCTGTATCTATTGGAGACGCTAAATTTTTCCATAGTAGATATGTAGTTTGTGGCTGCCCAATGTAGAAACAAAACATAATTTTTTATGAAGTCTCCTCTCTTTCATAATTACTAATTAGTTGTAGTTTTTCTAAGGAATGGAACAATGAGTTTGACTTTGTGAGATGTTTAATTCTAATTATTCTTAATTGGGAAAGTTAAAAATTTCGCTTTCGAGCGAAAGGGTGATGTTTAATTCATTAAACAGAAGACCTAGATGGTGGTGACTACAGAGGAATTTACTGCAATAAAAATTAAATTGCAAACAATTTTGATTCGTAGTTAACTATAGCCTGCATTAGATAAGTGGGAGCTAATACAAAGCTAACAAGCTTTCCTAAACGGGAATGCCGATCTAGACACGGTATGATCAACATAATTTTGCACTTCTCAACTAGCTTGGGATTTAGACGTAGTTATTGTTTTAAATTTGGTGCTTATTAACCAAAAAAATAACCTAGAATGAAGTGTTCTAGTATTTGATTTGTTCGTAAATTTCACTCTATTTGGCCACAATATACTGGTCTTTTGTCAAATTGACCATAAGATTTCCTGCTCTCCCTCATCGCCTAATTGAAAAGATGTTTGACATTTGATGTTGCTAAAGTACCATCAATATTCATCCATGTATCTCCCGATTTGATCCACATTTTGTCTGCAGATATGTAGATCTTTTGCTTGGAGAATTTAAGCATTATAAAACAAGGCTTGCTCATGGAGGAATTCGGAAGGAGGTACTGACCACCAACTGTTAGAGTCAAAATTGGTGGCAAAGCTTCAAATATACTACTCTCTCTGTGCCAAATTATGTGGCGGTGTTTGACTGGTTATGGAGTTTCAAGAAAGGGAAGACTTCTGAAAATTGTGGTCTAAAATAAGCTATACATATTTGTGTGGCTATAGATCATCTTATTAAGGTTAAACTGGAAGTTTAAAGTTAATTTGTTTCTAAATAAAGAAGTATGAAATTATTTTTTGAGACAACCTAAAAAAGAAAGTATGGCACGTAAATTGGGACAAAGGGTTCAGTTTTTTGAAAAAAAAAAAAACATTTTGCATGAATATTATTTTATTCTATTCTTTCATCAGAATCTGGATAGTCAACTTCCATTCTCCTTTATAGTAGATCATTCATAGTCATTTCTGAATCATACGTACACTAGGAGAAGTAGGGTAAACATGTGGGGCCCACAACATTTCGTATGAAACTGAGGTCATGGAAGTTGGAACTGTCTTTCTCTATTATTTGCACAATAAAGTATGATCATCTTGCTCCTGCATCAAATTGTTGCTTCCCAATCCTCTTTCTCGCGTTTGCTAGTTGAAGAGCCACAATTACTGTGCTTCTAATCTATGTTGCTTGGACTCTTTGAAACTGTTGACCGGTGCGTGTCGGATCCGACATGGGTGCGGCAACATTTTTGGGGAGTCCGAGCAACATAGCTTCTAAACATGGAATAATTTCTTCTCTCAGCTTTTTTGCTATTATGGATGCTAGTCCTAGATGTAATGCGCTTCATGGAGGCTTTACAGTAGTGATGGAGGTGTATATTAACCTGGCAGATTGCTTGCATTTGTCGTATGTTACTTAGGAGGAGGCCGAGGCGGTAAAGATTCTGAAGGCTATCAGTTTCGATCTCTTGTATTGGTGATGAACTTATATAAATATTGTTTTGTCCAACGATCTCTCATTGTCAAAACCTTAAGGGGATAAACCTGCAAACATGGGACACTTGACGTTCTTGCTCTACTGTGGCTAAAGGTGTATTATTATGCGGAGAACCTAAGCTGTGTGCCCTTATCTGTGCATATATGAAATGAATGAAGAATAATGGTTAGAACATCTTGAATTGCTGAAAGTTTCTTAGGCATAACTAATTCTGAATTTGTGGTGATAATGCACTCAATACAGTTTGAAGGTCTTTTACCAATTCCCTTGAATGATGGAGTTTGTCTTAACATGGTTGAAATGCGTGTCGTGTTAGATGTCCTACTGTGACCGCCTAAATTAAGATGATAATGTAAGGTCCCTATTACTTACCACTCTAGAGTGTAAATGTATTTATCAACGCATGGCTTGAAATCACTTGTATTCTCTATGCTAGAGTGATAGTGAAAATCTCTTAAGAAAGAGAAAAGTAGTAATTTGCTTCCAACTGTTTCCTTCTGTACATCCAGGTTCAAGACGTCCTCTTAGAATATGGAGTTGATAATGTTGCTGAAATTCTCGTTGAAGGCCTATCTCGAGTGAAGAGGTGTACTGATGAAGGACGAGCTCTAATGTCGTTAGATCTTCAGGTTTCAACTTACCATTAAGCATTCTGTTTGTCTTTAAGTTCTATTCTGCCTATTCCAATTCCAAGTGAAACAGAGTTTAATCTCAATTTTGTTTCAGGTATTAATAAACGGCTTGAAGCATTTCATTTCTGCAGATGTCAGACCTAAACTAACGATAGTTGAAACATTCATCAAGGTGAATTTTCTCAACAAATACACGACGATCGCATTGTTTGCTTCTTGCATTGGTGTCTTACCTCCATCACATTTTAACCATTATTACTAATCTCCTTTGTGTACATTTCACTGAACAGGCCTACTATCTTCCAGAAACTGAGTTTGTCCACTGGGCACGTGCTCATCGGGTACAGAAAAGCTTAATGCAAAATCTAGTTAGTGTTGTTATTTGACAATATCCTAAGAAGTTTCATATCTTTCAAATGTTGCAGGAATACAGTAAAAGTCAGATTGTTGGTCTAATCAACCTAGTCTCTACAATGAAAGGCTGGAAGAGGAAAACCAGGTTGGAAGTGCTGGAAAAGATTGAGTAATTTTATACTCGGGGCACGAGTACGGGTGGCAAATGGGCGTGTCGTAATTTCACAGGCTAATTTGGCACCCCTTGCGGTATCACACATGTTCAGTTTTGCATTATGATTTCTTTTTTCTTTTTCTTTTCTATTTTTTGTGTAAGTGATGTAAATGGGGCGTCATACGGTCCAGATTGTTGTAATACGATTATTTGAAGGATGTAAATTTATTCTCATTTGTACTGTAACACTGTTCCTTCCAGAGGCATATCAAGTGTGAGATTGAATCCTAAAACCAAATATGGTATATATATATATATATATATATATATTAGCAGAGTTGAGTTTACAGTAAATGTCTTTCGTTGTTATCAGATATAAGTGTTCCTTCTCCTTATTGCAGTTAGTATTTGAAAAGTGATCCTGAAGTTGAAGAAAGATGGATCTTGAGCTTAATTCAACCCCATTGCATGAGTAAGTTTTCAAGATCATGTAAAAAAATTATCAACTTATTAGCTAGGTCAATGTGAGACACTTTAACACTTTATATGCTCATGATTATATTTCTAGAGCATGGATAATGTAATAATAGAACCCAACATAGGGAACCACGAATAATATGAATGGGTTTGATTCTAATACCGTGTGAAGAAAGATGGATTTTGGCGGAAGTCTATTTCAAAGTGATGTAAAGAGATTCTCATATAGCCGAATTTAGGATCCTATTTAAGGCATAGTCAAGATTCATGAATTTTTGCAAGTTTAGTTGTTTCAAATATACGCATTTGAAGTTTGGTTTGCCAAAGCGTGCAGTTTCAGATTTTAGATATTTGTTTGATGTTTGACTCGACTATGCAAAACTTCAGACTTCTTGTTCAGGAATAAAGTTTGAGACTGCAAAGCCAAAACAAAATTTACAGGATTGAATTTTGATTTTTGGCTCAAGTCCCCTAACCCACTTCAAAGCTAGCTGCATGATTGAAAACCACCCAGTGCAAAGAAGAACTATGTTGCTCATACTCTTCAAAGATATTGCTTAGTGCATGTGGGATCTTCCAAAGTAGTCTATTTTTGGAGAATCTGAAATGGGTTCGGCAACCATTTTGAAGAGTCCAAGCAACATAGAAGAAGAACATCAATAAGCAATAAGATATTAAGCCTGATCTCCAGATGGTGTCTTAATTGTACTTGATATTCATCTTCTGCAGACATATTTTTTATTTTTCAGTAAGCAGTTAATTCAAAGATAGTATTGGATCAGTAAATAACTCGTTTATCAGCTATATAAACTCATTATTTAAATGCAATATCTGTTTTTGGGGGTACGTTAAAGTTTCACGGATCTTCCTCATGTTAGCCAAGTTAGTACATTGTTGATAATATTTGCTTTGTTTCTCAACGATTTGTACATATGGATACAATAATCTAGATACGGTGAATTTATTACAACAACAGCATACCCAGTGTAATCCCATAAGTGGGATCTGGGGAGGATAGGCTTTACGCAGACCTTACCTCTACTTGGGAGGTAGAGAGGTTGTTTCCAATAGACCCTCAGTTAAGAAATACGGTGAATTTATTGATTAGAGTAGTTTTGAGGGAAGTAGGGTTTTTGCAACCAATTCTAATAATATAGTTTATTGATCTTATGTGGGAATAGAGGCGGACTTATGATTTGAAGACGATGGGGGCACCGTAAAAGGCAGATGCATGTTAATTGAAGTTGTCTTCAATTCTTGGATCCGCTTCTGACCACAACGTCACGCAACACCGCTTCATTTGAAAATTTTATTAAACACCCATAGAACTGATGTGTTTATAAATATAAATTACATGGCGCAGATGAACAAAGCTTGCTTTGCGGGTTGGTGGTGGTTTGGGCATTATTCTTAAGCCTTAGGTTGCATGATTGAAACTTGGCACCAACTCTTTTTATGCATTTTTTAAAGTGGTAAGCGTCAACTAAAAAAGAAAATTGTTGTAGCTTGGGTTGGACGCTTGTGCTGAGGGCCTAAGGGACACACTGACCAACTCACCTAACACAACATATATGTTTAGGGGTCCTTGTATTATATATCCATATTTTCAAAGTATATACACATATATACATAGAGTTTTTTCCGAAGTTAACGGGGCACGTGCCCCTCACCATACCATGTAGGTCCGCCTCTGTGTAGGAGGATCTCGATGATGCAAATGAGGCCTCAATAATTAGGATGAACAACAAAAACCAATGGCAAAAGTTTTGTCTATTCCCTATGCAGTGTTTGGTGTTTGTATTGGAGCTCGATTATATCCAGATTCGTGCCGCATGGATCCCATTCAAGGAAAGCACTCCCTACCAAAGATTTTTTCATACTCAAAGGTCGAACTCGAGACCTCTGATTAAGGAAGGAGCATCCTCGTATGTTACACCACAACCTTTGGTGGTCCAATGACAAGTTCAAATAGTACTATGACTTTCTTATTTTAGACATTTTGTGTATACTAAAAACCAAGGTTCATTCTTCTTTTTATAATTTTCACTATATTAGTGTTTCACTTTGTAATTGTTGGATAGTATATTTATTAACTCTAAGGCAATACTAAAACATTAGAGCTGTCAAAACGGGCTGGCCCAATCCATCCGGGCTTTAAAATTTGACGGGTCAAGTTGGGTTAACCCATCTTTTTTATGGGCTTTAAAACAGCAAGCCCAATCCATCACTGTGTGGACTGTGGACTTGGCCGGGCCAACCCACATTTTTTTAGAAAAAATATTTTTGATAAAAATTCAAATTTAAAAATGCTAACATAAATATATATTTAAAAGGTAATAACACATGGTGTTACTACTTGCTAATCAAGTACCAAATAATATTTTCAAAGGTGTTTTTTGGGAGAGTCCCAAGCCAAGGCGTATCAAAAACGCTCTGTGGCCCAAATGAAAGACGTAGATCTATAGGGCGTACGCCCTAGAGTTTGAGACGTAAGCCCTGGGTGCAAAAGCGTAAGCTCCGGGAGTAAAAGTCTACGCCCGAACGTTTAAATTTAATGTTTGTTGTTTTAAAAATATTTTTGCTATAAATCATATTTTTATTATTGGTGTAATGATTTTTATACACAACATCGCTCAAGCCCACATGCAGGCCCAACCCAATGTCGCTCAAGTCCATGAGTCAGCAAGCTTTTTTGGGCCGTGCTAAAAAACATCGTTCTTAAATGAGCTCCAAAAATCTTAGTCCAATCCTATCACATTACGGGCTGGATCGGCCTAACGAGCCTAGCCCATATTGACGGTTAATTCTTGCAAGTTTTTAGTTTTTGCAAGTCTATTCCACCGAAGGTGTTTCCTGTTTTTTTTTTTTTTTGGGGGGGGGGGGGGGGGGGATGAAAAACTTTTCTTACTTGACTGTTGGGAAAAACTTTTTAAGAAATTACTATTTTTCTTACACAAATGCAACCTAGATGAAAGAAAAAATTATATCTGTCAATTTTCTTTTTGAAATTTACCAACCACACATTATTTAATCAAATTATTACGGTGAGCAAAGACAACATTGATGAATATGGTGAACCAACAGAGAAATTAAATAAACGAAAGACCACTTCGAATTAGATGTAACTATATAAGAAATAACACTTCCTTGAAAGGAAAAATAATCAATTTCTTAACACAAATGCAATCCCTGAAACATTGTTATTTTTTGTTGGTTACATCTTCCTTCCTATAGTTATTGTTCGCCTTTAATTGTTGATATTTTTTCTGTTGCTTTCGTACAAATCTGAAAGATCAATTTCTATGCAAATGTGTATATAATTATATTTATTTTGAAACTGCTGGTGATTGCGTGATGCTAGCAACCATATCTAATGCCACACAAGGTTGATCAACTGGTACCTGCTTCCACATAAAAATAAAATATCAGTAATTACTTTGATACATGTTTCTATATATTCTAGTACAAACATAATACAATAAGTGCATGTAAATACGATTATATGGTAATCCATGTCGCAGATATAGTAAATTAAATCCAAAATTTGGATGAAGGACAACCTTTTCCTTTTTTAAGAAGAAAAATATACTCCCTCAGTTTTAATTTATGTGGCTTGATGTTCGGTGTTGATTCAAAAATAGAATCTTTAATTTTTTTGAGAGAAAATTTAAATATTTAAAAACTACATAGAAAGTATTATAAAATTATAATAGTTGATAATTCAAAAATATTTAGAAAGTATTTGAAAAATTTATGATTAAAAATTATTTTTTGACTATCAAAATAGTAACCAAGACACAAATTGCAACGGAGGGAGTAATATGCAAGCACCCTGCTTATTAAATAATAACGAGGGATGAAAACCACTAGAAGTTAAAGTTCAAATTTCGATATATTATGGTATACTTAAAATTACAACTTTAACTTTTTTCCAGATTTCTTTTATAAATTTTATGTCGAATCAAACTATTATTAATTTTTATGCTGAGTCATACTATGTCACAATAATAACAATATACCCAGCATAATCTTACAAGTGGAATCTGAGGACGGTATGATGCACATATACTTTATTCCGACCTTTATAGGGTAGAGATATTTATGAAAATCACGTTATGTCACATAAAATATAAAGGAGGAAATAATATGATAGAAAAAAAAACTATTTAAGAAAAGTAAGGTCAAGATAAAGGGGAAGAAAGCCCCCAGGGGCACAGACGAGTTAGTAAGTGGCAAGGTGATTGGGGTACAACCACTCCGACGTCGCGGGTTCGAATCCGTGTGGTGACAGTCTTTGCTGAAATATTGCAAGGGTTGTTGCTGGGTTCGTGTCCCGTTGGTCCTCTCCCTTGCAGGACTGCCACTCGCGCATATCCCTCGATTTACATCCCACCTGGCCAAGGGGCCTCTGATACAGATGGGAGTTTCGCCTTCGGGACTTTCCCCTTCACAAAGATAAAGGGGAAGAAAAAGTCCTTACAGGGACAAAGAATAGTGAGAATCACATTTCCTCCATGAAATTCAACTCTCACGGTTAAACTTTAGTACAAATATATATATATATATATATTCTGACATGACAGTCCTTTAAATTTGGTGTTTCAGAAAATCTTTCCAAGCACTCAAGTAGAGATAGCAGTGGATCCTGGATCCGGTACGAATCCGGTGGATCCAGATCCATTTTATAGGATACGGATCTTCAAAATTTGGATCCGACAGATCCGGATCGGACCCGGATCCGTTTCTGACGGATCAGATCTGGATCTGGATCTTGTATTTGAGATCCGTATCCGGTCCAGATCTGACCCGTGGATCCATTTTATTATTAAATATATTCATAACCTAGAATGTAATTTTATAAGTATTTTCTTAAAATTGCTAAGCACATCCTTGCAAGTTTAATTCTCAAAACAAGTTTAATTTATCCTCGCATTAACTCAAAAACCAAAAAATAAAGAGGTAACTTCGATAATAAAATCAATGTTATATTAGTGAATGACTAACATCTCCATAGACAAGTAGTTAAAATTATATTCACTTCATTTGTGAAGATTTCAAGCACATGCAAGTTCTGCATTGTGGAAATACTAGTCAGCATTTTTCACAACTATTGTCATTGTCCAATATTTTCAATTAATAGCTCACAATTAAAACGAGACAACGAACAAAATATCTCATATGAACATTTCAAAATTGAAACACAGTAAACTGTTAGCTAACTAAAAATCGTTTGTCAGTTCAAAAAAATAATTCTTAGCAAGGTTACATTTTTAGCAAGGCAAATTTTTTTTAGCAAGGCAAGAACCCGTGAGGGCCTGACTGTCCGGAACTAGACGTTCCGTATCTACAGGACTCGGAAGTTGCTGTCTATCCGGAACTTAATATTCCAGATCTACAGAACTCAAGGATTCTAGATGTTGAACCGAGACGGAGCAAAGAGGGGACAAAGACTTGTTCCGGGCCTTCTAGCTTGTATGATTGAGAATGAACCATGGACAATTAACAAAGAATCGTCATCTCCAGAAGCGCTGCTTTGGAAAGAAGCTACAAAGAGAGAAATATATTCCATCATATAGAACCATACTTGTGTATTAGTTGATCTTCCTCCGGGAAAATAACCTTTGGGTTGTGAAAAAGAATATTCAAAAGTGA
Source organism: Anisodus tanguticus (assembly GCA_034509755.1). NCBI lineage: Eukaryota > Viridiplantae > Streptophyta > Magnoliopsida > Solanales > Solanaceae > Anisodus > Anisodus tanguticus. The sequence continues at coordinate 55,723,166 of CM067544.1, forward strand.
GTACAAAGTAGATGGATCTACTGACGAGTATAAGGCATCAACTACTTGTACATGTGCTTCCCTGTGAATAGCTTAACATCCAGGGCCATTGCAGTCTTGCGGGGCATGGATGTTGAAACAACCTTCCTAACCGGAGAGTTGGAAGGGGAGAATCAGAGTTGGTTTGCTGGACTGTTGGGCTTCTTCCTGAACTTTCATTTTGGTCCCTGAAATGTTTACATTTTGGTCCTGGAAGTTTAAGATAAAACAGAAATAATGAATTTGACCACAGAAACATTGACTCTGAAGTTAGAAAGCCAATAGTTGGAAAACCAACAGTCTGAGAGTGGAAGTTATATTGAAACAAAAGATATGGGTATCACAAATGATATCTTAGGAATTGGATTTCTAAGACATCTAACAGACTGGTCTAACTCCAAACTCAGTTGTGAGATAATTGACAGTCTCGTTGAAGCCACCAATGAATATGTATCATAGAGCTGATTGGAATCATGGTGCACCCATAGACAAGGAGCGATATGTGCAGGTCACATGTAGTTCAATGTATTGTACACACTACAACCGACCTGGTATCGGCCTACAAAGCATATCAGTTGAACTAAAGTTCACTGATGATTTTAATAAATGATCAATAAAAGGCGTTGAGTTAGAAATGACGATATCTGAAATATTCGCTTATCTACGGATTATGGTATTCTGGTTGTCCAACGGTTCTTGGAGAACACAGTGATGCAAACTGGACATCATATGTGAAGAACACCAAAGCCACAAGTAAATGTGTATGGTGGGTCTTGGAAAGTCCTCTAAGCAAACTTGCATCGGCCGATTCATGATGGAATCGGAGTTTATCGCTTTATACAAAGCATGGAAGAAGTTGAGTAACTTCACGACTCCTTAGAGGAAGTCCTTTATTGGGAGAAACCCGTGCCTTCAGTAGTTATACATTGTGGCTAGCCGATCAGCTTTAGGAAGGACATGGATGACGGCGTCTGGACATATCTGTCAGGATCTGTCGGAGATATAAGACTGTATGGCAGTTGATCATCACGGGTGTCACTTCCTTGATTACTAATCAAAGGATATAGCGGACCTTTTTAACTAAGGGACTACCCGGAGATTAAGTGTTCCGCCTGTCTAGGGGAATGGGCTTAAAACCCAAACAATATGAACCTTTGCGGTGGTAACCCAACCATACTGATTGGAGATCCCAAGAATTTGGTTCAATGGGAAAACTAAGCTGCAAAAGGTTCAGTTGAGCGCTTCGGTGGAAGCAAAAGCACTTCGGATGATGATTTCTGTAAGGAAACATGAATCAAAAGCTGTTCCTGCGATAGACATTAAAGTGCTACCTGCATGGTGGGTAAAGGTTAAGCTTCCAAACCTTTAACGATCCTCAAACGGTTGAGGTTAAGGTTGGGGAAACTTTTAATGATTTCTAACACTTGTGAAATGGGGTATAGCAGGATACCTTGTAGGAGATCACCTATTTAAGTGCGAGGACATGCCGCCTCAAATGAACGCACTTAAGAATACAAGTGTGTCCACGGCCACAACGGACAAAACAATAAGAAGAAAACGAATAAGAAGAGTTATTGTGTTGGTATCATTGTCTTGGCTTACACTATACACTGACGGTTCAAGACATCACGTTCACCGCGCAGTAAGTAAGTCCGGTGATATTCAACTAGGGAAGGTTCAAAGCGGAAGCTACCTCTCCTGATGCAATATCTTTTCGCTGAAAGATTACTAAAAGTAGACACCTTGTGTGTGCGCCAAAATCTCTTTCAAGAGGAGATTGTTGGAAATTTGCCATTGGTGGGGAGGTGCGTCCACCCATATTTAATGACTTAAACATTAGGGTTTCGTATGTTGGAGGCTTTGTCTCTTCACACGTGCATAATCTACTAAGTGAGTAGATGACCGTAGGGTCAAGAATCGTCAAATTTCAGTGAGAAATGAAAGAGATATTGGTCCACGAAGTAAGGTGTTTGAGGCATGAAAATATGGTGTGGGATAAATCTACCACATCGGTGGAAAAAGGAAGAATTGTTCTCTTTATAAGTCTCAAAATTGGCTAAGGGTTTGGGACCCCAAGGGGTAACCCATGTGTTTGAAGAAGGGAGGACCTAGATGTGCTTGGGTTCAAGGTTAAGTCCACACGCGCGCCGCCCGCCCGTCCCGTCCCGTCGGGTTGTGGGTTGTGGGTTGTGGGTCTTGGGCCTTGGGCCTTGGGCTTCTTCTGATATTATCTCTTTGGACACCAAATTACTTAATATTTATAGTTTGGTTCCTGGAGTTTCTGGAAAGCTGAAATTGAGAACGACGGAAGGCAGAAAGTTTCTGCCTGCCGTTGGAGTTGTTTTTGGAGCGTTAAAACTCTATTATTCTGCACCTTAACTCCTCCCTCACAGCTCATTTATGTTGCACATTAAATCAGTCATTACTTGGCTGATTAACTCCCTCACTAATGGCCATAAACTGCTATTACTTGGCAGTTGAAGAGTCCCTCCCCTTATGCTATATATTGGAGCCTTTTGGCTCAATTGCAGAGACGAATATATACAACACAAAAACAGAACAGAGAACAACACAAATTCTGTCCAAAAACGTGAAACACAAACAGTGGACAAAAACAGAAAACTCTTCATTCCTTTTCCATTCTTCAGCAAGTCGTTTCGTGTTTGTTTTCTTCGTCAGAATCAACCTATTTACTTTGTAGTGTTGATTAGTTAATGTTTTGTCTTGGGAGACTATTGCCCGTTAACGTAAAAGCACATATACGGGGCAATCTTGTCTTAAAGACAGAGAGTAATCTCTCGACTCAGCCCACATTTGTAACAATTCACATTTAGTGTTTCTTGATTTCAGGTTATCAAGATTCAAGACTCAACAAGCTTGCGACAGTTCTGAATATTGTCTTGTTTGTTTATCCTTTCGAACACTTGTAATATTTATTGACTTTCCGTACTGCTTTACATATCCAACAGTAACTATACTATTTAATTTAGTTATATTTCATAGCCACAGTAATTTTTTAATTTACATAACATAGCCATATCAAATACATATTGTTAATAGCTTGTATTTCTCCCTCACCCTTCTCCGACTCTCTCCGTTCCCTCTATCTTCCCCCTCGACTCTTACCATTCTCTCTTCGTTTCCTCTCTCTTCCCCCGGCTCTGGCGTCGTCGTACCCGTGGTGTTCCTTAGTACTGCCGCAACTAAGGTGGCAATCATAGTCGTTGGTGATGTCAGAATTCATGGCTTCTTCTAAGATTTGGACGGATACCAAGTTCTCAAACCTTACACAATTGATTGAGATCGAGTTCTTCTCACCAGATCCGGATCGTTTGAGATCGAGTTCCTTTTAAAAAATAGGTTGTTTTTTGTATTTGATTCAGAAGATGACAAGACGTGCGAAGCACTCGTCCAGCAACACTACCAGGAAATCAGCTCTTGGTCACCTTCTCCGTGTTGCTTCTCTCTTTTCAACTGAGAGGAAATTCGGATCTTGTCCGACTTCCAGTCTAACCTTCAGCAATGCGTCATAATTAGCTTCTTAAATGTATTTGATTGTTTTTTCCTCAGATCTGAGTAATTTTTAATGTATTTGTCTGGCCGGAATCCATGTCTTTTTCTCCTTCTTGTATCTCATATCTAAGTGTATTTAAGTGTATTCGTCATTATTTTTAGTGTAAATATAAGTTATATGTATTTAACTGATTGTATTTTGGGGGAAAACTAGATTTACTTGTCTGTATGTGTTGTTTGAATGATCTATATACATATGTTGTATACAATTTTTTTGAGTAAATACAATGTATCTGAAATTTTATTGAAATACATTCAAATACATCCGAATTCATTCAACCTTGCGACGTCCGGCAATAACTTTACTGATCGGAGCTCGAATACATTCAAATACAACCAAAACAAAAGAATACATGATAACATTAAAAACAATGCATATTTACTTTTAATGAATTATATGCAATTGTATTTGAATCATTGTTTTGAGCAACGTACTGCAATGGCTGAATACATATATGTGTTGTTTGTTTCAATTATATACATATGTTTAAAGAACTTATACCCCATAATCATAAGTTACATTTAAGGGGCAAAAATTAAAGATCAGCCCATTTGAAGGGAAAACCGTGCAATTAAATTTTCCTCTTTTTATTTATTTTTAATCTTTCAATCTGGATTTATGCAACAAAAAAAAAAAGTATCCATTGTTTTCACGCTGGAGCCAAAAACCAAAGACATGATTTTCGGAATCTTGTAATTTAATTAATAGTAACTAAAGGCCACTAAAGTCATTGTCTGTTTTATTTAATAACTGAACTCAAACCAAATGTCATTTTTAAAATGAAAGATCACAAGAAAATATTTTTTTTTAACTAAATGGTCAATGTGGAGGAAGAGAACTCGTAATTTACTAATTTTCAATAGAATAAAATTGTTAAAACACGTCTTTACAAATCAAAAGTACAATATGAACCCTTTCATTCTGGGTGACGGAGTAATCTTATTTTTTGTTTTATCTTTTCATGCCTTTTCCAAAGAAATTGTACCATTCGATTAATCTTATTATGCTTTTCTCGAAAGCTTGGAGAAATTCAAGTTGCAATTACTGAGAATTATATTTTCAAAATAATCTTTGTGCTCGAAAATTAGCTAATAAAAGAGCATAATTTCAAACTATTATTAATTAAATTGATAGGTAAAGAAGAAAGTTTGTTAAAATTTATTTTTTACTTTAGGAAAAAAGAGAGAATATATTCCCATCTTAAGAATAAATGTTTGATGTTGATTGCCACCAAAATTTAACAAGATTGGTTATATTTTTGCCAAAAGTGGTCCAAATATCATAGAATTAAAGATAAAAAGATCATCTTTAATTGATCTATGTGGCCTAGAGATGGCAGTGGATCCTGGACCCGGTCCGGATCCGGTGGATCCAGATCCGTTGGATCCAGATCCGTTCTATATGATATGGATCTTCAAAGTTTGGATCCGACGGATCCGGATCGGACCCGGATCCGTTTCTGACTGATCGGATCTGGATCTTATATTTGAGATCCGTATCCGGTCCAGATCCGACCCGTGGATCCGTTTTTTATTAAATATATTCATAACCTAGAATATAATTTTATAAGTATTTTCTTAAAATTGCTAAGCACATCCTTGCAAGTTTAATTCTCAAAATAAGTTTAATTTATCCCCGCGTTAACTCAAAAACTAAAAAATAAAGAGGTAACTTCGATAATAAAATCAATGTTATATTAGTGAATGGCTAGAGATGGCAATGGATCCTGGACCCGGTCCGGATCCGGTGTATCCAGATCCGTTTTATAGGATATGGATCTTCAAAATTTGGACCCACGGATCCGGATCGGACCGGATCCGTTTCGACGGATCGGATCCGGATCCGGATCTTGTATTTGAGATCCGTATCCGGTCCAGATCCGACCCGTGGATCCATTTTTTATTAAATATATTCATAACCTAGAATGTAATTTTATAAGTATTTTCTTAAAATTGCTAAGCACATCCTTGCAAGTTTAATTCTCAAAACAAGTTTAATTTATTCCGCGTTAACTCAAAAATAAAAAAATAAAGAGGTAACTTCGATAATAAAATCAATGTTATATTAGTGAATGACTAACATCTCCATAGACAAGTAGTTAAAATTATATTCACTTCATTTATGAAGATTCCAAGCACATGCAAGTTCTGCATTGTGGAAATACTAGTCAACATTTTCCACAACTATTGTCATTGTCCAACATTTTTAATTAATAGCTCACAATCAAAATGAGACAACGAACAAAATATCTCATATGAACATTTCAAAATTGAAAAACAGTAAACTGTTACTTAAGTAAAAATCGTTTGTCAGTTCAAAAAAAAATTATTAGCAAGGTTACATTTTTAGCAAGGTAAATTTTTTTACATGTGGATCCAGATCCGATCCGTGGATCCGGATTTGGATATGATTTTTATGGATCCATTTGGATCGGATCCGGATCTGGATTCAGGTATGAAAAACGGATCTGGATCTGGATCTAGTAGGATCCGGTCCAGATCCTATCCGTTGTCATCCCTATGAATGGCTAACATCTCCATAGACAAGTAGTTAAAATTATATTCACTTCATTTGTGAAGATTCCAAACACATGCAAGTTCTTCATTGTGGAAATACTAGTCAACATTTTCCACAACTATTGTCATTGTCCAACATTTTCAATTAATAGCTCACAATCAAAACGAGACAACGAACAAAATATCTTATAGGAACATTTCAAAATTGAAACACAGTAAACTGTTAGCTAAGTAAAAATCGTTTGTCAGTTCAAAAAAAAAATTCTTAGCAAGGTTACATTCTTAGCAAAGCAATTTTTTTTACATGTGGACCCGGTAGATCCGGATTTGGATCTGATTTTTATGGACCCGATGGATCCGGATCTGGATTCAGGTATGAAAAACGGATCTGGATCTGGATCTAGTAGGATCTGGTCCAGATCCGATCCGTTGTCATCCCTATTCTTAGCGAAACAAATTTTTTTACATGTGGATCCAGATCCGATCCGTGGACCCAGTAGATCCGATGGATCCGGATTTGAATTTGATTTTTATGAACCCGATGGATCTGGATCCGGATCTGGATTCAGGTATGAAAAACGGATATGGATCTAGTAGGATCCGGTCCAGATCCGATCCGTTGCCATCCCTAATGTGGCCCAAAATGGAAGCCGTTGTGCTGATTTTGTTGCATTTTTGAGCTAAAAGGAGAAAAAAAGTGTCTCATGATCATGATGATTCACCTTTAGAAAAACATATATTATGTGCAATTTAACTAAATTTCACTTATGATTCCATAGTAAAGCATTTAGTTGGCGACAAATTTTTATTATGATAATCACTCTAAATGACGCTGAATGATTCAAAGACTGGTTTTCAGTCTTTTGTTTAAAGCGGATACAATTGAATTAACTTTAGATTATAAAAGAGCTAGAAAATGGGATTATTCTATTCCACCTTTTAAGAAGAAAAAGCTTAATACTTTAATGTAAATCATCTTAGCAACTAAATAAACGTTAATCTAAATAAGTACTGCCCATTAATCCAAACGTAGTAGAGCTGTCAAATAGACGGATTCAATCATGGTTTGACGGGTTGAAATAAGTTAACTCCATAAAATATTCAAGATTTATCTCAAGCTCGAGTAATGGATGTTAAATTTACGTGTCAAAATGACCATCTCTATCAGTTTTAAATATGTTGTTATGGTCAAGTGTAGAAGAATAAAGCATCAAAATTTGTTTTGATTAAGATATATAAAGAGTCATAACATAGCCCGTTCAACTTAAATGAGGATGAAATTACTTCAAGGGGTCAAAATTGATCAAGTAAAATACTTTTTTTGCGCGGATTTCCTTCAAAGGCCGTCTTTAATTTTTATTCCTCAGATTTGGAATCTTTAATTTTTGCCCTTCGCTCAAAAATACCCTAAGGTTTTGGGTTTGAACCCGTACTCAGTCAAAGTAAAAAAAAAAATCGCAAAGTTGAGTTTGGATTTGTAAGACAGAGTTTGGTAGAGCTTGCCACCTTAAGGCAAATCCTGCCGGATAAGACATAATTTGGAGGCAAACTCTGGCTGTAGGATTTGGAACTCTGCCTTGCGAACTCCAAACTATGTCTTGCGAATTTTTTTTAGTTTTTGCCTAAGCGGGGGTTCGAACCCGGAACCGATGGATTTTAGGCAAAGGCTAAAAATTAAAGATTTTCAATTTTAGGGAAAAAAAATTAAAGACCACCCAAAATTAGGATATTCCTACGAATTGCCCAGTAAAATAAATACATGTTTGGGTCCATTGTCCATATTGGATCAGTTTAACGTTTTGTTACTCTACAATTCGAAAGCCCTATACTTAAGGTAATCCCTTGTTCAAAAAGTTATGTGTATATTGTGGAGTTTGAGCATAGAAATGGCACCAGGTAACCATTTTTGACACGCCTATTTAAAATATATTCATCTCTTAAAACTATTTAAAATTTAGCTGAATTTGACAAACTTCACATTATTCTCTGTTGTCAATTTGGACCTAAATTCAACTTTGCCGAAACTTAGCTTTATTCAAGTTTAAGAGTTAGATTTTTGTAAAGACCAACTTCAGACCTGTGATTTCATCTTTGGACCCACAAGTAGGGATGACAACAGATCGGATCTGGATCGGATCCTACTAGATCCAGATTCAGATCCATTTTTATACCTGGATCCAGATCCGAATCCAGATCCATCGGATCCATAAAAATCAGATCAAAATCCGGATCCATCGGATCCACGAATCGGATCTGGATCCACATGTAAAAATTTTTGCCTTGAATAATATTCCCATTTGTTGAAACTTTTTTGACAAAATGAAACTCAATCTGATTGAAAAAAATGATTGAGTTCATTCAATCAACCTACACAAACACGATACCATTCTTCCAAAATACTGAACGAAGTTTTAGCATCACAAGAAAATAAAGATGATGAAGCAAATTAAGTAAATAACAACATCATGGGAAACGCTGCAATTACAAAGGTTTTGAAATTAAATTCTACAACAATGTTCTTTAAAATGCCAGCAACATCTTCTATAACCTTTTGTCAAACTTGATAAACTAGTCTTCTAAGTCACTAGTTTCAACATCATCAACATCCTAAAATAACAAAGAAACAATCATATTAAAAAGAGATAACTAAAAAAATTCATCTCAATAAATATTTATGATTAAACATATCATTTACCATATCAATACAGCCAACTACTTCCCCTTCTTCTTCAGAATCTTCAGTAACTGTCAAACAAGCATGTGTGCCCTCCAAAGTACTTTGTACTTTGAAAGAAATTGAAAAATAAATAGAAGGTTCATGTTAGATTTTTTTTTTGATATTAACGGATCGACGGATCTCAATAAGTACCTTTATTAATAAAAATTGATATTAAAGTACATTTATGGATATATTTAATAAAAAAATGGATTCACGGGTCGGATCTGGACCGGATACGGATCTCAAATACAAAATTCAAATTCAAACCCGATCCGTCAGAAACGGATCCGGGTTCGATCCGGATCCGTCGGGTCCAAATTTTGAAGATCCATATCCTATAAAACGGATTTGGATCCGGACCGGATCCAGGATCCACTGCCATCTTTATCCACAAGTCTGACGTTGATTCCAAGGCGACTTAATTTTTTATTTTTTTTTGTAAATTTCGACTATTGTTAAATAGGGGTCCTAAAAACGGTTATTTGTGTATTTCGCCCAGGTAGAGTATGTAGTATGTAGTATGTACTATGTACTATGTACTATGTACTATATCGACGTTTGAATTTTGGACCAATATTTATTGGGCTTTTGAGACATGCACTTTACTTGGCCCACAAATGGGTTCCCAAGGCCCAATAACTCTCAAGCACTTTTCTATCATGTGCTCGGATTTGATACTTTGGTTGTGACACTACAAATGATTAATCTTTTCCATTTTCAATTCCATAATGTATTTAACTAAGTTAATTATGATTAGAACCATACAACTTTAGGATTATGGTAAGATAGGTTTACAAGGTTATTCAGTATATTTTTTTAAGTGGTATATAAAAACAATATTAGACTGCATGAATAATAAGGACACCATATTTACATTCTTCGAGGCCCATATAGTGCTTTTAATAGAATGAAGTGATTTTTACCCTCTCATCCGGACCAAGCTTATAACCAAAATGAGTCGTGTTTTTTTAGTTCTTATTCGGATTGACCCATATAGAATATATAACTTCGTATTGACCCATATAGTATATATATATAACTTGAAAGTTATGTTACTTATCTATTTCTCTTCTTCAATTCAGTTGTCTCTTGATTGTTGTTGACAAACTCGATTAGTTTTTGTGTTTGGAGCTCAAATCGTGGTTATATTATTGATTTTTATAAAATTTGGATGGTGAAAATCATATTAGAAAGGTAATTAATCTACCATTGTTGAACAAGTTTGAAGAAGTAGGTTTGAATTTTGAATTGATCTTTGTGAGAAAGTCAAAGCAGAGTGTTGTTTAGATTTGTTGAAAATAGTCTAATGAGGTTGAATCTACAAAATTTGAAATCATTTGATGGAGATTTGAACAACATGCAATTGAAAACCGCAGACGAAGTTCATCTATGTAGGCAGCAACATGTTATATACTTTTATATAAAATATATATATTTTTATATACTATAGATATATCATTATATAAGCATATACACACCGTATCTATATATTATTAAAAGCCAAAAAAAAATGCATCACATTAAGTCAAGTGGCAGCCTAAAAAAAAAGCCCCATGACATAATTAGTTAAGTAGTTGATATACTTAGAACAAACCTCCAAACAAATTGGAATTTAAAATATATTATTTTTTTTAAAAAAAATAACAGAACCACGTTTAAATGAAAAAACCATGATGGAGAAGTTGAACTCTTTTTTTTATTCTAAAAGTCACGTTTCAATTAAAACATTAAATGAGGAAAGTCTAATTAAAATATCATGGTAGGAAAAAAATATATAAGGAAGAGAATAGGTCTAAAAATATAATTAATAGCTCATATTGAAAATTTTAATAATTATAAACAAGACTCAAATTTTATATGTAGCACATTTTGACTCTTTTTTATAGTTTATTTTGTTTCCAAATAGATGTAGCAATAAAGAACACGTCTCTTGTGCTCCTTTATAGTTTGTACCAACTAAAACATAATTTTTATCTCCTTTTTATTGATTTATTAATTTGTAAATCTGTATTCATCCAATCGATATCCTAAACAATTTGTATTCTTTTAATTTAAAATAAATTACGTATGATGTTTTACAGTTAAGCACGTGTTGGCTCCTTTTTTTTTTATAGCAAATGTTATTTGCAGAAATTTAAAATTTAATTACAATTATTTACAGTTAAGCATGTTTTCGCTCCTTTTATATAGCAAATTTGTTTCCAAAAATACATAGCAATAAAGACCACGTATTTTCTTAACATAAGAAGTTACAACTTCTCTTGATTATAGTTAATTATTTACCAAGTCAGCAAAAATCTATATAGTTTGTACCAACTAAAACATAAATTTTTATCTCCTTTTTATTGATTTTTAAATTTGTAAATCTGTATTAATCCAATCAATATCCTAAACAATTTTTATTTTTTGAATTTAAAATCAATTACGTATGATGTTTTACAGTTAAGCACGTGTTGGCTCCTTTTTTTATAGCAAATCTTCTTTGCAGAAATTTAAAATTTAATTACAACTATTTACAGTTAAGCATGTTTTCTCTCCTTTTATATAGCAAATTTATTTCCAGAAATACATAGCAATAAAGACGACGCATTTTTTAACATAAGAAGTTACAACTTCTCTTGATTATAGTTATATATATATATATATATATATATATATATTCAATAGTGTGCTTAAGCTAAATAACAAAAGTAATTAATCTAATTCAATTTTGTGAATTAATTCAAATCTAAAACATCCTTATCTACAAAAGAGTTACCGATAATTTTTAAATATCATAATATATAACTCAACTTGAAAAGAAAATAAGCATTTGCTCACCATTAAAAAAGACACAAGTTTCTAGAGTTTGTACGAATAAATAATTTATTATGTATTATGGTACTGCATTTTCTTAAAATTAATTTAAATTGAGAAAAAAACACATCAAGATATAAATTTTGAATAATTCTTCAAAAATGTGAATATTATCTATGAGCGCTTGGTATAATAATAATAATATCCAAACATAATTTTCTTTTAATATGTATTTTTCGGGAGATAAGTGATCATTCATCTACCTAGTCATTCTAAATTTATCTAAAAACTTATCTAAAATTCAAATGTATGTATTTTAATATAAAATCGGATATGCTCAGGAAACAATCATGTAGAACTCTTCAGAAATTAACGGGCATCTGATTTTTATACCAAAAGTCTAATCCTTTTAGATTCAAATAATTTTTAATAAAAAGCTCAATTAAAATTTAAAAAATAAAAATTAATTGCAATAATTACCTAGGGTAGCGGCATCTCATTTATAAATCATCTCAAGCCTTTCATCATCTTCATCCCTATACATATTAATATTATTCCTACAAAACATAACTTATTAAAGTCGTCAAAAGTACATGAAACCAACATAAGTAGTGAATGACAACTAGGTTTATAAACAAAAAAAATAATAATAGCAATAATTGCCTAAGGTATGATACTATCTCCATTCTAAACCATATCAAGTCTTTCATCGTCCTCATCACTATACATATTGATATAATTCCTACAAAATAAAACACAATTTGTTGAAATCGTCAAAAAAACATGAAACCGACATAAGTAACAAATGACAACCAATTTAAATGCCTAGTCCTTTCAGATTCAAATATTTTTTTATAATAAATTAAAATTAAACAAATAAAAATTAATAGCAATAATTATCTTAGGTATGATGACATCCCCATTTCTAAACCATCTCAAGTCTTTTATCATCCCATCACTATACATATTGATATTATTCTTGCAAAATAAAAGACAACTTATTGAAATCAGCAAAAGAACATGAAACCAACACAAGTAACGAATGACAACCAAATTTAAATGCCTAATTCTTTCAAATTCAAATATTTTTTTAAATCAATTAAAATTAAGCAAATAAAAATAATAGCAATCATTACCTAAGGTATGACAACATCTCCATTCTAAATCATCTCAAGTCTTTCATCATCCTCATTATTATATATATTGATATTACTCTAGCAACATAAAACACAACTTATTGAAATCATCAAAATAACATGAAATAAATATAAGTAACGAATGACAATCAAATTTAAATAGCAAGTAAATCATTTTCTATTCTTTAGAATTTCACAATCAAATTAAAAATGAATTGAAAATCAAGTAACTGAGAACAAATATGAGAAATGATTTGTAAAAGCGAACGATGAAGATATATAAATGTGGATTAGCGGTTTGATACAATTACATTTTGAATCTAAGTTGGAACATAACTGTCTGTGCATGTGTGTTTGTAAGTTCGTGGGGGTAATCGGGGTAAGGAACGTGTACGTTACTTTATTCTTTTTCATTTTTTGTTTTTTCCTCTTTTTATTTTCTTTTTAGAAGTGGTAAAGAAGTTTTAACTGATTCTAAATAAATATATGTATTTAATTATTTTTAAAATTTAAATCAAAATAATTAATTATTAACTAATCTCACTAATTTTATCCTAAAACTACCACATAATTTTTCCTGTGCTATCATTTTTCATAATTCTAAGCCAAATATATATATATATATATATTTGATTACCTTGATTTTTGTTGGAATGATTTGCGGCTTAAAGATTTATTTCTTTAATGAGGTAATTCAAACCAATATGTAATGGACTATGAAAGTATTTTAGTGCTTGTGGTGCGATTATCGCAGATTTCATAACATGATAATCGAACATGTTTTTCCCTCTTCAATTAGGTAAAGACGGAAAAATATAAAAATATTTTTTATTTTAGATTATATTGGATAATACTTATTTGAATTTCGAATTAAAAAATACTTTGAACTGTCATGAAAACGTCATTCTATAAATAAGATCATGTACTTGAAATCTTAATAGAAAACGCCAAAAAATTTAAAAAATTAAAAAATGATAAGCAACAAAATAAAGTTATAAAATATAAATACATTTCTCAAAACGGTAATTTAGATAATTGCTTATTGTATGTAGTACTAAACTATCTAATCTAATATTAAACGTATTGATAGATTTTATGATAAACTGAAAAAAGAACTTATTTATACCTTGGTCGAATTTGGAATACAAGAATTACAGGTAAAACACTTGATGGGAAAAATAATTAAAATATTACAGTAGCTAAAAGAATGTATAAATAGGAAAATTTGAGAAAAAGTTGGGATATTTATACTTTGACTTAGTTTAAAAGATAAAAAAAAAAGTTAGAAATATTATAAATCATCACTATTTACAAATTTAAATAATAGATTTCCGAGAGATAGAATAAAGATTTACAAATCATAAATTTCAGGAGTAAGAAAAATCATATTTATCGATATTATAGTAAACAAAAAATGATTGATCAATAATAAAAAGTCACTTGACATTGTTACAACACAGGGTATTGGATATTAATGCACTAACGATAAGCAAAAAGCAAACAAAACAATTAAACATTTCAATGTAGATATAATTAAATATTTTTTTGCATAGCGCGGGTACTAACACTTGTAATAATGAACAAACACGGCTGTCAAACTGGCTATGTGAAGTATAAATTGAGAAAATATAACTAAGCATGGACGCATTATTGTGTTGGATTGTATATTTTTAAAAATACCCCCGCAGCCCCCAAACAATTTTTTTTTTGGTTTTCTATACCACTCCCCCATCACTGCTGCGAACCCCCTAACCCAAAAAAAAAATTAAAATTATTTTCTACACCACCACCCGCTACGAACCCCCTCCCCCACACCCCCAATATTTTTTTTAGAAAAATAGTTCTAAATTCTTTTTTTTTTGGTTTTCGACACCAACCCTTACCCAGTTGCGGGACCCTCCCACCCCACAATTTTTTTTAAAAAAAAAATTATATATTTTTTTGGGTTTTCTACACCCCAATCCCCCCCCCCCCAAAAAAAAAAGTTTTAATTGATTTTTAATTTTTTACACCACCACGCCTACCCCCTCCCCCCTTGCTGCGGAACCCCCCCCCTTCCGCCCTCCCCTCCCTCCCCCAGTTTTTTTAAGTTTTAAATTTTTTTTTGGTGTTCTACACCAACCCCCTCCCCCCACTCCCACACCCACCCCTCTCCCGAACCCACCTCCCCTCCAAAAAAATATATTTCTTTAAAAAAAGAGTTTTAATTTTTTATTTCTACACCACCCACCGCCCCACCAGGAGGGTGGGCAGGTTGGTGTAGAAAACCAAGAAAAAGAATTTAAAACTTTCTTTTATAAAAGAATAATTGGGGGGAGGGGGGAGAACTTTGAGAAAGACGATGTAGTCAATGTCTTTATCTCCTTGTGAATCGGGGGTAGGGGGTTCGCAGCGGGGGTGGGGAAAGTAGTGTAGAAAATAAAAAAAATATAAAAAATATTTTTGGAGGGAAGGGGGAGATTGGGGGTGCATAGGGTGGTTGGGCGGTGGGCCTTGGCGGTGGTGGGGTAGAGTTTGGGTGTGGTGATGTGGGATAGGAGTGGGTGAAGAAGAAGTGTGTTCGAGGGAGCTGGGGGTGGGATTTGGTTGAGTGGTGGGTGGAGTGGGTGCTTGGGGTGGTGAGTGGAGTTGGTGGTGGGGGTGTGGGGGTGATGGGTGGTGTGGGTGTGGGTGTGGGGGTGTGGGGTGGTGGGTTGAATGGAGCTTGGGTGAGTATTTTCCAAAAAATATTTTCTACTAACGAACTAAACATTAAAAAATAAGTAAGAAATTCACTTATTTTTCACTAATTAAACGAACATGAGAAAATAAATAGAAATTCACTTATTTTCTTAAGAACTCATTTTTTAGGAAAATATTTTCGGTGGAAAACATTTTCCTCCATACCGAACACACCCTTGGTCAGGTCTAATTAGGTCACAACTTCTAAGTTCTAACTAAGTCGATAGTTTTATAACTTTATCCTTTTTGTTCTCATTTATTGTTGTAGGGTTTGTTGTTGGGCCTGTGTTCAAAAAATCAGGAAAAACAGAAACCAAAAAAATAGAAACTGGAAAAATAATGCAGAAGTAAGAAAATATCCGAGACCACAGAATTCATTGTGTGTCCTTAAGGAATTTAATCCCCTCACTGTACCCGAGGTTATGGATTACTTCCTCCCAGGATAAAACAGATATACCTGTCGCATGAGTAGTGGTACGTCAAACGCCTTCGACTTCGACGAACTCAAAGTTGGCAACGAAACACAGTAAGACTCGATAGTTTTATTTGTGGAAAAAGAATGCAGAATTTCAGATGTAGAAATTTTTGTTTTAGTTTTTAAAAAATGAGGCATTGCCTCAGTTTTTATAGCCTCGAAGGTGCCTCTTCGGAATAGGTTGGTGACTGTTCGGAAAGGTTTTTCCCTCCATTTCTCATTCACACCAACTTGGCTAGTTTTATTTATTAACTAGCTTTAACAATCCCCCACATGAATGGGGAATGGCTATATGATGAAAAACATGCATGACAAAAACTGTGTGATTCGTAAGCAAGGATTAATCGCATCTGGATAAGTAGATTTCTCTTTGAACTTTCCGTAGTGAACATATGTCGGATATACTCGGTCAATCGGTAGATTTGATATCCTTGAACCGTCGAGCTTTGGTGTATACCTAGACAACCACATGTCACACAATTAACCCTTTAACCGTCTTTGGTTCTCATTGTTTTGTTCGTTTCACCATGAATGAACACCTGCCGGTTCATAACCGCGTAGAGAATTGGCCTTACAGAATTCTCCTTGAAGCGGCTTACACTTCACACTTACATAGGTGATTCCTAAATGTGTCATACCGTAGATACACTATTTGATATACCCCGTACCAAACTTAGGAACCATTAAAAAGTCGTAATGCTTAATCCTGGTACTGAACATTGTCTCATCACGAGAATGGACCAAAGAGTTATTGTGACAATGTTGAACCGTCATAATGACTTTGTTTGATCTCTTTGAACCTAGATCTTGGGATCTCCAGTCTTCTAGGTAGAGTTACCGTCACGATGACTTGTCCTCGGTCATAGTCCCATTCCCCTTGATGATCTTTCAACTACCTCTCTAGTTAGGCCTTTTGTTAGTGGATCCGACACATTATCTCTTGACTTAACATAGTCAATTGTGATAATTCCAGTAGAGAGTAGTTGTCTAACGGTATTATGTCTTCGTCGTATGTGACGAGACTTTCCGTTGTACATAAGGCTCCCGGCTCTTCCTATTGCCGCTTGGCTATCACAATGTATGCATATAGGAGCCAACAGTTTGGGCCAAAATGGAATATCTTCTAAGAAATTCCGGAGCCATTCAGCTTCTTCACCGGCTTTGTCTAAAGCTATGAACTCAGATTCCATTATAGAGCGGGCAATACATGTCTGTTTGGATGACTTCCAAGACACTGCTCCTCCACCTATGGTAAAAACATATCCACTTGTGGATTTAGTTTCGATTGAACCGGTGATCCAATTTGCATCATGTATCCTTCAATAACTGCGGGATACTGTTATAATGCAAAGCAAAGTTTTGAGTATGTTTTAAATACCCCAAAACTCGTTTCATTGCCGACCAATGTTTTTGGTCGGGATTACTAGTGTAGCGACTTAGTTTACTTATAGCACACGCAATATCGGTCGCGTACGAGTTCATGATATACATCAAACTTCCCAACACTCGGCATAATCCAATTGAGAATGACTTTCACCTTTATTCTTTGCAAGAGCAAGGTTCATATCAATTGGCGTCTTTGCAACTTTAAAGTCCAAATACTTGAACTTTTCAAGTACCTTTTCAATATAATGAGTTTGAGACAATGCTAGACCTTGAGGAGTCTTATGGATTTTAATTCCCGAATTAAATCGGCAACTCCTAAGTCTTTCATATCAAACTTACTAGCAAGAATGCGCTTAGTAGCATTTATGTTAGCAATGTCGTTACTCATTATCAACATATCATCCACGTACAAACAAACAATGACTACGTGGTTCGGAGTGTTCTTAATGTAGACACATTTATCACACTCATTTATCTTGAATCCATTTGACAGCATTGTATGGTCAAATTTTGCATGCCACTGTTTGGGTGCTTGTTTTAGTCCGTAAAGAGACTTAACAAGTCGACACACCTTCTTCTCTTTCCCTGGAACTACAAACCCCTCAGGTTGTTCCATGTAAATTTCTTCCTCTAACTCTCCATTTAAGAAGGCTGTTTTCACATTCATTTGATGGATTTCAAGACCGTACACGGCGGCTAACGCTACTAACACCCGAATGGATGTAATCCTCGTTACCGGTGAGTATGTATCAAAGTAATCAAGACCTTCTCGTTGTCTAAACCCTTTAACAACTAGTCTTGCCTTATATTTATCAATAGTACCATCAACTTTCATTTTCCGCTTGAAAATCCATTTGGAACCTAAAGGTTTATTCCCTGGAGGAAGGTCAACCAATTCCCAAGTATGGTTGTTTAATATGGATTCTATCTCACTATTGATTGCCTCTTTCCAAAATTGAGCTTCCAATGAAGACATAGCTTCGTTTAAGGTTCGAGGCTCATTCTCCAACAAAAATGTTAGAAATTCTGGTCCAAAGGAAGTAGACGTCCTTTGACGTTTGCTGCGTCTTGGATTTTTCTCATCAGGAATATTTTCCTTTGTTTCTTCCCGAGGTCGTTTAGATTCTTTGCTAGACGACTCACGTTCCTTTTTATACGGATATATGGTTTCAAAAAAGTCAGCATTATCTGATTCAATTACCGTATGCACCTGAATGTCGGGATTTTCTGATTTGTGAACTAGAAATCGATATGCCTTACTATTTGTGGCATATCCTATGAAAACACAATCAATGGTTTTAGGTCCTATTTTTACCCTTTTGGGTTTAGGAACTTGCACCTTGGTCAAACACCCCCACACTTTGAGGTATCCCAAATTGGGCTTCCTTCCTTTCCACTTTTCGTATGGAATAGATTTTGTTTTGCTATGGGGCACTCGATTGAGTATTCGGCTAGCTGTTAGAATGGCTTCCCCCCCCCCCCCCCCCCCAAGTTCGGGGTAAACCGAACTTATTAACGTGGCATTCATCATTTCTTTCACGGTTCTATTTTTCCTTTCCGCAATTCCGTTTGATTGTGGCGAGTAAGGGGCAGTTGTTTGATGAATAATGCCATAGTCCAAACATATTTGTTCAAACGGAGATTCATATTCACCGCCCCTATCACTCCTTATCATTTTAATCTTTTTGTTAAGTTGAGTCTCAACTTTAGTTTTGTATTGCCTGAATGCTTCAATTGCTTCATCTTTACTATTAAGTAAATAAATGTAGCAATACCGCGTACTATCGTCAATAAAAGTTATGAAATACTTCTTTTCACCGCGAGATGGGATTGACTTCATATCACAAATGTCTGTATGGATTAAGTCTAAAGGACTTGAATTCCTTTCAACTGACTTATAAGGATGTTTAACATACTTAGACTCAACACAGATTTGACATTTTGATTGATTGCATTCAAACTTAGGCAATACTTCCAAACTAATCATTTTTCGCAAGGTTCTATAATTGACATGTCCTAAACGTGAATGCCATAAATTATTTGACTCAAGTAAGTAAGACGAAGCAGAAACTTTATTATTATTGGCAACGACCATTACATTCAGTTTGAAAAGGCCCTCTGGTGAGGTAACCTTTTCCTATGTACATCTCGTTCTTACTTATTACAACCTTGTCGAAACAAAAACACACTTAAAACCATTCTTTACTAGAAGTCCCGGTAGATACTAGATTTTTTCTAATTTCGGGAACATGACAAGACGTTGTTGAGAGTCACCACCTTGCCGGATGTCATCTTCAAAAAAAGTATCTTTCCATAACCTTCAATTTTGGCCGTTGCGAGAATTTCCCATATATATGGTCTCGTCGGGCCCGGCGGGAGCATATGAAGCAAAGGCTTCTCTAACAACACAAATGTGGCGAGTGGCGCCAGAGTCAATCCACCACTCTTTCGGATTTCCCACTAGGTTGCACTCAGACAACATAGCGCACAAGTCATCAACTTCCTCGTTTGTTTCAACCATATTAGCCCGACCCTTCTTCTTTTCCTTTTTCGGAGCACGACAGTCTGCAACTTTGTGTCAGATTTTTCCACAATTGTGACAGTTTCCCTTGAATTTCTTCTTGTTGGGATAGTTCCTTGGTCCCGATGCATTTTTCCTCTTTTTCGGATTAGTTGGGGCGCTTTCAACAATATGTGCTCCCCTATGGTTGATCTCCCATTTGCCTTCTTCTCCGCCGCCTTGTTATCTTCCTCGATTCTCAACCGGACGATGAGATCTTCCGGTGTCATCTCCTTTCGCTTGTGTTTCAAGTAATTTTTGAAGTCCTTCCATGAAGGAGGCAGCTTTTCTATTACTGCCGCAACTTGAAACGCCCCACTAATCACCAAACCTTCAGCGAGTAAATCGTGGATGATAACCTGCAACTCTTGAACTTGAGTAACAACAGACTTGCCATCTACCATTTTGTAGTCCAGAAACTTGGCAGCGATGAACTTCTTTAATCCAGCATCTTCTATTTTATATTTCTTTTCCAACACATCCCATAGTTCTTTTGATGTTTCCACATTACTATAGACGTTGTAAAGATCATCCTCCAGTCCGCTAAGAATATAATTCTTGCACAAAAAATCTGAGTGCTTCCATGCCTCAGTTACAACAAAACGTTCATTCTCAGGTGTTGATTCCGGCAAAACCGGAACGACCTCCTTAATAAAATTTTGGAGTTTTAAAGTAGTTAAATAGAAGAACATCTTTTGTTGCCATCGTTTGAAATCAATTCCAGTGAATTTTCCAGGCTTCTCTGCCGGAGCCGGTGCTGGTGCAGTACTACTGGAGGACGCAACATTGCTCGTAGAACCAACCATGGAGGCTGGTGTGGCAGTAGCAATAGCATTCAAATTTGGAGTCATGTCTCCCATTTTCGCAAACGAAACAAATGTAAAAATTTAATAAACGGTGAAGACTTCGAACCGAATCAGTTTTGACAGCAACAAATATAATACACAACGGTGAAGATTTTATTTCTTCAAACCGAATCAAGGTAACACAAACAGATTTAAAAGACTTGAAACGAAATGCAGTAAATTGTATGTTGTATACTTGATGAAGTTTTTAGTCTCCAAATGAGTAGAAAGTTATGAAAACTTTAATCTCAACCGGAGTAGAAAATCCGAAGATTTTAGTCTCCAAACAACATATAAGTTCGTTACACCGAAACAACAAACATTTTTTTCCCCAGTAAATTGTATGTTGTATACTTGATGAAGTTTTTATATCTTCAAATCAAGTACCCAAATGAGTAGAAAGTTATGAAAACTTTAATCTCAACCGGAGTAGAAAATCCGAAGATTTTAGTCTCCAAACAACATATAAGTTCGTTACACCGAAACAACAAACATTTTTTTTTATTTTTTATTTTTCCAGTAAATTGTATGTTGTATACTTGATGAAGTTTTTATATCTTCAAATCAAGTACCCAAATGAGTAGAAAGTTATGAAAACGCTAATCTCAACCGGAGTAGAAAATCCGAAGATTTTAGTCTGCAAACAACATACAAGTTCGTTACATCGAAACAACAAACATACACCTTTTTTTTTCTGACAATGTTCTGTAATTGTTAAACAAGAACAAATGAACACAAAAATAATTATTAAATTCCTTAAGCTTGTTGTTGGGCCTGTGTTCAAAAAATCGGGAAAAACAGAAACCAAACGGAAAGACAAAAACAGAAAAAACGAGAAGCGGAAAAATAATGCGAAGTAAGAAAATATCCGAGACCACGGAATTCACCGTGTGTCCTTAAGGAATTTAATCCCCTCACTTGTACCCGAGGTTATGGATTACTTCCTCCCAGGATAAAACGGATATACATCGTCGGGCAGAGTAGTGGTACGTCAAACGCCTTCGACTTCGACGAACTCAAAGTTGGCAACGAAACACAGTAAGACTCGATAGTTTTATTTGTGGAAAAAGAATGCAGAATTTCAGATGCAGAAATTTTTGTTTTAGTTTTTTAAAAATGAGGCATTGCCTCAGTTTATATAGCCTCGAAGGTGCCTCTTCGGAATAGGTTGGTGACTGTTCGGAAAGGTTTTTCCCTCCATTTCTCATTCACATCAACTTGGCTAGTTTTATTAATTAAATAGCTTTAACAGGGTTGTCATCATTCCAACAGCTTCCAAAATTCAATACAACAAGAAAAGATATATAAAGCCCCATACCCTGCTGATGACATCTGCGCTTCCTAATATTGTTTGGACTGTTATGATTTTGTGCTTTGCTTTAATTAATTAACATCGGTGGAAAAAACTTTACTGATATATTGTCCATATTATTGTACAACATCTACTAATTAATCAATAGGTAATCACTAGAATGTTCCCCACGAATATTTATTTGTGTTCGACGGATGTTTATACAACATCAGTTCCTCAACGATCTAGTGGATTCGTGAAAAGAAATTTCGAGTTCTTAATTAACTACAACTTGGAAATTTATTGTTATAATATTATTCAACTCAAGTTTTTCTTTTCAATAAAGAGTTTTAAGTGTTAGTGTAATAAATTTTTAATAACAAGTAACTTATTTTTTTTCGAAGTTATAAAATTCATATTTTAAGGATTTACACGTAAATATCATTGAAATAACTTGAATACTTGATATTGTAATTTCTTAAACTCTGTATATATAACTTAAACTCTTCAATGAATTGCACAAGCAGCATGTATAACTTAAACTCTTCAAGCAAAGATGCATGTTGCATGGTCATAGCATTTGTGTTGTATGATGATCGAATTTTCGCAAATAGATTATCCATGCGACCAAAAGTAAGAGGTAGAGTTAGTATGAGGTAGAGTTGACGGTACGAATTCAGTTGACAACTTCAAAGTATATATTTATTTAAAATTTCATTTTATATACATGAGAGTACTATTTTATAACTAAAATTCAAAATTCATAACTTCAATCATTTGCTTCTGCATGCACATGCACCAATGGCAAGTGACGTGTACCCATACATTCAATAACTATCAAACTTAATTCATGTATTCAATCAAAAACAACAACGAAGCTTAGTAAAATAATTACTCCCTCCGTCTCAAAATAAACGTTAGATATTTGTGTGACTTTAATTTTTACTCCACCTAAAAACATTACCGAAAATGACCGAATAGTATCATATTATGTTGATATGTAACCCTCTACTTACCTACTTCATCTATTGCTGAACCAATTAAACATTCACATGAAACGACATAATTATCGGAATCAACTACAGCTACATGAACTTATTGCGTATATCTTTTTAGGCTTCTCGTGCTGGCTATAGCCATGGAAGGTGGAGGCATTACAAAAAGAGTGCAACGACACAATTCTTAACCCTACATCCCAATTTATTAAACTAAAAAACATAGACCTCCACCCACTATTTCAGAAAACACTTAAAACAATAAAATAAATCACAATAAGTGCTGTACAAAAGTATACTCACAAAATCTTTACAAATTGTCACAAATTTTTTTCTTTAGAAACTTGCACTTCTATGCAATGTCACTCTATTTCCAAGGTTCGAAGAGCTACATGATCTCCTAATATTCCTGCACGTGTCACACTCCTGAACCGTTGATCTCCCACTTACACCATTCCCATTTCCTACCTCAACTACATCCAAACAAACCTCATCCACCTTCTTGAAAATTTTCGTGGACCGACAGAGTGGACAAGTCACGTGTGATGCTAGCCACGTGTCGAGGCAATGCTGATGAAACACGTGCCGACAGTACGGAATGAGTCGAACGAGTTCACTCACCTCAAACTCAGTTAAACAAATTGGGCAGTCCTCAATCATGTGCTCCGCGGCTCCACCGTAAGTAACCAATGGCAGCGACTGCACCGTCGCTGGGTCCATCCCTTTCCGGCAAGATCTGTGTTATGGAATAGAAACGTGAGAAAAAATAGAAGAGAGAATGAATAAAGAATCATTCCATTAGTTCATTACATTGAAAATAAAAATTATAGAGAACTACACTAATATATATTAGTTATTTCCTCCCTCTCAAATTTATGTTCGTTTTCCGAGTTTAACATAAACTTTTGATCAATATTTTAAAATACATTTTTTGTTGGGAGTTTTTGCTCTATGGTACTTTATAATGCAGTACGGGAAGTATATAACTATTACAAGTATTCGAAAGGATAATCAAAGATTCAATAATTCAACTAGAAATCTGAAAATTACAATAGTTACACAAGAAAACTGGAAATT
This sequence comes from Anisodus tanguticus, assembly GCA_034509755.1. NCBI lineage: Eukaryota > Viridiplantae > Streptophyta > Magnoliopsida > Solanales > Solanaceae > Anisodus > Anisodus tanguticus. The sequence goes on from CM067544.1 coordinate 55,747,275, forward strand.
CCAGTTTTGTAGAAGATGGAAAAATGGAAATTGTTTTTGCTGAGTCGAGTGTAGCACTCTGTCCTTAAGACAATATTGCCCCGTATGTATCATTTATATGTCCTGGACAATTTGTCTCCCGAGATAAAACATCAATAGAACCCTTGAGCAAAGGAAACTCAAGAGCTACCGCGAAGAATATTGAGTAACGAAATGATGCTTGGAAGTTGTAGGAAGAAAACTGTTTTCGGTTGTGTATTTTCGTGCACTTGTTTTTGGTGTTCTCCTTGGTGCTCAACAATGGTGTAAGGGGGTGTTTATATAGGTGAGGGAGGGGCTGATTATCGCCCTCCATAATGACCAAATAATGGCCATTATGAAGGTAGTAAAGCCACCAACATAAATGGAGAAAAGACCAACGGATTTGGCCATTATAGGATGAGTAATTCAGCCAAAATAAATGGTGAATTGAGTGCTTTGCAAGCTCGCTTTGATCGTCCGGATTCGGAAACTTGAGGGACCAAAGCGTACATCTTGAAACTTCGGGGACCAAAGCGTACATCCGAAAGAATTCTCGGTCCGAATCGTACATCCGGAAACTTCGGGATCAAAGCGTACTCGGCAAAGTTCTCTGGCCCAAAAAGATAATATCAGAAGACCCACAGCCCACGACCCGTGACCCGGACGGGCGGGCGGCGGCGCGCGTGGTCTTTCCTCGAACCGAAGCACATCTAGGTCCTCCCTCCTTTAAACACATGGGATACCCCTTGGGGTCCCAAACCCCAAACCAATTTCGAGTCTTATATACACAACAATTCTTTCTTCCTCTACCGATGAGGGAGAATTACACACAATACCACACTTTCCATGCTTCAAACACCTTACTTCGTGAACCAATATCTCTTTCATTTCTCAATGAAATTTGACGATTCTTGGCCCTACGGTTATCTACGTACTTAGTAGATCATGCATGTGTGAAGAACCGAATTCTCCAATATGCGTAACACTAGTGTTTAAGCCGTTAAAGTTGGTCGGTCGCAACTCCTGCCAAAGGCAAATTTCCAACATTTTCCACATAATTAATATGAAAAAATTGTCACTTATAGTGCTTTGCAGTGGCTACAAGCCTTTGCTGGGATGATTCCCAGTTTGGAAATGAGATACGGGGTAGATATGTTGACCGGTTGTCACTCAAGCCCCATATCGACTATCATGAGTATTAGCGAATATTTTTTGAATATTCAAAGTTGTACCGAGGTTAATCCTAATACAATAAGAATCCTAAGTTAACTTAAATATACATCTATCATAATTACAAAATATACTGTGAATATTCACTAATATTGAGGTCTTTTCTTATAGTTGGTGCAGTAATAAGTTTTTAACCCATCAGTCTATGCCATTGGATGTATGTTGGCGCAAGAAGGGGTAGGAAATGTCATAGGTAAAGCCGTCCAGTACTACATCCGTAAGCTTTTTATGTAGTTTTCAAAATATAAATTTTAATTTTCGATATTGATTTAATTTCAAAATTTAGTCTAATTAACTTTTGAAAAGTGAAAATATCAATTGGGACGGTTGGAGTATTTTCTTATAGATGTTAAATTAAATATTTTGCAATTAACCTGACTTTGAATTTAAATAAATATTTTAGAATATTGTAGAAGTATATGACCATCTTAAGCGGCCGGGGAGAAGATATTTTATTTACTTAATTGTATTAATTCCTCCATTCCAATTTAGTTATCTTATTTTGACTCGACAGAAAATTTTAAAAAATAAAGAAGGTTTTTTAATCTTATAATTTTAATTTAAAAATGTATGAGATCTTTAAAATTTTATGGTCTTAAACTTGTCTTGAAATTGAAAATTTTATTCAAGATAGAAAAAAACACTTTTGTGGACATACCAAAAAGAAGGGCAAGACATATAAATAGAGACTAAAGAAGTATGTAACAAATATTTCTGGAATAATATAAATTACAAGGATAGTAAATTTTAACCTGTGCGACGACGAAGAAGATAGGTGTCTCCGGCGGCGGTCTACGGTGTCGGAAGAAGAGGAGGAGGTAGAGGTTGTATCGCCGGTGAAGTGACGTATGTAAATAGAGAAAAAACCCATGAAAAAGAGAGCAGTGAGAAGTACGAGGATTGTTAACGCCATTGATGAATCAAAAGGAGCAGATAGTTTAAATGGTCTTCCAATTGCTGTAGCTACGGAATCGTTCATGGGTTGGTAAATTGTTGGGTCGGATGAGCTCATAATTGTTGAGTGTAATATATTTTCTGGGTTATTTGATTGTAGGAGTAGTCTTCTGGACGTTTGAAATGCTAATATGGAGGATTTTATTCGCATTTTTGTTGATAGTGAAGCAAAAGAGAGATGAATAAACTGTGATTTTTGATGTATAATGTAGTGGAAGATGCTAGAAATGAAGTTGAAGAAGATAAGGATGGATGGCGGTGATTATATATAGGGTCTACAAGTTTCACTTTTTTAGTTTTTAATACGTAGGTTTTATATATTATTTGGCTTGAGTTAAATAGAAAGATTTAACAACAACATACCCACTTATTATTTGGCTTGAGTTAAATAGAAAGATTTAATAACAACAATATATCCATTGAAATCCCATAATATGGGGCCTGAAAAAAATAGAACGTACATATATATTATTTCTATCTTGATAGATAGAGCAGTTATTTTCAAAAAATCTTCAGCTCAAATAGAAAGATTTAATTAGGATAAAAACATTAAAAAAAGTTTTAAAATTTTGTTGAAAAAGAACTTTTAAAATTTAAAATTATATTTAAATATGCAAGTTATTTATTAAAAAAACAAAGTTAAAAAGAAAAGTCCACTTCAAAATTGGTTTGAATCAATATTTTGGAATTTATATTTATTCTTTTAAAACTTATCAAATTTCATGAACAAACGATATTTTCATTATTTTTTTTCAAGATCTACCTAAGCTTAAAAACAAAGTGCTAAGATTTGAAATTTATATAATAAGTAAATTGTATTGTAAATATATGATCGTTATTTAATGAATTTTTTAATATAAAATTTATAAGTAAATTTGCAGCTGAGTTTATTGAAATTTAGTTGTAAAATATTATGTTAAAATATATAAAATTTACTTGAAAAAATATTTAAATTAGAAGTGTGAAATTATTATTTTGAGGAGGTATTCTGGATGTATACATATGTATAAGAAAACCAACCATAACAATAAACTTATCTAATGTAATTTTATAATTGAATCACGGAAGAATAAAATGTATATAGCCTTATTCCTATCTTTATGGATAGGGAGGTTATTTTCTATCGACTCTCGATGATCCTCCCCTTTATTTGATTTGAAATCGATAATGTGAATGAGCTCACACACATAAAAATTAGTGTATTGAATTAAAATGAATATAAGTGCGGAAACAAGCTTATGCGATCACTTCTATTCGGATCTTATACGATGTAAATTTAAATTAATTGAGATTAATAACTTCAAATATCAAATAATTATAAATAGAAAATTATAAATTGAATCTGCAGCCTCTAGCTAGTTGGTGATTGTGATGTGTATAGCTGAATATTGTGGGCTAGGAACATGATAATGTTGGGGAAGAAAACAAGGAGTTGGCTTTTCGATGGAGATGTAGCTAGGATCCTTGTATTATTTTTGGGATTAAAAACAAAAGCTACTCTTATTCATGCATGGTTACGTGTTGTCTTCTAACTTTTCTTTATATAGAGGCTGCCTATAAAAACAAATAGTCATCGGCCTCGATTTTTATGATATAGTTTTATTTTTAGTTAGTTTATAATAATTTAATTTTAAATTTTACATCATATACTTGACAAGATAATATATAACCACATAAAATATTTTTATCTTGTTTTAAACCACAAAATCAAAGTAATTCTTTATTTTTTAAAATTTATGTTCAATCAAACTACATCGTATAAATTAAAACGGAGAAAGCATTATGTATCTCACATAATTAACATTAGTAGTCACTCCGTTAAAGTGTCTTATTTTTCTTTTTGTAATGTTCTTAAAAAAATGTCTATTTCAATATTTAGTAATTCACAATTTAAATGTTCTAAATGATAAATTTATGACTACAAGATCCAAAGGACATTTCTTATCTCTTTTTTTTTTTTTGTTATTTAATAAAGCAATTATGATTTAGGGTGTAGCATTGACTGTTTCACTTAGTAGCACGACGCTTGTAATGTTCCTCTACAACTCTATTTTCACTCTTCAGTTTAGGATTACAAGATTTAAAAATATTTCTTTATTTTTTAAAATTCATGTTTAATCAAACTAAGATACTTAAATTACGATAGAGTATATATATGAGTTTTTCTTGTCTCACATCAAATCTTATAACTTGTTGATATCCACAAATTTGGCTCCATTATTGTGGGTATGTGTTCTATATGTGATTTTGCTTATCTCGATCTAAGAATTTAGCTGTAGTTAAAACTTCTTTATTGTGCTTTGAAAATGACGCAACAGTTAATAGACTGTCAAACATGTGCAAATTTGTAGGGTTAAGTACGATGTTTTTTCAATAGGTCTCATACAAATTAAAAATATCATTACGCCATATTATGTGTAGTTTTCAATCTTTCAATTATTAATGTGAGATTTTATTCACATGTCCAATAATGTTTTCCTCAAATTAATAAGTTTTATATGGTCCATCACCACAATTCAGTCTCCCCTTCGTATTACGTAAGATGATTATCATGATTCACGGGTACTTAATATTCGATATTTATTGTGTATTAACCCACATGATGATGATCATCAAATTTAGGAGCTAGCTAGCTTCTTTTTATGAGCGGCGTATATCTCCTTGTTCAGATAAGAATTTTTGATATTTAGGGATGTCAACATTCGTGTCTAAAATATACTTGTATAAGTAATATGTAGAATTTTTTTAAAAAAATTAAGTTAAGTTTGCTAAAGCTTAATTTTAGGTATTTTCAAAATTAAACTTGCTAAAGTCTAACTTAATTTTTCAATTACAGTCCCAAGTTGATATGAAGGGTTTGGTTAATAGAAGGGACAACTTTTTTCTTCCCGTGTTTTCTAGCCGACTGATCCCCTTAATTATATAACTAGGAAAGAATGTGTTACATTAGAAGTAAGAGGTGTCCTCTAATCATCACGACGAAGTTAATCTCAGTATCACATTTTGTTTCATTCAGAAAGTCACTCAACGTTGTTTTCTAATCAGAAAGTCACTCAACTAAGGGTGTTTCACTCAGAAAGTCACTCAATTTTGTTTTCTAACCAGAAAGTCACCCAACTATAGATATTTCACTTAGAAAGTCACTCAACCTATTTAAGTGATTTTTTAATTATATTTTGCTGATTTTTATTTAAAGCCAAATTGTAATAAATAAATAAGTACCCAATTTATAAGATAATAGAAGAAAATATTCGTGAAAGTCATTGTTCTTTTATTTAATTTGGTAACAATTAGCGTTTTTGACTGACTATGATTTTTGTCACAATATAATTTATAGGATTCTTGGATGATTCTTCATTCAATGTTGGTACCGTTATAAAAGGTTTCCTAGGATTGTTTTTGGGTTTTCACTTTTCACCAAGTGATTTTCATTAATTGAATCACACAAATTAAATTCTAAATTCGGTTATTGTCCCATCATATTTATTGTCTCTTTATATTTTCATCAGTTCAATCACATGCACATCTTTAAAAAAAAAAGTACTTATTTAGTTTTTATAATTTTAGCTTTAAATAATCATCAAAATGTAATTAAAATATCACTTAAATAGGTTGAGTGACTTTTTGAGTGAAATACTCATATTTGAGTGATTTTCTGGTTAGAAAACAAAGTTGAGTGACTTTCTGAATGAAACACTCATAATTGAGTGACTTCCTGATTAGAAAATAAAATTGAGTGACTTTCTAAGTGAAACACCTATAGTTGAGTGACCATGGGATATTATCTCGCCAAGTTAGCTATGGTTTAAATCATGGTTTTCAAATCAGTTATTAGTGCACTCGTCCCAGTTATAGTTGTGCACAATACACATGGAAGCTAAGTATTCTTAAAGAATCTATTCATTAATGCATCACTTAAACCAAATTAGGAATATCTTTTTCCTCCTTTTTTTCCAATGATGAGGAACTTTACTTTTTTTTTCTCTCTTCATAATTATGTAAGTTTGGCATCAAATTGAAACCCCAAAGTAAGGTTTATTTATACCTTTTGTTTGCTTAATTACGTTAAAAGGTTATTGTTAACTTGGTTAGGACCGGCGAAAAGACGATTCTTTGAAGCAACAGAAAGTAATTGCAATTTGATAATGTATTTTTTTGCTAAGCAGACTTGCTTTGACATGCAAAGTATTTACCGTGCTCCATTTTATATGTGGTACTATTTTCCTATTAGTTCGTTCGGAAACAAAATTGACACTCCTTTTATTTTTTAACCGAAAAGAGTTTAAAATGTCCTTAAATTATATAAAATTGCACAAAAATATCCTACGTTAATAATTTAATTAAGAAATACCCCTATAGTTACTTAATTGAGTCAAGAATGTTATTTTTTTAATAAGAATATTATTCTTTTCTAATAGAAATATTAATTTTAAAGATTGAATTTTAAAAAAAAGAAACAAGAGATGGTGTATGTGGTAAAATTCGTATTCTATAAATGGTTGAATTATATCATGACATGTGGTAAAGAGGATAAGTCATATCCAAGTCAGACTTCAATACCCGGAGGTGTTGGCATTGAACCGGAGGCATCAAAAAGCCACATGAACCGGATGTCAAAAGGCTAAGGGACCAGTTCGAATCCCAACGGGCGACCGTTACTAATAGGTTTTACATCTTCCAAGAGAGTATTAAAGGCATCTGTGAACATTCTAATTGTTCGATTATTACAGCATTAATGTACTTATATTATTAGGGTCATAATTCATGTAATGTGTGTCATGAGTCTAAGTAAATAGGACCAATCATTTCATTGTAAGGACATCAGATTCAAGAATTATAATACATATTCATTGCTTACGCTATTTTCTAAGTTATTGTCTCAATTTAACACTTCAATGATGTTACCAATAGCTTGCCTAGAAGTCAAGGTTCAAGGCTTCCTCAAGGCTCATGCCAATATGATCTTAATATTTCCTCCAAGTTCAATTTCTATTAGTTTCAATAACTAATTATCTTGTTATTTTAGTCACGTGAAATCCACGTGTACAAATTTAATTGTACCAGTTTACGGGTAAACAAAGAGGTTCTTAAAGAATAACATTTTTATTAGAAAAGAATGTGCTTAATAATAAATGAAACACTATGTTTATTATGAAAAGAGCATTTTTAACTCAATTAAGTAACTATAGGGGTATTTTTAGACTAAACTATTAACGGAGAATATTTTTGTTCAATTTCACATAATTTATGGGTGTTTTTTTATCCTTTTCCGTTTTCTTAATGTTATGTTTATATATAATGAGAAGTTTCTATAGCTATATAAAAATTATGACATTAAATTATATATTTTTAGAAATTTAATATCTATACAAATATTATATGATATTTAAGGTCATAATTTTAAAAAAAAAATCTTAAATTTCATGCCAGTCAAATAATACCATACATATTTTATAAAAAAAAAATTAAAAATCTTTCATCATACAAATGTTATAGCGTGTTTAAGATTATAAATTTTAAAAATAAACTCTTTGATTTCGTGACGAACAATAAACAAGGGTGATAGTGAGAAGGCAATGCTACAAAATGATGATTCCTAATAAAATTTTAGCAACTAACCAAGAAATGGAATGGAATAGAAAAAGGACTATCATTCATTTCAATGAGTTAATGTATAAATCATATATATTAATCTTTACATCAGTAGTTTCCCATCTTGGGAAAGGATGAATAAAAAGAATGTATAATCATCTCACTTGGTCATTAATTTAAGGAACAAAATGATTTGTATGGTGGAAGAGACTTCAAGATCCATGACCCAACTTGAAGGCGGGAAAGGAGTAGCTCGATGCACGAAACATCCCGCGTTCACGTAGGGTTCAGAAAAGGGCCGCACCCCGAGAAGGTGTGACGCAAGCGGCCTTCCCAACTCGGAGATAGTCAAAACTTTTTCAAGGCAACCACACACTTACTGATCAATCTCTCCAAGCTTTAAGGATATTCAAATAACTTCATTTTAATACATAACAAAAGCCACCACAAAAACCTATGACTTTCATATTAGCTATGTCATGGCAACCAATATGTCTACACACCCGATAAGTTTCACCTGCTTATTCTGTTTTCGACAATAAATCAGACGTGCAAATCTGCAAATCCAAGTATACAGTTAATGAAAATGCAAAATCGGCAAATGAAAAATCACTTGCTAAAGGAGACTTACCTTTAAGACTAAAGGAGCAAGGATTGCAGGCGCCAAATAAATCTTTATTATCTTCTCTCTGTGATATTTATCGTCTACTACTATTTTCTTCTAATTTATACCAATTACTGTATAGAGAAAGCTCGGATCACCTCGACTACTGGTGCCAGGCACATCGGACACTTGGCTTTTTCGTGGACCAATTTTTCCGCACATTTTGAACATGTGCACATGTGACCACACCTGCACCCGAGAAGGAAAAAAGAAGATAATTTTTCAGACTAAATCAAAAAGGAAAGACGTGCCCGCAAACAAGGATGAAGGACAAGGATGGCTCATATTTTCACTTCAGACAGTAAAGAGAGCTGTCCCTAAGACAGCTCAGAAAAGCATCATGTGCACTTAATAATTAAAGGAAGGACAAGGATGTTTCATATTCACCTGTACAGTAATGAATCGATATTGTTATTACAACATAAGCAACAAATTCCTTTTCTCACTTTATCCCATTTTGATTCATCGTTCAGCAGACTGTCCCCACAAACATGCACATCTGATAAAAAGAACTAAGGGTCGGGATGAGTTGTATAAGCTGACAATTTAGATGAACAAAGTATTGTATGAAACCAAACCTGTTGAACCATCATTTCGATTTAGGGCAGCAGAAACTTCTTGACGAACCGATCGCTGAAGCTCAACTTGCATTTCCATGCAAGTTTGAAGCATCCTTTGCATATCGTTCATCCTCTGCTGAAGCACAGCCATGTCAATCTTCAGTTCATTGATGATGTACCACTCCTGCAACGGATCAAACAGGTATGCATTTCATTATAAGAACTATGATCATGTAAAACAAGAAAAACGGATGTGACTAGTTTGAGTTTTATCACAAAAACATGCTCATAGTGAGAAGTTACTAAATTTACTAAAAAACTCAAAGTAGAACAAAGAGAGGAGGAATAAAATCTAAATTGCAGATTCAACATGTGCCTTTGAATACCAGAGGTGCCTTAGTTAAAATGATGAGAGAATGACAAAAATGGTCCTTTATGTTTGAGGTAGGTTCAAAATAGTCCCTTAAGTATGCACTTAACAATTTTGGTCCTATAAGTTAGTAGAAGCTAACACTTTTAGTCTCCGTCAAATATTTACCGAACACTATATGTTAGATTTGACGGAAACTATGAACAAAAAAAAAAGGAAATTAGCGAGAGCTCACATTTAGAGGTACAATTATTGTAATTTCTGCTATTTTTATGTATACACTCTAGTGCAACTTTTTGAGGTGTAATTTATGTCATTGTTTTTATTTTTTTAGTGTCTAGTGAAGCTTTTTGTGTTGCATATTTCAGGTTTTGATGGGACTTTCCTAGTGTTTATAGCTACATATTTCTTTCCACTATTTCCGTCAAATTTAACAAACATAAATTGTTAAATATTTGTCGGGGACTAAATGCATTAACTTGTGGCAAACTTAAACATAGAGGACCATTTTTGTCATTTTCTCTTGTAATGATTATCATACTTTTTGCATACATTGGACACTCAAACAACAAATAAAGAACTATGCTAATCAACTCCAAGTATTACTTCCAAGTAGTTCATGGAAAATGGGTGAGACTTACTGATTCTCCCATGCGCTGATGTGGATTTTGGCGAGGCAAATTCTGATGCTCAGGTTCCGGATTCCAATGTGGCTGAGAAGGTGCCTCTTGAGGAGGAGTCATCGTAACAAAGGGAATTCCTTCCATATTTATCTGAGGTCCATCTCGGTTTACATTCTCCTGCTGCTGCTCCTGCTCTGCATCAGAGGGGTAGGAGGATGTCCCATCCATATCCCAGTCAAAAGAAGCATGACCTTGCCTTTCAACATAAGATTGTATCAGCTGGTTTAGACTCTCACGGAAACTGCTACGGAGCAGATTAGAAACACGCCTCCTAAACCATGAACAGAATTGTTAGTTATGTGAAACTTCAACATCATACAAAAAATGCAGAGGCCTAGACGCAAGTTCTTACCTGCTTAGCAGTTCTCGAAGTTCAATGCTATAAACATTGTCATCATCCGGTATATAAAACGTATCAACCCTTCCAACGGACCTATCATCATGACCAGAAGGTGTGTCAAACCAGTCATCAATTGCCTCTTCATGCCACTCATCATGTGGTTCTTGTGCATGGTTTTGTTCTTCAATGCCACCATCCAAACTTTCCGGATAAGATTGATTAGGAGTCCCTTCCTGCGAATCTCCGCCCATGTTTTCTGTGGCATCATCTACCCATTCATTCTGATACAAATGCTGTAACTCACTTTCCTCATGTTCTGTTACAAAATCCTCAAGTTCTTCCGCTTGCTCCAAATCACTTTCTTCAGGCTCGGCAAAAAGTTCCTGTAGCTCCTCTGCCTGAGCTGATGAACCTTCCCAGTCATAATGTCAAAGATATTTCTATCCAAATCCCGAAAATAACCATCTACCACCTCATGAGAATCACTTGCCTCACTTTGCGGTGCATCATTTTCATGGAAGGTTGCATGGTCTTCTTGTACATGACCTTCCAGACATCCGTCACCGGCATTTTCCAACAAGTTTCTATTCCCGTTATTTTGTCCTTCGGGTAAACTACTAGAAAACTCCAAGTTTGACGTGGCTTGCCCGTGATCCTCATCCTCTCCAACTTGCTCCGAAGTTTCAGCTATATGGTCAACGTTATATTGATGATTTGCATGCTCACAGAGAGTGCTTGCTGAGTTGGCTTCCACATAATACCCATTGATTTCTCTCTCTACATTAATAAGTTCAGATTGATCATAGCATTCGTCTATTACCTCTTGTTCACTATTTGATTGAGATGGTTGAGGGACATCCTTAGCAGCGGACGGCTGCTGCATATTACTAGTTGAACCGAGCACATTATCGTCCAATCTGGACAAAATTTCCTCCCTGTTTCAAACCATTTCATGTGTCAGGTAAGACGGTTGGCTAGAAGAAGTTATGATTGTCAGATGTACTACTACCTTTTGGCCGACAAAAGAGGACGCTTACTAAGATAATATTACCGCGAGCAAGTGAGACAACTCAAAACATGCAAAAACATCCACCCAAGGGATTCATGCTGGGAGAGCTCATTTTTGTCAACCCAGAAGAAAAAACAGAAATCAAAGGAGTACTCTTTTTCAACTTCAAACAGACAAGAAGCAACAAAAATAAGAAAGCACGAACGAGCAGTTTCTAACAAAGAGAATTAATGGGTTACAATCGTTAGAGCTAATTCTAATGTCAAAAAGAAAGAGATTAAGGTAGAACCACTTCCTCTCAACTCCCCCCCTCCAACCTGCTAGATAAGTGACTGACTGCATCTGAAATACTCCCACCGTCCCAATTTATGGAGGTGTTTGATTGGCATGGAGTTTAAGAATAAAAGGACTTTTGAAACATGTGGTCTAAAATAAGCCATAGATATTTGTGTGGCTATAAATCATCTCATTAAGGGTAAAATGGGAAATTTGAAGTTAAATTGTTACTAAATATAGAAAGGTGTCATTCTTTTTTAGACCGACTAAAAAGGAAGAGTGTCACATAAATTGGAACAGGGGGGAGTAGCTCATTACTTTAAGGTGAATAAAAAGGACTTCACATTCAGGTCATTTTTTACCTTAAATCAGACACAGTATGTCTTTGCCTCAGTAAGCCGAGTTCACTTGCGGCATTTGAAGCTGTTCTTTCATCATTCGTCAAGCTATCATTTCGCAGAAACCTTCCCCGGAGTAATGACTGCACCACACAAAATTTTCCAGTATTACGAGCAAGCAAGAGGTGGAAAATAATCTAGGGATGAAAATAATAGAAGCTGGATGTAATTAAGTACATGAGACTAAGGATCCCAAATTTCACCGAAGGCCGAGGATAAATATATTGTATGCACATTAATTTAAAAAGTGCAAACGACTAGAATAAGTTCAAATAATACTTGCAGTATAATTCAACCAAAGATCTCGTTATGCAATGTTGATAAACTACAGTTAATTAATCAAATCATAATTTATCAATATCAAACAAGTAACCAATTAATCAACTACATGAGTCCTATGTTAACCATTCCACTTTAATTGGGGCCCAATCTCTTAAAACTAATAATAAAATTCCATGAGGCCAAGTTTGCTTCAACTAGAAACTAAAAAAAGGCAGCCCGGAGTATTCGGTGTTCATGTAGGGTCCAGAGAAGGGCGGCACCATAAAGGAGTGTAATATAGGTGTTATGATATTATTGCAAGGAATGGGACTTGAGTCCCACATCGGTTGAATGGGGAGCTGGTGTGAGGCTTATATAGCCTTGGGCTCTCCCACTTCAATAGCTAGAAAATGAGCTTTGCTCCTCTGGGCGCTAGGCGCTCCCGTGGTTCACGAGAAGGAAAAAGGATGTTGCATCTGGCACGAGATGATAAAGAGAGAGCTTCGTCTGCTTTTGGGTTGTGGTTCTCCTAAGATTGTATCAATGGTATCAGAGTCACCACCGCCCTTCGTGTCGGTCGTGCCTTGGATGGTGACGTCGGTATGCCAGTGTTAGGTCGGGGCTAGCAATGTCTAGCGCATAGTTGAGGACGACGGATGCGGAGCGTGGTGGTTTATTACGATATTATTGCAAGGAATAGTCCTTGAGTCCCACATCTGTTAAATGGGGAGCTAGTCTGGGCTTATAGTCTTGGGCTCTCCACTTCAATAGCTAGATTTTGGAGTATTGTTCTCCTAAGCTTGATCGCTTAGGTTGTTAGGGTTACTTGAAGTCGTTATTTCAGCTGGGAATTGGGGGGGGGGGGGGGGGGGGGGGGATTTAAAAGGGCAATTGCCTTTGTACAGAAATTCATTCAGTTGTGTTGGATCAAATGAAATATCTCTCTCGTCTCTTTCTCTAATTTCTCTCTCGATCAGTTCTTGTTGATTTCTGTTCAGGAGCCTCTCAATTGGTTCCTTAGGAAGTCTTTTGTTTGATTTTTGGTCCTTTTCCAAGTTAAGTTGTATCAATTTGATATCAGTCACCCACCGCCCTTCGTGCCCGTCTTGTGTTGGATCAAATGAAATATCTCTCTCGTCTCTTTCTCTAGTTTCTCTCTCTCGATAAGTTCTTGTTGATTTCTGTTCATGAGCCTCTCAATTGGTTCCTTAGGAAGTCTTTTGTTCAATTTTAGTCCTTTTCCAAGTCAAGTTGTATCACTTCGAAAACAACGGATGCGGAGTGTGATGGTTTATTATGATATTATTGAACAGAATAGGACTTGAGTCCCACATCGGTTAAATGGGGAGCTGGTGTGGGCCTTATATGGCATTGGGCTCTCCCACTTCAATAGCTAGCTTTTGGAGTGTGATTCTCCTAAGGTTGTATCAGTAGGTAGTCTACTCTAACACAACCATCAGTGGCTGATTTCACGGCTCGAAACAGTGACCTATCAGTAACACGGAAACAACTTTACCATTGCTCCAAGGCTCTTCTTCTCAGCTAGAAATTCAAAATTCAAAATTTTAAATCAATTTTACAACATTAATTATTAGTCAGAAAATAATCAATATTACAATATTACAATATTAATTATTAGTCAGAAAATCCTAATTTAATATTTTTACTGATTTAGACATACCTTGATCACAATGAAACATTGTGACTTGTGACCAACTAGAAAGACACATAGCGTTGTATTTTAGCAGAATCTTTAATTAATTTAATCTAATAATTATTATTTTAAACAGCCCCAAGAATATTAACCATTATAAAGTGAAGTATTGCATCTTATTGTGATCAACTTTAGCCAAGTGAACTTGCAAGATATTACTCCTCCGTCCATTTTTAATTGTCCACTATCCTAAAAATACTTGTTCATTGTACTAAAAATACCTGTCCTTTTAGGAAACCAAGATAAAATTTATCACTTAGTTCCTATTTTACCCATATTATAAACTATAATCATTTCCTCAAACATTGAATTTGTTATATTCAAAGGGTGATAAAGTAAACTTATCATTTTATTAATTACTCCTTAAGAGGTGTGCCGAGTCAAATATGGACATGTAAAAATGGACGGAAGGAATATACAGTAGAAGAAAGGACCAGAGGCTGAGCCAGAATATAGAGTTTATGGGTTCTGAACTTGCCATCAAACACATAGTCATCATAGTTATTGTATTCACAATTAAATATTTATACATAATTAGTGGATTCCTAATACAAACACAGGATCTAAATAAAAGTTACTATGTTAGTCCGAACCCGTAGCTTATACTCTCCCTCCACTCCTAGACAGGATATCAGCAGTGCAAATCCTTGAATAACATCTAACATACAATATTGTAATATTTTAGGGGGGGGGGGGGGGGGGGGGGGGGGGGGGGGGGGGGGGAGAAAGCATTTCTATGAAGCCTAACCTGAATCCGATTGCGATAGGCAAAGTCTGACACAGGCTTACACTCCAACAATCCCTGAAGTTCCTTTTCCCTTTCCCGCTGAGACCTCATCAGTAAATCAACAAGAGCTTGTCTACCACAGAGTCTGCGCAAGGCCTTTCTCTCTCCGTGTCGTGAATTATCGACCAACAACCCATCACACACTTGTTCAAATTGAGAACCAACTTCATCTCTAGGAGAACTTGTGCCACTCTGATGATTATTCGTTCGCACCCTCTCCCTTATAATTCTCACCTTTCCGTGTTCATTCAATGATTGTGAATGACTCTTTGAACCAGTGTGCATCCACTCCTGAATAATCTGCCTCACTCTTTCGCGCTTAACCTCCCCAAGATCACTAGATTGGTCTGAGCTAACACTTCGCCCATCATCAAAGTAATTATCCAACTCGATATGGTTCTGGTCCTCGTTGGCCCCACCATTTTGGTTGACAAACCGTTGACCATCCGGCTCACCCTCAAGCTCCCTCCACATTTGAAGAATAGATGATGCTCGGGTTCTCGGCCTATCATGTTCACCACGCTGCCTCGACACTGAAGACTGAGACTCTATAAATAAAGAAGAACCAAATGCAGAAATATTATGCAAGCCAGTAACAGCCATAGTACTCTTGCCGCCTCCAACACTTTCAATGCTGAACCATCCTAATAATCACCAGATCTGTTCATAAGCATCAATATTATGTTAATGATGGCAAGAAACTAATTACCCGCATCACCAAATACTCATTTCCAGTTCAACTAACACATTTACAAAGATGAAATGCACTAAAATCTGTAAATATCATAAACAAAACAAAAATAGAAAGAAAAAAAAAAAGAAACACAAGCCATGATTCTGTTGGATAATCTGATATGCATCGGGATCTAATATAAGTATGTGGATTAACTCATAAAAAATCACCCAAAAATTTAACTTAACCCTAAATGAAACAAAAACTTATCCACTAACCTCCCAACAAGTAATCCAAACAAAACCTTTTTTTTTTTGCAGAATGGGCCTAAAAAGAGGAAAAGTGATCTGCACATCTTTTCTTTTTCTCTGACAAAAGTGTGAAAAAGTAAAATTCAAATTTCAAATCGAGAAACATCCCACCCCACCTACTCACAGCCACCCAACCCCAGAAAACAAGTTGGGGGAGGGGGGAGAAGAAAAGAAAATAGCAACAACAACAATAACAACCCGGTAAAATCCATAAAGTAGGGGTCTGGATAGGGTAGAGTGTATGCAGACCTTATCCTAACTTGGAATCCAAGATAGAGAGTTTGTTTCCGATAAACCTCGGCATAAGAAGAAAAGAAAATAAATTACTTAAATATTAAATCTTTAAGAACAAATAGAGAAAATTTCCACAGTATTCAGAAAGCCCCTTCATGAATTCACATTATCAAAGTCAAAATGAGCTACTTTGAATTCCAACACAACTGGAAATACTAGCAAAATTAAGCTTATACAGATATACATACACAAAAATGAACTGTATAAAGCATATTGAACACAACATTAAACAATGCAATACCAAAATAATATCCAAAGCAGACAGAACATGATTCTTGATTATTGAAAAATTCAACAAGAAAAGGAGAAAAGACTTTCCTTTTAGCCTTTAACAGCTTGTTTGAACTCAATTATTGACTTAAGACTCAAAGAATCAAGAAACCCACCAACCCAAAAACAACAAGGTTGCAATATGTTGTGTAATTTTCAGAGATAAAAGAGGAAAAAGAACAGTTTTTTTTGGTCCTATTGAGAGGAAGAGAGAGAAATATAAGAAGCTAAAAAAGGAAGGGGAAATTTATTAGGAAAGTAATAATTGAAGGAAGGGGACACGTCACTATTTTTTTGGACCATTTATTTATTTTCTTTTATTTCTTTAATTTTACCCTCAATTTTTGCCGTAGCTCTAACTAGGGATGACATGTGGATATAATTTTACGGATTTCGCACAGCACCCACCTCAGTTGGAGCATATATGGGTATAACTTTAGCGGATAGTAGGCGGGTATGAGTATTGAAAATGTATCTGTCACGGGTAGGCGGGTAGGTGGTGGATTTGCAGTCATACCCGCCTCCCCGCCCTGCATCCAACCGCCTACCCGCCCGCCTTATACTCGCCCCAAGGCCAAAATATTAGCAGTTCATAAGTTGTGCCTTCAGCTCATAAGTCACGACAAGTCTCTCATTCTCCAACAAAACTCAAAACATTACGCCTCTTCAGTCCTTCACGCCTCCCCCTCTCTCGTTCCCCTTCACGCCGTCTCTCCTCCCTCTCTCATTCTCGACGTCTCTGCCTTTTTCTTTAAAGGAAAAATCACAAACTTTTTTCACGAACCACCTCGACGTCTTTGCCTTTTTCTTTAAATGAGATGTTGATCGGAAAATATTGGAAAATATTGTTGTCTTTGCTTTGTGCTTTGGGGTTGTCTTGGTGAGGTCAATTTTTATGCATTTGTTAAGTTTTACCTATTGGGTTTGTGGAGTTCAATTGAAAAAGTTGAAAAACTTTAGCTTATATAGCTTAAATAATATATGGATTTTGTCTACATTTGTAAAATATAGTTATTTGGGTAGATAATTTTTGGGTTTTCTTGGAAATTTTGTTTTCTTGATTCTTTGTTGTGCAAGGGGGAGATGTGAAAAAAATGGGAAATTCTGATGGTGAAAAAATCCGGAATTCTCCTCCCTCTCTCCCAAAAGAAAATGAGAATGTGATAGTATTGATTCTTGACTCAAATTTTTGGGATAATTTTTGAAATTTGAATTTTTGGGATCATGTTGATCACTAATTGATCACAAATGAATTGATTACAAAATATGTCAGGTGAGTATAGGCAGGTATTGGTTAGTGACGTATATCCACTTGGGTGGTGGAACGGGTGTGGATTTAGGAATATACTAGGCGGGTATAGATGTTGAAAATTGTACCCGCCACGGGTGGCGGGTATAAAAATTTATGGCGGGTACGGGTGCGGGGGAGGGGGTACCCGCAACCGCCCCGCCCAATTGTCATCCCTAGCTCTAACATCTAGTTCCTTTTTTTCTTTTTGGACAATAGTAGTATTTTTGGTTTTAATTTTGATCCTTTTATATATGACTTTTAATATTTTTAATTTTTAATTTTTAATTAATTAAATTGTTTGAATTTGATTCTTTTATATAAAGAATATATTATTTTAGATTAGTTTTAGAAGTTTATTATCTTCAAATATGGAATAATAATACAAACTGAACATAACACATAGATAATTAAATGATGGACGAATTAATACTTTGTTAAATTCGTGGTTATTCACAAACAAAGAAATTAAAAGACTTTTAACTGAGCACGACTAAAATAGAGTACATGGAGTGCAAATTTAGTGGCACTGTAGGAAGAGGATTTAGAAGTAAGGATTTGTATACAAGTCATCCGATCCCAAAAGAGGAAGATTCAAGTATCTTGGATAGGTAACCCAAGAAAATGAGAGATCGACGAGGATGTTGAACATCGTATTGGAGTGGAATGGATGAAATGAAGGCTCGCAATCTGTGCCCAATGTGATAAGAACGTGTTGTCGGGACTTAAAGGTAAATTATATAGAGTGGTTGTTAGGTTGGCTATGTTGTACGACGTGGAGTATTAGTCAGTCAAGAACTCACACTTTCAGAAGATGAAAGTAGCATAAATGAGGATGCTTCGATGGATGTGCGGACATACAAGAAGAGACAAGGTTAAGAACGAAGATATACGAGGCAAGTGAGAGTAGCCGTCGTGGTGGACAAAATGTGAAAAGTGAGGTTGAGATGGTTCGACATGTGAAGAGTGGATGAGCGCATATACTCACGTGAGGGGGTGTGAGAAGTTGGTTGTGATAGATTTGAGACGAGATCGAGGAAGAATTTGATAGAGGTGATTAGACAGGACATGACACTTCTTCATCTCACTGAGGACATGACCCTAGATAGGAGAACATAGAGGTCATGAATTAAGATAGATGGTTAGTACATAGTAAAGCATTTTCACTCTTCACAATGATAGAGAGGTTCTAGCTTGGAGCATTTATCTATTCTCATACCGGTGTTATTATTACTATGCTAGCATTATCTTATGCTTCCATTTTATTACTATTGTTGTCTCTTTCACTTTGGTTAGCTTTAATATTTATATTGTCTGTACTTCTCTTTTTTCAAATATTTTATCATAACTTTTACTAGCACATTTCTTTCAAATAAGTTTTTCAAAAAATAATTTTCTTGAATCGCGGGTCTACCGAAAATAGTCATTCTACCCATAAAAGTAGGATAAGATCTGCATACATTCACTTTTCCCACAACTCGCTTGTAAAATATACTGAGCGTGTTATTATTATTGTTATTATAAAAAAATTAAGGTACTCATATCAATAATTAAAAATTAAATATGTTTAATCAGATATTGAACTAAAATAAAAATGTATTGATGATTGAGATTTGAGGGACTAAAATGCTATTCAGTCTTTTTCTTCCTCACTTTTTGTTCATAGTGTAAGAAATGGGTGCTTGCCACGTGGGTGACTGTAATTTTCCACGGGTGACTTTAGCGGCTACTTTTGCCTTTTACGGTAAGCTGTGGAGCGGGGCTATAGCGACTTCCGAACGGCGTCGTTTTCATTTCCTAACGTTTTTGTCTTGTAAGTACTGTACTACTTCATCCGTCTCAAATTATTTATCGTTTTTTTAAATTACACATTCTTTAAGAAATAATAATATTTTTTGTCTATATTATCTTTATTTATATCTAAATTATAATGTCTCTCCATTAAATATTAACTTTATTTTTATGTATCATCTTCATAAATGACAAAATTCTACTAAGGATAAAATGGGTAAGAAACTAAGAACTAGATAATTTTGTCTTAAACTTCTAAAATAACAAATAATTTAAGATAATTATTTTTAATAATTATGATAAATAATTTGAGACGGATGAAGTAGTTATTTCTATTTCTAAAATACTCTAGTGTTTGCAACTGTTGTTGACTTGTCCATAGATATTTCAAGTTTTCAACCATGAGAACGAGTATTATTAATTTGGTAATTTAGCACTGTATTGAATATTGGTTATAATATCCTCAAAAGAATATTTTTCAATGCCTTTAATTATGCTGAGCTTTATATATTTTTGTACAACCCGAGAGAATCGATTGGAAAAATGATGAGATACATTGAAATTTCATTTGTAAGATTATCAATATTGTAACGAAGACATTTTTAAATTATACCAAATCAATACAACTATTCTTCTTTTGACACAACAAAGCAATTTGAAATTTTGTATTGAAAAGGTACCAAATAATTTATCTTTTCTCTTTACTTTGATATAAATTGATAGTCGAATAATCAATTATAGTTCTAGGTTTATTGATTTACATCAATTCAATAAACACTCGAAAGTGTTTTTACATAAAATATTATCATATGATTATAATAAATTAATATTATATATTATCGCCTTAATTTTATTAGTTTAGTATAAATATTAAGTGTGTAAGTTTTTTGCACAACGATAATGAGAAGGAGAGGGCAGAAAAGGTTTCTTATTGTAGTTAAGAAATTAGTGGGAAGGAAATAGCTTGCTTTTAAAAATTTGATACTTTAAGTTTAAGAGAAGTGGAAACTTTAAAAGGAATGTTTAAGGGCTAAGACATTAGACAAATTTTGCCATGTTTTTTTAACGAACTTGACATCTTAATCATAAATTTTGCTATTTTCTCTCAATTAATAAAATTTTGCTTCATCTTGGATTTGGAATTAGCAAGCATAAAAACCTTACCATTTCCAGCTTTGTGCAATGTCTATGTAGGCAGAAGTTAAGAGAAGCCATGTCGGTTCAACATTCTTTAACATAAATAATATATTTATGAACCGTTGAGTCTACGAGAAGAAATGTATTTGCCAACGATATTTTTGTTGTCATAAGTTGAATGTTATTGCCAAAAACATTTTTCGCAATTACAAAAGTTGTTGCATGCCGTTGCAATAACATCCGATACGAAAAATTTTGCAACAAGAAGTTTTTTGTTGCCATTTATGTTTTTTAGCAACAAACTATTAATTTTTTGTTGTCATTTACGTTTTTTAGCAACACTATACATTATTGCTAATTCTATACTTTCTAGTTTTCTTAATATAACAAACGAACAGTCGAGTTCAATTCTAACAATTCAGTGGTTAAATATTGTACCAGCCGAGTTTTAATTCTATATAACAGCTTAGTGTTAAATCCCCTTTATAACATCCTCAACAATTTATCCTATAAAAGTAGCACTCTTTTGTGAACTTATCCTACAGCGGAAACCTTTCATTCTCCAAATTGTTCCTCTCTATGCTATTTTTTGGGCAATTAATTTCTGTAAATTCTAAACTTCTTCATACAGTGACAAGTGCACGTGTTTGAGGTGTTGTAAAATGAGAACCATCGAATTGAACGATTTGCTCCTAATCGGGCCAAAATCCTTTTTAGACCATAACTCGTTGTGACACATGTTGAGATGAATGCAGAGAGCAAGGCTCACACAGTCCATAGCACACAAGATATTTAGTGTTGCGTTAGTTAGAGTTGTTGAGTTAGTTATTTTGAATTAAGTGAGCTGAGGTGTTTTTCATTTCTATAAATATTGTTTCATTAGCCTTGTAATAGAAGAGACAAAAATATATGAGAAGAAAAGCTTCCACAAATTTTCTCTCGTTGCATCCGATGCTTGCTTTTGCAGTGGACTGCACATGCAGTCTAGAATTAGCTTAGATCGTAATTGTTCACATGGTATCAGAACACTCGTGGATTGAATCGAGGGATTATCCAGCAAATCGCAGCTGCAGATCGAGTAGCGCGAGATTTGAGTTGTTTCGACTCTGTGAGTTCGTCTTCAAATTTGTGAGTTGCGTAGCTTAATTTTCTCTTTGAATCTGTGTAGTGTAGCGTAAGTATTCTCATAGGTGTGATTAATCATGGAAAACACACCGCCAATTGCATCACTAATTGTTGAGGAAAGCTCGAACTCGAACATCGTAGATCATAATCATCCACTTTTCTTAAGTGCATCCGATACACCTGGAGTTGTGCAAGTAGAAATTCGGTTAGTAGGAATGGAGAATTATACGTTATGGAGTCGCGCTATGAAATTAACTCTGTTAACGAAGAATAAAATTGGTTTCATTGATGAATCAGTCAAACGAGATACTTATGGTCCAAATCAGGTGAAGCAACGAGATCGATGTAATGCGATGGTAATTTCATGGATTATGAGAAATGTAAATAAGAGTTTGCTCAGTGGTATACTTTACAGATCTAGTGCATATTCAGTATGGAAGAATTTTAAGGAACGATTCGACAAAATCAACTTATCTAGAGTGTATCAGTTGAAGAAGGAACTTGCAATGTTGCATCAAGGTGTACCATATGTGTCTAGTTATTACTCAAGGATGGAGGATCTATGGGATGAAATTGATTCAATCATTCCTCCACTTTCATGTGACTGCGATAGCCCTAGGGAGTACATAGAACACCTAGTAAATCAAAGATTGCTAGAGTTTGTCATGGGACTTAATGATGGTTGCAATCAAGCAAGGAGCCACATCCTCCTAATGTCACCTACTCCTAGTGTGAATCAAGCATATGCAATGATTGCACAAGATGAAAGCCAAAAAATGATCACACGAGGATACACAACCATAAGAGGGTATGTTGAACCTACAACTCTATTTAGTAGATCTCCTCAACATAAGCCAAAGAAGTCTCTATATCTTCCAAATGCATTCTGTGACTTTTGTGAAATGAAGGGGCATACTAGGGAGACGTGTTATAGGTTGATGTACTGTGATTACTATAAAAATAAGGGGCATGTTAGGGATAATTGTTATAGGCTTATAGGTTATCCTCGTGATTTCAAAGGAAAGAAGAAGGTCAATGTAATTATATCAGGTGCTAACATGGAGAAGGGGGTAGCTCATATCAACAACCTTATGGTGGGCATACGTGATACTCAAATCAGAGGTATATGGGAGGATTGTGACAACTGTCCCAGGATCAACATGAGCAGATTAATTTTCTATTAAGATCATGCACTCCAGATAAGTATGAGAATGTGCTTACAATGCCGAATCAATATACATATGTTGGTGTACAACATGACAATGCTCCAGCACCTAGAGCCCACATGGCAGGTAAGCCTATGTTCAATAAGGAAGTAGTCCTAGTTGGATAGTGGATTTAGGTGCAACTAACCATATGGTTAATAACAAGAGTATGATTGAAAAACGTGATTTAGTAGGAAATACAGGACAAGTGAAACTGCCTACTGGTGATACAACAACAATTACTCAAACAGGAAGTTGCAGACTAACATGAGGTGATCTCATAAAATATGTGTTATGTGTACCAAGTTTTAAGTTTAATCTTCTTTTAGTTTCAAAGTTAACAAGGGAGTTAAACTGTTGTGCAAGTTTCTTTCCTGATTTCTTTGTCCTACAAGATCTCTTCATTGAGAAGGTGAAGGAGATTGGTAAAGAAATGGATGGATTATACATGCTAGAGTTAAAAAATAGTTGTTCTAAACTGATACATGCACAAGCACATGTATCAACTGTAGTTACAACAACTAAGTTACATGCGGGACTCTAGCATATGAGGCTAAGACATGTGCCAATGAATGTACTTAGGAAGATAGATGGTTTGGTGACAAATCGAGTTTTGCAATAAGGCGTTGTGATATTTTCCCTGTGGTTAGGCAAACTAGGATGTCATTTTCTGTTAGTAGCAGTAAAACAGAATTTGCTTTTCAGTTACTACATCTTGATGTATGGGGACCATATAGGATTCCTACCTATACTGGCATGAGGTATTTTCTCACAGTTGTTGATGATTACACCAGATGGACTTAGGTGTTTTTATTGCATGTTAAATCTGATGTGGCTACTACTCTTAGGAATTTTCTTGCAATAATCAGAACCCAATTCAATATGGTTGTTAGAAATGTTAGATCAGATAATGGTTCAGAGTTCTTTAATAGCTCTTGTAGTGAGTTGTTTAGTCAGCATAGGATCATACATCAAAGCTCATGTCCATACACTTCACAATAAAATAGAGTGGTGGAAATAAGACACAAACACATCTTGGAGATTGCCAGATCTATCAAATTCCAAAGCCATTTGCCAATAAAGTTTTGGGGAGATTGTGTGAAGGCAGCAATCTATGTGATTAACAAGATTCCTTCTGTGGTGTTAGAAAATGTGTCACCTTATGAGAAGTTATTTAAGAGGACATCTTCCTTATCTCACATGAAGGTTATATGATGTTTATGTTATACCACTAACTTGGTCAAGACAAATTTGATGTTAGAGCCATTAAGTTAGTGTTGATTTGTTATGCAGCTAGACAAAATGGATATAAACCGCTTGATCTGGCTAACAAAACTATTTTTGTGAGCAGAGATGTGATTTTCTATGAAGATATTTTTCATTTTGGACAGCACAGACAGTGTGATGCTTACTCACATGTTGCAGATATTGACACTGATTACTTTCCTACTCTTGATGCACATATTGATGATACTATACATAAGCAGGTTGCAGCTGAGGATATTGTTGAGCCAGGAGAAACAAGTTTGCCAATCGCTGATAATATCTTGTCAGAATCAACTCCTGATGTTGATAAAGGACATGTTGCTACTGATCTTCCTCAATTTGAGGTTATGTTATCTCCACAAGATCTTCCCATCACTCATGCACCCTTGGAGACTAGAAGATCCAATAGGGACATAAGACTTCCTACATGGATGAAAGATTTCATTCAGCCTGCAACTAATTCAAGGAGTGTGAAGTCATGTTTATATCCATTGTATGATGTTGTTAATAATGTTGGGTTGTTTATGTCTTATCAAAGTTTTATAGCTAAGACTTCAGAAGAGCATGAACCACATTCATGCTTTGAGGCATCAAAGGACAAGAGGTGGATAGAGGTCATGAAGAATGAAATTCAGGCCCTAGAAAATAATAAGACTTGGGAGATGATTGACTTACAAAGTAACAAAAAGGCAATAGGCTACAAGTGGGTATATAAGATTAAGTACAAGGCCACAGGTGAAGTGAAAATGTTTAAGGCAAGGTTAGTGGCCAAAGGGTACAACCAGAAGGAAGGCATTGATTATTAGGACACATTCTCACCAGTGGTGAAGATAGAGACAGTAAGGTCAGTAATTTCAGTTACTACTGTAAAGAGTTGGATTGTGCATCAAATGGATATGTTCAATGTATTTTTGCAAGAAGGCCTTAATGAAGAGGTATACATGAATTTGCCTCAAGGTTTTGCACATGAGCAATGAAAGGTATGTAGGCTGCTCAAGTCATTGTATGGACTCAAGCAGGCCTCAAGACAGTGGAATATTACGTTAACCACTGCCTTGATGTCTTCTGGTTTTACACAAAGTCATCTAGACTATTCACTTCTTACAAAGAATGACAAGGGCAAGATAGTTATAGTAATGATCTATGTTGATGATTTGCTCATTACTGGGAATTATGAGAATCTTATTAGAGAAACTAAAGCTACACTGCAAAAATATTTTAAGATCAAAGATCTAGGGGAGTTGGGATATTTTTTGGGTTTTGAGTTTGTTAGGAACAAGAGTGGTAATGTGATGCATCAGAGAAAATATTCACTTGAGTTGATAGCTAATATGGGCTTGACAGGAGCTAAGCCTGTTGGATCACCAATGGAGTTGAATGTCAAGTTAACTTCTGTTGTATTTGATCAACATGTGAATGATGCTGCAGGTGCTAGTGATGATACCGGCAATGTGATTAGTGATCCTCTTTCAGATGATCCTACTGGTTATCAGAGGCTTGTTGGGAGGCTTCTCTCTTTAACCAATACCAGGCTAGATATAACCTTTCTTGTTCAGTGTTTGAGTTAATTCATGCAAGCACCAAAGGTTTCACATATGTTAGCAGTTGTTAGAGTAGTTAGATACATCAAGCAAGCACCAGGCTTGGGTATTTTCCTGCTGTATGTGATTCTAACACTCTGTCTGCCTACTATTATGCTGATTGGGCATCTTGACCCAACACTAGGAAGTCTATCTCAGGGTATTTTGTGTTTTTTTGGGTATTCCCTCATCTCTTGGAAGTCCAAGAAGCAACCCACAATCCCAAGAGCTCAGCAGAAGCTGAGTATAGGAGTTTAGCCTCTGTTGTAGCTGAAGTGGTTTGGATTTCTGGTTTGTTTGCAGGACTGAATATGTGTTTGAATCGGCCTATTCCTCTATATTGTGATAGTAAATATGCCATCCAGATTGCTGCCAATCCGGTGTTTCATGAACGCACAAAACACATAGATATTGATTGCCACTTCATCCGGGAGAAAGTGCAACAAGGTCTGATTTCTACTTTGTATGTAGCTACTGTTGAGCAACCTGCAGATGTGCTGACTAAAGGCCTAACTCAAGGTCACCATACTTATTTGTTGTCCAAGCTAGGTCTGAAGAATTTATTCTTAGCACCTAGCTTGCAGGGGGGGGGGGGGTGTTGAGATGAATGCAGAGAGCAAGGCTCACATGGTCCATAGCACACAAGATATTTAGTGTTGAGTTAGTTAGAGTTGTTGAGTAGTTAGTTAGAGTTGTTGAGTTTGTTATTTTGAATTAAGTGAGCTGTGGTATTTTTTCATTTCTATAAATATTGTTTCATTAGCCTTGTAGTAGAAGAGACAAAAATATATGAGAAGAAAAGCTTCCATAAATTTTCTCTCTTGCTGCATCCGATGCTTGCTTCTTTAGTGGACTGCACATGCATTCTAGAATTAGCTTAGATAGTAATTGTTCACAACACAATATTTTAATAGATAAATTTTTCCTGTTTTTGTATTTGATTATATCGTAATACTTTTCGTTTTTCTCTGTCCATAAACATGTGATGAGATTGTTCTTTTCTATCATTACATGTTAGAAAGACCTAACATGATCCTTTTTTCCGTGCAATAATGCTGAAATATAGGCTTTAATTTGTGTACTATTTCTCTATGGCTTATATAGTACAATCTTGTGAACTTAGAATTGAAATATGAGGCTGCTAATTAAATGCTTTCATGTATGTCCAAATGCTTAACAACGTGGTTTGATTTTGACTTATTGTAAGAGTACAATAAATTAAAGGACTAGTAGATGTCTTAGCAAGGAAATTTAGTCAAAATGTGTTCGATACTACTATTATTAGCCTTAAATAAGCTAAATATATAAGTAAATGTTGCTTTAAGAAATCATAGATTAAAAAGATAAATGTTCCATTTGGAAAGAGGGGAAAAATTAAGAAAGCCATTCGTACATGGAATAAATGTAATGGACTAGTTAGTGGTGGATCCAGAATTTTAAGTAACTCCACAAGTTATGAGATATAGAGAGGATAATGTGTACGTGGACCTTATTCCTACCTTGGGAGGTAGATATATTATTTCTGATAGATCCTTTGCTCAAGAAAAAATATTTCAAAGCAGTTCGGGAAAAGAAATAATAGAAATGAAGAAGTCACGGCAAAACACTAAAAATAGTATGACAAAAAAATAACAATAATCACAACAAAATAATACGATAATCAAAGTATAAAAAACAACAAATAGTAACAAAAATCGGAGAATAAGAAACTATAGGAGTAATACTATGACTACTAGTATGGGGAGAAGAGGGGTAAGTGAGACAACGTTTAACTACCTATTAGTCTTCCACCCTAATTTGTGTCCTCCATAGTCCCCTATTTAAGGTCATATCCTCGGCAAGCTGAAGCTGCTTCATCCCCTGTCTAATCACCTCTCATCATTACTTCTTCGGTCTATCTCTACATGTCTGAAACCATTCATAGCCAACCTCTCACGCCTCCGCACTGAGGCATCCGTGTATCTCTTCTTCCCATGCCCGAACCACATAATTTTGCTCGTATGGGTGCACTATTATGAAGAAGCGGATTTAGAATTTAAATTTTGCGAGTTTAACCTTTTGATTTTTACCATTAATTCATTACACTTTTGAAATTATAGGTTGAAAATTAAATTATTTTTTCGAATTTAGTGATTTTCACATATATACATCTTACTCCGTGTCGAAACCCAAAAGTGTTGGGATAGTTGAGCCAGCTAACTATATACTAGATCGTCCACTGGCATTAGTTTTAATATAGACATTTGGTTTAATTACCAATAATAAGTTCGATTCGATAATGTTATGGAGTATTAAACAACGCTGTAGATGTTAATGATAAATTTCAGATCCTTAATTCTTGCAACAACACCACTTTCTCGGTTGAGATTAAATATTTTCTCCAAGTACTTTAATGAAACAAGAGAACTCATGAATTTTTATTTGAATTTCAATAATTTTCACTAATGAAGTGGATCCCATTGCTAACTTCCTACAAAGTCGGCTTCTTTTTAATAATTTTCATTATCATATGTCATCATCATTAACAAGAATTTAGTTGGAACTAAATTCTCTTCCTTAAGAAAAACTTATGACTGGTCCAAATCATAATTAAAGCCACACACATTTAAGCAATTGATGTGTATGTAGGTGTAAGAAGAAGAAAATGGGACATGCTAATCATGACTTAGCTTATTAGTGCCTTAATAACATCGTTCATTATCATATTATAGGGCCCATATTATATTAACATGTTGACCCCATTTTTTTCACTTTAGTACAGCACTTATTTAGTTGCATTTCCAATCATCAAATCATTATAGCACTTCTGTAACAATACGTTTGAAACTCGGGAGACTTATAGCTCATTTTATAAAACTTTTAGAAAAAATAAGTGTTTTTGAGTAGCAATAAAAATTCTTTTTCATAAAATAAAAAAAGTAATTTTTTTCAAAAGAGCTTTTGGAACCTTGATCAAATAGAATTTGCAACTCTAATATTGCAAAAGTGCCTTGGAATTGATCAATCAAATATAAACTATTTTCTTCAAAAACATTTGTTTAGAGTACTTCTAACAAAAAAAAATTCAGAGTTTGTCCAAACAAACTATTATGTAGGTATTTAGGTTCAATCCCATTGGAAATTAAAAAAAAAATACTATGATTTCCTATTTGCTAGATTTTAGTGGATAAAATTATCAGATATTTATATTGATAAGATTGATATAAGATGCATCTGATAAAATTAATTAATTGAGATACGCACAAACATACTCTAACGCAAGGTCACCAAAGAGAAAAAAGAGATATATGTGGGTCTTTTGTCGTTTGAAAGCACAACAATGTGAGTATCTAACGGATAATATTAAAAGGGGTACTTGAATATGTACCTAAAGGGAAAAAAAAAGCTCTGACCGAAATTGAATATTGAGAAGACTTTCACCAAACACATGTGATTTTTGCATGTAGAAGGGGAAGTGTCTCTTCTTTTTAGTACAATTTTGTGGCTTGAAAATATCCTTTACTGCTTGTTTGTGCTTGAAATATATTAAGATGACAACTATCTTAGCAGTATTTGATTGGATATAATCAACGGTGGAGTAGTTGAAAGTTTAATTTATAGCTTGGATATTAGGAAATTAAGGAGAGATTATAATGTAAACAGTAGCAAAATGGCCTAAATCGAACGATATATTGTTCACATTGTACATATTTTGTTGGAAGATTATAATACGTATATATAATATTATTTTGATCTAAATTCTTGAATGAATTGTTATATGATGAATAATAATACACTATTGTTATGCAAAGAATGTCTATTTGGAGGGGGGTCTTTAGATACTCTTAATTATTCAGGTATTCTAATATATGTCCTCCCATTTTACATTCTATCCCATATCAAAGTGAATATATATATATATATATATATATCACAAATTTATAACTATTAAAGTTAAAATGCTTGGATTGGTATAAATATCAATTGCACGCATAAATATATATGTTTTGCGAGAATTCAAAACATGTCTTTCATGCAAAACAAGTGATATATATTACTTTTAGTTTGTAACTACTAAAATTAAATTGTTTAGTTAGGTGTAAATATCATATACCAGAAAATAATTTTCATGAGGATGTATATTAATTTAGATGCATGAAACAATTTATGTAAATATTCGTTTCATATATTTATTGATTCGATATAAGCATTTGATAATTAATTTACCTTTTTTTTTTTCATATCGGAGACATTAGTAATCCCCACTGGGTATCTTTTTCACCCTCCAATTTCATGCATATTATGATCTTTTTCCCTATATGCGGGTGGTAAAAAAGACAACCAAAAACAAAGTGTTTCGGATTAGGTTTCATGTCTCTCAGCTTGATCACTTGTTTGTGAAATATATTAGTTTAGTAGTCCCACTTTGGATTTGAAATATCATTTATATACTTTGTGAAAATAACAAAACGTAAAACATGTGTTTTGATTTGAAAAACATGAGTTTCTTTTCCAAAACCAAAGAAAAATATCTTACATAAATCAAAAGCAACTAGAGGGTATAGGTTTCTATCAAATAATGTAAACGAGTTTAAATTATATACATCATCAAAATCTACAAGTAAATGTTCTTAGATTATGTTATTTATAATATTAAAAATAAGACAAATCATGACCAGTCGTTACAAATAAATGTGACCTAATGGTGTAATTTTTTTTTATACCAGTAGTATATATAACTCAAACTCATAAAATAAATGTTCTTCAAAAACTCACTCTAAAAAAAAACACAACTTATCTCGGAAATAATTTTCAAAATAAAAATTGGAAACTATGTATGTGTTTGGTAGGGAGGAAAATGTTTTTCTAAAAAATATTTTTTCAATTTTCTAATGTTTGGTTGGTCAAAATTTCTGAAAAACATTTCTTTCATACCAAACACACCCTAAACCAAAAAAAAATCCAAATACCATATTATTCTTTTGTTTATTCATATGATATATTTCCTCATCTTAATCTATTGCCCTTATTTCAATAGCGTTTATTCCATTTTTGGTCAAGAGGACCATTTATAACAAATTAGGCAAAAAAATAATATCATAGCCTTTTGGGCACATATTTTACGACAAACTTTATTTCCATGCTTGCCTTTAGGAGTTGCCATCCATGTGGCAACATATATGAAAATGCTTTTTTTTATATAACTTTATTTATTAGATCGACTTGATAGTTAATCGGCAGTATGCTTTTTTGTTATTTTCATATTTCCCCTACATGAATGAAATTCATAAAATTAGATCAATATATTATTTTCGTTGAGTTGTAATGTTAACTTTCTTTAATTAAGAATGTAGAAACTTTACTTTTAATTTGCAGTTATGTTACAAAAAAAGATACAGAGTCATGATTTATTTGAAACATCTGAGAATAAGGTAAATCATGAAGACATGTTTTAATTAATTTTATATATTTTTTTTAATTTTACAACAACAAATGATTCATCTAATAAAGTAAATGAATTTCTTTAGTTGTGAATACATTATTACAGATTAAAATTCATACTTCATGCATGTTTCCCTTGGATTGTGGATATAGCTCAGTTGTTAGAGCTCTCCTTTTGCAATTGGGTCGTTGCAATTACGGATTGAATGTATAATTATTCATACGATGAGGATATTATTTTATACTTGAATTGGTAATTCACTTTTTTTTAAATAATGAGAAAGAGGATCAAAACGTGTCATTAAAAGACTATCATGACAAAGATGGACTCTCAAGAACAAAGTGAAATAGATTAACAATGGATTTTAGTTACTAAATTAATATTGTGTTCTTAATATATATTTTTAGTTAGGCAGTTAAAAAAACTTTCACCCGTCTAGTTGTAACTATTTGTAGACGTCAGCGGTGTATAATCAGTATATAACAAGTGTATATTGTTTTTGTTATAAGCTTTGTTGTGTTATTGTGTAGTGTAAGAATCCCTAACGTTTTCCAATCAATCCCCTAAAATGTTTTGGGTGTAAACTATTTACACACTTCAAAGTTGCTTAATAATCAAATTCCTCCTCCAACTTCGAATAATACATATTAAGGCACTGAATTAACACTAAAGCTTATTATAGGTACTGGATTAGCATTAATAAAGCTTCTCATTTACAAAAGAAAAAAAGGTAGCTAGATACTTAGCTTATTGAGTTACGGTGACTTCAACAACCACTATCCAATTAGTACTTTCATAAGAAAAATGACAAGCACTCACAATTCTCTTGATGTGGACTCACACTCTTAACCAGAAAATTAAATTCCAATATTATTCAAACCAGAAAATTAAATTAGCTTAGTCTCTCTAATTAGAAGTTTCTATTCAAATTATTCAAGCAAATAATATGTAGGTCAATTTGGATATTGGTACTCCAAAATAAAGTGACTCTTAAAGTTACATACATATGATCTATATACAATGATATACAGCGACATACAATATATATTAAGATTTATTGTTACATTTCAAAAATTGAATAATATTGTAAATATATATTTTCGTAAAATAATTAACATAATGGGCTGGAATGGGATTCTAGGTACTCGGTAGCCCTTATGGAATGGGCTTTGTTCTGTTTCTATCTTGCCATTCACTTATGAAAGAGTCCGTTTATTATACATGTTTAAATTAAAAGGATCTTTACAAAAATAACCAGTCGAGATCGTTGTACACTTTTTATAGTATATATGCATAAACTATACAACAGATGATTATTTTTAGTTTAAGTGCTTGGATGGAAAACTATTTACATTAATTATTTTAAATTGAAATTAAACATGTTGTAAGGTTCTTTCAGATTTGTCGCTCTGAACAGTCAATATGTAAGGTGAATACAAAGCTCGACTAGACGTTAATAATGTGTAGCAGTTTAGGCCTAATTGTCAAAGTATTATTCGTTCTGGCTTAATTTTCATTTTTTTTGGCGCGGATTCTCTTCAAAGGCACTAGTTTTTAATTTTTGACCCTCAAATTATTGGTCTTTAAATTTTTCCCTTTGGTTGAAAAAGTTGTTGAAAATATCCCGAGGTCCCGGGTTCGAACTCCGTTCAGTCAAAAATTAAAAAATAATTCACAAGGCAGAGTTTGGAATTCACAAGGCATAGTTTATCCGCAAACTCTCAGAGTTTGCCTTTAGGCATAAGGCAAATTCTGTAGAGTTTACAGGCAAACTATGCCTTGTGAATCCCAAAATTATGTCTTGCGAATTATTTTTTAAAATTTTGACTAAGTTGGGGTTCGAACTCAGAACCCAATAATTTTTAGGCGAAAGGAAAAAATTAAAAAAAATCAATTTGATAGGCAAAAATTAAAGAACACCCCACCATTAGTGCGAATTGTCCCTTAATTTTTGGCACATCATGATTTTTTCTTATTGGACTATGACCAAAATGTGTCTCGTCAATTGAATTTTGAACTCGTTCTTTTATAGTCCCTAATTTTCTCATAAGTGCATTCCAGCGTGGAATTTATTCAAGACAAACTCACAGCGAATTTTGATTTCAAATATCGAGCGATCCACAGTTTGTTACATAATACTCCCTCTATTTTATTTTTAAAAGTAAGGAAGATTTTTTAACCATATGATAAATTAAAGATGTATATAGTATATCAAAATATCTATTAAATTTTATCATTTTAAACATATTTGTGATATGATAAAATTAAAAGTTACTAAACATAATAAGATCATACTAAGAAAAAATGTAAGACACATAGATTGAAACATAAGAATGTTGTTCAACACACATTCTCTTTCATGGAGACACTTCATCTTACACTCAAAACAAAAAAAAATCAGATACTAGAAAACAGAATGCTAATTCCACATCCAAACAATTTATACATCACAGTTTAAATGGAAAAATCCATCGTAAACCCAAAAAGATATTACAACAATTCATCATTGAAATTTTGAAAAAATGGAAGGTCAAGGATCCACAAAGCAAACCGAAGAAAAAAATAAAAAATAAAACTCACAATACAACCCCAAAAAATATCAAAACAAAAAGGAAAAAAAAAGCAGCTTAATAATTATATATCTACATCACAAGGAAATGACTTAGAATTCTTTCTTGAATTAGAAAAATTCACCTTAGGAGTGCACAATATCTTCAATTTCCTATGACCTGATTTCCAAACACCAACCTTAAACCTTATTTTTGCCCTAATTTTCACCTGCAGTTCCACTGCTCCACCTGTCCTTTGTGTCTTAAAATCACGCGAAATGTCCCCGTAAAGTGCCACGTCATTTGCCGGAAGTGACACATCATTCAGATGTGTCACATTCCGGCAAGGCTGATAAAATGGCGTTACAATATTGTTGAACGCAATTGGTTGCGAGTTAAAGAAGAGTTTCACTTCAATGTTGTCATAATATATTGAGACCCTCTTGTTTGGATTGTAGGCTCTTAGTGTAAAATTGAAGTTGGCATTTAAATGGTTGTTGTTGGTTAAATTGTAGTCATGGATTGAAGAATTTTCAATGGAATAGACCATTTTTCGAGGTCTTAGTATTAGCCATATGATAAGCACGGTTATTCCCACTATGATGATTAGGGTTAAGAGTGAAATGGCTATGCACCTGCAAAGGCTAAATGGATGACGTGGCTTGGCGACACGTGGTGGTTGTGGGCGAGGAGGAGGAGCGGCCGGAGGCATATTAAGGATTCCTGTGGTTCGGAAGGATCTGACTAGGTCGGACTTTTTGTTCTTAAGAATGAGTTGTTTTATCGTACTTAATTTGGCAACAACGAGAGAGTATTATAAGGAAAAAAGGAGAGAAATGTTCGGAGGCATATTAATGATTCTTGTAGTTCGGGAGTTGTTTTGTTTGTGATTTTTTATTAAGGGTGCTAGCTTTTGATTTCTTGCATGAAACTCAAGAGATCTTATGGAGCTGTACTTTCTATTTTTAACAAATAACAATGTAGGATATGCTTTCTGAAATTTCGAAGTTTTGTATATAGTGATGATTGCATGAATATTCTTATCTTCATTGCATGAAGAGAGAAAGCTAGGATAAGAACTTGGAGAGCGGGGGTGTGGGATTTTAACTTTTCGAATATGAAAGAGTTTTGTTGATAGAATTAGGAATAGATAGATTTCAATTTTATTGGTTTATACTTTATATAGAGGCGAAGTAATGATTTTTCGTTTATGATTTCTGAATCATAATGCATTTTCTTATTGGGTTGTGGGTAAATTATTTGTACATATTAAATGATTTTTTTCATACAAATATATATATATATATGATTTGAGTCAAAATTATTGAATTCTACCGAACTCATAACTTGTACTATGCCTCCGCCCCTAGGTTCATACAACCGATTTCAAACTAAATATACTATAATGATAGGTTTATAGTTGAATATTAAATATTTAGTAGATTTCTTTCCCCCTCCTCTCTATATATATACACACACTTGGTACGGATAAAAGTTATTGCGTTCTCGTGAACTCATAATCATCAGGATAAATCCGCCCTGATTAGGGAATCCTCTTATTTGATTTGATTATTCTTGCTTAACTAACAAGTTGTTCGAAAACCATCCCTAAAGTTTTCTCTACAAAGCATATCAGAATGATTTGATTTCCCTATTCTCATTGTTTAATTTGTTAATTTTGTGCATATATGTTGTTAAAGACTATATTCTTACTGTAACTTAAAATAAACAAGTACTAGTAATAGGTAATGAAACAAGTAGTAATAACTAATAATATTCTCTTTTAAGGTTTATTTTTGCAGAGACTTGTTTATGAATATTTACCTGGATTTTTTTATTTTTAAAAATTACTTTTCATCCTTCCTCAAGATATTTCTCAAAAAAATAATAGATGATCTCTTAGTAAGGGTTCTTTTGGTGCATTTACTTCATACCATGAGTACCTTCATTTTTATAAGGATTTAAGTATGTATATATTGATAATATAAAATTATCTATTTATATGATTAGTGTATTTTAACATGTAATTGAAGATTACGTAACTTCTATCTTTATAAGATTATCAATTATTGTTTATCAAGAGATTTACATATTTTTACCTAAATTAAGACTTGATTGTACAAATTTATTTATGTGATCGGTGCCTAGAATTTAAACTCTTTGATTATATCATCTTCTCCCTCTAAAATCTAAATAACCATATCCTAGCACGGCATCTAATAGTCACATCACACATGATGCAACAATTTATAATCACGTTTATTTGAATCAATTCCTTTGTAATTTTAGGTACATAAATTATGTAGGAATTAAGTTATGCGGCATAGTTTTATAGTAATTTTTTAAATTATGTTGAATGTTGAAAATTATGCCTTATCCGGCATAGTTTATGTAGATGTTATGATACATATGTTGAAATGAAACGCTAACTATGTCCGCCAAAATATGAAATTATGCCCTTTCCATATTATGTTGAGTGTTGAAAGTTATGCCTTATCGGCATAGTTTATGTGGATTTTATGATACATATGTTGAAATGAAACGCTAACTATGCCCGCCGAAATATGAAATTATGTTTGTTTCATATTATGTTGAGTGTTGAAATTGTGCCTTATCCGACATAATTTGTGGGTTGTGTATAATACATATGCCGAAGATAAACACTAATTATGCTTTGCGAAATTCTAATTATGCCACACCAAAAATAGTAAAGGGCAGAGATTAAAGAACACAAATTTGAAGGGCAAAAATTAAAGACCACCCCAAAATAGGGACATTTGTGCGAATGACCCAAACCAAAACTACAACTAGGGGTGGCAAAATTAGCACATGCCCAAATGACCCGTCAAGGTTTGATGAGTTTGGGCAAGAGTGATTTTGATAATGGGTTGGTTTGGGCTAGCCCAAGTTGGCCCATCATAAATCAACAACCCAAATGAATCCATGATAAGGACTTCTTCAGCAAACATACATGGTGAGGATAATTGGGGTCCTTAAAATCTAAGGGCTGATGCATGTATACCGTCTCCTTAAGATCACCGTGTAAGAAAGCATTATTCACATCCAGCTGATGAATGGGCGATGCTTTCGAGAGAGACATACTATGCATAATGTGAATAATTGTCGGTTTGACCACCAAACTAAATGTCTCTCCACAATACACGCCAACTTGTTGTGTTTTACCATCACCTACAAGATGGGCCTAATACCTCTCAAAGAACCGTCAGAATTTTATTTATAAGTACCACATAGGCCGAATAATATTAACACTAGGCAGACGGGGCACCAAATTCCACGTCTTATTTTCAATAAGAGCATTATATTCGTCATCCATGGCCATTTTCTAATTCGGGTCATGAAGGCAGACACTGAGTTACGTGGTAGGGGTGATTTAGTGACATTAGAATTAAGATTAAAAGGTTGTTTTGGTTTAAAAATACCCCGTTGACTACGCGTAACGAGCCCTTGACTTGAGATAGAATTGGATGAGATTTGGGTCAGTGGTGGAGTGGCCAGCAGGCAATGGGCCTACTGGCTCAATAATGGATGGTTGACGACATGGAGGAGAGGGAGAAAATTTTTAGCCAAAAACTAGACCGAGACTGGTCCGAGAATTTGGGCCAGAAACTAAACCGAGTCGAGATTGAGTCTCGGAAACAGAAATTGGTCCAAGATCGTCACTTGGTTGGGACTCGGGACTGGGCTGAGATGCTGGAACATTGCCGAGAATGTTTGGGCCAGGAAGATTTGACTCACGGGCCCACTGTTGTAGAATATACGGGGAGGGAGTATCATCCAAAAAATTATAAACACTCGACACATAATTAGACATTTGAGCAAATGGAAATTGGGTTTCATAAAAAATAGCATGGCGAATAATTATAATTTTATTGGAAGATAAATCAAAACATTTGTAACCACGATGATTAGATGAAAAATCCAAAAATATACAAGCGATAGACCGAGCTTGAAGTTTATTAATTGTAGTGGACGGATAAAGTTGATAGCACAAGAACCCAAACACCCAAAGATGAGAATACGAGGGATCTTTATTGTAAAAAAATTTAAGTGGGGATTGATATGCTAAACCTTTGTTAGGGAGAATGTTAAGGAGGTAGGTTGTCATTTGTAATGCATGATGCCAAAAAGATGGGGGTAATGAAGCATGAGCTAGTAAGATTCAGACAATATTATTAATGGTACAAATTTTTCTTTCGGCTTTTCCATTTTGTGAGGACGTATGAGGACAAAAAAACCGAAAAGATATGCCATGAGTGTCACAAAATTCTCAAAATGGCCCCTTATCATATTCCCTACCATTATCACATTGAATATTTTTAATTTTCCGTTCAAACTAGGTATGGATGAAAGCTCTAAATTTTAAGAATGTGGAAAAAACTTGTGACTTTTTAGACAGAGGAAAGGTCCACAAAAATTAGAATAATCATCCAAAAATAAAATATAATAACGATGGACCAAAGAACTCAAAACGGGGGATGTCCATAAATCACTATGAATAATGTCAAAAGGGATCGACGTAAGAGAAGTAGAGGCTACAAACGGTAATCCAATATATTTCCCTAGAGGACAAGAAGGACAAATATGAGTACTACGCGTATTCTTACCATCAATAAAATAATTATTTTTAAGAGAAGAAATAATAGACGATCCCAGATGACCCAAACGTGCATGCCACAAAGAAGGAGCAAGAGCGGCAAATATTGAAGGTGCGACTTGACTCGTGGAAATGGTAGTGGTGTGATTGGATAAAGCTCTCCCCGACTATTACATCTTATTAGAGCTATCCCCGTCTTGAAATCCTTCGTAGAAAATCCAAAAGCGTCAAAGTTAACAAACACCCAATTATCAGTTATGAATTTTAGGCAAGACACAATTTTTTTAATTAAGTGGGGGGGGGGGGGGGGGGGGGGCAAATTTGCGTGACCATAACCACGAATTGGAACTGAATTGCCATTACCAATAATTATGCCACGATTATTGCTCAAATAAAATGAGAGATTACCTTGTGCGGAGTCATATTAGAAGTGGCTCCGGTGTCCACGTACCAATTTATGTCCGAGAGATTTAATCCAAGTATATGCATCGCAACCTCAAAATCCGTAGGTGTCGGACCAGGAATTGGGACCGCAGCAGTGAAGGCCTGCTGAGGCCGAGGCCCAAGAAGGCCAGCCTGCTGCCTGGGCTGTGCCGACTGGAACGGTGAAATGGGCCTCTACCGACCACTGGCCCAGTTCACTGGAAATGTTGGAAAGGAAGGACATGCCGTGTTGGGCCACTGGCCTATAAGCCCCATGACCAGTTTGCATTGGCCAAGGCTGCGGCCAGTAGTACTATGGCCCAGCCGACCCATTGCCACAACGTCCGCCACCACCGCCGCTGCTCCGACCACTGCCACTGCCACTGCCGCGGTTGCAACCGTAATTTTTGCCATTATTTTTCCGACTTTGACTCTTTTGCTACCGCCGTTGTTACGATTTTGGCTAGAATTATCCGAGAACGAGTGAGGGTCATTAGATGTGGCCATCATCATGAAGGAATTAGCTCTGGTAGCCGGCTTTTTAGCCAAGCCGACCTCTTCTAATGTGAGCATGGAACGGGCCTGATAGAATGGTGAAAGAGGATTACTTTGACGAAGAAGCATCTCAACGCCATAATAAGCCTTGGATAGGGCTGCAACCATATGAAGAACAAGACGATCATTGGTGACGGGTGCACCAACGTTCTTGAGTTGATCCGCCAATTCCTTTAGCCTTTTACAATAGACCGAGACATTCGGAAAATCCTCCATATAATACATGGGAAAATTCCTGCTCAAGAGTGACAACACGAGAATTTTTGTTATCTTGGAAAATATCACGCACCCTAATCCAAGTTTCCATCGTTGTGGCGTCAGACTCAATAATCGTCTGCAAGAGGTCTGTAGAGATATTTGAATAAATTCACTGGAGAACGGTAGCATCAAGGGTTTTCCATAACACATGGTCATCCTCCGGGGTAGGCACCTTCTCCTTGCCTGTGACCGAGGGAATGATGTGATGAAGGACTTGATGCGAGAGTGCGTGAACCTTAAATAATTCCGCCCATGTCGCGTATTTGACGTTTTCCATCTCAAGAACAACAGGGATGTGGTTCTTGATGTTGGAGACTATAAGGGCATGATGAAACGTGTTCTTTGATGTAGACATAACGAAAGAACAAGAGGAGAATTAGGGACTTGGAAAAAGTTAGGAAGAAAAAAAAAATAGGAGATGGCTGACGGCCATGTCACGATTTCCGAGCGGGGGGGGGGGGTGGTGGTGCGGAATTTATGTGGAGAAGAAAATTATGTGCCATAGACTTCTGATACCATGAAAGAAACAAATCCTTGATTATTTTTATTAATGAATCGGTATATATATACAATATACAATCTCTAAATATGAAAAATAAATCTACATTTTTCTTAATATAATACTAATATATATTCATATTATAATACTAATATCATAATTATACTTATATCAAAATTCTATAAAATATGATAAATAATAGAACTCGGCTACTTTGTATACACGGGTTTACATACCCGTGTATACCGTCGGTCTATCAGTGCATGATGCACATGCATATTTTGAATTCAGTCCATCCAACAAACACTTGGCAGAAACTCATGTTCTTACCTTTATCTGTCCAGAAACGGTGTATATCTAGAATTAGGTCTCTGTTACCACAACCAAATGTTACTCTCTCCATCCCATAATAAATGTTATCTTAATAAAAAAAATACATATTAAAAAACTAATAATACAATGAAAAGTTTATCAAACTATCTCTATTTAATATATAAATATATTACTTTTTTCTTTTGGTAAAAATATGCATGAATAGTAATCATTTATGTCTTTATTAGAGAACTTGCCAATAAATATTTTTTGAATAAGGAACTTGTCAATTTTTGTCTAAGGATATAATAAGAAAAAAGTAACAAATTTATGTTTTAAATTTCTAAGATGACACTTATTTTGGGACAATTTATTTTTTACCAATATGACACTTATTATGGGACAGAAGAGAGTAACTATCTATACCATTTACATTTATTCCCTTCTAATTATCGCTTTAGGTTTTGCACGCACGTTATAAAAATAATAAATATAAAGTATAATTCGTTAAGTTTACTTTTATTTAATTAAAGTAGATTAAATATTTTCTCTTAATTAAATACTGTACAATTAAGAGTATAGTTAGAAATTATTATTAGCTTTAATTTTAAATTTCTTAAAATAATAATTATTTTAGGATAATTTTGTTTAACTCAAGTATCTGTTATTTGGGAAGAGTGGAGTATCATATTTCACGAACATATGCTAACTTGTTGCTTTGATTGTCAAAATAAATGATCTCTAACTAGTTTCTTTAATCTTATAAGTAGTACTTTTACGTAACGTCTGTGCTTTAAAATTTTATTGTTAGAGAGGAACTATATTAATTCATATTCCATCCGTTCATCTTTATTTGGTCATTAGATTAAAAATTTAAAAATATTTTTATTTATCCATTTTAACATATCAAGAAAAAAATAAAAAAAGTTATTTTATCTTTAATATTAATTACTTATTTTAGATTATTTTTTAAATTTATTTAAATTATTATATATCAATTAATATGAATATTGTAATAAAATATATGCTTCATTAATTAATTCTTAAGAGCTTGGAAAATAATTAACTAAAAGTGAACAGAGAGGGTTCGATTAATTAGGTTTGAAGTTTAAGCAAATACTTTTTGGTAAAGGACAAATTGCGAGTGATAGAAATATTATTTTCCTTGAGAAAATTACAAAAAACGGAACAGAGAATAAAATCAGGAAAATCTGGCGATGCGTTTGCAGCTTTTTGACAATGTGCATGAGAGGGAAAAGTCGTAGGTGGAAAGTTGGTGCCACATATACCGACAAAAAAAATAAAGGAAAAATGCATGTGAGACAGAGATGATTAGGGATGACAATTGGGCGGGGTCGGGTGCGGGTACCCTCCCCACACCCGCACCGCCAGAAAATTTTATATCCGTCACCTACCCGCCACCGTGACGGATATAATTTTCAACATTCATACCCGTCTAGGCGGGTATATTCCTAAATCCACACCCGCTCCACCACCCAAGTGGATATCCGTCACCCGCCAATACCCGCATGTACCCTCCTGCCATATTTTGTAATTAATTTATTTGTGTTCAATTAGTGATCAACATGATCCCAAAAATTCAAATTTCAAAAATTATTCCAAAAATTTGAGTCAAGAATCAATATTGTCACAGTCTCATTTTCTTTGGGAGAGAGGGAGGAGAATTCCAGATTTTTTAACCATCAAAATTCCCCATTTTTTCACCTCTTCCACCTTACACAACAAAGAATCAAGAAAATAAAATTTCCAAGAAAACCCAAAAATTATCCACCCAAATAGCTATATATTACAAATGTAGACAAAACCAAGATATTATTTCAGTTATATAAGCTAAAGTTTATCAACTTTTTCAATTGAACTCCACAAACCCAATAGGTAAAATTTAACAAATGCACAAAAATTGACCTAACCAAGACAACCCCAAAGCACAAAGCAAAGACAATAATATTTTCGATCAGCATCCCCTTTAAAGAAAAAAACAGAGACGTCGAGGTGGTTCGTGAAAAAAAATTGTGATTTTTCCTTTAAAGAAAAATGCAGAGATGTCGAGAATGAGAGAGGGAGGAGAGACGACACGAAGGAGAACGAGAGAGAGGGAGGCGTGAAGGCGTGAAGGCGTGAAGAACTGAAGAAGTGTAGGGTTTTGAGTTTTGTTGGAGAATGAGAGACTTGTCGTGACTTATGGGCTGAAGGCACGACTTATGGGCTGCTAATATTTTGGGCTTGGGGCGAGTATAAGGCGGGCGGGTAGGCGGGGGTAGGCGGTTGAATGCGGGGCGGGGGAGGAGGGTATGACTTTAAATCCACCACCTACCCGCCTATCCGTGACGGGTACATTTTCAATACCCATACCCGTCTACCACCCGCCAAAATTATACCCATACCCGCCCCAACTAGGACGGGTGTGGTGCGAAATCCGCAAAATTATACCCACCTGCCATCCCTAGAGATGATACCTAGAATTATATTGAAGTCTTTTTTTCTTAGTTTGATATTGTTTTGAAGTTCCAAATAATCGAATTAATATCGTGTAAGGTTTATTAAAGAGTGAAATTAAAAATTTGTTGGTTGTGCTTTTTTAAGATAATAATTATCCTTATTTTTATTTCTATTGCAATTTATGAATTTTTAAATAATTTATTTAGAAAAAAATGAAGATCTAATAACCTAAAAAGTGAGTATTTACGTAAATCAATTAAAAAAATTATTGTCAGAGCTCGGATCCTACCACCCCAACTCTTGATAATCATTATATTGCAACCTTGCTCCACTTTCCACCAACTTAGAAGAAAAGGAGAAAAGTGAAAGAAATAATCCTTGATATTATTTTCATTGATTGAAAAATTATATATACAAGTTATAAATTTCTATAATTGGAGAATCATATTTCTATTATATTCCTAAAACCTTATTCTACTTGGATACTAATTATACAATTATGATAATACAAATATTATGGTAAGTGTACAATACTAATTACACTACAACATTACCTAAATATCTACACCATATACGGTTTACATGAAGAATCCGAGATCAACAATATACATAATATACACATGTATATCGTGTGTATATTATGTTATTTAACACACACCCGCAGTCATAGCGGGCGATCTTCGAACACTAAAAATGTCCTTAAAATTTTTAAAAAGGATCGATGGAAGACCTTTTGTAAAGATATCGGCAATTTGATATCTTGACGGGACATGACAGACGCGTACCTGACCTAGAGCAACCTTTTCGTGGACAAAGTGAATGTCCATCTCGATATGCTTAGTGCGGTGGTGCTGAACCGGATTACCAGAAAGGTAGATGACACTAATATTATCGCAATAAACCAAGGTTGCCTTCTGAATAGGTGAATGAAGCTCCAATAGCAAATTACGTAACCAACATGATTCCGAGACCACATTAGCTACCCCTCGATATTCGACCTCGACACTGGATCGGGATAATGTCGACTGACGTTTTGCAGACCATGAGACCAGGTTATTGCCAAGAAACATACAATAGCCAGACGTAGACCGTCTGGTGTCTGGACAGCCACCCCAATCAGCATCCGTATACGAGATAAGTGTAGACGTCGATGAAGGATATAAATGCAAACCAT
Organism: Anisodus tanguticus; assembly: GCA_034509755.1. Taxonomy (NCBI): domain Eukaryota; kingdom Viridiplantae; phylum Streptophyta; class Magnoliopsida; order Solanales; family Solanaceae; genus Anisodus; species Anisodus tanguticus. Next base: position 55,791,320 of record CM067544.1, read on the forward strand.
AGTCAAGTGTACCCTGAATATACTGAATGATGCGTTTGAGTACATTCATGTGCTCAATCCTGGGATCATGCATGAACAAACACACCTGCTGGACAACATACGTAATATCTAGTCTCGTAAAAGTAAGATATTGAAGGGCCCCTGCAAGACTGCGATAGCAGGTCGGATCCTCGTATGGTACGTCGGTCGCGGCACTAAGCTTGGGCTTAGTATCAACTGGAGTGGAAGTGGACTTACATGATGACATCCTAGCTCTCTCAATGATCTTAGTTGCATACTTCCTTTGAGATAAGAACAACCCATCTGCATGACGAGTGACAGCAATCCCCAAAAAGTAACTCAAGGGCCCCAAGTCTTTCATAGCAAACTCAGAGCTGAGCATTGTCATGATAGACCGGCGTAAGGCATCGAAAGAGGTAGTCAAAATAATATCATCCACATATAACATAATATAGGCCAAGGACGAACCACGACGGTAGATGAACAAGGAATTATCCGACATGTTGTGAGTGAACCCAATAGTCGAAACATAGTCGGCAAATCGTGTATACCAGGCCCGTGGAGACTACTTAAGCCCATATAAGGACTTCTTCAACAAAAATACATGATGAGGATGTTTGAGATCCCTGAATCCCAAAGGCTGATGCATATAGACAGTTTCCTTGAGATCCTCATGTAGGAAAATATTATTTACATCTAACTGATGAATAGACCATGCTTTCGAAAGAGCCAAGCTAAGCAAAGTGCGAATGGTAGCTGGCTTGACCACCGGACTAAACGTCTCACCACAATCTACACCAACATGCTGAGTCTTACCATCACCCACAAGTCGCGCCTTATATCGGACAAATGAACCATCTGAATTTTCCTTATGAGCAAAAATCCACATAGACCTGATAATATTAATATCAGATGGACGGGGCACTAACTCCCACGTCTTATTATCAATAAGAGCATTATATTTATCGGTCATAGCAATTTTCCAATTCGTGTCATTTAAGGCAGACACATGATTACGGGGTAAGGGGGATTTAGGGACATTAAAATGTAAATTAAAATGTCATTTGGTTTAAAAAACTTCATTGACTACGAGTGACCGGTCTATGACTCGAGGAAGAATTGGGCGGATTTCGGGAATTTGCTGGGCTCGGGATGGACTGACCAGCAGGTAGTGGGCATGCCGGCCCAACTCGGTAAACAGAAGCAGGAACTGGACCAGTTCCAGAATTGGGCTGGACTGTCCCAATCCCGGAATCGGAAGCCGGCGAGCCGGATGGCGGTCTTGGGGCGCGGTGGGTGACGGACCAGTGGGCCCGCTGGAGAATTTTGGGTGCGGGATATGTCCGAAAAATGGTGAATAATATACGGGGATATACCATCATCCAAAAAATTATACGAAGTACACGAGAGTACTAACCTTAGCAAACGGAAATTGGGATTCATCAAAAATTATATGGCGATTAATGATGATTTTATTAGAGGATAAATCAAAGCATTTGTAACCACAATGATTAGACGAAAAAACCAAAACACACACGGAGTAGACCGGGCCTGAAGTTTGTTAATTGTGGTGGACGGGAATAACGGATAACATAAACACCCAAAACCCCGAAGATGTGAATATGAAGGAATTTTATTATATAAAATATGAAGGGGAAAGAATATGTCAAACCTTTGGAAGGAATTATGTTAAGGAGATATGTAGCCCTTTGTAAAGCATGATGTCCAAAAGACGGGGGTACGGAAGCATGAATTAATAAAGTTCGGACAATGTTATTTATAGAATGAATTTTGCGTTCGGCTTTCCCATTTTGTGAAGACGTATGAGGACAAGAAAAATGAAAATTGACCCCATTATTAGCATAGAATTCCCGAAACACCCCATTGTCATATTCTTTGCCATTATCACACTGAATATTTTTGATTTCTCATTCGAATTGGGTTCTAATAAATGCTCTAAATTTTAAGAAGACAGAAAAAACTTGAGATTTTTTCGCTATCGGAAACGTCCATAAAAACTTAGAATAATCATCCAAAAAGAGAACATAATACCGATGACCCAAACAATTAAGAACAGGAGACGTCCATAAGTCGTTATGAATAATATCAAATGGCATTAAAGTATGAGAATTTGAGTCTACAAATGGCAACCTAACAATTTTTCCTAAAGAATAAGATTGTCAATTTGGAGTACTATTCGCACCCTTACATGAAATAAAATTATTTTTATCCAATGACGACAAAATAGATTATCCCGGATGACCAAGACGAATATGCCACAAGGAAGGAAAAAAGGGCTGCAAAGGCGAATGGCAATGCTTGACTCGATGGACCGTGAACTGGGTGTGATAGGATAAAGATCTCCCCTACTATCACACCTCATGAGAGGACTCCCCGTCTTGAAATCCTTCACAGAGAAACCAAAAAGATCAAATTCAATAGAAACGAAATTGTCAATAGTGAATTTACAGACAGAGACTTAAGTTTTTAATCAATTTGGGGGCATGTAGGGTGTTTTTCAAGATAAAAGGTGGATGAGGGGGAGATAAAGTTTTATGACCATAACCACAAATTGGAATAGAATTACCATTACCAACAATTATGCCGTGAGGGTTGCTCAAATAGAAATAAGACGAGAGTGTACCTGAATCGGATGTCATGTGGGTAGTGGCACCGGTGTCCATATACCAATTTGGGTCCGGAGGATTTAAACCCTGTGTGTGTATTGCGGCTTTGATATCGGTAGACGTGGGTGCCGCTGCGTGATGGGCTTGCGGGGGCCGAGGCCCAAGTACCCCTGCTTGCTACCTCAGCCCAGACGACTAGTTGTATGTGGTCCAGGAAAAATTAGGCCTAGACTGCTGTTGGGCAGCCCACTGCCAGTGGGGCGAAACTTGACTGGGCCCAAACGTGGTTGTGGGACCCACTGCAACTGCATAGGGGCCTAATGTGGGACCCAAAACTGTTGATGCTGCTGATGACCACCGTGAGGGCCCCCACTGCTACCACTATTCTGCTGGCTGCCGCCGTTGTTGTCGCCGCGGTTCTTGCCATTATTTTTCTTATTTCCACCCTTTTTGCCGCCATCGTTGTTGCAGTTTTGGCCTGAGTTGTTGGAACCGGTAGGGTAAACCATGGACTCGGTCATCATGACTACGGGACTAGCACTGGTAGCCACTCGTTTTGTCATGCCTGCTTCTTCGAGTGTAAGCATAGAACGAGACTGATAAAAATGCGGAAGCGGATTGCTTTACCGAAGAAGCGTTCCAACACCATTATAGGCCTCAGAGAGGCCGAAAACCATTTGGAGGACCAAACGATCATTCGAAACTGGCGCGCCAACATTGCGAAGTTGGTCCGCCAATTTCTTTAATCTTTTGCAATAAGCCAAAACGTTAGGGAAATCTTCCATATTGACGTGGGAGAAATCCTGCTCAAGAGTAACGACTCTAGAATTTTGATTATCTTGGAATATATCACGCAGTCTGTCCCAAGTTGCATGTGTCGTAGCGTCAGGCTCAATAATGGTTTGCAAAAGGACAGTAGAAATTGTGGAATATATCCACTGGAGGAATGTGGCATCAAGAGTCGTCCATAACTTAGGATCATCCTCGCGTTTTGGCACCTCCATATCCTTAGGAGCCGCAGGGATTATGTGATGGATGACTTGATGCGATCGTGCGTGAATTTTGAACAGTTCGGCCCACGTCGCATATTGGACGTTTTCTATTTCAAGAACAAGATGGATGTTATTCTTGATGTTAGAAACTGTAAGGGCAGGATGAAACGTGTTCCAGGATGTAGACATATTGATATAACAATATGTGATTGAGGGATTTGGGAGAAAAAATTTGGGAAGAGAGGAGAGACCATCAGGCACGAAATTCGAGAAAGTGGGCTCGGAAATCGAGGCAGATCACTGGTGAAGGGAGGAGGTCGACAGAAATTATGAAGAGAGGAATAAAAACCTAGACTTCTGATACTATGAAAGAAATAATCCCTTGATTATTTTCATTGATTGAAAGGCTATATATACAAGTTACATATTTCCATAATAGGAGAATTCTATTCCTAAAACATTATTCTACTTGGATACTAACTATACAATTATGGTAATACAAATATTATGGTAAGTGTACAGTACTAATTACACTACAACATTACCTAAATAGGAGACTACAACATTACCTAAATATCTACACCATATACGGTTTACATGAGAATCCGAGAGCAACAATATACATAATATACACATGTATATCGTGTGTATATTATGTATATTTAACAAAAAGGAAAATAAAAATAACAACATATCCAATATAATCTCAGCAGGTAGGACTGGAGAGGATAAAGTGTATGCAGACATGATGCCTATATTATGAAGCTTGGGAGGTTGTTTTCGATAGATCATCTGCTCAAGAAAAGATGCAAAGACAACAATAATAATATGCGATAATAATAATAATATAATAAGATAAATGACATAAAGAACAATCGAGTCGTAATAGAGATCTAAAAAATAACTAATGTACAAAGATAATGATACTCCTAGTACAGAAAGAAATCCTCGTGGATACTTACTAGCCCTCTACCCTGATACTCGACCTCCACACCCTTCTATCAAGGGTCATGTCCTCGGTAAGTTGAAGTTGCCTCATATCCTGTCTATCACCTCTTCCTATGACTTCTTTGGCCTACCCTCTCTCCTCAGGCTCACCACTGTCAACCTCTCACACCTGCTCACTGGAACATCTGCACATCTCCTTTACATATGTGTGAATCATCTTAACCTTTCTTTTCGCATATTGTCCTGTACGAGAAAAGGATTGACTAGATTTTTGTTACGAGAAAAGGATTGACTAGATTTTTGTTACATTGGATTGACTAGATTTTTGTTACATTGAATATAGCAAATGAAATATAATATATCATATGATAGGATTTACCCCTTAAAACTTTTAGGGTTATGTGATACGTATTGATTTATTTGTTTGTATCTGAGGAGTGATTATTAGTTTTGTTAAAGTATGGTTCTTAATGAACTTCTTATTTTTTAAAAGGAAAATTATGTTTGTTAATTATTTGAGGTTGATGCTGAAAATATAACTATGAGTTCGGCAAAAAACAGGCTAGTTAGAATAATTTAACCTCACCTTTTAAGGAGTTGTCATATAGTGATTGTATATTTAGATGATAGCCAAGTTGAAGCTTTTAAGTGTGTGAAAAAATAACTCAATATTCGCGGATATAATTACATCACATTACTCCATAGATTATTCCATTGAACATTCCTCCTATACCAATTACAATACTTTCAGAATATAATCAGGTATGATTCTTTGCCCAACTAAATTTGATTCCCATTTTTAGTCCCCTCACCCCCAAAAAAAGCCATTTTCCAATTAAAAAGGGAAACTCTCTTGCTGCACAACATGTTTTAAAAAAAGGCCGAAACAAAACCTTAATATAAAACTTGAGATCTTTACGTAAATAATCGACTGAATTTGTTGTTTACTTTTTCTAGTCCATATACGATAATATTTTATATATATTATATATCCACCAATTATTTTTAGCTTCAACGATTGAATGAACGGTTATATGATTAATTTTTCGTAAACTTCTGTTACATGTTCTTTTAAGAGATTTTTACGCCACACAACACTGCAACAAGCCCATAACAAAAAATAATCCTAGTTTTTATTTTTTTATAAATTTAGTGGAGGAATTTCAATCATCTGGTACATTTCTCATTTTCTATTTCCATGCGATGTTTTGTACTTGTTATAGGTCTTGATTAATTTAAATTTATACCGTATAAAATCGGTTACGTTAAAGGAAAAAGTGCTCAAGATTCAAACTCAATACTTTTGATTAAATGACAAAAATTCCTACCTATCGAAGCTATAGTCCAGTTAAACTTATTTCTATTGATCACAAGCTTTATAATTTTGCTACTATATTGGGGTACACTTAGCAACAGTGCTTATCTTGGCACGTGGTATTACAAAACCACATAATTAAAAAGAGGAGAAAAGGCTATAAAAAGGTGAAAAGTATAAATTTATGATAAAAGGGTAATAAAAAGTGTGGTGACCAAATGTGGGGAGCAATGAAGGTGATCGCCGCATATACTTTGGAAGATGCCATCCTTTTACAAACCCATGAGGTGAAGGAAGCATATTCTAATTTTAGGTTTCCCATATATATTAGTTTAATTTGTGTACATTCGCTAACAAATTTACACATCAAATCACTTAATAAATAATTATATAAAATTAATAATATTATTCGACAATCTAGTAAAATGATAGAAGTAACCTGATATCACATATTAAAATTCATTGATAGCTATCAATGTATACACGGAAACAAAACTACAATATAAGGTACAACTCTGAACTAACACAATAATTTTCGCTTATGAATTTTTTTATTAAAGACATATAAATAATTAATTATAAAACTAGTAAGTAAAATGATCTATGCAAGTTTAGAACTCCATATATTTTAAAATTTTCAGCTCTGTCTCTGACTATACAACTTAAAAAACCTATATATATATATACGTAATATACTCTGGTCCAAATTAAACCCTTGTCATTCATCAACTATATATAGCTTATAACTTGAAGAGAAGAAAAAATTAAGGGTTTACTCTAGGTCAAGTTGCTCAATATTTTCCACCATGATCCCCCGGTCTGTCATAGCAGCTCAGCCCGGTAAGTTGTGGTGGCCGTTGGTTGCTCCGCCCTCTGGCCGCCTTTTCCGCCGATCATATCAATGGAGGAAAATGAGATTATTGGTTGAATCTTGAGAAAAGATTATTTATTCATAATCTTTCGCAGGGCAACTCCAATCCTTTGGCAATATTTCAAGTTTTTTTTACCTCTTGTTTCTCTTCATCATGCAGTGAATTGAGGAAGCTGGATTAGATCCTTAATTATTTTGGTTAATTAGTCCTTTTTAGTTAGGTTTTCTACTTTAATATTTGTTGTTAGGAAATAATCAAAGAATATATAGCACTATCATCTAGGTGTATTATGCTATAGTATTATGCTTTCAAGCATTCATTTCAATAATAATTACTCCGTAGTCAGGCGTGTAAACTTAAAGATGTAATCTTTTTTTTGCCGAATATGTTACTTTTTTTATCACAAATATTGATTAGTCACTTTCTTGTTGAACTTTGGATATTGTAATTCAGTTTGACTGTGATCACACAATAGAGAAGTTTGAAAAAGTAGATTTGGTTATAAATATATTGTATTATGAATGTTCATTCGAATACACAGTAATTTGGATAAACTTACAATCAAACAAACAATTTGTAAGTAACTTAAGAAGATAAGTTGCAATTAGCTTAAACAGGCAGCTTGTCAATAACTTCCTGAAAAGCCTTTTAGCAGCTTTCTCAGGCAGGTAGGTTGCAAGTAGCTCAAGAAGATAGCTCAAGCAGACGGCTTGTCAACAGCTTCTGAAAAGCCTTGCAGCTGCTTCTTTTCCTCTATAAAAAGAAAGCATATTCAGTTCATTTGAACATTAATTTGAAAAGCAATAAAAATCTCTCTCTTGCAACTTCTTTGGCTATATCCCTTGTTGTCTTGTACTTTTATTATTATTATTTTATCACATTATCAACACAAAACTCTGTCATTTTGAGTTTGATTTTCTATTTCAAGTGTAATTCTTGTAATTCACGAGTGCAAGATAAATATTTTACTTTAATTTTTCATTGTGTCAATTATATTTGTGGTATTTAATCACTCCCATCTTTACTAATTGATATGCCACATGCTGCATGGCTTGATGGAAATTAATGAGAACTTCTCTTTGTTTTGTTTTGTTTTGTTTTTCGGTGATATGGAAATCAAACTGATGCTCTCTTACCACGTATATGCTCATTTTAGCATATTACTCTAGAGAGTAGTTAAGGTAAGGGGTTACTTGAGCATTTATTTTTAAAGGTTATAAATCTGTGGAGAAATTATTAATTGCTCCTGAAGAGCAATATGTAATAAGGCATCAAAAATATGGTTGGTGCGATTTTGGTTACTGTCTTTCAATTTGTAGAATTTATTCTATAAGTTTATAATGAGCAGAAAGAATTTTAAACTTTACTCCTGTAGTATAAAATTCTGAAACTTTACTCCTGAAGTAGAAAGAATTGATAAAGTATCTGAAAAATATTCTGAAGCACTGTCTTCTTGTTCTTGAGCAAAATAATCACATCCAAATAATCAAATTTTATTTCCCGAAACGAATGAAGATATACCACAATCTATCTCTTGCAAAGTAAAATAACAAAAGAAATACATGTGGTATAGAAGTCATTGCAACACGTATTTGTCGTACGTAGAAACATCATGAATAAGTTTATAAAATATCATTCTAAGTCAAAAAGGAAGCAGAGTAAAATGTTTTCTACCATAACCACATTAATACATTATGGTTAGTTATTACAATTTTTCTGAAGAAAATAAATATTAATGTATCTCTTCCTGAAGGATGTGATTAATATGTGGTTACCGCTTTGATACAAAATATTCAGATGTTAATGGTTAATCTCCCTGAAGGAGACATTGAAATACTGAAGTTTAGAACTTAGTGTTTATTTTTCGTTGTTTATGAATTTACAATTATCTTTACATTTCCATTTGATTTCCGTTTTATTTAATGACACCAGTGGTGTCTAATCAAAATTTCTTTCATGATACCAGCAATATCTAAGCAATATTTAATAGTACAAAATTAATGATCATGAAGCTCCAGAAGAGCTAATTATTTGTTCACAAGAATTATGACACTAACAGTGTTCAGAGAATATCTCATTATAAAATAAATTAAAATCTCTCGAAGAGGTTATATACAATAGTACCATCCGTCCTAGATCGTAATTGTTATGACTAGAACACAAAATACCATAAATCTGAAGTTTACTAGCAATAAAATAGTTATCATATTGAGATTTAAACATGAAGTTTACTAGCAATAAAATAGTTATCATATTGAGATTACAAATGATTGGTACATTACATATCTTCAAATTATTATGGATAAGAAATATGTATATGAAACGTTATCCGAGCATATACCACAATAAATCAGAAGTTTATTGATACAAAATCTCATGCTATAGTAAATCATAAGTTTACTAAAATAAATAGCACACGTCATAGTAAATTTAAAGTTTATTAGTACAAATAATTTTATCAGTTGATGTGGCAATTCTGATCGTCCTAACTTAAATCTGATGTGCTAATTATTTGAAATATATTGAAGAACTAGAAGATTCTTCAAGATTTCTTTCGTGTTGCTTATTCTCATGATAAGTTGATACCAGCTAATGTTGGGAATGAATTCCCTAAATACTGAAAAATATAAAAGATGTATGTGGGCTCGTTCACCTACAATGTGATATCATAAATAGATGCATCTATGAGACAGTCACATATACTTTTATTGTCAACCCACAGTTTGACATTGACGAAGTTGCTTGCTCAGAATAATTGACTTAGGAGCACAATTTTCAGAATATGTAATTAAGACAATTCATCTTGATAATATTGATTTATATTCAAGCCGGTTTAGCATTGAATGCCTTCGATAAATAGCTAAACTATTGCTTATGAGAACAAAGCTTCAAGTGTTGGTCTGAGATATGATATATTGCATACAACGACACTTGTATGCTTCAGACCAATAAATTATGATAAATTCTCTTCTCACAATTGGTTTAGGGTCAGAAATTAAATATTTTCATCTAATAATTTTTGATGTGCAGTAAACGATTAACAGACCTGCAGTCCTGACATCAGAAGATTTCTAACATAAGGGAGAGAAAATAAGCAGCTAAGAAATATATTGTGAATTATCATCCAGATCCTCGTTCAAAAGATAATTCAAATAAAATGCTGGAAGTATTTACTGACCCAACTATTTCATATTTCAGCTGTAAGATGAACCTAAATGTCTCTAAAGGACAGAGCCTACAACATGCATGGAGCATGGTAAAACAATCGGTTCCAAATGCAATAATCCTTGAAAAATGATAGGAGAAAATGATCAGGATAATCATAATAAGGAGGAAATGTGCTCTTGAAGAGCCCATGAAACAACATTTCATAAAGCCTCATTGGAGGTTCAGGTACCTAAAAAATAATGAAGTGATGATATGCCAGTAAGGTATGTCGAATTGTGAGTCGATACAAAATGACATCTCATCGATAATATATTTGATACAATATAACGTGCAATATTGTATAAGATTATGAGGATTTGAATTCTACGTCTTTTAAAGCATGTTGACGTAGAAATAATTACCAAGTGAAATGATGCATTTTGGTAAGCATAAAGTTTATTGGACATGCTGTCCAAACATCAGAACATGTCACAAGTTATACTGATGGATGTTGTAATAGCCTATATGGCCTACTTGACAAAATTTATATGAAAATTTCTGAAGGATCCAAATGGCTGAAGCATAAATAAATTATTGAAAAACTTGTTTATAATCGTTAAACCGATTAAATGAATCAAGGCTGATGTATTGAAATCTCCTTAATAAATATTTATTGATGAAGGGTACAAAGATGACTCTGTTTACCCTTATCCCTTTATGATATTTAGAATCATTCATAAGGTCGTCCAAATTGCTAACTTGAATATTATTGGAGCTCTTGAAGAATTTTCGAAAATCAATGGACTACCTAAAGGAAGTTGAAATGAGAAAATTAGATTGGTCCTTAAGTACCATATATTTGTGAAATTGATGCATTTATTTATCTTGCTATAATTATGAGCATGATATAATTTTTCTCTTACGTGAAGATACGAAAATAAGATCAATTGCATATTGCGAATGAAAGCCCTGACATTAGTGTGTTTATTCTAACAAATATTGTCAATTTTTTTGTATATACAGGGCATTCATATGATCGACATTAGAGTTCAATAAAAACATGTTATCTATTTCCATGAAGGGTACTAACATATCATGTTGTTCTACATGACAGTCAAATCATATAAAGATAACAATAGTTTATGGGGAAAGCCAGAAATATACTTGGCATAATCCAAACAAATATCATATGACGATGATGCAACTCTATGAAAGAATGCAGATGCAGAAACAGATGATCAATCAGTTTATGTCACGACTCCTTTTCAGGAATCGTGGTGACACCTACATAATCCTCATCGGTAGGCGAACCACTCCAAAATCATTCACATGATATAATATAAGTAAAAGTGGAAGGATAACAATTACTACATAAGTTGTCTCATAATATAAATGCGAAAGAAATATAAGTCTGATACATCAACAACATCCCCCAAGTAATCTAGTCTGTAGATACAAGAGCACTAATAAAATGATACAAGTCTGAAAATGAGTGCAACATAGTGTCCAAACCAATACATAAGCTAAAGAGGTATGTCATGTCTCTCAAGTGCAAGTAAAAGACAAAGTAGAGAATAAACATACAAGGGTATGCTAGAGGTAGCATCCTCACCCTGAATGTTAGGAAATCAACCAACTAGAATCAGTCACGTTGTCCTGCACTGATAGAAGGCACTGAATCTGCATTCAATGTTGCATAGCATGAGTACACAACGTACCCCCATAGGCATCATAGGTCGACAACGACAAAAGATACATAAAAATAGATAAATACCAAGTTGATGCCAAATAATCCTATTCTAACAATTAAATGTCCAAGTAAGATCACATTGTTCACAGCATATTCCATAGAGTTCACAATTCCCTTCTTAAATAAGCTTTCATAATCACCTAGATCATTCAAATTCAGAAGAGTTCAATAAAAGCAATTCGAGTATCATTGAGTAAGTAACATGCTTCCTTATTTCAGAAATCCAATCAAGTCCTCAATAATCAATTCAACACTTGTTCCATCGACAGATAATCCATGAATGATATGTTATGAATGCATTACAAATACACTTGATCTTCCAGTATACATGCGCTCAAGTTTTTATTATGAGACGCACACTCATGGGGGACCCACGAAGTCCATATACTCCTCCGAAATTTCTCATTGGAATCCAGCTCTTGGCTAAATAGAATCATGTTGCAGACGTGCAACCCATTCCCTCAAATATCATCATCATCTCAGTGTTGCCATCATCTCATAAGTAATCTCACTTTTCCAGTCTCATGGACCCACAACATTACATACAACTCTCATATCAATATCTCAGAATCATGAGTGTATGAATAAAAATGACAGTATAAGGCAAGAAATCATGATGTAATGAGATGCAGTCAAGTATAGAGACTAATATTACATGCTTCCAAGAATTTAAAAACATAATAATCCAAGTACAAATCATGATTTCATATCGAAAGTAGGTGTGATGAATAAATAAACAATATCAAATAAGACGACAAGCCTACATATGACGACAAGCCTAAATAAATCAGCATTCGGAACCAACACAAGGCTGATTCCCCAAATCACTCATCATTACAATTCAACATCGGTACCCACTCAACTGTTCATCACAATCGGTTGAGTGAGACCTCCAAACATGCCAAATACAACTCAATATTTATAACTATTTACGCATTTCCATCGAAGTCTTGTGAAAGTAAACTGTAGTCTACCTCTGGGCTGAACAGAAGTGCTAACCAATCAAGCCTCGGTAATCGCCTTGCCTTTTCACTGCGCCTCGTGATAATCAAAGTATAATCACGTATATAATATTTGTTAGTGAGGAGTTTACACAACATACACAGATGTAATCGATAACAAAGAAAGACTTTAAATATCAACTCCGGGTCCACGTCACCAAGACTCAAACTTTATTACCTAAAAACCAAGACTACATACTAGGGAATTATATCCTAAAATTAATTAGAAAACTATACATATTTGAGCCTTCAATAAGACAATATACAAAAATCCCCAATTCAAAACCCTATAATTTTCCCCAATTGGAATAGGTTTATATATTCAAATGAAGCTCTACAACATGATAATTTAGTATAATCCATCACTAATTTACAATAATACAAGTAAACTAGTCCATAAATACCATTTAAATCAAGACTCAACTCTCTTATTCTCAAGTGGGATCATACTTCATTTTCCCCAACTCATAAACATACTAGACCACTATTAAGGGACTTAGAAATATGGAATCAAATCATAAAGAATGGAATTTTACCTCAAAGATGAATTTCCCTTCTAAACCTCTGTAATTTCTCCCTTGACGGCTCTAGATTCGAGATATACTATTTTGGGAAATGAAGTATGACCTAGAAAATTAAATAGGACACCTGATACAATGATTCCTTCCTAGTAAAATTGACTCCGCCGGCATGGACCTACTACGACGCGAAAAGACCTCACTGAGGCGGTGTCACTTGACACCTCGCCTCTGCGCCACGGCGTACCCGACTCCGCAAAGGCGGACTCGCCCCTGCGGACCAATCCTCCGTCAAGGCAAAAACTCTACACTTTCCCAACCTCCGCTTCGGTGAACCAACCTCCCGCTAAGGCGGACACGTCGAAGCGAGAACAGGTGCCGCCAAGACGGACACCATACACTAGAACATGAAATAGCCTCAAACTCCCATCAAACACTCGAAACACTTTTGAGACCCCCCTCCCCCCGAACACAAATCAAACATGCTCATATAAGGTAAACAGTGCTACGAACTCGCTTGTACCCTCGAATTTCCCATTTAACTGAGCTAAGACATACTTTTCTAAAGAATCGTCCGGAACAACCAAATATTAAATTTCACAAACAAGGCCACAAAATACATCTGATTGTCTCCAAAAGTGAACCAATGACTCGACTAAGTCATAAATGATCCTCCGAAATTATCAAAAATGACTGTACCTAAAAACGACCCCATCTAGTCAAAAATCAATGTTGAGTCAAACTATCCAACTCTAAGTTTTTGGTTTTGAGTTTTTCATCCGAAACTCAAATAAATAGACTTCGGAATCCGTGTCATCCATCTTCGCACATCACAAACCCACACAGAGTCTACAGGAAGGGTAAAATAATTAAATAGAAGTCGTAGACTAAAAACAACCGGACGGATCATTACCGTTTATCAAATGATAATTTGACATATCTGATCACAAATGCACTGCCAACCTTCAACCATTCTATTTATATATGTGGCATTATAACAACAAAGCATTTAGTATTGCGTTCTTTATTATGAAAATAAGTGACTAGCAACAAAAGTGGAAAATAGTAAATTAATATTTGAGTAATGTTGTTATAGAGGGATAATTTTACAAAGAGCATAATGTTATCAAGTTGATTATTATCGTTATAAGTTAAACACTATTATAAGGATGTAAAATTTAATATAATTTTAATTTTTATAGTTAAGTATTATTATATAAAAAGGTTATTATAGAGAGGTCTGACTGACTGTCTCAAAATTTGAATACACGATATTTAAAATATTTTTTCTGTAAAGTAGGCAAGATTTGTTTCAATAATACCTTCGGTCTGTATGAAAACTTCCTATATTGGTTTTGAGCATATGGATAAGTTAGGTAATAATCCATGTAACACTATAAATTCCACAAAATATGTAATTATCAAAATTTAATATGAAAATTTTATTGTAAATAGACTCTCATAAATTAGAATTTAATTCTACAGACAGTATTAGAAATAGATGAGATAATAAACAAGAGAACCAACAAACTAAGTAATAGTTTAAACACATTAGGTTATCTAATACATATATCGTTATTCTAAATTAGATTTGCTATGAACTGTTATAAATGTTAATCATACAAATTATATATTTAAGTTTCTTTACGGGAAATAAAAACCGTAACCAAACATCTAATTATTAACACCAAAGATTATTTGTTTTATACCTCCAAAATCAAGCGAGTCTCAATAACTTGAAACGGGAATGAGTTATTGAAAGATGATACACGGTAACGTGTATCTCGTGTATATCGGCCCATGCAATTGTGTATATTTACTTACCATAATTAGTAGAAAATTCTTGTACATGTATATTTATGGTAGTAGCCTTGTATTAGGAAAATGTAGTAGTCTTGTATTAGGAAAATGTAGATTTATTTTCCATAT
Source organism: Anisodus tanguticus (assembly GCA_034509755.1). Lineage (NCBI taxonomy): Eukaryota > Viridiplantae > Streptophyta > Magnoliopsida > Solanales > Solanaceae > Anisodus > Anisodus tanguticus. The sequence continues at coordinate 55,806,419 of CM067544.1, forward strand.
TTACATATTATATATCATGTATATAAACCTTTTCATTAATGAAGATAATCAAGAGATTATATTCTTTCATGGTATCAGAAGTCTAGGGCAAACTTTTCTTCTCCAATCTTGTGCTTCCGCCGCCCTTACCTTCGGCCATCGACCGACCAAAAACCTCTCTTCAATTTTTTTCCCTTTCTTTTCCCGAATCCCTAATTCTCCTCTTGTTCTTTCACCATGTTCACCACAAAGAATATCTTTCATCCTGCCCTTGCAGTCTCCAATATCAAGAACAACATCCCCATCGTTCTTGAGATGGAAAACGTCCAATACGCGAAGTGGACAGATCTATTTAAAGTTCACACACAGTCTAATTGTGTCCTTAATCACATCATCCCCCGGCAAAAGGCAAGGAGAAGGTGCCTACCACCGATGATGAAATAGAGTTGTGGGAAACTCTTGATGCTACGGTACTCCAGTGGATTTATTCCACAATCTCAATGGACCTCTTGCAAAATATTATTGAACCCGATGCCACGGTCATGGAAGCTTGGGATATGTTGCGTAATATATTCCAGGATAACAAAAATTCTCATGCCGTGACCCTTGAGCAGAAATTCTCCCACATCAACATGAAGGATTTTCCGAATGTCTCAGCCTATTGTAAAAGGCTCAAGGAGTTGTCGGATCAATTCAAGAACGTTGGCGCGCCCATCACGAATGATCATTTTATTCTTCAGATGGTTGCTGGCCTATCCGAGGCTTATAATGGCATTGGAACTCTTCTTCTCAAAGCAATCATTTCCCATCGTTCTACCAAGCATGTTTCATGCTCACCTTAAAAGAGCCGGGTTGGCTAAAAAGGCGACAACTGGAGCAAATTCTGCCATGATGGTAGCTACGTCTGATGACCCTCACTCATTCTCGGTCAATTCTAGCCAAAATCGTAACAATGGTAACAATAAAAAAGGCCAACATCGAAAAAAAATGGCAAAAATTATGGTGGCAGACCGACAAGTGGTGGCGGCAGACAGGGCACCGGACCACTGAACCCATGGCAGTAGGCCTGAGCCATTGGCCAGTGGCCCATGCCGCCCTGCCAAGTTCCTTTAACTTGGGCCAGGCCCAATTTTACACAGCATAGGCATACCGCTGGGCCAGTGAACAGTGACTGGCAGCAGGCTGGCCTACTTAGGCCTCGGCCTCGGCCTCAGTAAGCCTTCACTGTTGCGGGCCCAGCGATAGTTCCAACTCCCACGGATATCGAGGCAGCGATGCATACACTTGGATTAAATCCTTCGGCGTAAATTGGTACATGGACATCAGGGCCACTTCTCATATGACGTCCGCGCTAGGTAATCTCTCATCTTATTTCAATTTGAGCAAAAATTATGACATAATTATTGATAATGGTAATTCAATTACAATTTATGGTTATGGTTACACAAATTTAACCATTAGTATGTGTTAGTTAAAAATTTAGTGTCTGTTGAAAAATTTACAACTGATAATTGGATTTCTGTTGACTTTGACCCTTTTGGATTTTCTGTGAAGGATTTTATGACGGGAATACCTCTAATGAGATGTAATAGTCGGAGAAAGCTTTATCCAATCACCACCACCACTCCCACTAATCATGCCACACCGTCAATGTTTGTCGCTCTAGCACCTCCTTGTGGCATGCACGTTTGGGTCATCCGGGGGCGTATGTTCTTTCTTCTGTTAAAAACAATAGTTTTATTGAATGTAATAGTACGCGTAGTACTAATATTGTCCTTCTTGTCCACTTGGAAAATATGTTAAATTATCGTTTGTAGCCTCAAATTCTAGTACTTTGTTGGCATTTGATATTATTCATAGTGATTTGTGGACATCTCCCGTTTTGAGCTCTTTGGGCCACCGTTAGTATGTGTTATTTTAGGATGATTATTCTAATTTTTTGTGGACCTTTCCTTTATCTAAAACGTCTCAAGTTTTTTTCACATTCCTATTTTTTAGAGCATTCATCCGTACCCAATTTGAACGGAAAATTAAAAACATTCAATGTGATAATGGAAGGGAATTTGATAATGGACCATTTCAGAAATTTTGTAATGTTAATGGCATGTCTTTTAGGTTTTCTTGCCCTCATACGTCCTCACAAAATGGGAAAGCCGAAAGAAAAACCTGTACCATTAATAATATTATTCGGAGTTTACTAGCTCATGGTTCATTACTTCCTTCTTTTTGGCATCATGCATTAAAAATGACTACTTACCTCTTTAACATACTCCCTAGCAAAGGATTAGCATACCAATCTCCACTAAAAATTCTTTATCATCAAGATCAGTCGGATTTTCATCTTAGGGTGTTTGGGTGTTTATGCTATCATTTTTCGCCATCCACTACAATTAACAAACTTCAAGCCCGTTCTACCGCTTGTGTGTTTTTGGGTTATCCATCTAATCATCGTGGTTGCAAATGTTTTGATTTATCCTCGAATAAAATCGTAATTAGTCGCCATGTCATTTTTGATGAAGCCCAATTTCCGTTTGCTAAATTGTATAATTCCGTGTATAGTTCTTATAATTTTTTTGGATAATGGACTCTCACCGTATATCATCCACCATTGGGCCTACCATTCCCGTGACCCAAATCTGTCAGCAGGCCCACTGCCTGATGGCCCAAATGCACACTGCCGGATCTAGTTTCTCGGCCAGCAAACACACTGCCTGCTGGCCCAATAAATCATAATATCGGTCCAGCGTCTCGGCTAGCAGGCCCACCGCCTGCTGGCCATTTTCTACGTCCTCCATCAGTCCAGTCTGTGACATCTCTACACTACCCTAGGTCCGACCCACTTCTATTCCGAGTCAAAGGCCCGTTACTCGTAGCAAACATGGTATTTTTAAACCAAAATGACATTTTAATCTCAATTCTAATGTCACTAAATCACCCCTACCACATAATATAATGTCTACCATTCATGACCCGAATTGGAAAATGACAATGGATGATGATTATAATGCTCTTATTGAAAATAAGACGTGGGAGTTGGTGCCCCGTCCACCTGGTGTCAATGTTATTCGTTCTATGTGGATTTTTACTCATAAGGATAAATCTGATGGTTGTTTTGAGAGGAATAAGGCATGTCTTATAGGTGATGGCAAAACTCAATAGGTTGGCGTGGATTATGGAGAGACATTTAGTTCGGTGGTCAAGCCGACAACCATTCACACTATTTTTAGTCTAGCTCTCTCGAAAGCATAGCCCATTCATCAACCGGATTTGAAAAATGCTTTCTCACACGATGATATCAAGGAGACAGATTACACGCATCAGCCCTTGGGTTTTAGGGATCCCGATCATCCTAACCATATTTGTTTGTTGAAGAAATCCTTGTATGGGCTTAAACATGCCCCTTGACCTTGGTATAAAAGGTTTGCAGATTATGTGTCTACTATTGGGTTTTCTCACAACATGTCTGATCATTCTCTATTCATCTATCGTCGTGGTACTTCTATGACATACATTATATTATATGTGGATGATATTATATTAATTGCCTCTTCTGATAAATTGCGCAAGTCTATTATGTCTGTTCTCAGTTCAGAATTTGCTATGAAAGACTTGGGGCCCTTGAGTTATTTTTTGGGTATAGGTGTAACTCGTCATGCAGATGGTCTATTTTTATTCCAGAGGAAGTATGCGACTGAGATTATTGAGCGGGCTGGCATGTCATTCTGTAAGTCTTCTCCTACTATGGTTGATACCAAACCGAAGCTGAGTGCTAATGCTAGCACACCTTACGAGGATCCTTCCTATTATCGCAGTCTTGCAGGGGCTCTTCAGTATCTTACTTTCACGAGGCCCGATATTACTTATGCAGTGTAACATGTGTGTTTATTTATGCATTATCCGAGGGACGAACACATGCATGCTCTTAAACGCATTATGCGTTACAATCAAGGCACTGTTGATTATGATTTGCACTTATATCCATCCTCTGTATCTACTCTCGTGTATTATACATATGTTGATTGGTGTGGATGTCAGTTACCAGACGTTCGACATCTGGTTATTTTATGTTTCTTGGTGATAACCTAGTCTCTTGGTCGACTAAACGTCATGCTACTTTATTGCGATCCAGTGCGGAGGCCGAGTATCGAGGGGTAGCCAATGTGGTGTCTGAGTCCTGCTGGCTGCGTAATCTCCTATTAGAGCTTCACTTTTCTATTCAGAAAGCTACCTTGGTCTAATGCGATAATGTTAGTGCGGTCTTTCTCTCTGGGAATCCGATCCAACATTAGCACACTAAACATATCGAGATGGATATTCACTTTGTTCGCGAAAAGGTAGCTCGTGGACAAGTACATGTCTTGTATGTCCCTTCACGATACCAAATTGTTGACAACTTTACTAAGGGTCTTCCCTTATTTCTGTTTGAAGATTTTTGGGACAGTCTCAGCGTACGACAACCGCCTACTATGACTGCGGGAGTGTGAAAGATGATACACGGTAACATGTATCTCATGTATATTGGCCAATGCAATTATGTATATTTACTTACCATAATTAGTAAAATTCTTATACATGTATATTTATGGTAGTAGTCTTGTATTAGAAAAAAATAACAATCTTGTATTAGGAAAATGTAGATTTATTTTCCATATTTACATATTGTATATCATATATATAAATATTTTTATTAATAAAGATAATCAAAAATTATACTTTTCAGTTATAAGTTATATGAGTCCAAAGTTCAAAGTCCGAAAGGATTAGAAATTCCATATATATAGGTAGAGATGATATTAAAAGTTCAACTTGCAAACGCATTTCCTTATATGATTGATTTTTTTTCCTAAACAAAATTGTTGCCTTTAATATTTCAAGATATAATAAGTACTAAAGGTTGTCTTGTGCTTCGGTTATCATGTTATTTGTGATAGTTACTGCTCTCTTTTTTTCAGATTGCTTTATTATGCTTTTAACATTTTATCATGACTTTTTATAATGTTGTGACTTGCTTGTCCTTATGCTGAAAATCTACTGGGAACTGCCAAACTACAACAAAATATAGAATTGGCAACAAAACTTTAACAGTAATAAATATATTGTTGCTAAAAACGTAAATGACAATAAAAAAATAACTTGTTGTGAAAACTTTTCGCATCGGAGCTTATTGCAACGATATGCAATAATTTTTGTTGTTGCAAAAAATATTTTTGGCAACAAGTCAACATCCAACATATGAAAATAAAAAATGTTGTTGGCAAATGTCTTTCTTCTTATAGTGTCTCTCTACTTTTCAAGGTAGGGGTAATGTATGAATACACTCTACTCTTCCTAAGATCTCATTTTGTGAGATTTTACTGAATATGTTAGCTGTTGTGGGTTGGGTGGGGGGGGGGGGGGGGGAGAGACCAATAATGGAACTAAACTCTCAATATTAAAATAAGATAAGGCTGCAAGGGAGAAATCTTTTGTTAAACCCCATAAACTTGTTTGCTAATCTCTTTCCATCAAATGATTAATCTATTTTTTAAAGGGTATCTTTCCATACCTGAACTCGACTACTCCATTTAGCTTTTCCCTGTTTATTGATTATTACTTTAGAATAAGAAGGGAATTAAAGTCCTCTCATTCGTTGGGTCTAGTCAGAATTTCACCCATTGCCAACCTGGGATTCTTTTGATGCCCCCTTAATATAATCATTTAATTAGGAATAAGCAACTAAGAGAGCAGACCCCCCCCCCCTCCAACTAGGTATTTCTTTTTGTTTTTCAATTGGTACTCTGCGGCACTGTCAAAATAGACGGACGAAGCTTCTGTTTCAGGTTAATCTACATGAAAATGAGTTTAATTTATGTGCACTGCTTGGTTGTCGTGGCTGATCCAGAATCTTAACATTACATATTCGGATTCGGATTTTCCAATAGCTCATTTGATTTATTAGGTTCAAAATAATACTACTTATTTTGTGATTTTTCAATAAATATGTAAGGTTCGAGTCAAAACTAGTAGGTTCAAATGAATTCATATGCTACACATTACCTCCTCAAATTCGGTGGGCGTATAAATTTTTATTATAACATTACAAGATAATCTAAAACAACAAGAAATTGTAAAATTAATTTGACAGCTTGCAAAGTAAAAGCAAATAATCAGTTATAATTGATTAAAATATAATGATAATGTAAAAAAGATTTATATTATCCGTGCATATAATTTATATTTACTGAAAATTACAGGAGACTCCAAGAGAATATAACAACATATAGAGTGTAATTTTACAAAATAGGGTTGGAGATTTTGATAGACCCTCGACTAAAAAATATGGTAAAAAATATCAAAAGTTGACTCGCATCCCAAGTTAAATCAAGAATTGTAACTAATCATTCATATAAGACTTTTGAAAGAGGTTAAGGAGCCCCACCCTTACAGCTGGTTTCAACATATCTAAATAATCATAACTACCAGAAATTTTGTGGTTTAATTTCACATCAACCATAAGCAGATCTTTTAGAAGATTTGAATATAAATTGTCAGTCATGAGATTACTCAGTGAACACTGTTAAACAAGGTATATATCCATGATATACACTTGATATACATAATGTATATCTCGGGTCTATTGGGTCTTTTATACTAGGTTGAGGGATGATATATTAGTGTAAATTAATTGTAATTATTAGTATTGTACACTTATCATAGTTGTAGGATTCTTGTACTACTAGGATAGGGTTTTGGGATTAGAATAGGAATAAGACATATTAAGAAAATTGTATATTGTATATATTCTCTTTCATTAATGAAAATAATCAAGAGATTATTTCTTTCATGGTATCAGAAGTCTAGGTTAAATTTTCTCTCCCAAAATTCCTAGTTACCGTGCACTATTCCCGAGAACATACCTCGTTTTCCATCCCCAAATTCCATCCAAACAACCCGGTTTTTGAGTTCTCTTCCTCGGTTTACGTGCCCAAAATTATTTTTCTCTTCCCAAAATTTTCTTCCAAATCCCTACATCACGTCTTGCGTTGTTATTATGGCCAAGAACATGTTTCACCCTGCTCTTGTTGTTTCTAATATCAAGAATCACATCCATATCGTTCTTGAAATAGAAAACGTCTAATATGCGACGTGGACCGAACTATTCAAAGTTCATGCACGCTCGCATCAAGTTCTCCATCACATTATCCCCGCAGCTCCTACAGATACAGAGGAGCCAAAACCCGAGGATGATCCTAAGTTATGGACCACACTTGATGCTATTGTTCTTCAGTGGATATATTCCACTATTTCTATCGACATGTTGAAAACGATTATCGAACCAGACACTACGGCGATGGCGACTTGGAATAGAGTACGTGATATATTCCAAGATAATCAAAATTCTCGTGTTGTCACCTTGGAGCAGGAATTCTCCCACGTCAATATGGAAGATTTCCCTAACGTTTCAGTATATTGCAAAAGGTTAAAGAAATTGGCAGACCAATTCCGCAACGTTGGTGCGCCAGTTACCAACGACCGTCTTGTCCTTCAGATGGTTGCAGGCCTTTCTAAGGCCTATAGTGGTGTTGGCACGCTTCTTCGTCAAAGCAGCCCATTTTCGTAATTTTATCAGGCTCGTTCTGTGCTTACACTCGAAGAAGCTGGCTTGGCCAAAAATGCGGCTACCGGTTCTAGTCCCGTAGTCATGATGACCGAGTCCAATTTTCCTCCTTCCGATTCCAACAACTCGGGTCAAAACCACAACAACGGTGGTGGCAAAAAGAGTCATAATAAAAAAAATAATGGCAAAAATTGCGGTAGTGTCGGCCCTCAGGGCAATGCACACACTTGTTGTGGCAAAAAGCCAGAATAGTGGTGGTGACAGTGTCGGCCCTCGAGGAAGTCAATAGCAGCAGCAGTTTTGGGCCCCGCAATGGGCCCCTATGCAGCAAAATTGGGCCAACCCATATGGGCCAAACAATGGCGAGTTTCCAGGATATTACCCGGAAACTGGGCCCCAATTTCTCAACATCACGGGCCCAGTTTCTCGGGTCTAGTCTCGGGTTTTTGATCAGGTTGTGGGCTAGGGTAGCAGGCCAGTGTACTTGGGCCTCGGCCTCTGCAGACCCACCATGTAGCGGGCCCCACACAAATCGACATTGAAGGCGCAATGCACACACTTGGATTAAATCCACCAGATCCGAATTGGTACATGAACACAGGAGCCACGACCCACATGACATCCGATCAAGGTACTCTCTCGTCTTATTCCAATTTGAGAAGCCCTCGTGGCGTAATTGTTGGTAATGGTAATTCCATTCGTGGTTATGGTCATAAAACGTTTCTCCTATCACCTCTTATCTTGAAAAATACCCTCAATGCCCCTAAATTGATTAAAAATATAGTGTTTGTCCGAAAATTCACCATTGATAATTCCGTGTCTATTGAATTTGATTCGTTTAGGTTTTCTGTGAAGGATTTCAAGACGGGGAGTCCTCTCATGAGGTGTGATAGTAGGGGTGGTCTTTATCCTATCACGCTAACGTTCGGTTTCTCGAGTCACACATTACCATCAACATTTGCAGCCCTGGCTCCTTTGTGGTATGCTCGTCTATGTCATCCTGGGTCGTCTATTTTGTCTTCCTTAGATAAAAACTATTTTATTTCTTGTAAGGGTACGCGTAGTACTCCGAATTGTCAATCTTGTTCTTTAGGAAACATTGTTAGATTACCATTTGTAGCCTCTAATTCTCATACATTAATGTCATTTGATATTATTCATAGTGATTTATAGACATCTCCCGTTCTTAGTTCTTTGGGTCATCGCTATTATGTTCTATTTTCGATGATTATTCTAATTTTTATGGACTTTTCCGATAGCGCAAAAATCTCAAGTTTTTTCATTTTCTTAAAATTTAGAGCATTCATTAGAACCAAATTCGAATGGAAAATTAAAAATATTCAATGTGATAATGGCAAAGAATATGATAATGGGGTATTTTGGGAGTTTTGTGCTAATAATGGGATCAATTTTTATTTTTCTTGCCCACATACGTTGTCACAAAATGGGAAATCCAAACGCAAAATTTGTACCATTAATAACATTGTCCGAACTTTATTGATTCATGCTTCCGTACCCCCTTCTTTTTAGCATCATGCGCTACAAATGACTACATATCTTCTTAACATTCTTCCTTCCAAAGGTTTGACATATTCATCCCCCTTCAAATTTTATATAATAAGACTCTTTCATATTCACATCTTAGGGTCTTTGGGTGCTTGTGTTATCCACTCTTTCCTTCCACCACAATTAATAAACTTCATGCCCGATCTACCCCTTGTGTGTTTTTGGGTTATCCGCTAAATCATCGTGGTTACAAATATTTTGATTTATCGTCTAATAAAATCATTATTAGTTGTCATGTAATTTTTTATGAATCCCATTTTTGTTTGCTAAGGACCTAAGGTTAGTAATCCCGTGCCGAGTTCGTATAATTTTTTGGATGATAGTATATCCCCGTATACTATTCACCAATTTTCGGATATATCCCAAATCCCAAATCCACCAACGAGCCCACTGTCCGCTGGCCTCACAATTCTCCTGCCTCAATCCAGTGGGCCAGACTCACGGTCCATTCCATCTCTTGGAACTGGGCCAGCAATCCAGCCCACTGCTCCAGTCGACGTTCTTGTTATTGGGCCAACATGCTCACTACCTGCTGGCCAGCCCAGTCCCGCTACTGCCCAGTCCAGTTCCAGTTCCGTCACTGCCTAAAATTCATCCAATTCTACCCCAGTCATAGACCATTCACTCGTAGTCAATGGGGGTATTTTTAAACCAAAAAGACATTTTAATTTAAATTCTAATGTTCTTAAATCACCCCTACCACGTAATCATGTGTCTGCTTTAAATGACCCGAATTGGAAAATTGCTATGACCGATGAATATAATGCTCTTATTGATAATAAGACATGGGAGTTGGTGCCCCGTCCATCTGATGTTAATATTCTATGTGGATTTTTGCTCATAAAGATAATTTTGACGGTTCATTTGCGAGGCATAAGCCTCGTCTTGTAGGTGATGGTAAGGCTCAGTAGGTTGGTGTGGATTGTGGTGAGACTTTTAGTCTGGTGGTCATGCCGGCTACCATTCATACTGTGCTCGGCTTGGCTCTTTCGAAAGCATGGCCCATTAATCAGTTGGATGTGGAAAATGCTTTCTTACATGGTGATTTTAAGGAGACAGTCTAAATGCATCAGCACTTGGGGTTTAGGGATCCCAGATATCCTCATCATGTCTGTTTGTTGAAAAAGCCCTTGTATGGGCCTAAGCAGTCCCCACGGGCTTGGTATAAGAGGTTTGCAGACTATGTTTAGACTATTGGATTCTCTCACAGCAGGTCTGATAATTCATTGTTCATCTATCGTCGTGGTTCTTCCTTGGCGTATATACTGTTATATGTAAATGATATTATCTTGACTGCCTCTTCTAATGTATTACGCCAGTCTATCATGACAATGCTCAATTCTAAGTTTGCTATGAAAGACTTGGGGCCCTTGAGTTACTTTTTGGGGATTGCTATCACTCGTCATGCGGGTGAGTTGTTCTTATCGCAGAGGAAGTATACAACTGAGATCATTGAGAGGGCTAGGATGTCATCCTGTAGGTCCACTTCTTCTCCGGTTGTTACTAAACCCAAGTTGGGTACTGCGGCTGGCTCACCTTATGAGGATCCGACCTGCTATCGCAGTCTTGCCGGGGCCTTTTCAGTATCTTATGTTCACGAGACCAGATATTACGTATCCCGTATGATGGTGTGTTTGTTTATGCATGATCCCAGGATTGAGCACATGGATGCGCTCAAACGCATTATTCGGTACATCCAGGGGACACTTGGCTATGTCTTACATCTATATCCTTCGTCGACGTCTACACTTGTCTCGTATACACTTGTCTCAGGACACCGTACGGTATACGTCCCGATGTTTCTTGGTAATAACTTGATCTCCTGGTCTGCAAAGCGTCAGTCGACATTGTCCCGCTCTAGTGGAGAGGCCGAGTATCGAGGGGTAGCCAATGTGGTCTCTGAATCATGTTGGTTGCGTAATCTTCTTTTGGAGCTTCATTGTCCTATTCAGAAAGCTACCTTGGTTTATTGTGATAATGTTAATGTCATCTATCTTTCTGGTAATCCAGTTCAGCACCTGCGCACTAAACATATCGAGATGGACATTCATTTTGATCTCGAAAAGGTAGCTCGTGGACAAGTTCGAGTCTGCCATGTCCCTTCCAGGTATCAAATTACAGACATCTTTACAAAGGGTCTTCCCTCGGTCCTTTTTAAAGATTTTAGGGACAGTCTCAGCGTACGAAGACCGTCCGCTATGACTGCGAGGGGGAGGGTGGTGTTAAACAAGGCATATACACTTGATATACATAGTGTATATCATGGGTCTATTGGGTCTTTTGTACTAGGTTGAGGGATGATATATTAGTGTAAATTAATTGTAATTATTAGTATTGTATACTTACCATAGTTGTAGGAAATTTGTACTACTAGAATAGAGTTTTGAGATTAGAATAGTAAATAAGATTTTCTATTATGAAAATTGTATATTATATATATTCTCTTTCATTAATGAAAATAATCAAGGAATTATTTTTTTAAAACACTAATGGAGAATGTTTCTGAAAATGAAAGCTCATAATAACATCTCAATTTCTCATTAATTTACAAAGAAATAATATCTTACATGTGGTGCTGTTACGATTTTGCACCCAAATGACTGTTCGATCTTAAGATTATACAATAAATACTCATGACTTACCAAAACAAAAATTAATTAGTACACCGAAATTAATTAATTATACATTAAGAGGACTAGGGAAGTTAATCCTCAAAACTAAATCTAATATTGTGAATTAGTAGTAATTTCTGAAGAAGATTTAAACGAAAAATCTCTTCCTATATACAACAGTCTCTTTCTTCTGCAGGGGCTTTTAAGTTTTAATTAATGGTGACTACATCTCAATTTTCATGTGAGACGTTTGATGAGGCCCTGCATCAAAAAGAAAAAAAATATTCATTAAATTAAACGTTCAAGATCTTCATCATTATCATACTTAAAATTTATGTTGCTCGGACTCTCCAAAAATGTTTCCGCACCCACGTCAGATTCTCCGAAAATGTACTACTTTTGGAATATCCGACACGCACCCGTCGCTATTTTTGAAGAGCGGAGCAACATAGCTTAAATTTTGATAATTTTAAAGAAAACTTGTCTGCCTCTTCTTACCAGGAAAACCTTGTGACTGCAGTGTCACATCCTTGTTGGAGTTTTTCTAAATCCCATCTGCACAATGCTTTGCAGATCATCCTCACACATTGTAGGGAACTGCACAAAAGTGAAGTTGTCAAAACCAAATTACAAGATGAAAAATATTTGGTTTCACACGTATGTTCATTGATCAATAAGTTTTACACTATCGATATACCTAAAAGATAAATACAGTACTATTGAAGTGTGTGACCATCTGATCTAAAAGCTTAAGTTGTTAGATAGAAAACACTTTTTAAAATTTGATTATATTCTCAACACGCCCTCTCACGTGCTGACCTGATTTTTTTTCATGGTCCAAGCACGGAAAAATTCTTTTTGAGAATAGTGGCGTTGAGTTCGATCACATGACCTTTGACTGCTCTGATACCATATTGAAGTATGTGACCATCTGATCTAAAAACTTAAGCTGTTAGATAAAACACATTTTTTAATATTTGATTATATTCTCAACAAGTACGATCAATAATTTTGAAAATAAGACAAGTTACCAGTTACAACAGATTAAAATATACTGATAATGTAAAATTTCGCTACGCGGTCCATATACAAATGTGAATTCTTGAATGGGTAATGACCTGATTAAGATATTCAGCAAATCCATCAAGGGGAGACAATTGCATTCCTAGGCTGCGGCATAGTGATGTATCTAATGTATCCACTGAGCATTGACTTAGTGCTCCATTAGGAATATCGTTATGTAGGAAAGAAGGTAAAGCAGATGCTGTTTTATTTACTGGTAAAACAGGCTGGGGCAGAGAGCCATTTGGTTGACATATCTGAAAGAAACAGAGAAAAAACTTGTTTTAGAATGTCAGATAATGTCACGTAAAAGAAAAGCCAATTTACTGACAATGAATTATTATGATATACTTACATCCTTGGAGAGGGGAAAATCCATACTTGGGTTCACTGAAGACAACTTCATGGATAGGAACTATAAAAATGTTGCACAAGGAAGAATTAATTAGCTGATGAATCACAACACATTTCATAGAATTGCTTAGTGCAATTGTGAATTACCTCGACTTGTCGTTGGAGTGACTGTACATAATTTATAATTTGGTCAAGCATTAGTGCTTTTCCTGTCACCTGGTACACACAATTTTCACTCTCGGTTAGAACAAGACCGATTATGATCCGATAAAAAGGAAAAAATTGTCGAAGTATTTCAGCTAACCTTATTACAGCCTGGTACAAGATCTTGTAAAAGCTTCATTCTTTCACTAATCTTCTCGCGTCGCACCTAATTAAATGAAGAAAAAAAAGAAGATAATTAGAAATTGTTAACACATGATTCAAAATTTGACATTTTTGAAAGATGAATTAGTGTTAATTAACGCTTACTCTTTCTGCTAAACTATGGCTATCAGTAGCTTGTCCTCTCCTTGCTCTAACGTGAATATAATCCTTTGGTGGTTCGGGTGGATTTTGATTTTCCATAGCTTGTTTTTGTGTTTCATCACCTTCATTATTGTCCTTTAATTCCTCCACGTTAACTGTTCCATTTTCCGTCACATTATTACCTTCAGCTAGTTTACATCTCTTTGCTCTTGCACTATCATCAGCTTCACCTCCCTGAAATGCAAAATTTGATTAACCACTAATTGTATTACAAACAATTATTTTGACTTGATAATAATCCTTACCATAGGCGAATCTTCCTTTGTTTTCGCTCTTGAAACTTTTTTTCTTTTTCGAGAAACTGTTTCACCACTTGGTTCCGAAACAGACTCATTAGCACGCCTGGATCCATTAGTACATATGATCGAATTCTTGATTAGCAAAGGCGATCCAGCTTGCTTGAGAGAAGGGCTGCTCGAAACTCTAGACAACTTCCCATTCCCCAATGGTTGAGTAGATCTTTGTGGCAATTCTGCATTGTTGTTCAACCCTAACGGGGTCGTTCTACCATTAAAACTACGGCTCCCAAAACAAGCAGCTCGTTGAGCAAAACCTGGATCAGTTGACAGCCAAGGCAATGGAGGAGGAAGTGAATTACCTAAATTGGGCATGTGTAATTTCGGTGGAGAGTTTAAAGGTGTACTATTATTAGTGTTATTAGTCCCAATGTAAGGGGAAGATACTATTGAGTTCAAAGTTGAGTCGAATTGATGATCCCAATTGGGGTTAAACAAGCAATTATCAGAAGATTGCCACATAGTGGATTGGAATTGGAAGGGTGGATTAGGAATTGCGCCATTGATGAAGTAATCTTTTTCCATGAAGAATAAAAATGAAGTTTAATGGCGAGATGAAAGAGAGAAGAAGAAATGAGAGAGACCAAGTTATATAGGCGAAAAGAAAGTTTGTTTTGACCTTTATTTGTTTTGTATATATTATATTTAGTAGAAGAAGAAATTGTTACTTAGTAGGTTTGTAGGCGATAGGAATTGCTATGTTCTTAAACCCTGATCATTCAGGTATATCCCGCAATTTACTGGTAGTAGTGCTGAGGGACCGATATTACTATCTCCAGGAATAATCTGGCGTAAGCTGAGAAGTTAAATATAAAAAAAAATTGTTGTAGTAGTAGTAGCAGAGTGTACTGTAGCCGGGAAAAAAGGAGAATAGGGTGAATTGCCGGGCCTTCAATGTGGTCGGAGCACCGATTTACTGTAATATTTTTACCAGTTTTTCCTTCATAAAACCTCTCCTAGAGTCCTTCCACCTACAATACTTACTAGTCAATTAATAGAAACTTTACGATTCAAAGTTAATAAATTACTCATCTAAGTTGAGATACTTAGGATTAGTTTGGTTGATGAGTAGAATTATGCGTATTAATTATGTTAGAATTAGTTATATGGGTATTAGTAATGTGTATATTTCTTCATAACTTATTGTAAACGTGTACAATAATATCCATATCCATAATTAGAATATATCTCATATATTGTGTAAATATTTAGTGATATATAATTATGGTAAACTAGGATTCTTCTTGTATTAGGGTTCTACATTGTATACTATATATTGATATTAATGAGAAAGACTCCTCAAGGGAGATTAATACTATCTTACATGGTATCAAGAGCCAAAACCCTAAAAACCTAGAGTATCATCACACCCCCCCCCCCCCTAAAATTTCTTTTCCGGCTGACGGTTACCCCTCCCCCCTACCCTCTCGATTTTTTCTTTCTTCTTTTCCGTGTCTCTCCACTACCCCAATGCATCCTATGACTACTCCCACGTCCTCTGACGCTTCCGCTTCTACCCAAGTCGTCATCCAAACACCCACCACCAACCTCTCCTCACCATCTTTCCATCCCGCTCTTACCGTTACTAACATCAAGAGCTTTGTTCCCTTGATGTTTGATCAGGAAGATGGTCAATATTGGTCATGGGTGGAATTATTTCGCATTCACGCATGTGTATATCATATGCTTGACCATATCGACGACTCCGTCCCTCACCCTTCCGAAATCGATGACACAACCTGACGTCGTCTCGAGCCATCGTCAAACAGTGGATATATGACACAATATCTAAAGTTTTACTCTACACGATCATGAAAACGGGTGCCTCTGTCCGTGAGTTATGGACATGTTTGGAAGAAATATTTCAAGACAACAAGACCACTCGTGTAGTGTACTTGGAAGAACAGTTCAACAACACTCGTTTTAAAAAAATTTCTACTATGTCAGAGTATTGTAAGCAGTTGAAACTGGTGGCAGACCAATTGTCCAACGTCTGTACGCCTATTTCCGAAACAAAGATCAATTGGTTGCAGGGCTTCCAAAGGGTGAATATGACACTTTGGCCACGATAACAAAGCCCGCCGCAATTACTTTTGGAGGAAACCGGCGTGCGAAACAAGACGAGCATAGTCAAAAGGTGTTGGCGGTTGAAACGCATGCGCAAAGTCACACCACCACCGAAAAATAGTCAGTCGCAGCAGAACCGCGGCGGCAGGGGCCGAGGCGTGGACGTGGCGGTAGTGGATATGGCGGCAAAGGACGGAAAAGGGGTAAGCGCAGGGGCCAGCAATCCGGCAGCACCGCATCGCCCCGATCGGTTGCCTCGTGGGCGGCCCAACAACTAGTGCCCAGAATCAGCACTGGGCCACATACCCAGGCTATCAGCCCAGTATCCATTTCATCAACATGAAGTACTGGGCTCAGTTCCGGGTTATCGACTAACCCACTACCAACATTACCAAGCCCACGTCGCACAAGCCCATTTCCCGCAGCAGCTCACTAATCTGACCCCCTTTGATTTGGGTCAGGCGTTCAACAATTTGAATTTGTAGCAGCCCGATGAAAATTGGTACATGGACTCGGGAGCCATATCTCACCTCACCCGATCTGTAGATAATCTCTCTTAATTATTTCGTTTAAAGTCTCCTCAATTTATTACAATTGGCAATGATCACTGCATTCTAATTCATGGCTATGGTAACACCCACATTTAGCCACCTCACCCACCCTTCTCCCTAAATAACTTCATGTATACCCCAAACATCATCAAAAAATTAATCTCTATTAGGAAATTTACCCGTAATAATTATGTGTTTGTTGGTTTTGATCCTTTTGGTTTTACTGTAAAGGATCTACGTACGAAAACACCTCTTACGAGATGCAATAGCACATGAGACCTATATCCATTCACACCCTCATCCGCTGCCAGTTTCCGCTCACATACCACCCTAACTGCTCTGTCTCCATCAATTTGGCACAATATGACTTGGACACCCAGGAACTCCTGTTTTAAATTTTCTTAGAAGCAATAATTTTATTAATTGTAATGGGAAACTTGCCCAAAATTGTGTCTCTTGTCAATTAGGCAAATATGTTCGCCTTCCGTTTAATTCATCCGTCAGTATTACATTTGCTCATTTTGATATTGTTCATGCTGATTTGTGGACATCCATCATTACTAGCTCCCTGAGTCATAAATATTATCTCGCCTTATTGGATGACTACTCTAATTTAATATGATTTACCCACTAAAATTCAAGTCGGAAGTCTTTGCCAAATTTCTTGAATTTTGTACATTTATCAAAACGCAATTTGAATGAGCCATAAAATCTTTCCAATGTGACAATGGCCGTGAATTTAACAATTTCGCGTTTTAAAAAATTGTAAAAATAATGGCATGGTCTTTCGATTTTCGTGTCCTCACACGTCCCCTCAAAATGGCAAAGCAGAGCGTATCATCCGCATAATAAATAACATAATCCGCACTTTTCTATTTCATGCCTCTCTCCCACCCTCTTTTTAGGTATATGCGGTCAAAATGATAGAATACATCCTTAATATTTTTCCCACTAGTACCCTTCACAACATGACTCCAACCGAAATCTTACACCGTCGGATTCCCTCCTATGATCACCTTCGATTATTCGGTTACATATGTTATCCTAATCTCACTTCCACCGCCCCTCACAAATTAGCCCCCCGCACAACTCCGTGTGTCTTCTTAGGATTCTCATCGAATCATAGGGGCTATTTGTGTTATGACTTGTCCACTCGAAAAATTAACGTCTCCCGTCAAGTCACCTTTGACGAGAAGACATTCCTATTTTGGAACATCCAAAAGTTTCAAAAACCGGACTATAATTTTCTAGATTAGTCAGACCTCTCTCCCGTCACCATTCAGAAACGTGTCAGTCAAGCATCACCGCCCCGTCATAGTCACCCACTGCCACCTACTAAGATTGCCGTCGACATCCCTACCACCAGTGCCAAATCTGTCACCGTCTCCGCCGATTGCCCCACCACCGGCAATCGGCTACCAGTGTCCACTACAAGTCCACCGATCATAGTCCGGCTTCTATGTCGTCCCTACAGTCTCCACACCAAGCCGCAATCAATCATTCCACCGACAACCAGCCATCCAACCCCATTACCGGACCCACTCCACCACCGACATCGTACCCCACCACACCGTCCCCCGCTAGTCTCGGTATACCGAGAATAGTCACCAGACACAAACCAGAAATTGACACCGAAATTAACCCACCCCAATCGACTTCCAATCCCACCAATCGACATTGTTCCGACCCTCCGAACCACCGTCCTCAACCAACACCCAGTCCCGAAACTACGACCTGAACCAGACCCGAGTTCGACCCTACCTAGTTCAACCGACCAGTCGATCCACACCCTTGCCCAGCCAACACCCTCACACCGTATGGAAACCCATGCCAACACGGAATTTTCAAACCCAAAGTCTAATTTAACATGTCACCTAAACAATTTCTCATATTCAAAAAAGCCCAAAATTAGCCAAACCGGATCCGAATTGGAATGCGGTCATGTGTGATGAGTTTAATGCTTTAACGAAACAACATACTTGGGACTTGGTTCCTCGACTAGAGGGGGTGAATGTGATCCGTTGCATGTGGCTTTTTCATCACAAGTACATGGATAGTGGTGACTTAGAGAGATATAAGGCGAGGCATATGGCAAATGGTACTAACCAGCATGAGGGTATTGATTGCTGTGAAACATTCAGTCCGGTTGTTAAACCGGCTACCATTCGCACAGTTCTAAGCATTACTATGGGAAAGCATTGGCTGATTCATCGGCTTGATGTGAAAAATGTTTTTCTATATGGGGATTTAAGAGAAACTGTTTACATGCACCAGCCGCCAGGGTTTGTTCATCTAGCAGCCCATCAGTATGTATGCCGTCTCTGTAAGTCACTATATGGTTTAAAACAGGCCCCTAGAGCGTGGTATTATCACTTTGCGCAGTTCATTATGCGGATTGGGTTTACATGCAACAGATGTGATCATTCTCTCTTTACTTTCCACAGAGGTCGTGACACCGCTTATCTATTGTTATATGTGGATGATATTGTTCTTACTGCTTCTACCACTATGTTGAAAAATGACATTATTGCACTGCTCAAGTCTGAATTTACTATGATTGATTTGGAGAAATTGAGTTGTTTTTTGGGATCTCATTGACTAGATCTGTAGACTATATGTTTATTTTCCAACGTAAGTATGCAGAAGAGATCGTGCACAGAGCTAAGATGGACAATTACAAAATCATATCCACTCCGATTGATTCTAAATCCAAACTTAGTATCGTGGATGGTAATCCAGTGTCAGATCCTACTCTGTATACGAGTCTTGCAGGTGCACTTCAGTATCTCACATTCACCAGGCCTGACATTGCTTATGATGTTTAGCAGGTATGCTTGTTTATGCATACCCAGGGAGCCTCATTTTACTTCCCTTAAACATATCATTCGATATGTTAAGGGCACACTTGATTATGGACTACACCTATACCCCTCCGCACCGAACATGCTACTATCATACACAGATGTAGATTGGCAGGTTGTCCGGACACACGTCGGTCCACATTCGGCTACTATATATTTTTGGGAGATAATCTCATCTCTTTGTCTGTCAAGCGGCAAGCCACATTATCCCATTCGAGTGTAGAAGTTGAGTATAGAGGAGTTGCTAATGTTGTTGCTGAGATCTGTTGGCTCCGAAACCTTCTTTTGGAGCTTCAATGTCCTTTACGTAAAGTGTCTCTTGTGTACTATGATAACATATCCGCTATATACATGTCTCACAATCTGGTTCAGCATTAGCGAACCAAGTAAATTGAGATGGACATCCACTTTGTTCGTGAGAAGGTTGCTCTAGGACATTTTAGCATATTGCATGTGCCTTCTTCATATCAGTACGCGAATATCTTCACGAAGGGCCTCCCGAGATAGTTGTTCCTTGACTTCAGATCCAGTCTCAGCATTTGGCCTCCTCCCGCTCCGACTGAGGGGGTGTGTAAACGTGTACAATAATATCCCTATCCATAATTAGAATATATCTCATATATTGTGTAAATATTTAGTGATGTATAATTATGGTAAACTAGGATTCTTCTTGTATTAGGGTTCTATGTTGTACACTATACATTAGTATTAATAAGAAAGACTCCCCAAGGGAGATTAATACTATCTTACACTTATGCATATATTAATTGTGCGGGATTATAAATTGAAAATCAAAACCGTATTTTGTGGTATTAATTAGTTATGTTGATTTTAATACATGAATAATTTTACTCCTAAGTCCTAACCAGCAACCAAACGACTCTTAATACTTCTAACAAAGTTTTTTTTTGGTTTCCCACCCGGTGTTCGGTATTCGTATTGGAGCTCAACTAAATTTGGATTCGCGCCGGGAAGCTCCATAATGGGGAAGAGCTCCCTAACAAAAGGGAACTCCGTATCCGGAGGAACTCAAACTCAAGACCTCTGATTAAGAATGAAGGAATACTTACCACTCCACCACAAACTTTGTTGATTAACAAAGTTTTAACTTCTAAGAAAGTTCAAACACAATGCATACTATCTGCAACTTCTGATACTCCTTTTCAAAATTTGTTGTATGGTGAGTACAATCGGAAAAAGTATGTAATGTTAGTAATCTGAAATTTTTGGTTTGTTGCCTCGTATTTCCAGATTAAAAGTCTTTAGATGTCTTTGTAGAAGATTAAACAAAAGCTGAAAGTGTAATTGTTGAATGTTAAGTAGAACACGTCACCGCACATTACTTTTGATTTTGTTAGGATTAAAGTGTTTGGAAGAGTGATGTGGTTTTGCATAATGTTTGAAAAGCTTACAAAAATGAATATTGTGGTTGTATAATTTAAAACAGAAATTAGTAGGACTTAATTTGAAGTAGATAGACGAATATATTCAGTTAAAGTCGAGACTTAATAGTAGGTATATATAGTATATGTATGTATGTATAAATTCATAAAAACTCTCGAGATGTTGAACTATTAATGTTCCATAGTAGTAAATAGGCCTTGAAAAGAGTCGAGCCGGCTCGGGGCTCGACAGGCGAGCCGAGCGCCTGCATTTAGCTCGGTTCAACTCGATCCGGTTTTAAGTCAAAATTTAGCTCGGTTCGGTTAAAGCTCGGTCAAAGTTCAATTCGGTAAAGCTCGATCTCGGTTGAGTCGGCTCGACTCAACTCGATTGGTTCTTTTTTATCACGTACCGATTACTTTAAAACTGAAATTCATCTATTAATTTTAATTAAGTTAGTAAAATGTCAATTTAATAATTATTATTTATTATAATAAATTTATAATTCTGGTGCGAAATCTAATTAATATTTTAGATTTAAGAGTTCAAAAAATTATGAAATTTAATATTATACAAATTTCTTGAATTTAGTATTTCTTAATTTCTATTGTTTACTTTTTGTCGAAAGTTTAATTTGTGTTCGATATTAAGTCAATGCCCTTGAGTTCTTGTTTAGATTAATAATGTATATATTTCAATCACGCTTGAACGCAATTACCAAAACTAAACTAGTAATACTTATATTTTTTTTAATCAACTAATTTACTACAAATCCATTTTTTAAATGGCGAAACACTACGTAAAACAAAATATTAAAGAGCTGACCCAGTGTTGGTGTTGTTTCCCAAATATATACTCACTCATGAATATTTAAATGGCCTATTTAAATTGACATATGCAAGATATGTATGTTGCATATATTTTATTATTATTTAATTATAATTAAGTATCTTTTTCCTTTTATTGGTATGGGGCAGAGTGTTGATCAGTCAAAAACGCTCACGTTTAGAAGATGGAGGTAATACAAATGAGGGTGCTCAGATGAATGTGGATGCATACCAGGATAGACATGATTAGAAACGAAATTATACGAGACAAGGTCAGAGTGGCCTCCGTGGAGTACAAGATGAGGGAAACAAAGTTGAGATGGTTCGGGCATGCGAAGAAAATGTGAGGATGTGCTAGTTACGAGGTGTGAGAGGCTGGAGATAGTAGGAGTTAGGAGAGGTAGAAGTTGGCTGAAGAAGAACTGAGGGGAGGTGATTCGACAGGATATGACACAGCTTTAGCTGACTGAGGACATGATCTTAGAGAGGAAGATTTGGAGGTCGAGGATTATGGTAGAAGGTTAAGTAGTTGAGTAATGTCGCATTCTGTGTAGGAGAGGTAGTGAGTTATCCACATCTCCTCCTTTCATAGTAGTATTATCTAGGTATCGTATAATTCCTTACTCTTCAGTGCTTATTAGTATTTGTTACTTCATCTGTTTTGTATCTTGATATTTTGTTATCTTATTTTTCTTATAATATTGCATCAGGGTCTATCATAAACAACTCTCTCTACCCCACAAAGGTAGTGATAAGGTCTGCGTACATCCTACCCTCTCAAACCCCACTTGTAAGAATACACTGAGTATGTTGTTGTTGTTGTTGTTTATACACCATATATAAATAAGTCTTTTTATGAATATAGGTATAATTTTATCATGTTAAGTGTATAATTTTAAGTCGGACCTCAATGCAAGTACCGAATATTAGATAGGAAAACAAAAAAACGTATAGTTTTTGAAGTTAAAATTAAAGGAGTGGTAATGTAGAAGCGTACATAACTATACTCAATTTTCATGTACCCTCAATTAATAAATGCACTTTGCACTATTCAACTGATCTGATTCCATTAAATTCCTATAAAGACAAACTCTTCCCACCATTTGTAATTTTCACCAGGCCGATTTAACAACACCTTTTTTATTTCTCTTTCGGAAACACTCTTTTTGGGACTAAACATTTGAACCTGCACATAT
This sequence comes from Anisodus tanguticus, assembly GCA_034509755.1. Classification (NCBI taxonomy): domain Eukaryota; kingdom Viridiplantae; phylum Streptophyta; class Magnoliopsida; order Solanales; family Solanaceae; genus Anisodus; species Anisodus tanguticus. The sequence continues at coordinate 55,829,298 of CM067544.1, forward strand.
ATGCATGTTACCAAAAAGAATTCCCATTTTATTTATCCTCTTTTAATAAAATGAAAATATCTTACGGCAACCACAATAAGTAACAATGAATTAAATTATTGGTGGTACTTTTTTTCGTTGCAGCAGATTTTGGTGATATCACCACTTACGGCAGCCATACGTATTTTTTAGTACTCGCCTTTCAATCTTTTAGTTTACTTATGAACCCTAAAATATTTTAATTATTTTATTTTGTCCAGCATTATGATTTTGGCTCAATTATGCTCTCGCCGTTTGTGAGTCATCTAATATTTACCCTTTAAATTGTCATAACGGGGTTTAGTATGAAGTGAGTAAGAGCCACATATTCAATTTTTTCGAGAAAAATGTCCTAATTTTACTCATAATTTTTATTATGTTATAAAAACATCTTGAAATTGGAGCTCCATTAAAGGTCAAGGGAAAGAACAAGAATTTCTTCTAACGGCTGGGTGATATTAGATCAAAAGTTTAACGGAAGATAAAATTATTCAATTTCGGATGATATAGAAAATTTAGACTCTTTTCCCAAATTTTTATCGGTGTATTTTAGCCCTTATAATAGTTGGACTCTTCTTGCTTCCTGATTATTAATTTTACTTGTCATGGATAATTCTTATAATTATTTTTAAAAATATGCAAAAATTAATTCTTTTACATTTTAAACTCTTCACTTAAAAGTTTTTAATACGCGTAATTTAAGGAGTACGTGCAATATGTGCTGTAAAGACCAACCACTTATTTTGTTGCTTACTAGTTGTATTCTTATTTAGGAACTCGAGATTAATTGTCATTATTTTTTAAAAAAAATGAACGGAGGGAAGAAGTAGAAAGTGATGGTCTCTACTAAGCACAAGTGTTACTTCTTCTTTTCACTAGGACCATTTGCCCATTAAATTAAGGGTATTTCGGAGGGGGAAAAAGTCCTCCTTCAAGAAATTTCGGACCGGGGTGTGGGGGCTATCGATGGGAGATACCTTTTGGAAAATTAAGGATATTTCGATCTTATTTTATCACAATGATTGGAGTCAACAGAAATTGTCTGCTTAAGGTCAGGGGTTAAAAAGTCAGACTTCGATTAAATCGAAATTTATCCTACCTTAGACCGGTTCATTTTCAATTGATTTATTGTGATTATGCTCAGATTAATGCGTTTAAAAAATTAACCACAATGCATATTCAATTTCTTTCCCTTTGCTCTTTTCTTGGAGAGAGGGCACAATATATTTTTTGTATTAAAAATAATCCTTGACGTGTTTTTGCAGGTCAATCATTGCATTAATTCCAACTTGACCGGTTAACTAGGCTTTTGTCGGGTTCAGAAAGTAATTATAGTAATATTCTAAGAAGTAATATGATTTGCAATAGTAATAACAATAATATAGTAATAGTACAATGTGATTATCCAGCTCAAGTTTCTAAAGAAATGCAACGCAAAGGCAAGTTAGGCAGCAAAGTAGAGATAAGTGGATACTAATTTCACGGGTTTAATTACTGTCATCTTTAACCTCTATTTATTTTCGAGTAGGTAAAATTCATAATGAACAGAAATGATGTCACTAAGGCGGGTTTAATCATGACTTTTAAAATTAATAATGCCCAATTAGTGTAATCACTGTTTCATGACAACTCAAGAAGAAAATAGCGCAGTTGAAGAAAATGTACTAAGCCGAAAGAACCATGACATTAATCAGAATCAGAAGGTTCCACTATTGTTTCCCCTCAAGTGTTTGCCGTTTTATCAGCTGACGAAATCGGATGACAAATTAATTTCTTAACTAAGTGATTTGGGTCGGAAGCGGAACTCTAACTTCCATCAATGAGTTCCCCAACTACTCCAAAAAGTGTTAGGATGATGATTGAGTAAACTAAGTAGTAAGAAACATAAATACAGTTAGAGTGCAATAAATGCGATAAAAATAGAATGAAGATATGTAAAACTCAGTTTTTTGATTGATTGTGTTGTGTTATTATGTACAAGTGATTTTATATTTATAGTACAAGAAAAATAAACGTGACCCCTATGTTAGCCATCGAACTACCCACGAAATCCACTAGCCAACTATGAGGAGGTGGTGCCGATTTTTTCGCCTGGACCTCTAGCACGATCGACGGAACTCCCTTCAGGCTGTTGCTTGTTGCTACCTTTTCTAGAAGGTCCTTTGACTTGGTCTTTGAGGCGTCCGAGTATGTGTGGGTCTCAGCCATTCCTCGAAATTATGACTCGGTCAAACAACTATAATAGCCGATGATGTTTTTCTAGCCGAGGGTAGGGACTAACGGATTTGACTATAATTCCGCTCAGTTACCGATTTAGAATCTTTTTCCACCTTCGGCTGTCACTTGATTCTGCTAAACACTTTTGAGTGTTAACAATTGCCCCTACATTAACACGAGTGCAATTGTCGAGTTGATGTATTCCAAAATGGTCGTCATTTCGTGTGGCAGCCGTAGGTGTCATTTCAATCACTTTTGCCTTAAATGCATGCAATGATGGTCTTTAAAAAGGTTCTTTTTCCTTTCACAGAAACGTCTCGGCTTCCACAATTAGTTTCTGACATATTTTTAGCCGCACGTTTTGGACGACAAGAGTCCTAACAGTGTCAATCATATCTCCAAGAAAAAGGAAATACTTAGGAGAGACATCCCCCACCAAAAGGGTTTCTCATTCAATCTTCTCGGCCATTCCCAAAATTCTTGTCTTCTTCAGAAAACCCTATTTCTTCATCAGAAAAAGAAAAACCATGTCTTCATCTTCTTCTCTATCTCTGGGATCGGATAGCACCGGTTTGGCTGTCGATGACCTAATCCCCACTTTTGCCTTCGTAGATGAGTAACTGGTTCTCGCCCTTTTTGCTACATCTGAACAAGGTGATCTCCTTCTTTCTCAGCATTTAAACCCGACGAACTAGGATATTCCGATTACCTGTGACTGGTTCACCGGCGATCGTTGTTCGGCTAGTCTGCGCACCTGGCCGACCAAGATTGCCAACTATTCTATTTGGTTGAACCGAGAGAAGTTGGTCAAATAAGTTGAATGGAGGCGCACGGGTCTCTACGACGTTATTGCACTGTCGGAGTTTGACTCGCCCTGCAACATCGATCTTATATATTCCTTTCTTGGTTACTGATCGACGCTGCCAATGCCTTTGTTTTCCCTTGGGGAATGATAACCCCCACACTGTTTGATGTGAAAGCAATACTTGGCCTTCCTATTCCGGGAGTCGAGGCACCTTTCCTATGCGATATAAATGTTGCCGATTTAGGCATCAAAGTCTCAAAGACTTCTTCAAGCTACAGCCAGTTTATAACCAACAACCACCGAATATCGCTTCTTCCAGTCGATGTCGAGCATCATGCTTTTATGTTTTTTTGGTTTAGCCGATATTTTGTCTGTACAGACTCTTGTGCAGTTGTGAAAGAGCTGGAAATTTATGTGGCATTAGCCGTTTCGGGGAGGGATGTCAGTTGGGTATCTCTCTTCTTGACCTATTTTTACATGGCTTTGGTGATGTCCAGGCGAGGTTAAGGGATTCCAAAAACCTGGTTACCTTAGTCGGCCCCCTGTGATTTCTTAAGTTGTGGATCACCCTCTATTTTGCTGAGTTTATCCCTGATAAATTTGATGACCGCCATTTTCTGTTAAACCCGCCAGTATTAGCCGATACTCTTCGGAAAACACCCATTGTGCCCCAGGATTCTTTTGTCGCAGTCTTCACCTTGCATGGTCTGTCTATAGACTATTATACAAATTGGCAGCCGGTCCTAGAGAGAGAGATGGATCACCCCTGATTGGGTCTGTCAAGTAGCTGATGAGAACCTTACTTTCTCCCAATGGAGGACTATGGTTCTCATATGTGGGCGGATTCTCACGGCCAGGGACTTGTTGGGTGGTTTGAAGCCTACTTCTAGGAATAATAAATTGACCGTGAAGCCATATTGGCCAAACTTTGTAGCAAGGTAATTCGGCCTTACTCAACATGTGTCGTGGCCCCACCGTAGTATTGTCATTTCAACCCAACGTTGCATTCTGGATGCAGAACAAGCTAAGAATTTAGCCGATCATAATCTTGACAGGCTCGCCCTGTTTGACTTGTAGTCATTTCCCCTGAGAACGAATACTACCGTCGCTTTTGATGATTGGTGGGATACGGCTAAGGAGAAGTTTTTTCAATCTCCTTTAGATGTCTATTGTGATCGGTTGATCCTGTCGAGAAAAAAGAAGAACCCGAAAACCTCTAAACTGTGGCCAAAAGAAGCCACTCTGAAAATTGCTTCCTGTAAATCGGTTGGGCCTGTTGGCTCAAGGTCTTCCGTTCGATTGCGGAAGAGAAAAGGTAAATTGTATTCTACATATATGTCGGCTAGATTGTTTTTGTCAATTTTCGGCTAACATCTCTTATGTATCTTGCAACAACCCCATCTTCTCCAGTGTTTGTTGATCTGGAGACCACTTTTGATACCGAGTCCCCATCACCCAGGAAACCAGTGCCCAAGCAACCCCGACGAAGTGAAGGGGTTGTCATTCGAGATTATAGTGAGGAAGGTCCCCACAGACCCGGCGTTCCTGTTCCTGCTGAGGAAGAGGAAGAAATTGAGGTATACTGCTCGGCTGGCTAAAACACCTTCGCATCGGCTACTAATATTTATGTTTTATGTTTGCTCTCCAGGGACCACAACTGATAAGGCGTAGATGGCTGCATAAAGTGCCTGATGCTCCCCTTCATATTGGCGGATCGTCTTCCCTGACTCATGCTCCCGTGCATTCGCAGGGCCCATCATCGGCCTCCCTCAAAGCCACAGTTTCTTCCAAGGCAGCCGAGGCTTCCTATGCCGAGGCAGTCGTAGAGGTATATCCTTTCTCTTATGCTTGGTATTTCACTGCCTCCGGGCTCTTGCCTCTATACTGAACATGTCTTTTCTGTACATGAGACCGCTGGAGATAATCCTTCGGTTGAAGTCCACCCAACTGACGACTCAGAGGTACCAGCCGAAATCAACTATATATGCACTCAAATATTTATACGTTACTGTTTAATTAGAAAAAAACGAATTTAAGATTTGAAATTAACAATGACTACATAAATATTAAAAATTCAACGTATATACATAGTCTACTAGCGAAAGAAAAATATATATAGATAATCATATTAAAGATAATGGATGCTTTTGCACCCATTGTCTTAACGTACATCTACCATCAGTAACTAAACGGGTGTGCCTGCACTTGTTTTCAAATTATGATATGGATACCAATATATATATAATTCTATCGAAGTTAATTATAAAATGCACTTGCACTCATTGTGGAAGTACTACATCCAACACCATGGGTAATAATTGAACAAATGTTGCACCCGTAACCAAAAGGCTACAATACTGATGGAGGGTCATGTAATCAGCATACTGATAATCATCGAAAATTGAAATAACAGAAAAGGCATGCCAGATGATTAGGATTTTTTCCTTGTGTTTTAAGCACGAGTTTTGCAGTATGTATAGTTAAGCCTCAAAATCAGCAGGCGCGATGCTTCTAATGGCTAAATCTTGCCCACAGTATGCAATCATCCAAGTGTTGTCAATAACACTGTCTCCATCTACCAATCCCTATAACCACCAAATTATATATATAATATATATATATATATATATATATATATATATATATATATATATATATATATAGCAACTAGAGATCTTTATTTAGGTAAACTCAATATATCTATTTTTATTTTTATTACTCTCTCTGTTTTTATGTGAATGATATAAGAGTATGAGAGTCAAAATACATACTTTTGAGTATGAATTTGGATATAGATGTTTTAAATTTTTTAAAATAAAATTTACATATTTGAAAACTATACGAAAAGTACTATAAGTGAACATAGCTAATGATCAAAATATTTCAAAAAAATTGAGAAAATTGCAGTAAAAGAAAAATTGTTTGACTCTTAAAACCAGCGGCGGAGCCAAGATTTTCACTAAGGGTTTAAAATATGAAGAAGTAAGCACATCAAGAAGTTAAAGGTGGTTCAACATCTATTATATATACATAAAAATTATTTTAATTATGTATAAATAATGTAATTTTCTGCCGAAGGGAATTAAGATATCCCCATGGCCCTACTTGGCTCCACCCCAGCTCAAAGCAATAACATATTCACGTGAAATGGGACCGAGAGTATGAACTTAGTTCCTTTAATTTTGGGTTTTATCAATTGTTCTATAATATAGGAGCTAGGATTATGATATGTTAATAGGTCTTTAAAGTTTTAGAGTAGCCTAGGTGACAGGGCAAAGGTTTGGGGGTTGGGTGGGGAGAGGATATGTTTAGTTGCAAATAGGTTAAAGATACATAACTCCTGGTCATTTCATTTCCAATCACACCCCCTAGAAAAGAAGATTTTAGTAGCAAAAACTAGAAAAATAAAGGATAGTAGGAGTATGTGGTTAGGTATCTTTCAGATAAAGAAAGGATAGTAGCTAGGAGTTTATGATTTATATCAGTGATGAAGCAGGTCTTCATATCCACTTTTGGCATCTATTCATATTTCTAGTTGAACTAAACAAAGAATATAACACTACCCACCTATTAGACGTGTACATTATTTTGTAATTTACCCTTCTGAATTAGAATCTCTATTATATAAAGATTCTACATTATACACTTATATATAAATTGTATTAATGAGAAAGGTTCCCAAGGGAGATCAATACAATTCTACATGGTATCAGAAGTCTAAACCCCAAAATCTAAAATTTTCTTTTCTTTTTCCGACGGTATGCCCGAGAACACCTGTTTGTGCCCCTATTCCTGTGCCTGTCTGTGCTCTCTTTCCTCTTCCTGTCAGAGCCACAAGCATGTCCCCCATGTTTCTTTTCGTTTCCCGAAGACCACCAGAAAAAGCAACAACTACTTTTCCTTAGGCCTCCCCTATGTTTCTTTTCATCAATTCCTCTCTTGCATGTGGCTACCATGTCTGCTCTCACCTCTCCTAACGCTTCCGCAGCCTCTACTGTCGTATGTGACGCCCTTCCTCCCTCCTCAAATCCCTCATTCCATCCGGCGTTTACCATCACAAATATCAAGAACTTCATCTCTATAATTCTTGACCAAGAGGAGGGTCAATATTCTTCTGGGTTGAACTGTTTTATATTCATACCTGCGCATACAATGTGCTCGACCACATTGATGAGCATTTCCTCGCCCTCTTGACATCCCCGACACAACATGGCGCCGTCTTAACGTTATTGTCAAACAATGGATTTATGGCACCATCTCAAAAGATCTTTTTCATACGATTATGAAGTCTGGTGCCACGGCACACGAACTTTGGATCTATTTGGAGGAGATCTTTCAAGATAACAAGCATACATGTGTCGTCTATCTAGAAGAGCAGTTCAACAACACCCGTCTAGAAAACTTTACCAACATGTCCGAATATTGCAAACAATTAAAAATTGTTGCAGACCAATTCTCCAACGTGGGGACACTAGTTTCTGAGACAAAAATGGTTCTCCAACTTGTTGCAGGATTACCAAAAAGTGAATATGACACCCTAGAAACAATGATTCAACAGGCCGATCCTCTTCCCAGTTTCAACAAGGCTCGGTCACAATTATTGTTGGAAGAAACATGTCATGCTAAACAAGATGAACATAACCAAAAAACATTGACGGTTGACATCCCCGCCAACACTGTTGCCACCCCCGCCAGCCAGCCGCCGTCAGACAACCACCAGCAGCGGGGTGGTCGCGGTGGTGGCAGAGGTGGAAAGGGGCGGGGCAGTGGCAAAGGGGATCGGGGCCGAGGACGTGGCAGCAAGGCCAGCCCCCAGCAATCTCAGCCTTCAGTGAATTGGGTCGACCTAGGGCAGTGGCCTAACTAGGGACCCTGGGCCCCGTACCAGCCTCCATTCTATCAGCAACAGATGGGCCTCCAGCCCAATCAGTTTCAACAACCAGGCCTCATCGACCCAGCTCCCGTGCAACGACAAACCCAAAGCAACCAGGCCAGGCCCACTTTTTCCAGGCCCAGCCAACTTTCGCAGTCAGTAGACTGGCCCCATCTAAGTTGGGTCAAGCCTTCAGCATCATGACCATGCACCAACCCGATGATAATTGGTACATGGACATGGGTGCCACTTCTCACCTCACCCGGACCGCAAGTAATCTTTCCAAACAATTTCAGTTAAAATATCCTCAATATATTATCGTAGGTAGTGGCCATCGCATTCCAATTCAAGGATATGGTACCACCTACACCCAACCACCTCACCTACGCTTCTCCCTAAATAACGTCCTATATGTTCCCAACATTATTAAAAATCTAATATCTGTCCAAAAATTTACTCGTAACAATTCTGTCTCTGTTGCCTTTGACCATTGTGGTTTTATTGTGAATGATCTTCATACGGGGACACCTCTCACGAGATGCAATATCACGGAAGATCTTTATCCGTTTCCATCCACCTCCACTGCCCGCTCATACTCTCCTATTTCTCTTGTTGTTGTCTCTCCGTCAACTTGGCATAATAGGCTCGACCACCCAGGAGCTCATATTTTTAATTTTCTTAGAAGCAATAACTTTATTCGTTGTAATGGGAAACTTGCCCAAAATTGTGTTTCGTGTCAGCTAGGCAAACATGTTTGTCTTCCATTTAAGTCATCTCTTACTGTTACGTTTGCTCCATTTGATATTATTCATGCCGATTTATGGGCATCCCCATTACTAGCTCTCTTGGTCATAAATATTATCTCGTCTTATTAGATGATTATTCTCACTTTTTCTGGATTTATCCTCTTAAATATAAATCCGAAGTCTTTGCCAAATATCTTAAGTTTCACATTTTCATCCACACACAATTTGAAAAAAGCCATTAAATCTTTTCAATGTGATAATGGTCATGAATTTAATAATTCCACATTTCAAAAAAATTGCAAAAATAATGGCATGGTGTTTCATTTTTCGTGTCCCCACACCTCCTTCCAAAATGGCAAAGCTGAATGAATCATCCGCACTATAAATAATATGGTTCGCACTTTTCTGTTTCATGTTTCCTTACCTCCCACGTTTTGGGTCTATGCAGTCAAAATGGTAGAATACGTCATTAATATTTTACCCACCAGTACCCTTCATAACATGACCCCAACCGAAATACTATACCGAAGTATCCCCTCCTATGACCACCTTCGGATTTTCGGTTTTCTGTGCTATCCCAATCTCGCATCTACAACTCCTCATAAATTAGCACCTTGGACCACTCCATATGTCTTTTTAGGTTTTCTATCGAACCATAGGGGCTATTTGTGCTATGACGTGTCCACTCATACAATTCATATTTCTCGTCACGTTTGACTAGACGGTTTTTCCATTTGCAAACATTCAAAAATTCCACAACACGGACTATACCTTTCTTGACGAGACTGATACCTCCCATGTTGTTCTTCACGAACTCCAACGACAGGCCATTACTGTCCCATCATCACTGTCGATCATGACATATCCCATCGAAAGGTCCCCTAGTCCATCGTCTCAGCCACTACCCCCGGTTACGACATCCTCTGTCACACCGTCGTCAAGTCTCCCCTCCTCACTGCCGGCCCTTATCTCTACCGGCAGTGCGCCACCATTATCTCTATCACCAAACACCATCACTATCTCACCTACAAACCATTGGTCAGCTACAAAATCACTACCACACACCACCGACACCTCGACATGCCAACCCACCCCAAAACGAGACCAACACTGCCTATTACCTACTATGTCTCCCAGATCCACATAGTCACCACCCCCGACGACCTACCCTACCCAACCAGTAACCAGATCGACAACGTTATAAATTTCAACAACCCAGCCATCATCGTCGCAACCACCGATCGTTGTCAATCCAACCGACTTAACCTCACAGCAAAACCCGCCGTCTGTCACCACCCATATCCCAGGCCCGAACCCAAGAACCAGTACACCCACACAACAAACCCCTGCCCCATCGCACCATATGAAAACTCGTGCCCAACACAGGATTTTCAAACCAAAAGTCCACTTTAACCTATCCACACAAATAATATCCCCAATTCCAAAAAACCCAACATTGGACAAACTAGATCCCAATTGGAATGCCGCCATGTGTGAGGAATTTAATTCTTTAACTAAACAACACACTTGGGATTTGGTTCTTAGACCGGATGGGGTAAATGTGATTTGTCGTATGTGGCTCTTTCGTCACAAATACAGAGACATTGGTGAGTTATAAAGGTATAAGACCAGACTTGTGGCTAATGGCATGAATCAGTAGGAGGGCATAGATTATGGTGAGACATTCAGTCCAGTTGTTAAACCGACTACCATCCGCACAGTTCTGAGCATTGCTATGGGTAAGCATTGGCCCATTCATCATCTTGATGTGAAAATGCATTTCTACATGGGGATCTGAAAGAAATAGTCTACATGCATCAACCGCCTGGTTTTGTCCATCCAGCATCCCCACAGTATGCATGTCATCTCCGTAAGTCACTTTATGGCTTGAAACAGGCCCTTAGAGCGTGGTATGATCGATTTGCACAATATATCATGCAAATTGGGTTTGTATGCTGCAAGTGTGATAATTCGCTTTTTATTTTTCATAGAGGTAAGAGAACTGCTTATTTATTGTTGTATGTCGATAATATTATACTTACTGCCTCATCTGACTTGTTGAAAAATGAGATCATTGCACTGCTCAAAACAGAATTTGCTATGACTGACTTAGGGAAGTTGAGCTATTTTTTAGGGATTTCAGTGACCAGATCTGCAGATACTATGTTTCTTTGTCAGCGAAAGTCGGTAGAGGAGATTGTATACATGGCTAAAATGGCAAATTGCAAGATCATATCTACCCCTGTTGACTTTAAATCAAAGCTAAGTGCTTTGGATGGTAATCCCATGTCAGATCCCACCCTCTACAGGAGTCTAGCAGGCGCACTACAATACCTCACTTTTACCAGGTCTGATATTGCTTGTGTTGTTCCGCATGTATGCTTATTTATGCATTCCCCCAGGGAGCCTCATTTTACTGATCTTAAGCGTATCATCCGATATGTTAAGGGCACACTTGATTATGGTTTGCATCTATACCCCCCAGACCGACCAGATTATTATCTTATACGGACGCTGACTAGGCAGGTTGTCCGGACACGCGACGGTCCACCTCAGGCTACTTTGTGTTCTTAGGGGATAATCTTTTTCTTAGTCTGCCAAGAGACAAGCCACTTTATCTTGTTCGAGTGCAGAGGTAGAATACAGAGGCGTAGCTAATGTTGTTGCTGAGATCTGTTGCCTCCGCAACCTTCTTTTGGAGCTTCAATGTCCATTATGTAAGACGTCTTAGGTTTATTGTGATAATATATCCGTCATTTATCTATCTCATAATCCGGTTCAGCATCAGCGAACCAAACACATTGAGATGGACATCCACTTTGTTCGTGAGAAGGTTGTCATCGGTCATGTCAAGGTATTGCATGTCCCTTCTTCATATCAGTATGCAGATATATTCATAAAGGGCCTTCTCAAACAACTTTTTCTTGACTTCAGATCCAGTCTTAGCATCCGGCCTCCTCCCGCTCAGACTGAGGGGGTGTATTAGACGTGTACATTATTTTGTAATTTACCATATTTAGTCTTATGTAATTATGGTAGAACTATGATCTCTATTGCATAAGGATTCCACATTGTACACCTATATATAGATTGTATTAATGAGAAATACTTCCCAATGGAGATCAATATAATTCTACCCATTGTTTAGAAATAAATAACTAATTATAACTCCACTTGGTGTACTAGAGCTAGTCATTAGACTATGGAAATTCAATAAATTAAAATTGCTTGGCCTATCCAGCATTTCCTCTAAATCTTTTTTAGATTAAACATTCATCAAACAAGATATATATCTGTCTCTGTCCAATCCTCTCGGGAAATTGCACATTTCAATTTTAAAACTAAATTAATCATTCATTCCATAATGCTAATACACACAACAATGACATCAAAAATAAGATTTCCGTTATGGTTCTTGATTTTGTTGGTTCGTTGGACCCTTTTCACGAATTACTACAAGATTGTAATCTATAGGTGGGCACCAATTTTTTTAATTGCTACTAATGAAAACATTGATACATCACATGGCTGGAAAATTTCATGTTCAAACATATAAAGAGGAAAAAAGAAAAACGAAATTGGTGTGTAGAGTAGTTGAGAACAATAAATGAAAAAACGTGCATATATACTCCCTTCATCTCAAATTATTTGTTGCTTTTCTGATTTACACGCTACTTAATAAATATTAATGAGAAGGGTTGTTTGACCTACTCTACCTAATTTATGTCTAAATTATAATCTCTCTCCATTAAATATTATTTTATTTATTTGTCATCTTAATTAATGACAAATGGTAAAATGTAGAAAAAATAATTAATTATGTCTTGAACTTCTAATACGATAAATAATTTGAAATAACTATTTTTACTAATGATCACGATAAATAATTTAAGACGGAGGGAGTAGCTAGTTACTTTTGGGGTCTTCTTTTTTCTGGTCAAAAACAGTATCACTGCATGTATCTCGCCGATTGATTACTGGTTTATGATATAAGTGAACTTACATATATGGCTGCTCGATCAGACATGCATAGAAAATTGTTTATACCTATATCGAATAGAAGGACCTAGCTAGAGAGTGCTATGGCGGGTAGCACTTTTGACACCCATACCCGCCCCACCACCCACCAAACCATCCCCATACCCGACCCAACTGGAGCGGGTGCGGGGCAGTACCCGCATTTACCCGCCCACTGGAGATGCTTGGACTATTATTGGGCAGGAGGTGACAAGTGTTGTGCTGGAGTTCTTTGAGAATGGTAAATTACTAAGACAAGTAAATTCTACCATTATATCTCTGATCCCCAAAGTAGCAGGCCCCCAATATGTTAGTTAATATAGGCCCATATCTTGCTACAATGTCCTATATAAATGCATTTTTAAATTAATTTGCATGAGATTAAAGAACATCATTCCTACTGTTGTGGCTGAGAATCAAACAACTTTTGTAGCTGAAAGATCATTGGTTCATAATGTCTTGATATGTCATGATTTGTTTAGGCAGGGAGATCTCATGTCACCACTATTGTTTGTGTTGGTGATGGAATATCTTTCTAGAACTCTACAAGAAATGAGTGAACTATCTGATTTTCAGTTCCATCTTATGTGTAAACTCTCAAAATTGACTCACCTTATCTTTGATGATGACTTGATGATTTTAGGCGGTGCGGGTAGCGGGTGTGGTGCGGGTACGATGCGGGTCTTATATAAAATCCACCCCGCCCCACTACCCATGACGGGTAGCACTTTTGATACCCATACCCGCCCCACCACCCACCAAACCATCCCCATACCCGACCCAACTGGAGCGGGTACTAGGCGATACCCGCATTTACCCGCCCCACTGACATCCCTATTTAACATACCGTTAGGGTAGTAATATGACCTTTTACGTAAATGAAGTCCTGACAAGATATGTTTAGGTGGAAATATTTGAGTTAAGATCAAGGCGAATAGTGAAGTGCGCAAGATTCGATAGAATCGACTAAGTTTATAATAGGTCTGATTTCCAGCCCATTTATGTGTCAATAATTTGTGAATTCCAGAAACCTTAAAGAATAAAAGTTATAGAACTTTGAAATACCTTTCCAACGATATATGGTGGAGCTCAAACGGAGTTGTGAGTAAAGAGTTATGACCAATATGCCTCGCAAATGGCATATGTGTTGCATTTCTGGACGCATTTTGACCTAAAATTTTCATCCATTCTGTTTGGATGTGCTATGGGAAATGCTCTAGCATATGGAGATATGCGACGCAAACCCTAGGGCGGAACAACCCCACCTATAAAAAACCCTAGAATATGATTTTTTTTTTCTTAAGTCTTTCATCCCACTTCGTTTTGGTCGACTTTTTGAGAGGAAACAACCCTAGGGCTTCACCAAAACACCTAAGGTAAGTTATTAATCAATTCTCATCAATCTAACATCAAAATCATTACTCTTTAACACTAGTTCATCTTCCAAAACCCTAGATTCTTGAGAACTAAGGGAAAGAAGAAGAGAGGATGCGTGTGAGATTTAATCAAAATGTAAGACTTCTGATTTTATGAAATTATTATTGAATTTTGGACTAGTGTGGAGTAGGGGTGTCATACGGGGCAGGGCGGGTCCCGGCGGGACGGGGCAGGGTCAAGATGCAGGCTTCGACAAGCCAGGCAGGATGGGAAGAGGTCCCGTCCCGTCCCACATTTCACCGGAAGAGGGACCGGGATTTGGGGGGACGGGTCGGGATCGGGGTTTTTTTTTGCCACATAATTTTAAAAAAGAATATATATAAACACTTTAATAATTGAACAAGATAGTGTAATAAAAATATCTCAAAGCTATTTTTGTGCCTCTTATATTATTTAATAGAAATATGATTTTTTTGCAATACAATTTCAAAATTACAACTTTGTGGTGTTGTTCAAAAGTTGCAAATCACATAGTAAAATTGTAATTTAAAAAATTACATAGTTAACCATACTTTTTCTAATTTCCTCATAATGTATTGAGGATCTTCGGTTGGAATTGAAATTTGTTGGTCAAATTATTCGACGTCGCTTCTTGTTCCCTCGGACAAGATTTTGTTGTAGTTGTAGTCTTCTTCTTTGTTAATCTACGGTTGACCGCACCTTCTACGCTCTGCTCGTATCCAGTCTCTGAATAGAACCGCAATCTCCAATGTGTCTCCCGCCAATGAATGTCTTTGCTCTCCTATTTGAAATCTTCCAGCAGAAAAAATGCTTTCAGACGTTGTTGATGACGCTTGAATGTTCAACACATCTCGGGCCATCTTTACTAGTGTCGGAAATGTAATCTGATTCTGCCTCCAGTATTTCAGCAAGTCTTCATGTCCTTCATCATTGACAATTAATTCGTACGGTACAACACCCTGCAAAACATAAGCATCAAATTCGCTAACTTGTGAAGAAGTTGAAACACTAAACATTTTATTTCTAAGGCCTTGAATACTAGCAGCAGAAAATGCATGTTTTTTATAAATTTGCAGTGAAGTAGTAGAAGATGGTACAGAAGCCGATTGATTATTTGCACTTTGTTGTTGGTAATACATATATACTTGTTTGCATTCAGTGTGTATGCTAGACGTAACTTCTTCTTTAGTTGGTTTGTGAGTTGGTTCTTCAGTTGAGTCTGTTGAAACTTAGAAGTACTTCTACACAATCATAAATCGTTTCTACAAGTGTTTTACAATGTCTACTTTAATAGTCGGATTTAATACAGCACCAACAAAAAGTATTTTTTTAATTTTATAAATATTTTTTAATAGATGGAACGTAAGATGGTTTTTCCATATATTCATTAAGTAACAAAAATATTAGAGCTATATAAAATAACATATTTGAAATAGTAGGATAATAAATACCGGAAAAATCTTTAGTAGCTTGAAAAAATTATCTACAAGCATATCCCTTGGATTTTTATTAAGGACGTTAAATAATAAAGTTATAGGTTGTCTATAATCGTAAGCAACAAGTAGTTGCTCATACAGAGAATTCCACATAGTCAAAACTTCTTCTGGAATTTTTCTATAAGGTAATCCACAATCATGAAGTTTTTTATACTCTTTGCGTCTTTGTATTTTATTACCTTTAAAAATAAAATTTATCGCAAATTGTATTTTAACAAGAATGCTTTCAAAAAGTTTTAGGCCATCCTTTACAACTAAGTTATAAATATGGCACGCACATCTTATACGAAAATGATTAGGAAAACATGGAGTTAATCGAACTTTTAAAAGTCTTATAGCATAATCATTAGAAGTAGCATTATTTAATGTAATAGTCATAATTTTATCAATTATTTTATAATAATCACAAATTTCATTAATATTTAGGACCAAAAATTTCCCCCATCGTCAAGTTAATTTGATCCTGTATTTGGTCGGGGACACTATGTGAACCTTGTCCCGGCCCAGATGGCATTAGCACACCAATTTTTTAGCCTGGTATTGATTCCACCTAGTTGTGTGCTCGCCTTGTACATGTCTCAATAAACCTCCTGTCCCACCTTGACCGTTTCTGATTTTAAATTTATAAATATTTTTACAAATTTTACATCTAGCTAGTTGATTCTCTTGGTCCCTATCAAAAGATTCTCATGCAGTTGATTTTAATTTCGTTGTATGGGGCCTCGACTCATACTAGGGGGAATATGAGGCATTCCAGTTTCAGTTTGAGGCTGAGACTCAATTTGAGCTGAGGTTGAGGTGCACTAGTGGGTGTGTCATCTAGATTATTGTCTAAATTAAAGTCTGGTTCATCTACCTCATCATCTATTGGTATATCATTAAAAAAAACAGTTTCATCTATATGAGTGAAATCAATGAAATCATCGGGACTAGGAATAAGATTACTAGAAGAAGTACCCTTACCCTTGTTACCTCTACTAAAAGAAACACCCTTACCTTTACCCTTAATCATAAATAAATAATTAAAGTAAATAAAATTAAGTGTGATAATTAAAATTAAGTAACAAAAATAATTTAAAGAATGAACGAAGGTACCAAACGCCGATGTAACGTCGACGTGTAATCGTGGTTGAAAATTGAAACTTTGTTCAGTGGATGATCCTCAAGCTAGTTGCCAACTTCA